>JABTXL010000186.1:7934525-7953186 GCA_025134845.1 Neodon shergylaensis
AAGGAAGGAAGGAAGGAAGGAAGGAAGGAAGGAAGGAAGGAAGGAAGAAGGAAGGGAGTCAAACCAACAACTGCTTTGGTTTTCCTTAACATAAAATCTAAGTCATGGTGTTAAAAGCAAGGAGATAGTTTTTTTTTTGGGTTTTTTTGTTTTGTTTTGTTTTTGTTTTGTTTTGTTTTCACTTCTTTTTTAATTTATTTTTTTGTTCAAAAAATTTCCGCCTCCTCCCCGCCTTCCATTTCTCTCCCCCTCCCCCCACTCCTAGCCTGTTTGGATGCTCACCATCCTGGACCTTGATGGAGCGGGCGGGGGGGGGGGGGGGGGAACCTTGGACTTCCCACAGGGCAGGGAACCCTGATTGCTCTTCAGACTCGAGAAGGAGATAGTTTTGAATTTGATATAAGAACTTTGCCATGGTGGTTTTAGATAAAAAGCTTAGTATTAGAGAACTCTTCCACTCCTACAAAATTTGTTAGTATTAGAGAACTCTTCCACTCCTATAGAATTTGTCACAGAGAGTCATGTAAAAACCTTCCGTTTGGTACTTTGGGTTTTCTTTGATTCTTTCAAGAATCTATGCTTAAAATATGGACTTAAAATTAAAAGTGGGTTAAATTCCTTACTGAAGACATCAGCTGATAAATTAAGAAAATAATTGTAACTACATAACAGGCTTGGATAGAGATCAATATGTCTATAGGCAGATAGAGCAAGTAAATAAATGTTCTTTAAGACAGAACAGACAGTCCAGTCATCTGATCTTTTAACCAACACATAGTGAGCCACCATCATGTGACAGACGGCACACTAAGTCCCGAGAACATGGAGAGGATGCACCCCTTTCCTTGTCTTGTCAAAGACAACAATTAAATAAGTAAATTCCAATGGTTACAATTAGCAGTTCTTACTATTGTCCCCGCATCACCTCCATGCATGCCACCGCCCCCCCCCCCCCCCCCCTTCTGTCTCATTTCAGGGTAAGAGGATAACAAAGCCCCAGGCCTCCATCCCTGGTGCTGGTGGGAAGCTCAAACTATCCAAACCCAATGCCCAAGGGAATCCTCACCACATTAAAACCCAAGGGCACTTGTTTTTCTTTGCTCTCAGGCCATTCCAGCCTGGCTTTTGTGTCTGCTCTGCTTTTCCCAGAAAGTGCCATTGTGTGAGCAATAAATGTCCTTCTGCCATTTTGCTGCATGTGTGTGGCATCATCGGGTCTGACATCTGACTGATCACAGACAGGTGCTCCCTGGCTTCCACAGGTATCCACAGCACACACCCAGGGAACCCGGCTGCCTGATACTCCTGCCCTCATGTGAGCCCTTCCCTCTGAATGTGGGCTGAGCTGGGAACTCACCTTGGCCAACCAGAATGCAGAAAAAGTGGTTAATCTCTAAAATTAGATTGACATAAAGATGCTAGCTTCTCTCTTATGTACGGGCTGTTATTCTCCTTCTTGTGCCGATAGAAGTCAGTTACCATGTTGGAGGGACCTGGTAAAGAGAACCACATGAGGAGGAACTGAGAAAGGCTTGTGGTTAACAGCCATAGAAACAGGTGACCATATCCACCTACCTTTGTGGAGCGGAATCCTACCGACATCTGTGAGATTTCCAGTACATCTCCAAATAAGCCTGTGTGTGACCATTGTTCTAATACCAAGTCTTATACAAAGGAACTGCGGCTTAGAGGACCCAGGTAACCTGTGTGTAGAATTTAGATCCATTCAGACGATACAATTGCTGATTTTGATCTTCTAAGTAATAGGGATAACCTACTAAACATCAGCAGGTAACCGATGTGACGCAGTGTGGTAATGGCAGGGATAGAGAAAGATGGAACGGTACTTTAGGGTGATGAGGGAAAACTGCCCAGCTGTGATGTAGTGAGTGAGGCATGGAGCTGTGAGAAACCTGGCAGACTAATCAGAGTGTAGGTGCTGAAGACACTTAAGGGTGGCTGGACCAGGTAGCCTAGAGATGATTTAATGCATGAGGAGCTTGATGTTCCGGGATGTGGAAGTGCCTTCGGAGGACATGCTACAGAGGAAGGTGATGAACAAAATCACAACACTGTCATCCTTGGGAAACTTGAACCAATCAGTCTAGATCTTTGAATTCAGACGTGTGCATAGGATCTAGGAGTCAAGAAATGTCTTGGTAGATGGTATATCTCTAAAAGGCTGACTTTTTAGACTCAGGGACAGAGATAATGTTTCTAAGTTTAGCAGTGCAGGGACTGCCCCTCTGCCCTTCTGCTTCCCAGTCACTCCAGATAGATGCCTGGGCTCCACACAGACGCAAACAAACCCTCCTAACAGCAAGCCAAGAAGCAGAGGGACAGGTCCACAGTATTCCCATGGGAATCGCAGACGTGGAGACAATATCATCAAGTCAGAACCATGGTCCAAGCTGGCAGGACTCAAGGTGCTGGCCGATTTACAGAGACACTGGCGCCTCAAGCCTTGGACACCAGCGCTGGCGTCAGTACCCTGGTAAGGACTCCAGGCCTTCCACTAAGGGGCATTATTTTTCCCTTTGAAAAGAACAAGAGAGAAGCAATACAGTGGACAAGGGGAAAAAAGAGTACACCATGCAGTTACCATCCATCCAGGCTCCTGCATTTGGAGAATAATTTAAGAAATCTAGGAGTTCCTCCAATCAGGATGAAAGGAATAAAATAGGGAAATGGAGAGAGAGAGAGAGAGAGAGAGAGAGAGAGAGAGAGAGAGAGAGAGGGAGAGAGAGGAGATCAAGAAGAAGGAGATAAGGGACAGGAAGAAAGTATTTTAATTAATATACATTGTTTCAGAACAGTTTAGTGTTGCATAAACTATTGAGTATAATGTGCAGTTTCTGCAAGCTTACCCCCTCCCCCCCCCACCCGGACACAACTTACCTTACTGTTGTCAGCAGTTTATATTAAACTCCTATGGTCATTAGTTCATCTAATTAACCAATATTGATATATGATTATGACACAAAGACCACAGATTATTTATTTACATTTCCTCAATATTTATATGTTACCGATATCAAACATGACACTGCCATCATCGTGCTTACTTAAGTGATTCTGGGATGTGACATTGTCTCAGAATTTGTTTTTGATGATCTTGATAGTCGTGCGTTCTGAACAAGTCAATGAAGCACTGTATTTTATCTGAAAGAGTGTGCTGAGATGGGGTTATGAGTTTTCAGAAGAATACATGCCATTTCGATGTCAATACTGTTTCCTGTCTTTACCTCCACATTGACTGGCCTGGGCAATGTGACATGGTTATATTTTCACTTTGGATGGAGTCACTACGATGGAGGAAACAGGGCTCCAGGGGAAGAAGTTGCACTGTCTGGTTAACCTGAAGACTCAGACAAGACAACATGGACCTGTTAGCTGAGGCCACCGCAACACCAAGACAAATAGAAAGGGAAGATAAAAGGACGTGTTGACAACTTAGAGATGGCCTAAGTCTGTAACAAGTTGTATCTACTTTGAGAAATCTGCACAAGAAGAAATAACTGAAGTTGTAAAAGAAGACCCAGAATGGGCAATGTCCCAAAGCCCAGGAGAGAAGCCATGGAAATGTGTTGTAGTCATCAGATGCGGGGGGGATGGGATGAGCGTGAGCATCACTGACTACCAGGGCTTCTGGAGGAGGATGTCGGGAACTGGGAAGCGAACTGTAGAGCCTGGATGTTTGCATTAAGAGGGAGGAAACAGTCAGAGAGCAATGTTCTATGGAACTGCAGATCTGTAGTGAACGGGTGTATTTATTGGTTGTACAAGTTGGAAAGAACCAGTGAAGGAAGAAAGAAGTCTGTCTCGTGGCAACTGAAAAGATGGGGAATTTAGCATAACAGTTGTGCCCATTGCTTATTCTGTATACAAGGGGAGGGCTACAATTTTTCTTAAATTTAGTGCTCCTGAAAGATAGGTGGTGAGTCGTTCCTCATTTTCCGAATCAAAATCTAAGCATAGGAAGTCAAGATTTGAACCCAGGCCTCTGAGCTACACGTGCGCATTTCCCACCCTCTGGTCCTTGCTAAAGCCTGGGTGGCACACTGGGGCAGCAGAGACGAGGGAACGCAGTGAGTGTGGGTGGCACACGAGGAGTTGCATAACAAATATTTGTAGGATGAAAGAAAACTCGCAGAGCAGAGATACGGGTATGTAGCCGTAAGGCAGGAAGCTGCTGCAGGTCACGCTCCACAATGCTGGCGACGTCACCAGCAATGAATGTGCTCAATGTTCTTCAGGAACAGTGGGCCGCTTGTTTTAGTTAGTATATTACAGCGCTGCATTTCACCTCTGTCTTCTCGTTTATCTGAATCCCAGGCCCCTCATCGAGGAATCCATTGAATGCCTGATGCTAGCGCTGGAAAATACTTTGGGCGTTTCCAAGGCAAGCAGAAAGCAAAGCTCAATGAAAACCTGAGATCCAATAGGCTGCAACTCAGAGATCCCCAAATAGGTCTAACAGAACCTGGCTTGGGATCCAAGAGTGTGGAGCCAGGGATTTGAAATCCTAGGAACCGAGAGTCAGAGCAGAAGCCCTGAAAAATGATCTTAGCAGATGGTCCCTCCCAGAGTCCCATTCTTAGCTTGTCAGTCACGGTGATGAATGACCAGGCTGGCCAGTTTAAAGGGTTATGAGAGGTCAGATACCTCCAGGTAGTGAATATTCTGTGGGCAGAAGCTATGGGATTTTTTCCAACAATTATACCCACGGCATCTGGCACAGAGGGCGTGATTTTAAAAAGATTGACTATAATGGAACAATTGCCATTTACAAATTTCAACTCAGATCTTTTTGGAGTATTAATAACTATCACATTGTGACACTTTGGGGCATGGACTTGATCAATTAAATTTAATAATTCAAATTTAAACTACATGACACTTGGAGTCGTGTCTTACAGACTACATCTGGCATGCTATTGAATGTTTTTTTTTAACACATATACAATTCAAGCTAGGATGATTAATGATTAGCCTCCCAAGGGCGTGCTATGACTCATACATTCGTTAATCATTCTTACTAATTACAGACAGTCGTACTATTAGAAAATTCCTTTACTGGATACATAGGCAACTCAGGCACATCTCTGAGCTCTTAAAGTTTCCCCAGGTATCCTGATTTGATAAGAGAAATAGCATAACATGATACAAGGAAAAGAAGCAATCGAGACGACTAGATTTTATGAGATTGTGGGAATAATGAAGCAACTTCTGGGAGATCATTAGCTCTCTCTGTCTCTCTCTCTGTCTCTCTCTCTCTCTCTCTCTTTCTCTCTCTGGTATGGGGCTGAAGTTCCTGCAGGTAAATGGAACTGACAGTCCTAGTGTGTAAAGTAGGGTTGAATGAGGATACACTGTAATCCCAACAGACAACATGGAAGTATAAACTGAACACCATACTCATCTCTCAGGGTGTACACACTTGGGATGCAGGGCGCCTGCAGAAAGGACTCAATCCTCTGTGAAGCTGAACATCTGTGTATGCAGGACTCCATCACATACAAGAAAACACAGGGAGAGCTGCAAGCCAGTTTTTGAGCCACATTGGCAATGTCGGCCGATCAGGAACAAGTACCCACAGCTCAGCAGTGACAGCCAGTGCCTAGCTTTCACCTTAGGGTATGCCTTCAAAGTGCATGTCAGGGACTGAAGAGATGGCTCAGCACTTAAGATCGCTAACTGTTCTTACTTACAGAAAACTCCCACATTGTGGCTCACAACCAACCAGTAGCTCCAATTCCATGGGACTGAATGCTTCCTACTGATCTGAACAGGCATCAGGCACTTACATGGTGGGCATACATGCAGGCGAAAATGACACAAAATCATAATAATCTTTAAAAAAAAACTCACACTAGATTTTCCATGACCAGTTATCATGTGGAATCATAAGGTTTTCATGGAAATATCATTTCTGATTAGCTGGATGGACACAGTATAAAACCACCGTGCTAAGCAACACTGCCCACTGTACAGATGTGTTTGCCACTCATCCGTACTCCCCTGGCTCCCCATGCTTTGCAGGTCACCTCTGCTACCCCCCACATACACTTTTCTGGGTTGATGGCAATCACACAGTCCTCTGCACTTAAGGGCAGGCTTCTATACACCTCTGTTCAGGCACTCAGTGCCCTGCAGTATGGCAGTAGAACACTGTGCTACAAGTGGCCAAGGCCAACAGACCTCTTTTTACTTTCAAGCAAAGAAAAGAACTCTGAGAGCAGTGTCATGGGTCTTTTACCAACCGTCTATAGTGCTAAAGAAACCGGGAAGCCTGCAAGTTTCTCTCTCCAGGCTCCATTCTCTGCCTCTGCCTTTTCTCACTCAACACCCGTTCCATGTAGGGCCATGCCGGTAGAGCATACCTACCAAGAAGAAAACACCTGCTACACCTGCCGATTGTGATTTGGGCTGTACAACCCAGAAAAGGAAAAGCACTGCTCGACACATTTCTGAAGACTGCCTAAATGAATCTTAAATAACACACTCTTGGGATGCCAAAATGAAGTCTAATTCTTGTATGAAATATAATCTGGTTCCTTTGTTACCTTTTTCTTAACTAAGAGGTGAAACCACATCTCTTCTTCTGTGTTGTGGTCTACACCAAGAGCACCAAGAAGCAATAACTGGGCAAAGTAAATTCTCTCATACCTAAACAATCAACACTTTTAATCAGTTGTCTGCTCCATATCAACTCAGTAGAAAGAGGAGAGAGTCCTCCATCTCCAGAATATACGGGATCATCTAAAGATTGTTTTTTTACTAAATAAAAAATTTTGTATTTGCATGTTTTGAGACTAGGCCTGCTCTAGTTCATACAGCCAAGGATTACCTTGAATTCCTGATGCTCCTGTTTCTACCTCCCAAATTATGGAGTTATAAGTGTGTGCCACCAAACCCAAACAAATAAAATCTTAAACATCATACCTGGCTTTCAAGTTCATTGTTGTGTTGGTTTTCTCCAAGCACAATAGGCCAGTATTTATTTTAACTTGTTTAAAAGAAGCACTGTTGCTGGTGGGTCCTGTTGTCTCCACCACTAACTCACATCTGTCCCATCTGGGAAATGACAGCTTGTATATAATCAGGAGGTCACAGAGCAGAAGGTCCAGCCAGTCACTGTGATGCCTAGCTGCTGTAGGTCCTCACAGATGATATCCTACACTGCTGAATCACAGCAAGTGAAAATAGTGACAATGATGTTTTTGAGCTAGTGTGCAAAGTAAGACTTGGTATGTTTCTTCTCAGTACTCAGTAAGCTTCCATCGTCGCTTGGGATACTATCAAAAATGACATAGGCTGACATAAACAACAAACCTTTTTCTCTCACAGTTCTAGAGACTGAGAAGCTCAAATGACAGTCCTGATAAACACAGGATCTGGTGAGCGCCTGCTTTTCCTTTTCATACGCACTACCTTTAACTGTGTCCTCACGTGCTGGGAAAAGGAAGCTGGTTCTCGGGACCCTCTTTCAGAAGAGGACTAACCTCGTTCCTGAAGACTTCGTCCTCATGGATTTCCCATTTCCCATCTCCACCCACTAATGACTTCACTGATAATCCACTAGTGTCAGAATTCCAAATATGAATTTGAAGGGGAAACAAATAAACCACAGCAGCAACCTTACCCTATAGAAATTATCATTATTTATGACACAAGATTCACCTTGGCTGTGTATACATATATGTGTGTCTGAACACATATTCTCAACCATCATCTGTTACATCTACCTCCCCCACAAGGCATTTCAGCTTTCATGTTGTGTCCTCCCTTCAGCTAGGTAGGACGTGAAATGAATTACAGTAAAGTGAGGAAATTAACAACAAAATAAAATAACTCCTATAAATTTAGCTGCAGTCAACCCTCTCTTATATTCCAGTCTGGTTCTACTAACAGATAAACTTGACATTGAATTGTAATCAACTGCTGCTCTTGGCCTTTATGCTTATTGCAAATATAATGCTAAAATGTGTAAGGACGGTAAGTTGGGACAAATTTCCAATTTCTTATGAGAACAGATGGAGTGTATTGTCTATTTTCACCTTACTTGAAGCTGCTAAATCATAGCATATGTGTGTTATACTAAAACATATAATGTTGGAACAATGTTAATTTTTTCCTGCTGCTTCTTATTCCCCAGATGTACTTTTCATTGTTTTACTAAATAAAGCTATTTAAATCCTAGGGGAGGAATCTCTACACTTCCCATGCTTTTCTCATTTAGCAGAATAATACAAGTAATAAATCATTTGATTCATTTTGCTGGTTCATTCTCTCATCTGCCCCATACTCACTGTATAACTACTGAACTCCTACTGTGTACCAGATATTGTTCTAGACTCTGTAGAAGTGGGGCTTAGCTTCTTGTCTAATAGACTTGTGAAGCTGACTACCAGAGTAAATGTATATTTTGTCAATGACTGCATGATATGACCAGAAATAGAGACAAAATACTATGTGGTTAGGCAAGAAAGAAAAAATATTTTACATAAGACAAAGGGAAAATGTGACATTATGGAGGTGATAAATAGATACAGGTAATTGAGAAATAGAGGGAAATAGTTTTATGCAGGGAGATAAAAACTGTGAGGAGTGGTAGAGAGAGCTGAGATCCGGGCATCCTGAGCATGGGACGCGCGGCTGAGATGGGAGTGTCTAAGCACAGAGAGAGAGACAAGCAGAGTAAGAATGTGGGCAAATGGCCTGCAATGAACGGGAAGGATTATTTTCCTGTTTCCAGCCATCCTGTAATATACTAATAAGGTCTAATGATGGGCTATTAACAGGGATTCAAATAAAGAAACGGAGTTCATGCCAGTCTAGGAATAAACCGAGTTTTCACAGTAAGGAGACAGCGGGGCATCTAAACCGTGAAATTTTTTCCTTGCAGCTCATACATCAGAAATAGCTGTAAACTATTTGTAAGACACCTTCACTGCCGCTCCATCTAATGTACAAGAATGTATATTTTACAAGGAGGGATGTCTTGCATAGGTAGGGTGTAAATAAGAGATAGGGAATTTCAAAGAGACAAAGGCAGAGTTGGCTGGTCGGTGGGGAATGGCCAGAAGATGTACGGCCCGTGTGGCCAACAAGCCTATATGGGTAGATCAATAGCTTTTAGAAGAAGAAAGGATGCAGGAATTCTCCTAATATTGTGATTAAAAAGAAATCTGGCAAATGGAGATTGATATAGGTTTTGAGAAAGGAAAGCAAGGATAATAAAAACAGTGTGGCTCTGCACACCTGAGCTTCCGGTCAGCCAAACCCATGAAAGCCGCAGCCTCAGCACCACTGCAATGGTGGGAAACTGAGAGCCTGTGCTGCAGCTGAGTTTGCCAGTAGCCACCACTGTCGGCCTCCAGCGGGACCACCAAGCCACGGAGACCATGGTCTGCACCCCACCCAGACGCAGCAGGCAATGAAGGCCCGGAGCCTCCTGGTTCTGGGTCCCATAAGACTGTGGCGCCCGGGAGAGTGTGGACCTGATCCCGCCCAGCCAGGAGTCTGTGGAAATGGAAACTGATGTCCGTAAACTAGAGAAAGCTCTTGCAGCTCGGATTAGAAAGATAGCTTACAAACTTGAAAAGATTTCCAGAAGTTATTTGGGAGCTAACCGTAACCACGGTCCTATTTAAAGCTGTTTACAGGGCACCTTGAGCCACTCAGTGAAATTGTTAAGGGGAGCAGTGACCCAAATTTCACCAGACACCTTACAGACACTGCTAGACAGGTGCTGGAGCATGTGGGCATGCAATACAGAAATAGCAGGTGTGTTAAATTAATTATGATCAATATGGCAAGCATGTATATTACCTACAAAACTTACTCCCATGGCAGTGTTGTGGCAAAACGATCCTCTTTTATTTCAATACTTTCCTGTTTCACCAGTCAAGGTATTAAACCCTTATTTTGAAGCAGTAGTTTGTTCAGTACAGAAAAGCTGGATGGAATCTAGGTGGCATTTTGGTAGGGAACCTAACATAATCAATGTCCCTTATACTAAGCAACAAAATGATTGGTTGTTTCAAAATAATGATTCTTGGGCAATTGTGCTTGCTCAGTTTGTCAGCCAAATTGATAATATTTTTCCAGCTGATCAATTGATACAATTTGCACAAGTGCATTCCTTTATTTTTCCTAAAATTGTAATGAAAGATTCCTTAAAGCCCTAACACTATAAAAACAGACAATGGGTCTGGATATATTAGCAAAGCATTTCAGCAGTTTTGTTCCCAATAAAATATTGAACATCAAAAAGGCATTCTTTACCATTCTCAGAGACAGGCATTGTGGAGCGTGCCCATGGCTCCTTGAAAACAAAACTTCAAAACATAAAGTGGGGTAATTATACCCTCAGTTGCCACATAATGCCTTAAATCATGCCTATTTTACTCTAAATTTCTTGAATATGAATACCCATGAACAATATGCCGTGGATAGATTTTGGCCTGAGGGCACCAGAGTGACCTTCACTAAAGCAAAATGGAAAGACCCTTGCACTGAATTATGGAAAGGATCCAACCCTGTTTTTTAATATGGGGTCAAGAACATGTTTGTAGTTTGTCATAGGAGGAGAGAATGAGGCGTGATAGCTTCCAAGACATCCAGTCCGGTGTCTTCAGCAGAAGGATGACAGCCCTGATGACAATCATAGCCACTGTGTCCCCAGAGAAGAGTCAGAGTGAGACACTGAACCTGTGTCCCTGACTTTCTTACATCATCATGCTGTTCTGTGAAGGGAAGGAAGACCGTGGTCTACTTAGTGATTCCCAGCTTCTTGGTGGACGCCGCACACATTTCCAGAACTTCACAAATCCTATTTACTTTGGAGCCGGCCCAAGAATGCTGACAGAATGTTTGTCAGTTCATCCATTCTGTATCTTGGGCCACAGAACTCATTTTTGCCAGTATTTCAATTTGATATTGAAATAAAGGACCTGAGAACTGAGACCTCAGAAATTTCCCCTCTGGGGGAGAGAGATTTGTTAAAGCAATGGAACACTATTATGGAGGCAATGTATGACTGAAGCGCCTCTTCAGAAAATGAGGAGGAATGGCAGGAAAGTTTTTGCTGCTACTCAGAGACTAGGACAGTTCAAACTTGTCTTTAAAAGCTAGAAGCAGCAATATAATTGAACTACATAGGAGAGGAAAAAGACTCATAGCTCACCCATCACAGAAATCTCTTCTGATCTTTTGATTAGAACAGATTTAAGAGAATCGTGATTTGACAAATTGTGTGTTGTTAATTTCCAGAATTATGGTATTGCCCTGTTAATGTTGGTAACTGCTTGAGTTCACTATGAAAATGTTACTGATTAGAAAAAGGTTAGAGTTTGCCTGAGAAAAATTTGACATGAGGTCGATGAGTCCTCAGATTTGATATGTTTAATAAGACAAATTTGGATTTTGATGCAGCTAAAAACTGTTAAAGACATACTGGACCAATTGAAAAAGGCCATCCCATCTTGGTCATCCTCCACTCCTTTATTAGGAGAACTTGTGGCCTTAGGAGCATGTATATCACAAACCATTATCTGCTTGCATATGATTGTTAGTTGTCTGTGAAATCTTTTGATGGAAAGTTGGCTCAGAAGCACACAGAGCCTATCTGCACACTCTCTTTTAACCCTTTGTTAACAGAAACTAGTAGTCAGTGATGCATAAGATCTTTTTCTCTCCAGGCAAACTAAGAGGGTGTACATGACAAAATGTATGTACCAAAGATGGCTAAGTCTGGAAAGTGGAAGACGATGGACTAAGCCAGACACAGTCGTCTGTCCTGTAGCAGAAGCAGAGGCTTTATTAAATAAATTAAAAGGGGAGGAGTATGTGGGAACCCACATAAATGGATCCGTTCCACCCTGACCAAAGGTCACAAAAATTTAAGTCTTCCTGCTACTTCAAGATTATGACAGGAGGTTTGACCTAGGGAGTGGCCACCTACAGGATGCTTGGTCTAAGGTGTGGTCACTGCATGTCCTGCCTAAAGAACAGAATGCTTAACTCAGGATATAGTTGCTTGACATTTCAGGTATTGGAGCAGGCAATTGCTCTGCTTGTTCTTTGTATCATGTTAAAGCAGTCTGTTGCCTTCTCTCCCCCTCCCCCACCCCCATTTTTAGATCGGGGTATATATGCATATGGGAAATAAAGGCAGGCAAAGTCAGTATTCACCAGATTGTCCCTCCAGTTCTATTCTGCATCTCATTCCTTATAATACTAGGTGAGTGCACTGTTTGCAGTAATGACAAGGGGCAGGGCCAGTTCTACTGTTTTCTGGTTCTCAGGGTCAGATTTCCCACACCTACACCTCAGGGCCAGCTCTATTGCATTACCCAGGCATGGCGTAGGGGCCACTCTCCCTAGTGGTGCAGCAGATGAGGGTCACGGCTAGATTTCTGAGAGCACTTCTTAATGATGCCATCTACATCAATTGACTTCTGAGCCTTAAATCTACAATGTCATTCAACCTGGTCCTCTTACATGCTCCATACTCATGAGTGATACTGCCCACTAAAGCTCCCGCATCTGTCATATTTCACATGTCAAATCTGGATGAATCACTTCCTGTCTTAGTATGTTCTACCTTTAGTATACTCTGGTCAGTGAATTACCACCACAATTTATCTGTTCAAGACCAAAATGGTACTAGTACTTAGTACTATCGATGCACTCCTCTTCACTCTTTTCCCATCTAGATCTCAGAACCACCTTAACATACACTATCTTAGCCATATACCCCAGAAGAAGAGTAAATACAAATAGTAGCAATAAACGTTTGACAACTGTAGATCACTTAACATATGCAAAATTGTTTTTGCTCCTTATACTTTTACCTGGCAAATTTCCTCTCACGTCCTTAGTGATGAGTTTTGCTGAGACACATGTTCTGTCGTAAAACCATTCACTGAACCAGCATAGTCCTTCTTGATCTATATACGGTAAACCAGAAATGTGAATGTTTTGTTTTGCATTTGTTTTGTTTTGTTATTTAAAAGCGAGTATTACTTAGAAACCCCAGGAGTAAGAGATGAAAGACTGGGTAAGGGTTCAGGTCTCACTACCCTATCTTCATTAGCTTTGCAAGTCCAACTTATCTACATTCTATACGGTTCGAAAACCAGCAGTTGGCAGAAATGTTGACAAAACAGAAGAAATGCCAATAGTGGCTTCTTTCCCTGCTGCTCTTTTCCTTGCTGAAATGGCATCTGTGTGTCATCTGTTCCTCTCTGAATATAGGAAACATGTTGGCATTTACAAAATTTTAGCATTGACTCAACACTTTACCAAACCTTCACTGTCCACAATAGACATGTTCAAATCCATTCCATCTTAGAGAAATGTATCTCATCTCAGGGGGGAAAAAAAAGCCTTTGCTGTGCACTGTTGCTAACCCTTATCTTTACTGGCGATGACAAGTGTTCAGGGAGAATTATGGGAGAGAGGAGTAAATTGGACGCATATTCTTTGTGTTTAGTTCTGAAAGACAGATTTACATATCAGAAGGAGACAGTCTGGCTCCCAGGCCTGTGAGATGTGAGAATGACCTGGTTAGATGTATGAGCTCGTAGGTACTCAGTGCTGGTCTGTGGGCCAGCTGTACTGACAGGACTGGCAGCGTGCAGAGAGTGCAGACTCCGGCTCCATCCCAGACATCCGTATCACAATCTCCCTGTGCTTTTATTATGAGATTCCATAGGCCAGTTAAATGAATAGTAAAGCTTGGGGTGAAGTCAGTCAATGAAGTGTGTGATTGGAAGAATATCAACCAGTCGTTAAAAGTATTTTTCAAGATTTTGTCATTATTTGTGTGTATCTGTGTGAGTATATTTATTATGAGATTCTGTAGATCAGTTAAATGAATAAAAAAATGAAATGAAGTCAATAAAGTGTATAACTGAAAGAATACAGATCAATCATGAAAATGTATTTTTCAAGATTTTATTATTATTTGAGTATATCTGTGTGAGTGTATCCCAAGTACATTTCAATACCCAAAACGTCCAGAAGAGGACATTGGATCTCCTAGAACTGTCTAATGTGGGTGCTGGGAGCCAGACTCAAGTTCTCTCAGAGGTAGAAATGCCGTTGCTCCGGCCCACCAAAAAAGTATTTTTAAATGATGGTCCTAGGTGAAAACTAAGCAGGGTCTTAGCCAACGTGAAGAGGGAAAGCTAAAACCCTGAGCTCTTCAACTTGATCCTTTCACCAAAAAGGATGCATATTTACCACTATACCTGTCTACAAAGGTAGAGCCACAAGCATCCATAACCCACCCATAATCACAATACTCATGGACCAAGTGTGGCCCCTTAGAGCAATGACCGAAGCTTCAGAGCCTCCTACACATTCAGTGGTCATTCGTTTTATCGAGACCCATATTCTAGTTCCATCATACTTCTTGCAGACTTAGAAATGAATATTACTTGGTAACTAATGAAACTCTATTCCAATTCCAAAGCTTTTTACTAGTCTGAACAAGTCTGTGTAACTGTACCTGCCCCTAAACCTTGTTGTCATGGTATATTCGGATGAAGATAAGTAAAGTCAGAGTATAAAACTCATGATTAGACTTTTGGCAGCTTGGCTTCTCATGCTCTTCCTTCCTCTGTGCACACAAAGCCTTCCTTACTTTTAGTCTCTGCATCCTTCTTAGCTTTCCTTTTCCTTTCCTTTCTCCCTCCTCCCTCCCTTCCCTTCCCTCTCCCCCCCCTTCACTATTCTTCATCCCTTCTCTCTTTCCACCCCCTCCACCCCTTCCTTCTTTATTCCCTCCTAATTACATCTGGGCCATCATTAGCGCGCCTTACAAATATCTCTTTGTTTTAACCGTTGTGCAACATGCATGCTTAGGAAGTATACCGTAAGGAATTCCCATGTATGTTCTTCCGGATTGACAAGTATCCCCAGAGAGCACTATTATAATTTTCCTCAAATGTAATAAGATGAGGGATTAAGGAATGCCAAAGGGTTAGGATCAAGGGGTAGAATATCCGTTCTCCAGAATGGCTGTAGGAGTTTTAAATAGAGCCAATCTTTGTGTCCGACTCGGTGTCCATTCATAAGCAACAGTGGACCTTCTCTTTTGATAATCTGCTGGTGGAAATTCCCTGCATCCTAGCCAGCAGCAAGGAATGTTGCTTAAAGCAGGATTACCAATGCCTTTAAATCATACTGGGCAAAGCTGCCTGTGTAAGGAAGAAAAAAACAAAACCTAGCTCAACTCAACTTCTTTTTTTTTTTTCAAAGTAGAGGGCATGTGTCTTGAGAACAAGGGGGGCCAGAGTAAATGTATTAAATTGCAAATTAGAGACTCACAGAGCTAGTCCTGTGTTCTGCCACTCTAACACCAAGTGAAGACCGGGGATGTGACTGAGTGGTGGAGTCCTTCTCCGGCAGGCACAGCGCTGGAAGTCAGGTGGTTTGCTTCGTGTCCCAGATCCCTTATTTCTTCAGCTGTACAATGACAAATTCCATCTTCCAAGTCCTTTCAACTCTGGCCTCTTTTGTTGTGAGGAAACGATTTCAAAGGGAAGACCTAAAGTGAGGCTTAAATGAACAAAACCAACGAAACGGGAAAGAAGCCTGGGCGAAAATAGCGGCAAACTGCTTGGCTGAACAACTATCTAGTTCTTGCCTGAGAACAAATGAGATCAGTTGAACTGAGGAATTCCTGCCGTGCTTGTGGTCTCTGGTTCCATATGAGGAGGAGGCTGTCTTCCCCTCTTTCCTCCCCAACAGGTTAGAACCTTACCTGGTAACCGCTGGATTTCAGCTGTGGGCTCGGGGTGCCTGGGAATAGAAGGGGTGTGTCGGAGGGAGGTGGTATCCATTGCTAGAGGTTGTTGAGACCAGAGTTCCCTGTTGGTTCACAAAGACAATGACAACAGTTGCCCATCATGAGCCCGCTGCTTGCTTTCCTCATACTTTCTATGCAAATGAAGGCATAGAGGACACGGATGGCCTCAGCAAGGGTTCCAGTCACCCTCCACAAAACCTCACAGCTTGACAGGAATAGTCTCACTGTTGGACTCTTGGAAGTCTGAAAACTGAAGAGGATGGACGCCTCCCTTCCGTGTTGTCTTTCCGTACAATTATTTTAGGGATACTATCTGCAACATCAAGACTAAAAACCTTCCCGATTTGCAGCTCTTCCACTTCCGTGCAGCCTGAGCGAATCGGGAAGTCCAAAGGTCACACTCCTTCACAGGGCTCCTCAGTGGAAAGGCCTGTGTTCGCGCTGAGCAGTGCCCTGCAGCATTTCACGCTCTTTAGAGGGCTCGCTGTTGGCAGGGTCAAAGGACGCTAATTTTTTCCACAGCTGCAGAGGAGGCTGTGTGTGTCACGTCACCAGGTCTAGTGGCAGTCCAAAGGCCACAGTCCCAAACAAATCGACGTTCGGCTACGTTAAGACTCCGAAATTCAAGATGACCAAATTTCATATGCTCACATGCCACGATCTTATTTCAAGAAAGCTCCAACTAAATGTTTGCAGTGCTGTGTGAAGTATGCATTACATTTACTAATTTCATCTGACAGTGGTTTATTTGGCTAGAACGCACAGTACTGTCCGTGTGCCAGGAAGATTGCTATGTAATAAGCAGAAAAAAATGGAGCTCATAAATGTTTGTGGAGGACTGGAATGTTCTACACTAAGATGAAATTTCAGTGATGTATTATTTAAAAATTATAACAACACTTTGGAATTTGAAATGTCTGATTGCTATGGACAATAAAGCAATATACAAACAGCCTCTGTTCTAGGGAATCCAGCAGCCTCGGTCTCTCTGCACGCAGAGGAACTCAAACTCAACAAATAGACGAAGTTTCCAGTCGACTGCTGTCCATCAGCTATAGGGCTTCAGCAGGGGTTTCGTTTCTGAAGCACTGGCTGAAGGATAGCAAAAAAATCACACAGGCAAAGGCTGAAGAGGCTAAGAGATCCTTAGCCAGAAGTTGTGAGCCAGCCGCTAGGGTAGAATGTCGGCAGCGGCAACCACGCGTGTTCTCTTGGTGCAGGCAGGAAACGGCACCCCGAAGCACAGCTCATTACTCAAAGGCATGAAAGTCCTGACTGGAACAGCTGGGCTTTTTCAAAGCTTTTACCCCTCAGTTAGTCTGGATAAAGTAACAGGCTCTGAAGCTAATTGTAGGTTGTTTTTAAATACAGTGTGAGGGCTCTCCAGTTTATGAGCTTTCTTTTCTTTTCTGAAAGGATAAAAGCAGCATGAGTGTGTGTGTGTGTGCGCTTGCACGCGCGCGTATGTGCGTGTGTGTGCACGCGCGTGCGAGTGAGCACACGTGTGTGTAAGTTTGGGGTAAATGAATGGTGTGTGAGTGTGTGTGTATGTGTCCTCACATTTGTGTGAGCTTGTGATAGGTGGATGTGTGTGAGTGTGTATGTGCATCCATGTAAGTATCGGGTGACTGTGTAAGCACACATGTGTGTGCATGAATGTGGCTGTGGTGTGACTGTATGTGAATGTGCATATGACTCGGTGTACATGTGTACACATGTCTGTGTATGTGCACGCATATAAGGTGGGTAGTGTGTGTGAGTGTGTATGTGTGTGACTGTATGCAAATGTGTGAATGACAGTGTATGTATGTACATTAGTGTGTATATGAGTGTAGGGTAACTGAATGTGCATATGAGTGTGTGTCATTGCCTGGATGTACATGGATGCTAGTGAATATGTGGCTATGTCTGTATAAGTCTGTATCATTGTTCCAATGTGCACAGGTGAGTGTAGGTAGGTGATTACATGTGTGTTTAGGTGCAGGTGTGTGGTGAGTGTGTACATAAATGTATATGAGTGTTGCTATGGATGCACTGGTGTGTGGACATATATACATATTTATTATAAATGCATGTGTGTATGTATCCCCAAAGGTTCTCAAAAAAGCTAAACTAGAACTACCGTATGATCAAGCTATACCTCTCCCAGGAATATACCCAACAGACTCTATATCCTGTTACAAAGGCCCTTCTTTATCCCATTCATTGCTTCTCTTTTTACAAAAGCAAAGAAATTGAGTCATTTGACATACTCGTCAACAGACGGAGAGCGAAAGTGTAGTGCATCTATACAATGGAATATTGTTCAGCCATAAAATATGAAATTTTCAGGTGGATCTAAATGATATCATATTAACTGGAACAACTCAGTCTCCGAAAGACAAACATTTTGTGTATCTGTCCTATGTGATGCTAGCTTCTAATTCACGTACATTTGTATTTACCTGCACGTACTTGTGCATATGGGCAGCAAACTGAAATGAACCATGAGCAGAAGGGAAGAGGACATAGGGAGATGCATGGGCAATGCAGTAGATGAGTGTGACTTTCCGCTGTAAGGGAGAACACTTGGGATATAAATACTTCACCAGGAATGAGGAGGAGGGAGAAAAGAAGTGGGGGATTCAGAACTTTAATGTATTAAGGAAACACGCTACTTTGTAAGATAAGTTTTAGAAGTGGATATATATCCAGGAGAGGGATCTCTGTAGTAAATGGTAGTTCTACTTTTATTTGTGACTGTTTGTTTTGAAAGGTTTATTTCTATTTTATGCCCTTGAGTCTTTGCCTCTGTGTGTGTGTGTGTGTGTGTGTGTGTGTGTGTGTGTGTGTGTGTGT
>JABTXL010000186.1:7953196-7970836 GCA_025134845.1 Neodon shergylaensis
TGTGTGTGTGTGTGTGTGTGTGTGTGTGTGTGTGTGTGTGTGTGTGTACATGTACCACCTGACTGGTGTCCATGGAGGCCAGAAGAGGGTATCAGAAGAGGTAAGTGGCCCTGTAGGTGCTGGGAATCGAACCCAGGTCCTCTGCAGAAGCAGCTAATGTTCTTAACTGTTGAACTATCTCTCCAATCACTTATTTTAATTTTTTGAGGAGTTTCTATACTATCTCTCATCATTGTGGTTAGACCAACTAATTTATACTCCACTACATGTGGACAAGTATCCATCCCCTTCACTCTAATCCTGACCAAAACTCTCATCATCAAAAGTTTTATCATCTTTTTAATAATATCCCCTTTAACAAGTATGAGATAACATTTCACTGTGGTTTTAGTTTTTGATTCCTTAATGATTGGAATTGTTGAGTGCTTTTGATATCCCCATTGACCATGTGTGTGTTCATCCATGTCTTATGCCCATGTTAATTGGTTTATTAGCTTCCATACTATTGAGTTGGATTTTTTATGTGCTTGCGAAAGTACCCCCTCACTAACTGTATTTCTCATGCTTCACTTTGTCTCTTCATCCAGTTGATTGTTTCTTTAGTTATACAAAATCTTTTTCATGTGATATGATCCCAGTAGTCAATGTTGGGATTTTTTTTCTCTCTGCTTACTTCTAGTAAGTTTCACAGAGTAAAGCCATTGTTGAAGTCTTTAGTCTATTTGAGTTTTTTTTTTAAATATGGTATGGCATAAGGGTATGCATTCATCTTTCTAGATTTGAAAATTTACTTTTTACAGCACCATGTATTGAATACACTTCCTTCCTATGTTGTGTGTTCCTGACAAGTGTGTAAATAATCAACTGATCATAAAAGCACGGATTTATTTCTAGGTTCTCTCATCCTTTCCATTGGCCTATGTGTCCTTTTTAAATGCCAGTATAAGTCATTTTGTTTATTATAGCTTTGCAATATATCTAGGGTCAGGTAGTATGATGCCCCACTTTTATTCTTCTTGCTAATGATTTATTTGGGAGTTTTCAACTTCTGTAGAACTTTTGGAATTGTATCCACTCTATTAAAAAAACACTTTTTGAAGTTTAATACAGAATGTATCAAATATTTGGATAACTAAATAGTCACAACACAATATTAATTCTTCTAATTCATGAACACATATCTTTGGTTATATCTACTTTAGTTGTTAATCTAAATCATTTAGATAGATGATAGATAGATAGATAGATAGATAGATGATAGATAGATAGATAGATAGATAGATAGATAGATAGATAGATGATAGATAGATAGATAGATAGATTTCACTATATTACCTTATCAACTACATTTACTGCTACATTTAAAAAATGCAATTGCTTTCTTCATTATATTTTCGGTTGCATGTTGTTAATGTATGGAGATGTTCCTGATTTTGTATGTTAATTCTATAGCATGAAGCTTTACCAGTTTTTCTATTAGTTGACAGGTGTTTTGATTTGTTTTATGGTAGAATCTTCACGGTTCCCTTCATATTTGCACACAAGGCTGAGTTAACCTCTTCCTTTCCAATGTCTTTCCCTTTACCTACATGCTCTGGCTTTTAGTCAAGTACCATGTTGTTTAGAAGGGGTGAGTACAGTCATCCTTATCTTTCCCAGGTGTTAGAGGAAAGTCTTTCAACCTTTCCCAGTGACCACAGTATGAGAGGCAGGCTTCCCATATATGGTCAGAGTTCATTTTAATTAAGGTACATATTTCCTGTACGTAGTATTAAGGTATTTTTAAATGCTGTTGGAGTTTTGTCAGATTATTTTCTGCATCATCTAAAGGGTCCACGTGACTTTTATCCATTTTTGTTAATGAGAAGCCCCTCCTTTAGGTTTGTGTATGTTGAATCCATGCTCTGTTGGGACTGATCCTATTTCATTCTGATGAATGGTCCTTCAGTATGTATGTCACTGAATTCAGTTGTCTAAAGTATCTATAAGATTTTCTTTTTTATCTGGGTTCATCAGGGCCATTGGCTGACAGTTTTCTTTTATTGTCGTGCCCTTGTCTGATTTCCTTACTAAGATAATCATGACCTCATCAAACATGTTCGGGAGTCTTTGTTAAGCTTTGGGGATTTGGGCAGGAATTTAAAAAGGACTGGTATTATATGTTTAGTGGAATTCAACAAAAAAAATCTGGGCAGAAACTTGTGAAATAGAGATTAGAAGAACAATGAAAATAAACAAAATTAAGATCTGTGGACAGAGGAAAGTGATTAAAGACCAGGCTATTCCCTGATGAAATTGTTTAATGACTGAAATACTGTACTCACTATAGATCATTCAAATGCTTGGCACAGAACAATAGTGGACAAACATCTGTGTCCTTTGTTGTGCAACTATATCAAGGTATTAATCATGCAAATACAATGTGCAAAAGTTACAATTTTCCCAATTGAGCACAATCAGATATCTGTGAAGGTCTCAATGCATGATGAAAAGTAACTATAGCATCACCTCCAAAAGTGTCCCTATGTCCCTTTGTCATCCATCCTGTCCTTCATATTATCAATAGGCAATTGTCTGTTTTCCGTCCTGTATCATTTGCATTTTCTAGACTTGTCTGAAGTGGAATACGAAACAAGCATTCTCCTGTTTCCAGATTCTTTTCAACTGAGCATAATAACTCTGCCGCCACCCTCCTCCATGTGAATGTTTGCATTAATACACGCTCTTCTCACTACCCAACAATCCCCTCTGTGTGACTAAGTGACAATCTGTTGATCGCTTCTACTGTTGATGGGACTATGAGTAGTTATCTGCCATTTTACAACTAAAACTGATGGAATTTTAAAGCTTTTACAGATCCTAGCATGTAAATTATAACATGTCATTGAGAAGTTAACTTGCTGCTGGTTACGTATAGATGTTCATGAAAGTATGTGTACACTTTTCTACTCAAAATTTTATTTATCACAGAAACTTTTTTAAAACTGAAATTTATGCCCTGGCAATGCTGAAGCATGCATGGCAGCCCGTACATGGTGGTTCTATTGAACTTATCCATATTGGGTTTTATGGTCTAAGTTGATGAGGATGACTGCCCAGGTCTCTTCCTCTAAAGGGCACCAAATCTTATTACATATGACTATGAGCCACCATGTGGTTGCTAGGAATTGAACTCAGGACCTCTGGAAGAGTAGGCAGTGCTTTCAACCACTAAGCCACCTCTCCAGCCCATTATTTATCACAGGCATGCTTTTTTAATTTTCTTTTCTATTTATTCTTTGTGTCTTTCACATCATGCATCTCCATCCCATTCATTTCCCTGTCCTTCCCATCGGCCCTCTGCCCTTGCAACCTCCCCTCATAAATAAAATAAGAGAAAAGAACAAAAGAAGAAATGAAAAAAAAACACAAAAAAGAAAAATGAATCTCATCATGGAAGCTGCAGTGTGGCACAGTGAGTCCCTCAGCAAACCCTTCTGTCTTTCCTTGCAAGTGTTCATTGCACAGAGTCATTGGTCTGGTTCGAGGCCTCTGGTTTCTGCTACACTATCGATGCTGGGCCCTCATGGGATAACTCTTGCTTATTCCATTGTTGTCCTCTGTTGTAGAGACCCTCCAGCTTTGGGTCTGCAGGTCAGGTCCCTTCAGTGCTCCAGCAGATCACAGATAGGGTGGATGTTGGGGTGGGACAACTCATAACCCTGGGTCTGGGCCTGAGTAGTTTGCAGGGTTGGTCAGCCCTCACCACCAGCATGAGCTGTCCTGCATTGCCAGGGCTAGTTATGAGGAAGGGGTGGGGCTAGTTCTTCCGCTTCCCATTCTCAACATCAGATCTCCTTCAAGGCCACCAGCTCTACTGTGTCACCCAGATGTCGTATGGGGACTACTCTCATGACTGCTGCCACTGATAAAGGCCAGGGGCAGCTCCCCTACTCCTATTACCTCAAGGTCAATTCTCTCACCTGCCTCAGGCTTTGATGAGCAGAGGTTGGAGTGGGAGAGTTCATCTGTTCCTCCCTCCCCCCACCCGCGTTCTCCCCATCCTTAAAGGCAAGCTTTTTAAATGAGAAATGTCACAAACTCATTTGTGATAAGTCATTAATCGGGAGGTGGACCCCGAATCACAGCCTGACATTCACTGTGAAGAGCAAAGGTCTTTACTCAGCAGCTCTCCGGAATCACATTCCCCACCCGCAAAAATACGTGGCAGCATGGCCCCAAGGCAGCCACGGACAATCAGTCAGCCTGAAACAGGAGGTGTGTTGTATTGGCCTTCTTCGCTTTAGGTTCATGGTAAATATTACCCAGCAAATTGTATTTGCCCAGTTTCTAAAAATAGATTCACATTCCTTTAATAGTTGGAGAAAATAATGAAACCCCGAGGCGCTGTGCCCAGCAATGCCCATTCTAGATCTTTCCAAGTTTACTAGACACTGTCTCCCAACTTAGGGAAAATTAGCTGAGCATATAGCTAAACAAAGTATACATTCGGAGAAAAACGAAGATTCCTTTTCGAGGACAAGAGTTTCTTTCCTGCCTGCTTCTCCTTTATAAAAGCACAGATCTGGAAGCAATTTAGCAAATCTATTGCGTGTAAATTATAATTAACTTTGGATAGAAATCGATTTTTTTTTTAAAGAGGTAGATAAAGTCAAGGACAGGGAGATTGAGTTCAAATCCGAAATGCCGAGTTAAGTGAGGCAGAAACAGGCCAACTGTGGTGCCAACTCTGAGTCATTGCTAGGCTGTTCAAATGGTTGCTACTGTCCAAAAATGTTGCATTGCTATTTTACAGTAACAAAGCCTCACACATTTATGACTTCGATTACTCAAAGTTCTTCTGAATATAACCATTTGAATTCATCCTCCAGGCACATAAAACTGAGCTGAATTAAACTCGCACAATACAAATGTCAAACACAAAATGCAATCTTCATCTCAATCAGTTTGTTAATAACGTCGTTCTTGGAGTAAAACTGATAGCCCGAAGAAGCAATAAAAATATCGCTTAAGAAAACAGTGGTGTTTTGCAGTGCCTACTCTTCCGGCATTGCTTTCTCAGTGTATCCTGTGGCTGCAGCTTTTGGTTAGTGAACAACCAACCAACGTGTCCATCTCTCCCACTTAAGGATGGCCAAAAAAACCCCAACAAGATGAAAGAGAATTAATTTTGAACACAAATATAAAATAGAAGCAGTTGAATCTTCCTGCGCGTCAATCAGGATGCTATCTGTAGCTATCAACGGTTCTTTGGGGACAAGGATTTAGAAAGTGCCTGTGCAGAAAAGCGGATCCGTTGACTGGGGAGCCGGTTCACAAGCATTAACCTCCGTGGGAATCGTCACGTTGCTGTGTCACGGGTGTTAGCCATGACCACAGCCTTCAGCTGGACGTGATAGTGGCCAAGCCTTCAATTGCATCCTTTCCTCTGCCGCGGTCTCTTGATTTCATCCACCTAGAACCTAGGAGGTTGTAGGTCAGCAGGAGATCTTTTCTCTGGTCTCAAGCAATTCCTTCCTCTTAGGCATTGCCCCGCCCCCCGGCAGCTTGTGTAGCAGGCTCACTCCTCTTATCAGCCTAAGAACTGCACCTTCGTTGTCTCATGTGAACTCCTGTAGCCAAGATGTGATTTTTCTTCTTTCCTTTCCAAATTTAAGAATTTTGGATGGACCCAAGGCATCAATGTTTCCTTTCACTGCCCCTCAGCCTGCCGCAAGCTGCCATCTCCACTTGCCATTATGCTCCTTTTCCCACACCCCCAGTCACCAAGTATGGCAATGCTAAAACCTGAATGGAATAGTTCCCATTGCCCTACCTGCTTTCCCCCAGCTCAGAGTAGCTGCCCTTTATGAGTTGTAGCAACAGCTCCTGTCCCTCTGACCTTCAGTTGGGCTTGTCAGTGGAAAGTATCATAGGTGGTCAGAGGACAGGAGGTGTTTCTCCAGCTTCCTTCCTGCCTCCTGCTATACCATGTTTGACTGCAACTATTTCTAATCTCACAACCACAAACCCAGGTAGGATTTTAGGAAACCCCTTATGCAATATCTCTGCTCCTCTTCCTATCCCATCATCAGTTACAGGCCGTGGATTGCCTGACAGAATCTGACTGGTTCCAATCCTCAACACCATTGTCTTCCAGTAGAATCTGATAGTGTGTTGCATCCTCTCCCTCATGGCGTCCTCTCATTTTATTTCTTGGATTGTTCCTCTTCTTCATTGTTTGTTTGCTTGTTTGTGGCAGGGTTTCTCTATATAACTCACAGAGATCCGTCTGCCTCTGCCTCCCGAGTGCTGGGATTAAAGGCGTGCACCACCATGCCCAGCTTGATTATAATCGAGCTCTTGACTGGTGGTTTTCATTCATCTTTGGTAGTTTTTTTTCCAGTTGCTTTTGGGTTTGTTTGTTTTTTCCATATTGGTTATATTTTCTTCATATTACTTTAGGAATCTTGATCCCATACCTTAGCTTTAAATGCCACCAAAATACAAAATTGGATATAGAGTAGCTACTTAGTACATGTTTAGTACCTAACATATGAGTATGCATGCTCATGACTACCAAATTCTGTCTTTCTCCATATCGGTCAGCTTCTCCCAGTGTGTATTTCTTACTCTGCACTGAAACAGCTGTACTGGCACACATCCCAAACTCAGCATGTGTAAGTGGGCTGGAGCATCTTTATCCACACATCTTGAATCAACCTCCAGTCTTCTACTTAGATAACCTGAAGCCTAGCTACCTAACCTCTCTAAATTCTTATTTTTATTTGTGTGTGTCTGTGTGCGTGTCTCTCTGCATGTTTGTATGTGTCTATGTGTTTCTGTATCTGTCTATGTGTGTCTATGTGTGTCTGTGTGAGACTATGTGTGTTTCTGTGTGTGTGTCTATGTCTGTTTATGTGTCTGGATGTGCCTGTGTCTCTGTGTGTGTGCGTGTCTGTGTGTCTGTCTGTGTCTGCTTATCTGTGTCTGTGTATGTACATGCATGTCTGTGTGTGTTTCTCTGTATCTTTCTGTGTGTGTCTGTGTGTATCTGTGTCTCTGTGTGAGTGCGTGTCTGTGTCTGCTTATCTGTGTATGTACATACATGTCTGTGTGTGTTTGTCTATATCTGTGCCTGTGTGTGTGCGCCTGTGTGTGTGTCTGTGTGTCTCTGTGTGTCTGTGTATACGTTCATGTAGTTAGTTCTCCCTGCTATGTAGTTTTCAAGGATTGTGCTCAGATCATCCAGCTGGGAGGCAGGTAACTTGCCCTTCTGAGACATCCTGCTGGCCCATCAATACCTGCTGTTTTTACTCCAGTGAACACTGACCTTGTTGTGGGTTAAATTCACAAAGTTAAGTCACATTTCTTAATATTCTAAAGTTTCATCTTATTTGGTAATTGAGTGTTTAAGTATTCACAGAAGTAGTCAAGTAAAAATAAGGCCATTAAAGTAGGTTCTAAACCTGTGAGTGGCATCCTCACGTGTAAGGGGTGTGGACACATGATGTGTGTGAAGGGAAGTTAGGGCATCCTCATGAGTGGGGGACGTGGACACATGGTGGACATGAAGGGAAGTAAATATGAACAAGCAGAAATCTATGAAAGCCATCTTCAAGTCAAGAACACAGGCTTGAAACTCTTCCCCCTCGCAGGCCACATAAGGAACCAATTTTGCCAACATATTAATTTTAGACCGATGTTCTCTGGTATAAAATTTTGTCATGGCAGCCCTCACAAACTAATAGTCATCATGACTCAACAACCATTTTCTAGATTTCTTTCTCCCTAATTTACCATTCCATCAAATACTTATTTGACTCTCTTATCAAGATTCTGGTAAACTTGCAATGGGTCTGACATTAGTTGTTTATCATAAAATTCAACTCTCTTAATGTCATTTCAGTTTAATGAGTCAAGATACAAATGAATGACTAATGTTTCATGTCTCCTTCAATATTTTGAATGTTGAAAATAACTCATTGCATTTAAATTTAAATAACTTTCCTTGAAGCTTAGTGTGATTTTTCTGACTGTGCTAGTTTTTACAAATCATGCACTACTTTTTCCTCTGCACTTCAGTGTGTCATATATACTTTTCTCTGAATATTTAAAACTTTGTCACCTGTGTCAGGGCAATAGCACAGGCATAATCAAACACATGCAAACTCACAATGAATAAGCAAAATTGGCCAAAACAACCTGTCAGCGGACCAAAAGCACAGTAACTAATGACATGTACTCCTAGCCAATCACAACACTCCAGCAGTAATGACCAGTTTCAGAAGGACCAATCAAAAAACATTCCTGCAGCAGCTTAATTTCTCGAACCTTGTTAAATAAAGAGCCTCTGCATTGGGATCTCTTGGAGTCTGTGTTGTTGCCTCTGTGTCTTCTCATCCCTTACCCCCTCCCGGGAAATGGGGGTCACACAACAGGCAGCAGCAACAACCCCACAACAACTACAGTCAACGGTTGACTTCCCAGACACTGATTGAGAAACTCCAGAGTGCAGCAATTTGTCCCACGACCTAGGGTAGTAAAGGGATACATCATCTAATATAGTCCCTGATTACAGAAGGAAAGCAACCCAGTCTTGAAGAACTCATGATTCAGTATAACATGGTGAAAAATGTGACGTGCCTCAATGGACTTCCTAATCTCCCTGGAAGGTCTCAGAATAAGCTAAGAGGAAGAGGAAATCCCATTGGGTTGGGTTTGATGTTTACATCAGAATTTAGGAATTTTTAATATGCTAAATACAAGCTATGACTCTATGCTATGGAATAATCCTTCTGTACATTGTGAATATATATTACTCTTGTTGGTTAGTAAAGAAGCTGATTGGCCGGTGGCTGGGCAGAAAGAGATCGGGTGAGACAGCCTGACCCAGGATTCTGAGAGGAAGGATGGCAGAGTCAGAGAATTGCCAACCAAACACAGAGGGAGCAGAAGATGAACATTCTATGTTAATAAAGGTACTGACACATGGTAGAGCATAAATAAAAAAATATGGGTTAATTTAAAATGTAAGAGCTAGCCAGAAATAAGCCTGAGCCATTGGCTGAGCATTTGTAATTCATATTTAGACTCTGAGTTGGTTATTTAGACCAGGCAGTCGGGACAGGAAACATCTGTTTACAACTCCATAGCAGTTTTCTAGTTTATATAAAGACATTTTTCACAGAAAGCAACTGATTAGGACACCATAGCTCACAGCCCTCAGCCTCCGAATTTGCAAAACAAACTGAAGCCCTGAGCCAAGAACCTCCTGAACACTGCCTGTTTCTGTCCACATTGCACAGAGAGAAAATCATTTTTGGTGACTGTTTTCCTCACTAGATGTGACCTCTGCAGAGGGAAGAGCTGGCTCATGTTCTCCCTTTGAGTAACTGGAATTTGGCACAGCTGCTGGCAAGTATACGGTCTTTATAATACGACCAGAGCCAAAAGCACAAATGCATAGACTTAGTGTCTTAATTCGACTGCTGGGAATTGACAGCTGAGAGTGAGATCTGAGAAAAGAAGTCAAGGATCATGTGGGCAAGGGTTTCTGAGATGCCGTGAGCATCTCACTGGTCATAGAAAATAGACCAAGACAAAGCCACAGAGAAACCCTGTCTCGAAAAAACAAAAAAAAAAAAAAGAAAAGAAAAAGAAAATAGACCAAGAGGGAGCAATTAAGGAGAGGGTGAAATACAAAAATTAAGAGAAGTTTGGTGGATAAACGTGTTTTCAAACAGTTTCAATATACTGCAAATTTAGGAAGATAAAACACTTTGTATCAGAAACAGCATGGTTGGAATTTAAGGTTTATAAGTAGTGAAAGAAAAACACAGACCTGTGTAAAGATTCGGAGATCAAATTCTGGTTCAAACCAAACTAGAATGATCCAGGTTCTCTCTAGTAGGATGAGAAGAAATGGACAGACAAGTCTGTCTTTGGAGAGGACAAGATTAGTGCTGTGCTGATGTCAGTGAGCATGGGAAGAGAATGGAGACAAAGCAAAGAGGGGCATCTGTGGGCTTGGGAATCAATAGCACTGCTAACAATGGGATACACTTTTAAAGGATGTGTGAAAGGTTTAAAAAAATCAGAATCTTGGTAGCAGAAGGAGCAGGTCTTTTTTGGCCTGAGACATGAGTTGGAGAGGGAAAAGGATTCCACTTGGGTATTTTCGCGGCTAGACAAAGAGGCTTAGCAACCGAAATCTGGCTAAGAAATGAGCACTTTGGCTGAGGCAGGATCAAAGTCAAGATGCAAGATATTAGCAGGACTGTGTATGTGTCAGCTGCTTGAGAATATGTTATTATTCTTTATCAGACAAAAGAAATTGGTTAACATCAGCCAAGGATCAGAAACAGTCTTTGCTGGTTATTAATGTTTATTCTAATGTATAGGATGTTTCAAAGCTTGAGTTCTCAGAGCTCTTGAAATACCCACGTTCATGTAAAACAGAAGTTATGAGAAGCAACTTCTCAAAGGAGTGAGGAATAAATTAGTAAATGGGGCTAGACTAGTGGGGACAGGAGTCCATACTACCTGAGAACCAGCAGTGAGGGATGACTGCCTCAGGAAGGAAAATTATATATTGCCACACATTTTTAGTGGAAAATAGATTTTCTTACGTAATATATTCTGATCACAATCCTCCCTCCCCCAACTTCTCCCAGATCCTTCCTGTTAGGAAAAAATAATGCTAAGAAGGGCAGTTCTGCAGGAGCAAAGAACTCCAATTAGGTCAGATCAAACCAAATTAAAATGCCCATCATTTTATCACATACGGCGCTCTCAGGTGGCAGGGCACATGGCAGGGAGACAGGGAAGCAGGGAGCACATGCAAACCCGGAACCATATGTTTCTTCTCTGGGAGCCCACTTAAATACCTGTGGGAGTGGCATGCTGGAATTCGGGGTCCAGACTAATGCAACTCCCAGGCCAGAGGGCTGGGGCTACACTCCAGACTTAACACTCCCCACCTCTCTACCCACCCAAATCCACACCCTTATTTTTCTCTCTCATTAGGAAATGGGCAACTGAACAAACAAACAAGACAGAATAGGACAAATTCAAACAGAAAAACAGAGCCAGTATTTAAAAAGTGCAAATACAGAGAGACACACATACTTTATGCGGGTCTTTAAAAAGTGCTCAAGTTAAACAATATGAGGCATAAATCCTCCAAAAACACCATTGAGTTCATCTTCTGTTGACCTTCTCCTGCTGGACATGAAGCATACTCTTAAACGTGGTTTGTATCCCTGGTGAGATGCTCTTGAAGAAAATTAATTTTTCCTTCGTGAACAGTTGTCCGTTGGAGACAGGTCCTGGGTTAGGGATGGGGCTGGTGTCCACGTCCGTTCTCAGTACTATTGTGCAAGCCCTGTGCACGCTGCCACAGTCACTGTAAGTTCATGTTTGCACCATCACACATTGAAAGGAATTTTCTGGAGGAAAAATTAGACTTCTGCCACTTCTCAAAAAGATCAGTCTGTCAGGCAATCACTTGTTCCTATAGAGAGATGTTGGTACAAAGCTTTGGGCAAGTGGCAAGACCTGGGGACTTGACTGTCTTTATGGGAGAGATGGCTTACTAAACAGGAACTTCAAACAAAGAGTCATGCATGGTTCTCCAACCGCAAGATGCTTAGTTTGGGAGACTCCCAAGACTTTTCAGTCTCGAGCTCTGGACTTAATAATATTGAACTTCAAGAAATCTGTTTTAGATCTTTAGACAAAATTAGCAAATGAGGTTAAGGACATTAAGGAATAAAGTGTATGCTTTATAACCTCCGTTTTCTTTCAGTCATTTGTTTTAGCAAGTTGACACATGAGGAAAATTGTAAAGATAACTGGTTTCTAAAAGAATACTTTTTAAAACTTTTCCTGATTTTTAAGAATAAAAGAATTAATGACAGTGGTTTATTAAACCAGCTCATGATTCATTGAAGTGAATTTGGGAGGCATTGAGTAATGATTTCATAAGTCCTGTCTAGACAGGAAGCTCGGGGGCGCACCTGTGACTCCCCAAGCCTCTGATAAATCATGTCGGCACAACAGTGGTGCTTGGAGAAGAGAATAAAAGTCCGTCACTCGCAATATCCAAAACTATGAATCTAGAGACCAGGGATGCCGAGAGTGGTCATTGTGCTAAGACCACAAGAGTGTTGACGCCAGCCGATCTTCTGAGGAGCGCCTCCGCCTTTGTGTTACTGCAGTGTGCTCCAGAGTGGGTCGAGGAGGGGCAGCTGTGGGGATGAGAACAGTGTGGACCATCTGTTACGTTTCCACCCCATAAAATCTCACTGCCCTCCTCCATAAATCAGTTCCAGGGGTCCTGATTCTTTACTTTTTCTTCTTATGCCATCAGCGCAACTGACATTGGAGGCTCTGTCTCTCCCCTAGTTTAACCCTTGAGACTAACTGGTGTTAGGACAATTCTGTACGCCGATACACTGCGTTTAAGGCAAGCATGTGGCATATCTCTTCTGAGTTTTCTTGGTGAATGTGTGTAACGATCCCATGGAGATGCCAAGTTTGTCACAGCAAAGATGCTAACTAAAATATCCTTCAGGTAATTAGAAATTGTGTGGTCCTCTTTAAGCTTTGGGTTTCCGCAGTTAAAGCCTTCATCAAAAGAATTCTATTGATTCTTTCTAATACAAACTGAAGAGCTGAGTGTCTGACCCCACACCTGCCCCTCCTCCTTTGAGTCACCTATGCGGTACAAACAGTTCCGTAACTTAGTTGCCAAGCAGACTAATTTGATGCTTTCGTCCATAGTAATGTTGTCTAAATGAAAATCTGTATATGTACTTACACATTCAATACACTAATAAATAAATGCCATATACGTATGTTACTGCAAACATATAATGTGGTCATGAAGCACTGAAAATGTAAAATGGTTACTATCAAATAGGAATCAATATCATTGTTCATTCCAAAAGCAGACCCAAGAGTTGAGAGTCTATTATTGGGTTATTGTTTTATTACGCTCTTCTTCAGGCTCATCGGAGTGAGGCTCTGGGTGTCGTACAGTCGGGAACTGAGCCCAGGGAATGCATGCAATGGGCACTGACCACCCAATAACACTTCCTGAGTCCTGGAAGAAAAATAAGATACATTCTTACATTCTTTGAAGTGAGTCCTGAGACCAGGGTCCACATGCATGCCATAGGACTTTGAGGACTGGTTTAGGACATTTTAGAACTCCTGTTACCTAGCACCCAGGAAAACTTTAGCAAACTTCTGCGTGGAACTCGGTTCTTCCTGATGCTTGTTCTCCTGGTAGGCTGTGGTTCATGAGCTCATCCAAAGTTCTACCACAATTTGTTTCCTAATGTGTAATATTCAAAAGGAAAACAGCAATTGAACTATACAGAAATGCTAAGCCAGCCTACAAATCAAACCTGAAAAAAAAAACAGAAGATCAACAAAACACAGAAAATAATCAACCCGTATAAACAGAAAAGCAAATAATTTTATATTTCACAAAAATAGATATTTATCCTCTTTTGGTGCCCAATATTATTAATTCATCAAAAATATTTGGAGAATGAAGCCGGAGAAATTGCTCAGAAGTTAAGAATACTTGTTACTCTTGCACAGGACCTGGGTTTGATTTCAGAACTGACAGTGCAGCTCACCACTGTCTGAGACTCCAATTCAAGAGGATTCTCTTCTACAGGCACATGTGGTACACAGACACATAAAAGAAAAATAAATAAATCTTTAAAACTATCCACCAAAAGGAAATAAATAACTTTAAAAACAACTGATCAGACCATCATACAAGAAATCCTTACAAAAAGATGAAAAATCTGTACATAGAGAAGTCCGTAAATCCTAGAAAGCTCTTTCTTTTTCCTCTGTAGATTTCTGTAATACTTTGCTTGTGTTCTGACAAAGAAAGCTTGCCTGGAGACTAGAGGGCAGAGCTAGTCTCAAATTAGTCAGAGAAGCTGGGCAATAGTGGCACACACCTTTAATCCCAGCACTCGGGAGGCGGAGAAAGAAAGTGATAAAGTGGGGGGGGGGAGGACAGGATCTCAGCACCTTTTGGATGGAGGAACATAGATAGGAAGAAAGTAACTGGCAGCTAGTCCTGGTTCTCTGATCTTCCAGGTCTTTGCCCCGATATCTGAGTCCTGATTTTTATTGATTAAGATTAATTGTATTTATGCTTTACTGTAGCGCTTCCAAAGAGAACTCAAACAGAATTCCCCACTCAATAAATCTCACTAATCAAAATACTTGGTGATACCTTCAACTTGCTGCCCTTTTGATTTTGGCTTCTTTGACTTTGCCTTATGTTCTGACATGCGGAATGTAACTAATAATACACAATCTGGTAGATACTTAAATTGCAATGGAGCTAAGCAAAGAGGCCCTTTCTAACCAAACCAACCATGATATGAGCTTACTCCTTAGCTTAACTAAATAACCTTTATAGAGTTAGTATATTAAACTGGTCCTTACTTATTATAGATCTATTAGTGCTGCATGGTTACTTTATGAGTTGCCAACATTTGCTTTCCATTCTTTATGTTTAGAAGTCAGAAACTTGATCAGAAACTTCTACTTTCAGTTAAAGCTTCATATGAAATGCTTGTTAATTAATTAAATAAGTCATGAAAACAACCTCAACAAAGACACAAGCAGCCAAATAGAATCTTCTAGAAATTCAGTGTTTATAGTCTTTTTAATGATATGCACTTCTGGCGTGAGCTGGTTGATTCTAAGTTGCTAGCACTTACTATTAGGGTACTCATATAAGTCTTATAAGTGTTCAAAGTCATTTCACCAAAATGCTTTGTGTAAGCTTCCTATAGCAGTTGGCACAGAGGGAACGCAAGGAGAAACATATTACATGCACAGGGATTACAAGAAATACTATTTGTTTGTTATTTCCAGGTCAGAATGAATAAACCGTTTATCTGATAAAGAAGTTGAGCTTGAAGATTTTGTTTTTTTTTTAAATGTAGTCTTAATGTTTTAAGAAGTCAACATAATACCCAGAACACATTACTAGGCTTTTTAAAGGAGAACCAATTTTAAGCTCTCAATTATAGGATTCATTTCAACTTTTGTGGCTTTCCATGAAATATGTATTTTAAGATTACTTCTTCATTTAGAATAAATTACATATTCTTCCAGGAAACATCAGGAGGTATTAACTATGTTTTAATAAGTAGTTAGATTAAATATTGACTACCAGAAAAATGAAACTATTGTCCAAAGGCAAGAATAATTGTTTTTTCAACTCCTTTCCTCTTCTGCCACCAAGACAGTATCTTACAGTAGCAGTAAGTGGTGTTTATGCTTTCCTACAGCATCCTGAAAGACCCAACTCAATGATTTCAGTCTTTTAAGCTAAGTGACTAAATTTAAAATATAAGTGCCCTAAGTTCTAAAATTATAGAGTTAATTCAGACAGTGAAGTTAACTGCCATGGTTCATTCATTAAACATTCCCCATTATGGGACAGAGATGGAGAGGGAATTTGTGCGTATTTTCCCCCACCCAGCTCAAGGTCCCCAAAGTTTCTTGATCATATAATTCATTTACTATACAATTTCAGAGATTAATTAAAGATGGTAAAAAGAAAGCCCCAAGATGACATCATAAACTATCCCATGCTAAAAAGATTATGTGGTTTAGGTTTGACAAATGTGAAATGACATCTGTGGGGTTCCTTTGTAGGAATGGATAAAGGACCCGGTTCACCAAGGAGAAAAGAATCCTCCCAGGAACCAATGGAAGGGACAGCCATCGTCTAAAAAGGAGTTAAGGCCAAGCCAGAGATTCACAGGGCAAGGTTCCCAGAGATGAAAGAGAGGGTTTCATTGATTTTATGTAGACCACAGATAAGAAATCCCATAGATCAAAACCGGGTGGCATGATGGGAACTGGCTGAACACAATGCAGTCCAAACGCTTCTGCCAAAGGTTTAATGTGCAAAAATGAAACACGCTGTCTGAGTTAGACTGTCTTCAGTTCTATTATGAAATATTTTATTATGGAATAAGAGCTAAAAGAAGCCATGGATCTTCTTGACAATGGGAGAGGGTACCTTACTTCACAAGGTCAGAAAAACACCAGTCCAGGGAAGGTGCATGGAGAGAAACTATGCTAAGATTTGTGAGCATTTTTATTGCTGTTATCACCTTGATTCCAGAAATGTCATTGTTTACGAGTGATGATTATTATGGAAAATATTCAGTAGTTGACTATTGATTAAGTAATTCACTGATGTTTCCAGACTCAATTCCAAATGCTAAGAGATTATATCTTCATATTTCCTCACGCTGTTGTAAGTCCTTTCTTGCTTGGATAACAAGAATATAGCAGTGTTGCCCAGTAAATAATAGGTTTCTAATTTTGTTTTGTGGATATTCATTTGAATGTCTTTCATAATGGTGAAATTATAGGACCCATGGGCCTCATCATTCTAAGTGAAGGATAAATATTCTTGAAGAGGTAGACCTTGCTTATTCTGAGAACAATATCCAGCATTACCTACCTGAGGTATCATCTAGAAATGCGATTTTCCTTTTGTGGGATATAATACAAACCCTTTTCTGTCACAAGGTTGTCTCACGCAGGTGAAGGTCAAGCTAGCTACCCAAGGAGCTCTCACTGACAAGCACGGTCCCAAGCACTTGAGAACTGGAGAAACTCTGGCTGGCCCCAGGGAAGAACTTATAGGCACCTTGGAGAGGGACAGGTGGACTTTCCACTTCCTTGGAGAGAGGACTGAGAGCGCTGTCACCTGGGGACCTGCTGCAGGATGGTGTTGGCAGCTGCTGGTGGGCAGGACTGCAGTAATAAGCGCTTGAGTCTGCAGGGGTTGGGCAGGTTACTCCCTGAGGGACAGCACTATGGGGTTTGCCGCATCTAAAAGGAGCTGTTTCAATTGTCCCTCTTATGAGCCAATTTTTTGCCTTAAAAAAGGTGTTTTGCTCAGAATAGACAGAATTTATGATACTTTAAGAGAACCCAAAGCTCCAAATTTTCATGGAAAAAAATTAATGAACCAGATGAATTTACGGTCTTATTAAAACACTGTGAAGACCACATAAAATGGATCATTGAGAGTAATTCAGCTCAGAGTAGGCTACATGGTCAGGTCCAGTGTAAAAGACAGCAGCTATGTGTGAGTTTCTCTACCACTAGCCTGTGAGCTCCACGAAGGAAACCCTGACTCTTCAATGCCCAGAAAGCATAGCAGGTCCTTGGCACAAAGTCTGAGTTCACCCAGAATCCTTCACACCGTGGCCACTCCTGAGTGCTCACTGGGAAGGAACTGCAGAGGGGCCATCCATCAGTGAACTGCATACACAGTCTCCTCCCACGACATCACCGTCTCCTTCCTGCTCCCTACACAGATGGGAGGTGATGCATGGCAAGGGTGATAGATCACAAATTCAGAAGCTAGAGAGGAGAAAGTCATAAACATAGATCGAATCCCTTTCTTACCTTCCATTGGATTGTAAACAAGAGGCAGAAATCATTGCCCAATGTTTTTCTCACTATCTATATATTCTACATTTCTAATTCTGGATATGAAGTGTTATTTTACCAGGAGCTACTAGAAAAAGGTTGAAGAGAAATGCCTGGTCAATGTTTTGCATGTGGTCTTTCAGAATTCATAAA
>JABTXL010000186.1:7970846-7983659 GCA_025134845.1 Neodon shergylaensis
CATAAAGGAGGTAAGCTTTAGAAAGCCATAATTAATCTTACATTCTGACACTCTTGAAATGTGGGCTACCTTTTACCATGTAAGACTAGTGTCCAAATTCTTGAATACATTTTCATTTTGAGTAAGAAAATAACGATGTTTGTAAAGATCACTATTCACTTGAAAGCTTTGGTTGCATTGAGAGTTTACTATTCATTTAAACATTTTGGGTGCGTTGAGAGTTTCCTGGTAGACTATGGGATAATAACATCTGACCTTGGCCCCTTTTACATCTGTCAAACCAGGCACTCTGTGCTCTCCCTAAGTGATGTTCTTACTACAATGCGCTCAGTTATTAGCTCCATGACTGTAGCAACCACACACTCCATCAACCAAGCCACTTACTGACTTACTCTTGATGCACCCACCACCCACCTGTTCCCATGAAGCTTACTTTTGTTCAGTCTTCAGATCTCCTGACTTTCCAGGATCGGATGTCATTGGCCTGTTTCTTACATGCTTCTGGCCTCATTTGCTATCATAGATCCTATCCTGTCCTGTGTTCATCCTGTCAAGCTGTAACTCTTAAATGCTTGATGCTTCGAATACAAAGGTAAATAAGCAAACAGCACTGGGCAAACTGGACTGAGAAGCAGCCAGCCAGTGTGGAGAAAAGACAGACAAATGGGGGCAAACCCTGTCAAATAGCAACTATAACTGGTCCAAGAAGAAAGCACCATGCTGAGAGAGAGACTAGGTAAGTGAGCGTGTTGAGAAGGTTGAGGCAGGAAACATGGTGCATGTGGATGAGCTACACAACAGGGGAGAAAAGAGAAAATTCAGAAGACAGAACTGTTCTATGTGTTGTTTGCTTATTATTCTTTCTACTACATAGGAAATACTATCTTATTTACAATTATATGCTTACAATGCTAATAAAGTAGCTGTTGTACAGTAGATGTCCAATAAATATTTGGTAATTTTAGACTACTGTCAGTATGCAGGTGGGTGCTGCAGAATGAATGAGCTCCACCAATAGAACACTCCAACCCTTCTCAATGCTGGCATCCATAAAAGAATGGTCTGTAGACCACATCCTGAAGCTTCTGTCCCAGACACATTGAAATTAAATTTCTGTTGGTAAAATGTGAATCTATCTATTTTTAGAAGCTCCTCCAAACAGTGCTCAAGTATTCTGATCTTTGAGAATCATTGATCTAAAGTAAGAAAATGACAGTGCCAAACATTTGGTTAGAACCAGGAGCTGAGCCAGTGGTTGGGAGTCTAGACAGGAGGCTCAGTTACCTTAAATAGGCTGGGAAGAGTGTCAATAGAGTCTCAACTTGTGGGCTACACATTCAAGGTGCAGTACGATATGAAATGATTGACAGGCTGTGACTAAATGCATGAATGGAGCACAGCAAATGGTCTCTCTTGAAAGAGAGCAATACCTGATGTTCCAATGCTGTTCATTTCCACTCCTCTAAACAATATAACATTTTATTATCCTTAAAGAACAGATGGAGACACTGGGGCATATTAAACCAAAGCTTCCCAAGATCACAATTATCAAGCAGATCTGTACAAAGTCAGACAGCCTGTCTCCCATTGCTATCATGAAGAAATTCTATCCTTAGACTCGGCAAAGCTTGACAAATTAGGAATCAAGAACATTGGACATTTGTCAGTAAACCTCACGGTAATATGTCCTTTGCTAAGAAGTATATCTATCTGGCAACTTTCAAATCCAAAGAAGGTAAAAAGTGCTTGGCTTGTTTAGACCTTTCCTGATTCCCTACAGTCACCCCTCTTTGAAGACATGGCATGTCCACTGCTTAGCGTCCATGACCTCAAGATGGTGGTTTGAGAAATCCTGGCTTCTCTTAAGTCCTGTAAAGGTTCCCCAAAGTGAAACAACAGCTCCATCTTTTTCTCTGCCTTCAGTCCTTAGCATCTATCACAGAAGAAAGCAGCATGATGCTTCCCAGGACACACATGGAAGTTTACAAGTCCTGCATCTCCAACTAATTCTATCTTTCTCTGTTTAGGTTGTTCAAAGGAAGCTCAAGAAAACTGATTAGCTGATTAGCTGACTTCCAACTAGGAACCAAAACTCTGGTTTTCCTTTCTCATTAGCACTCATTGTCTTTAAGAAACAGCCTTAGAACAGATGTTTATAGTAACAATATTTTATTTTATGTGTATGAGCATTTGCCTGCACGTATGTATGTATACCACACACATGCCTGGTCCCTACAGAGGCCAAAAGAAGATGTGTCAGATCTCCTGAAATTTACAGATGGTTGTGAGTTGCCATGTGGGTGCTAGGAATTGAACTCAGATCCTCTGGAAGAGCAGCCAGTGCTGGGAAATGATGAGCCATCTCTCCAGTACTAGAGCCACCTTCTTGAACTAATGAATGGAAACAGCCTCCCCACATCAGGGTCACTTTATGGAGAGTACCAGTCCCCAGAGTCCCCTTTATACCTATTTGTATGCCTACTTACTGGGGGCCTTAAAAGTTTCAGTCTTTAAGATCTCCATTCAGGATTCAATTAATGCCTGCATGAATAGCAAAAGGGGGGCTAAAAATCTGAGGGTAAATAAGTCTATTCACAACAGGTTCTGTCTATCCATAGTTCTTTATTCTTCTCTCTTCAATCCATCACTTTCATTGCTCCTTGTTCTACCTTGTTCTTAGTTCTACATCGTTCTTAGTTCTGCCCATTACAAATGTTCTCAGTAATATATATCCTTAAAACAAGCAATTCTACTGGGTGGTGGCGGCACACACCTTTAATACCAGCACTCAAGAGGCAGAGGCAGGCAGATCTCTGTGAGTTCAAAGCCAGCCTGCTCTAAAAGAGCTAGTTCCAGATCAGGCTCCATAGCTATAGAGAAACCCTGTCTCGAAAAAAAAAAAAAAAACAAACAAGCAAACAAACAAACCAGCCAATCCCCAGCCTGCTGATAAAGATAATTGCAGGAAGGCAAATCTCTGCATTTACTTAGGGGAGAGGAACAAGGCCTGGCAGTGGGAAACTGTTCTGAACTAGGGAATTGATCCCCAAATATGTAACAGAAAGGGAATAATTGATCTACAGTGAAAAATCTACAACAAAGGACAGCCACTTATTCACAAAGCAGTCACACTAAGAAGCCTTGCCTTTTCGTTTAGCCTTTACCAGATCCCTTGGTTCTGATAAGTCACTTGTGAAAAGATGGCTGAGCCATTACTGTATAAGGATGTGGCTTATAGCACCTACTTAAGAAATAAAAATCAGCGATGGTATTGGGTATGAGCTACCCGTGTCATCGGGACTCATAACAGGGTTATCCTGAACTCTGAAAGTCCTTCACTGCAGAATACAGGGATCTTAGAGAATACTCTTCTCAGCTTTTAGCTATAGCAAGATTTGAGACAAAAAGGGAAACTACAAATTTGATATTGTTATAAAACTTTATCCTGTGAAAAGTATCTTTCTTCCCATTCTTTATCAATCAGTTGAGTCTGGTTATGAACTATAACTTTTTATTTATATTTTTATTAAATAGCAACTCAACTATGATGACAGACATATGTGCTATGAGAAAAAGGTTTCACCAGGAATAGTCATGACAAATGGGCTGTGAGTTTAAGCAGAAAGATACTGGCTTGATTAGCTTCCCTCACACTGAGCAGAGTGAGTGGGGCCTCAAATGGAATCGGGTCATAATAAATGAGATTAAGCATTGGTGGTAATGGGTCTTCAGAGCCACCTTCAAGGAGGAACACAAAAGCTGGGCAAGCCCAAGTAGGACCAAATTCCAGCATGGAGAGGAGAGTTGGGAATGGACTCCCGCCAACCATGACACTACAAGAAGCTTTGGGAAGAAAAAAAAAGCTTTCTCCAAGAGTGTAGGCCCTGGTAAACTGATGGTTCTCCAGTAGAAGACCACACATACAGGAGTATTGGACAGCACAAATTGATCTTCAGGATTTAAAAAGAACAAAACACAATGTTGGGGAGGAGGGACCTGGAAAGAGTTGGAAGAGGGTGAATAGGATCAAAGCATCTTGTACAAACTCTCAAAGAACTAAGGAATTTTTTTGGTTTGGGATCTTTTTTTTTAATTTCTTAAGAGTTAGTAATACATATGAGTAAGTTTTTCTTTGAGGCTAGAATGCTCAAAAATAAGCAGAAAATCATGAAAGCAGCTCCCAGCAGATACCGTAGGGAAGAAAGGACAGTGGTCTTCTAGGTGTTGTGTGTGGCAAACTGGTTCAACAAGGCTTCGGGAGGGGTGAAGTGCAGGAGAGGCAGACCTTGGGTTGGCTTTGAGTCACAAGTTTATCTGAGCCTGCTTGAGGTCATTATTCCTGAGGTGACCATCTTGTAGCTAAGGAGATACTACGGGCAAGCAAAGCCTGTCTTGTTCCATCTCCTCTCTGGGCCTCAGCTTGTGTCTGCAGGTGTTTCTCTGTATTAAATCTCCCTGGGGAATCCTTGGCTTCACAGCAAAAGCTGGCTGAAGTGAAAGTGATTTGATTTGTATCCTATTACAGGCTCTTTACCTCTTCTATTTCCTTGATAAAGAGCAGATCGGAGTCGATTATTGTACTGGGAGGGGAGTTAATGTGATGTCGAGAAACACTGGGGAAACTGGCATGGGCAGAGAGGGGTAGATAAAAAGTTAAGCATAGATTGAAATCCACAGCCCCGGCTGATGCAGCCGCCAGAATAGCATCCACCCTCAGTCCGGACAGCGGCATGCCAGGAGTCCAGATCACTTCCTTTATTGGTGCTGGTGATGGACAGAGAGCAGAGTAGCTGCTCGGTCTAACTGAACCATCACCTCGGTCCTTCCGAGCCTTTGTGCTTACTCTAAAGCTCTGGCAGGCTGCACAGCTTCTCACTCAATCCGGAGACTGCAGGGTCCACAAACACCAGCAGCTTTCTAGTCTTTTCCCTAGCAGGGGAAAACATGTCAGCTTAACCAACCTAGAGAAGATTTAAGGGAAGTCAGAGACAGCAGAAATTATCTGGGGTTATTTTAGAAGAACTGCTTTATGTGTTTAACAAGAGAGACAGAAAACATTGAGAATTTTTGAACCATCTCTGTTATGGTACCAGGGACTGTGTGCAGAAATGTCTGTGTTTCATATTTGCCTGGAGTCCCAAACTCATGCATCCAGCATGAAAATAAATTACACCACCACCAGGTAGAAAACTATGACAAAGCAGATAAGAGACCGTTAATAGCATGGAAAGACATTATTCTCCATTAGCCAAGAAGTAAGCAAAATCAAAATATGATTTGACCTTTGGATTCTAATACCTATACCTACCTATCCTTTGCATTACAATGGATTTTGCTATCACTAAAATGGATGGAAATAGAAAACACTATCCTGAGTGAGATAACCCAGCCCCAAAAATACTAATATGGTATGTACTCACTCATTAGTGGATTCTAGCCATAAACAAAGGACATTGAGCCTATAGTTCACCATCCCAGAGAAGCTAAATAATAAGGTGAACCCAAAGAAAAACATATGTAGATCCCCCTGGAAATTAGAAGCAGACAAGATTGCCAGGCAAAAGTTGGGAGCATGGGGGTGGGTTAGGGTGGGGGAAGGGAAGAGGGGGAGAGAGAAGGGAGAAGAGGAGGGCTAGGGAGAGCTTTGGGGAGTGGGATGGTTGAGATGGAGTAAGAAAGGATATGGGAGCAAGGAAGAAGATACCTTAATTAAGGGAGCCATTAATTGGTATTGGCAAGAGGCTTGGCTCTAGAGGGACTTCCAGGAGTCCACAAGGATGACCCCAGCTAGGACCCTGGGCAGTGGAGGAGAGGGTGCCTGAACTGGTCTTGTCCTGTAGTCAGACTGATGACTATCTTGAATATCACCATAGAACCTTTGTTCAGCAACAGATGGAGATAGAGACAGAGACCCATACTGGAGCACTGGACTGAGCTCCCAAGGTCCAGTTGAAGAGCAGAAGGAGGGAGAATATGAACAAGAAAGTCAGGACCAGGAGGGATTGGTCCACCCACTAAGATGGTGTGCCTGAGCTAATGGGAGCTCATCAAATCCAGCTGGACTGGGACTGAATGAGCATGGGGTCAAACTGGACCCTCTGAATGTGGCTGACAATTGGGGTAGACTGAGAAGCCAATGATAATGGCACTGAGATTTGTCTCTACTGCACGTACTGGCTTTTTGGGATCCTATTCTATTTGGATGCACACCTTCCTAAGCCTGGATGGAGTGGGGAGGGCCTTGGACTTCCCACAGAAGTGCCTGCTCTCTCTTAGGACTGGGGGGGGGGGGGTAAGTGGGGGAGCAAAAGGGGAGTGGGAGGAGGGGAAGAAGTGGAAATTTTGAATGGTATTATTAATAAAGTAATAAAAAATTTTAGAAAATTAAAAATCTAACTGTAAATGTATAAGCACCTTAACAGCAGTATGCTTGAAAGCAGGAATATAAAATGTGCATATTTCACAAGTGGAATTTTGGTAAAAGACTAATGAATTTTTTTAAAAAGAAAATTTCACAGACTTCATGGGCTGTTTTGCTTAAATCTGGAGAAAAATATTGCTCAGGGAAATCTTTTGGAATGTGTCTTAGGATTTTCATTGCTGTGAAGAGACACCAACTTTTATAAAGAAAACATTTAAACCAGGGTGGCTTGCTTACAGTCTCAGAGGTTGAGCCCACTCTCCCTACGACGGGGAGCATGGCAGCACGCAGGCAGATGGGTGCTGGAGCTGAGAGTCTAACATCTTGCATGCAACAGGAAGTCAACATTGGGTGGTATCCTGAGTAGAGAAAACCTCAAAGTCCACTCCTCATGGTGACACACTTTCTCCTAAAGGCCATATCCACTCCAACAAAGCCACACCTCCTAATAGTGCCACTCCCTATTAGAATATGAGGGACAATTACATTCAAATACAACAGAATATAAGTTAAAATGACAATTTAGAATTTGGCTTTAAGATCTGAAGACTATCCATCTTAGGCCTAAATAAACTCGCTTCTTCAGAAATCATGGATAATCAAGCCATTAGATGATGTTTAACAGATATCTGATGTCTATAATCTGCTGTTTTTAAAATATTTGAGCAACTTTTTAAGAGAAGACATTGTGTGAGTAACACATAATAACTCATATTATGCCACATAAATCAGAGAATCGTTTTCTGAAAAAAAAATCAGAAGAAATATGTGAGGACCATGTGTGCATGCAGGTATGTATGTACTCTGGAAATCAGAGAGCCAATGGCAGTAGGTCGGAAGAGAAGACAGTCATGCTGACGAGAAATACAGTACTATGTGGAGGCCGCGGCTCACAGAGAGGGCCACCTGCTACTCAGTCTTTGTGAGTTTCCTCAGTAGCCGGCTCAACGGCAGTGGAAGCCTTAGACACCCGGTCAGGGTTTTCTCGGATGTCCTCCCCTGTGAAACTTTTCTCCTCCCGTGACACATCTTTCTTCTGTTCCACATGCAGAGCGTGAAAGTCAACCTCTGTCTTGCTGTCACTTAAGCATCTCAGTGTGCCCTGCTTTAATGAGCACTCAGAATGGCACTCATTGGGTAGACATCTCTTTGGTTCTTTCTAACGTATTGTTTTCTGATCGAGTGTACAGAAAACCAGGAAGATAAAGTATTGGCATCAGCCCTTAGCCTGTAGCATAGTACTCAGGGTACCTAAGGAGTGACCATGTTGCATCAACATATGCCTATTTGACGGGTAGAAGTTTCACTACATCTTGCCAAATGGATCAAATAAAGTCATCCCATTGTCAAAATGAATTTTGGAATAGAGGCAATTGTATAACAACATACAGCCAAACATTCAGAGCACACATTACAAATTTGGACCTAAACCATAGAACAATTTTGCCCCTAATATCCAGAAAGAAATGTGTTTATCTTACTCACTTATTTTGAATCTCATAATTTTGCACACAGTCCTATAAGTATAAATCTTTAAAACTGCACATATTTCTTGGATTCATACTCACTTGGAATTATAGGAAAAACTGAAAAATTAGGCAGCCAAACCTAATGTTCTAAATAAGCTGGAGGCTGTTCTTCTGTCCTGAGGGTTTGAATGAGTTTTGTTCAGATGACATTTTCCTTTGGCAAGACCTAGAATCCTTTCTTGGGAAGAAATTGAAATTAACGATCTACTAATTGTATCATTTAAACTTATTCTTTCATTTGGGAGTCAATTTTTCAAATTTCTTTATAGAGTGGTTAAGTCCATGCCTCCTAGAATCACATTTAAAAAAAAACAATTTTATATAATTAAAAATTCTTGTTTTTATTTACATTTTAAAATGCAAAAAAAACATAGCCATAAATTGATGACATTATTGATGTAATATTAACTTTAATTGCACTTCTTGATGTGCACGCATTCTTTCAGTTAACATAAATTAATTAAATATGTTGTTATCTTTTTTTTTACTTTTATCAGCACTTATTTCATGTTGAATTTATTCCCGTGCCAGAAGTTTTTGTTTCTTCGGTTTCTTCGGGGATATCTTTTTCTTCTGTGCAACCTCCTCTTCTGGCTTTGGAACAATCTGTTCCTTTTCAGTGAGGATCATCTCGATGTGTCGGGGGAGCTCATGTATGGGTTAATCCGACCGCGAGCTCTGTAAATTCGTCGGCGCATCTTAGGTGCTCTGTTCACCTGGATGTCCTCAATGACCAGAGAGTCTACATCTAAACCCTTCAGTTCAGCATTGCTCTCTGCATTTTTAAGCATGTGCAGCAAAAATTCTGCACTCTTTTTTGGCCACCGACCCTGTGTCCAGCCCCACTGTTTGGCCTGGACGCACCTACCGACTCCACCATTGTACCGTCGGAACGGCACACACTGCTTCTTCAAAGTGACATCTTTCAGATACTTGGTGGCTTCTCGGATATGCACACCCTTGATGGCCTGGGCCATTTCACGGGTGTTCTTAAAGTGAACCCGAAGGTTTGTTGGTCTCGATTTGCATGATTTTGTAGGGTTTTCTGGGTCAAGAGAGTAGCGAACCATCTTCATGGGTCACCTCTGGCTGCTTACAGGAAGAAGAGCTGTTGTTATCTTTTTTTAAAACTGTGTGAAAGAGAGATAGAGATAGAGCAATAGAGGGGGAATGAAGGGAGAAATTAAGCACGGTTTTCTGTGTGTCTCCACAGGCGAGGGAACTGGGAAGCTTGTTTCTAGTCTTTCCTAGACATCCACGCTTTAGTCTTTTTAGCTTCTACCCTTTGCTAAAATAAACTGAAACCACAGGCATAACTCGAACTAGAGAGTATTGACTTCTCTAGCAGGACAAAGCACCTGGTCATACAGGCTGTCCAGTTGGCTAGGTGGGCTGTGGTCACGGCAGTTCTGGAGGAATATACAACACAGTAGACTTACTCTAAATCTAACTGCAACTGAAAATTTGGTCATCTGAGAAATTAAGGGCCTAACTCGAGTATCGTGTGTTCCTTGTAATTAGACTCATTCAGCTCTCAGAAAATAGGATATTCGAAGAACCAATGATCGAGTAGTTATATTCAGCTCGCTAAGAAAACCCAAAGATACAAGGATGGATAAAATATGTGTTTCTGATGGGGCTGGAGAGATGCTCAGTGGTGAAGGGCATTTTCTGCTCTTGTAGAGGACCCAGGTTTAGTTCCTAGCACCTATATGGCCACTCACAACCATCTGTAACTCCAATTCGATGGGGTCTGATATCATTTTCTGGCCTCAATGGCTACTGCACCCTTGTGGTACACATATATACCTATGGGTGAAATTCTCATACACGTAAAATAAAAATAATAAATTTTAAAAATACTCAGTTTCTGCTCTCATATGTCATACAAAGAGAGAGAGGACAGCATGCTACCACTGACAGCAATACAAAACAAACAAAAACAGACAAACAAATCTCACTCTAAAGTCTGAAATCTAACAGGCAACTTTTACTTAGACCAAAGCAGCAAACTCATTATCATTTACACAGAGGCAGAACATTCAGGAACACGTGACCATCGGTTGGAGCATTTGACTACCAGCTTTTAGTGCCTAAGTTCTCAGGTGTATGAAGTGTGAACAGTAAAGACAGCATCTACTTTTACAGGTTTTAAGAAGCTCCAATGGGTCTGCCTCTGGAAATGCTCAGTAGAAAGCCTGGTACCCTCTGAGCTCCAGATCCCATCTATTCAGATCTCAGCAAATGCATTCTGCCTTCTTCATCATTCGAAGCGCTCCTCATACATGGGAGACATTGTTGTTTGCTTTCATCTGAGGCTAAGAAACAAAGAGGATAAGCATCTGTACCACCCACACTGCTCTTCTTCCCTTCCCCATATGCAGCATTACTGTTCCGGGGAAGGTGTGGTTCACACACATTAACATCATAGAAAGAGCCAACTACGAACTTTTTATGAGCAAGCGCTTGCTAGCACATGAAGAAAAGTCAGCTGACCCTGCAGACGGTGTGGGAAAGGGCTTCATTTACAATCCAAGTTCAGTTTGCCTCAACCAAACCAGACAACTTCAAAAGAAACTAGAAATGGCAGCATCTCACAAACAACATAAATTAAAATGTTCACTTAGCCTCATGGGTTAAGTGTTCTGCAGCCCAGGTGGATGACAGAAGGAAGTGCAGCCCGATGTGTGGTGGCATTAGCTATCCTGTGTACATGGTGCATATGTGCCCCTGTGCCACCATGCTCATATGACATCAGAGGACAACTCGGAGGAGTGTGCTCTTACTATGGGTCCTGGGAACGGAACTCACATCTAAAGTCTTCACCAGAAGTACTTTTCCATGCCAACCCATCTTGGGGGCCCATGAGTACCAATTTGAAAAACACAATTTCGTAGTGTTTAGAAATTCTTCTTAAACAGGATTCAAAGAGGTGCTTCTGTGTGTGACTGGTGACTGGGCTCGAAGTCACAAAGACTCCCTGTGTGCCCCCAGTGTTTATCTGTTCCCTCACCTTCTTACTAGCCTCCCCCACCATACACACGCACACATGCATGCACATGTGCGTACGCACACCCACACACCCACCATGGCTTAGCCTCTCTGTGTAAACATTCCCAATTGCCTTTCTTCCTCAGTACTCTTCCTTCTCCCTGTAATTTCCTCTGCCATCCTACTCCCCTTCCTAAGCCATCAGGACTTAAAAAATTAACCTGCTGTGTTGTCTCTAATTTTCCAATTTACATTTTCTCCTCCAGCCCTAGCAATCTGTTTCCAACCACACCATTCCACTCAAAGTGCTTTCAGGAAGTTCACCAGAGGATTCCAAATTGCCAGATGCAATAGGAATGTTTTAGGCTTTGTGGTCCTGGACTTTTCCGCGTCCTTGGGGCCACTGACATACTCTCTGTCTGGAAAGCCTGTAGCCTTGACTATGATCTTTTTTGACTGTCATCACGCTCCTACCCTCTGATTCCTTCTTATTCTAGTTCCTATCTTGCCTGAATGCATCCAAGGAGATTCCAGACTACAGATGAGCACAGTCTCAAAAAGCTAACAGCCTTGCAGAATAAAAAAAAAAAACTAAAGAAATTTACTTTTAGATTGTTTGATTCTATTTTAAATCAAGTCCCTGTTCAATTTTAATGTGTCTAGTATTTTTATTTAGTGAAGTATTTTGTGCTCCCAAGTGCTAAAGTGTTACATTTTATTGTTTAGTTGGTGTCTCCCATTTTATTGTTAGGGTGCTGACTGCCAAAACGTTAAAAAGCCAAAAAAGAAAACTGGAAATTCTGACTTGACAAATTAGCCTGGATCTGAATTAAATAAAATAGCTGCCAACACTCTCTCCACAGTCGGAAGCATTTTCCATCAGTTGAAATGCATCGCGAGTTATAGTGTCTACCTTAAAATAAGCATGCCTGAGAAAAAGAGATGAAAATTTCACACTCTGCCAAATTTATCTTTTGGGAATTTATGAAATAACTTTTTGCTTTCAAAGAATGAAAAACAGTGCAAAGGTTAATAAGATGTATGCTACACTCTCTAGCCCTTCAAAAGTAGCCCTGCTAACACCAGGGCATCAACCTCATACACAACCCAGGCTCTTCCTAGATGCCCTTCACAATTGGGCCTTTCTGTAAGGAAAACAAGAGCTTAATTGTAATCCCCACCTAACAGCCCCAAGCCCTTCCCAGATAGTCACTTTGAATTGACTTAAACTGCATATAAATGCTCAAGTCAACAATTAAAGGGGGTACGTAGAACTCGGGCCCAGGGGACTGACTCAGAGGAGCGAAGATGAAGACTTTTCTAAGTATCCGATAGTGATTAAACAGTTTGCCTGGCAGTTCTTGCATTTGTCAATCACTTGTTTTGGATTAGAAAAGCAATGTGGATTGTACGCCTTAAAGTCAAAATACCTCAAAGGAGCAGATGGCCCGCACAAATAACCACCTATAAACTTAATATATATGATTCTAGTGAGTGCCCTGAAAGCAGTATTTGCAATCAAGTTTAAGCAAACTTACAAAATGGAAAAATATGTCCTGCATTCACCCAAACAAATCATTTCAGCTATTTGTCTATAGATTATAGGCTCTCTGATGGACCGTTATTGACGCATGTCACAAATTAGAGCCGACTGATTCACAGGCTGGCCGGCCCACCACATAGTTAGAGAACATCTTACCCCACAATTTAACATTGTAAGATCTTCCTACAGCTTAAAAACATTATCTAATAAAAATGGTAAATGTTTAATTTACCTTTGAGCGTGTATACAATGTGTGTGCGTGTGTGTGTGTGTATGTGTATAAGAGAGAGAGAGAGAGAGAGAGAGAGAGAGAGAGAGAGAGAGAGAGA
>JABTXL010000186.1:7983669-8009509 GCA_025134845.1 Neodon shergylaensis
AGAGAGAGAGAGAGAGAGAGAGAGAGAGAGAGAGAGAGAGAGAGAGAAAGGGGGGAGAGAGAGCATTTATGTGTGTCAATCCGGGTACATGTGCAAGTCCAAGGACAACCTCCAGTGTTGTTACCACCCCCACCCTTTGTTTGACTCAAGGTCCCTTTGTTGTTTCTGTTGCAAATGCCAGGCTAGCTGGCACAGAGCAACTGTGGGTTCTCTGGCTTTTGTCTCATCTCCCGTCAGCAGCTCCGCGTTGACACATGGTACAACATCTGGCTTTTATGGAACTCTGAGAGATTAGAACTCAAGTCCTCAATATGTACAGCACAGCGAACTTTGCTCCCCACTGAACCATATACTCAGATCTCCGCATTACAATCTTTATGCGGTTTGCTTTATCTCTAATCCATAAAATAATCCTTCCGTCAAGGAAGATAACTGGTCAAGGCAGGGTTCCATGTAGGAAAACTCAGTTAATGAGGCATCTTCGCTGAAAGACACAACTTGGATTTTTTAAGTCAATTTTCATGTTTTCAAGGATACGAAAACGAGTTACTAAATTAAAACAGAATGTGTAACTCTTTTATTACATTCCAACATAAAGTAAAAGTCATTGTAATGAAGAATTCTCTTTTCCTGTGTAACATGCCTAGCTGACGTTCAGCTCACGGTAAACGGAAAGAATGGTCAGAAACTCACAGACACATGCATGCCCCCCGGCCCCTCCCCCGTGTAACCCACTTGAGTTCAGATGAAGTGAAGAGTATTGAGAAAATGCTTGTGGCTTCTTCAAAGGGTCTTCATTCATACTCGAGGGATAAAGACGGCGTAAAGGATGCTGTAATGCCGAGCATAATCTGATTGAGGTAAACGAGCATGTTCAGGAGGTGTTTTGATGTCTGTTTCCCATTAACGACAGAACAAAGCCAAGGAACAGCTCTTGCCCCTGCCTCCCACGCACCTCAGCTCACCTCTGTCAATCTCCCCTGCAACAGATCTTCCTACTAAGTGGCATGAACAGAGAGCTCTGCCATGCATGTAACCTTAGCTTGGGGCAAAGAAAAAGAGAAATGTTTCTGAAAACCTAGAAGTATCAGGGGGGGGGGGAATGGATAAGGCAGGAAAGAAATTGAATCATGGCGTCATTTGCTCACCCCTGGTCTGGACTTATTTCTATTCTAGATTTCTTGTCTGGCTTTTACCAAAATATAGCATGGTCTGAATTTATCTTGGGTTCTCTTTCAGCCCACATATTCTCTTCCCAGTAATGGAGCACAGCACCCTTGGAGGCAAATCCCTGTTTCCTATTAAATTTGACTAAGTTCTCAGTGTCATCTGGCCCTTTCAAAGTGGCTAAGTTGAAGTAATTGTAATAAATCCCCTCTAATAAGGACAGATATAAAAGCCTAAAGCCACCCACATCCCCCAGGAAAGTAAATGCATTTTGCAATAATTTGGCCTAGAGAAAGGTAATGTTTCTATTCACACATACCAAAAAAAAGGGGTGGGGGGCATTTTGAGACTAGATGAAGCCTGAAAACTCTTGCATTCCGACCAGAACTTGTATTTTCTTTGTGTATCTCCCAGGGTAGCGTGCGGCACAGAGTCAAGGGCCAGAGTGTGACTTGTTCTCTGTGTTCCCAGGGATGAGTAACTTAACCTTCATAAGTCTTGGGCTCACTGATTGTGAGTTTTGTGAAAATGTCTAACTCATCACTGACCTTGTTATAAACATGAAAAGTGCCATGAAACGAAAGGTCCCCTTTGCTGTTAGCTTGGTTCTGTCAAAAGCCCTACCCTTTTCCTCAGCTCAATCTGCCAGTCAGGACACTTTGTCGTTGCTGCTTTGTCCTAACCAGTGACCAAAGTCTTTTCTCCTACACTGAAAAAAAATGTCCACAGCTTTAACTCTTTACAATTGATAGCATTTTCCTAATGAAGTACAAGTGATAGATTCTTTATCGTTAATAACCAGGCAAGAAGAAACGAAAGCGAGACCTTGGCGTGTGGCCAGGCTGTAATCATTGGCTTTTGTGAAAAGAAGACAGTTGAATTAAAAAATATATATTGTCCATATGCCAAGCAGGCAGCAAAGAAAAGAAAGTGTCATGACATAACTGGCAGCTGTGGGAAAGAAGGAAGAGACAGATGACTGTCTACTTCCCAGAGATGCTGTACAGAAGACACCAGTAACATGAAAGGGAAGCTGGCAATGCCCCAAAGTATAAAGGCGGGATCAGGAACAGTGACCAAACCTCGGCAGTAGCCCACGGTTACCACCATTGGCGTTCAGCTGCCATGAAGAACAAGGGTTACAAACAACTTCTACAGCAACAGTTACTGATAATATGTATTAATGCTCTATTTTAAATTATCTGAAAATCATTTCCACGTTCATTTTATTTTTTTACTTTTTATTATTTTTTAAAGAAAACAAACTATCTTTTTTTGCTTTTATATACCAAACCCAGTTCCCACTCCTCCCATTCCCTCCACCTATCCACCCCCACTCCACCCACCATCCTCCCCTCAGAGATGAGAAGGCACATTGCTTTGGGGAAGGTCTAAGGTCCTTCCTACTATATCTAGGCTGGGCAAGGTATCCATTCAAAGAGAATACGTTCCAAAAAGCCAGTACAAGCAGTAGATATAAATTCTGGTGTCACTGCCAGTAGCTCCACAGTCTGCCTAACCATACAACTGTCACCCACATTCAGAGGGACTAGTTTAGACTTACGCTGTTTTCTTCCCTGTCCAGCTGGAGTTGGTGAGCTCCCATTAGCTCAGGTAGACTGTTTCACTGCATGTCCCCATCATGATCTTGACCTCTTTGCGCATATTCTCACTTCCTCCACTCTTACTGGACTTTGGGAGGTCAGTCCAGTGCTCCGATGCAGGTCTCTGCTAATGTTTTAGATGCTGTATGAAGGTTCTATGGTGATATTTAAGATATTCATTTTGGCCAGGTGGTGGTGGCACACGCCTTTAATCCCAGCACTCGGAGGCAGAGGCAGGTGGATCTCTGTGAGTTCAAGGCCAGCCTGGTCTACAAGAGCTAGTTTCAGGACAGGAACCAAAAGCCATGGAGAAACCCTGTCTCGAAAATCAAAAAAAAAAAAAAAAAAAAAAACAGATATTCATCTCTCTGTCTACAGTGCAAGGCCAGTTTGGGCACCCTCTCCTTTATTGCTTAGGGTCTTAACTGGGGTTATCCTTGTGGATTCCTGGAAATTTCTCTAGTTCTGGGTCTATTGCTAGCTTCCTTAATGGCTCCCTCAATCAAGATATCTCTTTCCTTACTCTCATCTCTGTCCTTCTTCCAACTCCACTATCCCATTCCCTCAAGTTCTCCTCCCCTCTCCCTTTGTTCTCTCTTCTTCCCCTTCTGCCCTCCCTTCTCCCCCAACCCCAATGCTCCCAATTTTATCAGGCAATCTTGTCTATTTCCCCTTTACAGGTGGATCTATGATGTTTTTCTTAGAATTCACCTTGTTACTTAGCCTCTCTAGGATCATAAACTATAGGCTCAATATCCTTTGCTTTACAGCTAGTGTCTACTCAGGAGTGAGTACATACCATGTTCATCTTTCTGGGTCTGTGTTACCTCACTCAGGATTGTGTTTTCTAGTTCTATCCATTTGGATGCAAATTTCAAGATGTCATTGTTTTTTATTGGCTGAGTAGTACTCCAATGTGTAAATGTGCCACATTTTCTTTATCCATTCTTCGGTTCAGAGGATTCTGTGTTGTCTCCAGGTTCTGATTATTCACTGCTATGAACATAGTTGAACAAATGTCCTTGTAGTTTGATTGAGCATCTTTTGGGTATGTGCCCAAGAGTGGTATTGCTGGGTTTTGAGGTAGGTTGATGCCCAATTTTCTGAAAAACCACCATACTCATTTCCAAAGTGGATGTACAAATTTCATTCCTACCAGCAATGAAGAAATGTTCCCCTTACTCCTCATCCTCTCAAGCATAAGTTATCATTGGTGTTTTTGATCTTAGCCATTCTGACTGATGTAGGATGGTATCTCAGGGTTGTTTTGATTTGCATTTCCCTGATGGCTAAGGATATTAAACATTTCCTTAAATGTCTTTCAGCCATTTGAATTTCTTCTGTTGAGAATTCTCGGTTTAGTTTCTGTGCCCCATTTTTTAATTGGGTTATTTGGAATTTTGATGTCTAATTTCTTTAGTTCTTTATATATTTTGGAAATCAGTCCTTTGTTTGATGTGGGGTTGGTGAAGATCTTTTCCATTCAGTAGGCTGCCTTTTTGTCTTACTGACAATATCCTTTGCTTTATAGAAGCCCCTTGGTTTCAGGAGGTCCCATTTATTCATTGTTGCTCTCGGTGTCTGTGCTACTGGGGTTATATGTAGGAAGTGGTCTCCTGTGTCCGTGTATTACAGGCTACTTCCCACTTTCTCTTCTATCAAGTTCAGTGTGGTCAGATTTACATTGAGGTCTTTAATCCATTTGGACTTTAGTTTTATGCATGGGGATAGATATGGATCTATTTTCATTCTTTTACGTGTTGACATCCAGTTATGCCAGCACCATTGGTTGAAGAGGATTTCTTTTTTCCATTGTATAATTTTAGCTTCTTTGACAAAAATCAGGTGTTCATAGGTGTGTGGATTAATATCCAAGTCTTCAATTCCATTCCATTGGTCAACCTCTCTGTTTTTATGCCAATACCAAGCTGTTTTTGTTACTGTAGCTCTATAATAGAGCTTGATGTCAGGGATGGTGATGCCTTCGGAAGTTCCTTTATTGTACAGAATTGTTTTGGCCACCCTGGTTTTTTTGCTTTTCCATATGAAGTTGATTATTTTCTTTCAAGGTTTGTAAAGAATTGTGTTGGGATTTTGATAGAGATTGAATTGAATCTATAGATTGCTTTTGGTAGCATTGCTGTTTTTATTATGTTGATCCTACCTAACCAAGAGAATGGGAGATCTTTCAATTTTCTAGTATCTATTTTAATTTCTTTCTTTCCTATTTATTTATTTATTTATTTATTTATTTATTTATTTATTTATTATGTATACAATATTCTGTCTGTGTGTATGCCTGCAGGCCAGAAGAGGGCACCAGACCCCATTACAGATGGTTGTGAGCCACCATGTGGTTGCTGGGAATTGAACTCAGGACCTATGGAAGAGCAGGCAATGCTCTTAACCTCTGAGCCATCTCTCCAACCCTTAACTTCTTTCTTAAAAGACTTAAAAGTTCCTGTTGAACATGCCTTTCACTTCTTTGATTGGTGTTTCCCCGAGATATTTTATGTTATTTGTGGCTATTGTGAAGGGTATTGTTTCTCTGATTTCTTTCTCAGCTTCTTTATCATTTGTATAGGAGGGCTACTGATTTTTTTTTAGTTGATCTTGTATCCTGCCACATTACTAAAGATATTTATCACTTGTAGAAGTTCCCTAGTAGAGCTTTTTGGGTCACTTATGTATACTATCATATCATCTACAAATAAAAAAATTTGACTTTTTCCTTTCCAATTTGAATCTCCTTGATCTCCTTTTGTTGTCTTATTGCTCTAGCCAGAACTTCAAGAACTATGTTGAATAGATATGAAGAGAATGGACAACCTTGTCTTGTTCCTGATTTTAGTGAAATGGCTTTGAGTTTCTCTCCATTTAATTTGATGTTGGCTGACAGCTTGCTGTATATTGCTTTTATTATGTTTAGATATGTTCCTTGTATCCCTGATCTCTCTAAGACCTTTATCTTAGAAGATAAAGGGGTGTTGAATTTTTTCAAATGCTTTTTTAGCATCTAATAGATGATCATATAGTTTTTTCATTCAGTTTATTTATATGGTGGATTACATCGATAGATTTTCATATGTTGAACCATCCCTGCATCTCTGGGATGAAGGTGACTTGATAATGGTGGATGATTTTTTTTATGTGTTCTTGGATTCGGTTTGGCAGTATTTTATTGAGTATTTGTGCATCTATGTTCATAAGTGAGATTGGTCTCTAATTCTCTTTCTTGGTTGAGTCTTTGTGTGATTTTGGTATCAGAGTAACTGTAGCCTTATAAAAAGAGTTTGGCAATGTTCCTTCTGTTTCTATTATGTGGAACGCTTTCAGAAGTATAGGTATTAGCTCTTCTTTAAAGTTCTGGTAGAATTCTGCACTGAAATTATCCAGTCCTGGGCTTTTTTTGGTTGGGAGGCTTTTGATGATAGCTTCTATTTCCTTGCAGGTTATAGGTCTATTTAAATTGTCTACCTGGTCTTGGTTCAATTTTGGTATGTGGTACCTATCCAGAAAAATTGTTCATTTCTTTTACATTTTCCAATTTTGTGGAGTACAGGTTTTTGTAGTATGATGTAATGATTCTCTGGATTTCCTCGGTGTCTGTTGTTATGTTCCCCTTTTTGTTTCTGATTTTGTTAATTTAGATGTTCTCTCTCTGCCTTTTGATTTGCTTGGATAAGGGTTTGTCTATTTTGTTGATTTTCTGAAAGAAACAGCTCTTTGTTTTATTGATTCTTTGTACTGTTTTATTTGTTTCTATTTTATTGATTTCAGCCCTCAATTTGATTATTTCCTGTCTTCTATTCCTCCTGGGTGAGTCTGCTTCCTTTGGTTCTAAAGCTTTCAGGTGTTCTGTTAAGTCACTAGTGTGAGCTTTCTCCACTTTCTTTATGGAGACACTTAGTGCTATGAACTTTCCTCCTAGCACTGTTTTCATTGTGTCACATAGGTTTGGTTACATCGCACCTTCATTTTTATTGAATTCTAGAAAGTCTTTAGTTTCTTTATTTCTCCATTGACCCAGGGGTGGTTCAATGGAACACTATTTAATTTTCATGTGTCTGTGGGCTTTCTGAAATTAGTGTTGTTGTTGAACTCTAATTTTAAACCATGGTGATCTGATAATATACAGGGGGTTACTCCAATTTTTTTTGCATCTGTTGAGATTTGCTTTGTTACCAAGTATGTGGTCAATTGTAGAGAAGGTTCCATGAGGGACTGGGAAGAAGGTATATTCTTTTGTGTTTGGGTGGAATGTTCTGTAAATGTCTATTAATTCCATTTGAGTCATGATATCTCTGAGTTCTCTTATTTCTCTGTTAGGTTTCTGTCTGGTTAACCTGTCCTTTGGGGGGAGTAGGATGTTGAAGTCTCCTACTATTAGTGTGTGAGGTTTGATTTGCGATTTAAGCTTTAATAATGTTTCTTTTACATATGTTGGTGATCTTGTATTTGAGGCATTGCTGTTAAAGATTGAGACTTCATCTTGATGGATTGTTCCTGTTATGAGTATAAAGTATTTTTCTTCATCTCTTTTGAATGATTTTAGTTTGACATCTATTTTGTTAGGTATTAGGATAGCTACACCTACTTGTTTCTTAGATCCATTTGATTGGAAAATCTCTTCCAAAGCCTTTACTTGGAGATAATGTCTGTCTTTGGGGTTGAGGTGCATTTCTTGTATACAGCAGAAGGCTGGATCCTGCTTTCGAATCCTTTCTCTTAGCCTGTGTCTTTTTATAAGTAAATTGAGTCCATTGAAATTAAGAGATATTAATGACCAGTGGTTGTTAATTCCTGTTATTTTTAAGTGGTAGTGTGTTTATTTCCCTTCTTTGGGTTTTGTTAGTGTGAGGTTATTTGTTGCCTGTGTTTTGTGGGTACAGTTACCTTCCTTGGGTTGGGGTTTTCCTTCTAGTACTTTCTATAGGGTTGGATTTGTGGATAGGTATGGTTTAAATCTGGTTTTGTCATGGAATATCTTGTATAGTAGTCATGGTCTCTTAGTGTCTGCAGCACCTCTGCCCAGGACCTTCTGACTTTCATGGTGTCCATTGAGAAGTCAGGTGTAGTTATGATAGGTCTACCTTTATATGTTACTTGACCTTTTTCCTTTGGAGCTCTTAATATTCTTTCTTTATTCTTTATGCTTTGTGTTTTGATTATTATATGGTGATGGGACTGTTTTGTTTGATATACTTTATTTGGTGTTCCATTAGCATCTTGTACTTCATAGGGATATCCTTCTTTAGGTTGGGAAATTTTTCTTCTATGATTTTGTTGAATATATTTTCTGTGCCTTTGAGCTGGAGTTCTTTATTAATTTTAGATTTGGTCTTTTTATGATATCCCAGATTTCCTGGGTGTTTTGTTTAAGAATTTGTTGGGTTTAATGTTTTATTTGACCAAAGAATTGATTTCCTCTATAGTATCTTCAACCCCTGAGAATCTCTCTTCCATCTCTTGTATTCTGTTGGTTATGCTTCCCTCTGTAGTTCCCATTTGTTTACTCATATTTTCCACATCCAGAATTCCCTCAGTTTGTGTTTTCTCTATTGCTTCTATTTCAGATTTCAAGACTTCAAATCTTGAACTGTTTGCTTCACTTGTTTGATTGTTTTTTTCTTGTTTTTTTTTTGGGTTTCTTTGAGAGATTTATTAATTTCTTCCAATTTTTTGTTTCTCTTTTCCTCCATTTCTTTAAGGGAGTTTTTCATTTCCTCTTTAAAGGTCTCCATCATCTTCATAAAGTTACATTTAAGATCAATTTCTTCTGCTTCTTCTGAGTTAGGATGATCAAGTCTTCCTGTTGTATGACCACTGGGTTCTTATTTTACCATGTTGCTTTTTAGGTTTTTGGATGAATTCTTGCATTAGAGCCTACCCATCTCTTCCTTCAGTTGATGCTGGCAATGTCTTGGTGTGTTGGTCCAATCCTTGCAGTGACTGTCTGTGTTTTGGGAACTGTTCTTGGTCTGCTATTTACTGTCACTGTCTGTGTCTCAGGGGTTTTAGAAACTCTACTGCTGGGTAGCTAGAGAAGCCAAGACAGATGGGAGAGGTACCCGGGGTTTTGCCCCAGTATGGAGGGCCTAGAGAGTGGGGTGTCCTGCCTGGTGGCTGGTCACTCACCCCTTGGTCCTCTCTGTGTAGTAGTAGGCTGTGTTTCAGAGTGAGGTTGCAGAGGGTTACAAGGGTTTGGGGGTGGAGTAGGACTTGTAGCTTCCAGGCTCTGATGGTCGGGATGGGCATAATGGAGCAGCCTACGTCTCCATATTCATTTTAAATCTGAATGTTAGTTTCTTTGGCAATCACAGAGCAAAATGACTGGTGAAATAAAAGCCTTAAGATATTCTCAGCCTTAGCTAATGCTCAGCCATAGAGAGACAACCAAACAGTTCCTGGTCATCTTGTTTAAGCATCATGATAGTTCTTCTTCTCCTTTTTTTTTTTTCAATTTCCCACTTGTGCAAAGAAGTACATGTGGCCAATGTACTTCTGGATGTTTGACCATGGTGTTTCCTTTGAGCAGGATTTTCTTTCTTTTTTGTTTAAATCTTCATCAGTTTCTCATTTTGTTTCACTATCTCTCCAATGTTTTTTATTTATTTTATTAAGAAATGCTCTATAATACAATATTTTCTCATTTTACATAGCTATCCCCATTCTCACTCACTCTCCTCCTCCCACTTCCTCCACCTTCCCCCACCCCACCTCCCATCCACTCCTCAGAGAGGGTAAGCCTTCCCATGGGGAATCAAAAAGGTCTGACACTTCTCTTCCAGGCAAGACCAATGCCCTCCCCCCTATATCTAGGCTGAGCAAGGTATCCCTCCATGGAGAATGTGCTCCTAGATGCCAGTTCAAGCACTAGGGATAAATCCTGGTCCCACTGCCAGCGGCCCCACAGACTGTCCAAGCCTCACAACTGTCCCCCACATTCAGTGGACCTAATATGGTCCTGGCAGGTTTTTCTGCTGTTAGTTCAGAGTCAAGAGCTCTCACTAGCTCAGGTCAACTGTTTCTGTGGGTATCATGGTCTTGACACCTTTGGGACAGGAATTTCTATCTAGATTTGCTATCTGATGAATGCCCTATCGTCTCTTTGTTCAGGCTAACAGATCCTCAGCCAAAGTAATAATATTATCAAAAGAGACACAGCAACATACATGTGATGGAAGAAAGCACCTCCCATGATGCAGTACAGGTACCCATATGCTCAACAGGAAAGGACACTCACCACCTCCTTAAGACAAATCCAAAGTAGAGTTTTCAAAGCCCACTAACATTCACTTCAAGAAAATCTTTTAGGCACAGTGATGGTCTATCGCTTGGTTGACTGTGTATCCGGTTGTAACACTCTTGAAACACCTCTGTGTGCTCACAAAAAGCATCCCACAGCACCCCACACATACCTTCTCTGATCGCAGATTCTTCCATTCTCATATGCTCAAAATCAAATTCCATGAACTGTGCCCTTCATCAGTTTTTAAACCGAGTGCGGTTATGCCTTCATCTCTTGCATTCCTCGGCATGACAAAAGCTGCACTGAAGGCCCCCTCCATTCTCAGAGAACATAGCTAACTCCACAGATGCTGATGAGGAATTTGAAGTAGAAGTATCAGGAAACTGTAAGGAGGTGGCCTTGAGTATTCTTCTACATGGGTTGAAGCTGTCGTGGAAAGGCAACGCTTGTGACTATCTTACCCTTAACTGTTCCTTCTTGCCAAAGATCATGTAGCCTGATTTGATTGAAATCTGAGTAAAATTGAGCGTTTTCCTTTCAGATGAAATATTTTAAGTCATCACTTAAATAAGTGATTTTCTCTAAATAAAATAAGTGTCAGGTAATTCTGATCATTGAAATAAATGTAATTATCAAAGATAAAAGGTTCTCTTGTTCAAAAGCTGAACATTTTTCACTGTGTATGTGTGTGTGTGCGCTAGCACACACGCACACACATGCACAAGCGGGCTTAGGAGGCCTCTCCATAGTGTTCACCACTCAATAGGAACACTGGGAACCAACGAGCAGCCCTCCTTACTACATTTGGCGCCCAAATGTCTTCAAGATATCGTCATAAATCACCAAGAAAATCAACTTTCTTGTTGTGTAATTATACACAATGCAGTATTATCCACCTCATCAATAAGACATCCCATATGACTTCCAGCTTTTGAAAAAACAAATCCATCTCACAGCATACAATTCCTGTTGAGTGTCCATGGTTACTTTAGGAAACACATGAGTACAAAAGAACATTATGCATTATCCTAATAACAATTCTTGTTTGAAATAATGTGTTATATATCTTTCCAGACAATTTTCCACGTAGATATTTTTTAAACTATTTTTAAGCCGTATTATTGAAAGTATTCTCTCTCTCTGGACAGATGTAAACAAATGTCTACTCCTCCTTTCAGGCCACAAACAGCAAATCAAAGTGACATTCCATCAAGGTCCAACTTGGGGAACCAATGAGTTCATTATGCTTACTCACAAGGCATGCGTGAAGAGATTGACAGGAGGGTGGGTACCCCAGAAACAGAAGCTCCTCAAGGGGTCTCACCCCAGCAAGGATGGTGACTCCTGCACAATAGAGTAGATAGAGTTCTACCTTCAGTCAACCTCACATAGTGTTTATCCTCTAGCACCTTCTGGGACACAGTTATATACAAATGGCTGGGAAGTGAGAGGGGAGCTTTCAGAATTACAGGTGAGAGTCCATTGGCCCTCTTCACCCTTATATCTATAATAGAACACCAGTAGCCAATCAGTCCCATCTCAATGTTCTCAGGCAAGGAGTTTCAGCTGCTCTGATGAAGACAATGTGATTCTCAGAAGACAGCATTCTACAGCACACACATACTCTTGCAACAAAAAATAAACATATGGGTTTTATTATGGTTGCTACTAGTAGTTTCCAGCAGCCATGACAGAGGAGCAACAGATGACAATTGACCCCAGGGGATCAGCCCACCAGGAAGCAAAGCTCTCATGGATGAATCTCAGAGAGCCAAGGCCCCGAGAGTCTCGGCCCTTCTACTGCTGTGCCTTTGCATGTTTGCTTCTGCCATTTTTCTCTGGTATCTGGCATGGTGTGAATGGGTATGGAGAGATCCCCACTGACCATGTAGTATGATTAACTCTTGGACATATCCTGTTCTACTGGATTATTATGATGATGTTTTCCTCCTAGCTGTACTGTTTAACTACAGCAATGAGTTTATACAATAGTAGCATTAGTTTAAATAGAATTTTGATGATTGAGGGCTTTTAATAAATATCATAAGGGATTATGATAGAGGTTAGTTTGGTGGAAAATTTGACATAGGTAAAGGTAGGATAAAATGTTGCCCCCTGTCTCTGATAAAGTGGAGGTTTCAGAGGATAAAATATAAAACAAGGAAGTGTTACACAGCTAGAATTGAGTATCTACTGACGATCTGTATAAACTGTGGCTTAGGTTAATGATTTAGAAAAACAACTGGGTCTCAATAGCCCAGATATCTTCAACTATTTTAATTTTAATGTTGGGAGATGTGCTCACAGGTTTTGGAATGTATCATAGCTGAAACAAATCTTTGAAAATAACTTAAGGTTAGATTAAGAAGATTTTGTCAAATAGCTTTGAGGTGAAAAACCCAAGAAGACAATCTAAAGTTTTAGAAAGATACATAGCTGTGAGAGGAACTTGTAAGGTCATAGAACAAGAACAAAACAGCCAAAGTATTATTAGCTGATGTGTCTTTCTTGCTAGGATTGGTTGGTGATCAAAGAAGATGGTTAATTCCTTGCACTTATTTCTGCCCTCAGTTTTCTAATTAAAAAAAACTGTTGATGAGTGGGTTTACACCCTAAAGATTTAAAGTAGATCTGATTGATTGTTTTTCATATATAAAAGATGAGGTTTGTGATCTAAAGATTTCTTATATAATTACCTTTTGAGAAATAATAAAGTGATCGGTCCTTTCTTTGTAACCGCAAAAATGCAAACTTCCATTAAAAGAACTGGCTGAGAAAAATACCTTGCTTGCTTATACTCTGTTATCTATAACAAGTTGCTTGTGTATGAATGTATGTAAGTTTTTGGAACAACTTGCTTTCTACCTGTAATACATAAAACATCTAATCATGTAAGTCATATAAAAACATGCTGTTTTTACTTGTATTCATTTACAACATTCACCTGAAAAAATAAAACGTAACCATATTATAATCTTTATATTGCTTGAAAGATTTTGCTGGGGTATATAAGCTGTAAGGGAAAAAATAAGGTTAGTTAAGAGGAAAATATCAAGAACAAGAGAAGATAGATATGAAGGAAAGTTAGAAGCAAGACATCAAGACAGACAGAAGAGAAGCATCAGAAGAATGGAGAAGAACAAGCAACAGTAAGAATAATAAAATGAGGAACTAAGTTTTGGCCCTCAGAAAGTTCCTCATGTGTCTGGTTATCTGTCTAGTAGTTCACTGGCTCTGCATCTCCTCTTCAGTTTCTACTTCCTCAGATAGAGAAGTCAAAGGTACAGTGACTCTATAGGTTCCCACTCAAGTCCTGTGCTGCTGGAGGCTGCTCCTCACAGCAGTGATATGTAGTAAATAATTTCTCATTTTCAAGTATTTTATGGGAATATGTATACACAAAAATAAGTTTAGTTGTTATATAGCATTTTACTGTTTTACTACAACTATGGAGTTAATTTCTTAATAGAAATGTACATGGTTGTGATTTACTTTTGTTAATTATTGTTGTGGTGTAACAAACCACTTGATAGTCACAATTTTGTTCACTTGGCCATTTTTTGTTGTTGTTTCGTGTTTATATGTGCAACTGAAATGGCTGGGATTAAAAACTGAGTTTGAGTTGGGGAAATGGCTCAAACGATGAAGTGCTTGCTGCCCAAGCCTGAGGACCTGACTTCAGAGCCCTAGGACCCACATAAAATCTAGATGTGACTGCTACACACTTGTAATTCTATCACTGGAACAAGGCAGAGTTCAGATCCCAGGGTCTGGTCTACCTGTAAGGATGAGGTTCAATTAGAGACACTGTCTCAAGAAGATAGATGCATAAACAATTGAGGAAAGCATCTGGATGTCAACTTCTGACCCCCACACACAGTGCACAAGCATGTTTACCTGCACACACATATGTACACATGCATACACCTCCCACCCCACCCCCCCATTTGATACATGTTATCAAATGGGCATCCATATTACTCCCCCAAATGTTTGCTGTACCAGTCTTAAAAGTGAACGACGTTGATGAGCAATGTGAATTGACTTTCTATTATAGTACTTAATTAACCTTCTGTTGGGATGAATAGATTTGGGGCTGCTAAGTGTGGACTTGTGAGCAGGGAAAGAAGGGATTTTTCAGTTGTCTAGAGGAGGACAATTTCAGTCTAAGAGTCCAAAAATTATTTTACTGTTAGATGTTGAAAATGAGATCCTGCAAAGAAATATGCTTCAGGAAGAAAAGAGTATGACAGATGAGCCAAGACTGAGATGGAACATGCAATGTAGGGGATAATCTATGGAGACCAGTTCAAGTTAGCTTAAGTCATCCAACTTAACACATCTGGGAAAAGGACCCTCAACACAGGAACTTCCTTCTTCATAATGGCCTGTTGACATGTCCGTAGAGCACTTTCTGAATTACTGATTGATGCAAAAGGGCCCACCCTATTATGGATGATGGCATCCATGAGAAGGTGGGCCCAGTGTATAAACTGAGTTTGGCAGTTTGCACAGGAATGGTCTCGTAGCTTAATATGTTTGAATAGTTGATCCCCAGTTAGTGGGCCTATTTGGGAAGGATTAAGAGGTGTGGACTTGCTGGGAATGGGTTTTTAAATCTCAAAATTTTCAAAAGAGCACACCATTCCCAGGTGTTTTTTTTTCTCTTCTCTTCTCTTCTCTTCTCTTCTCTTCTCTTCTCTTCTCTTCTCTTCTCTTTCTCTCTCTGCCTCCTACTCATGAATAAGGATGTTATCTCTTAGCTATTGTTTCATCACCATGCCTGTCTGCCTGCTGACATACTTGCCACCATGATTGTCATGGATTTATCCTCTGAAACTATAATCCCCAAATAAAGCTCTTTCTTCCATAAGTTGCCTTGGTCATGTTGTTTTGAGGCAGCAATAAAAAATAAGTAAGATACTAAGCAAGCAACTTGCTGCTGTTGTTCCTACATCTAACTGTGCTTGAGTTTCAGGCCTGACTTCCTTCAGTGATCAACTGTAATAGATACCTGTGAGCCATAGAAAGCCATTCTACTGGTTCCTTTTGTCCATGGAGCTGATGCAGAGGCCATGGAAGGGTGCTACTTAACTGGCTTGATCTATATGGCTTGCTTAGCCTGCTTTGCTTAGCCTGTGACCACTACCCCAGGCATGGCACCACCCACCTTTGGCTAAGCTCTCCACATTGATCATCAATTTAAATAATTCCATATAGCTAGATCTCATGATTTTTCTCAATTGAGTCTCCTCTGATGACTCCAACTTGTGTCAAGTTGACATAAAACAAGCCAGAACAACACCTCACATCATTTGTCTTTTTCTTGGTCCACCAGCATTTCTGATTGGTTGAGTATAGATAGATTAAAATTTAGGCCACTTTGGGTACCTAGGGAACAAGATCTTTGTTACTGAGCCAGACCAGCAGAAACTAGCAAGGCACTTCCCACTTTCCGGACTTTGGCTTGAGATGAAATAAATCACTCTGCTACTGTTCTTCTGAGTTTCCATGGCTGGTAGTCGAGCTTTACTATATCTGAGATGTGACTGGAGCAGATCAGTTTCTTGGACAAGAGTGCCACATTCTATGGTCCCTCACTAGCATGTGTGTCCTCTTCAGAGTTTCAGTACAATCAGTTTTGCATGCTATTTCTAAGACGTATAATGCCAGTGAATTGACATTTGCATCTGGCCTTTAAGAAGCATCTGGATTTACCAGTGTCTGTTATGAGAAAAGCAGCAAATGTATTCAGTGAGTAATACTCATTGACTCTTCGGAAAGTTAACCCCTACACCTGATATTCCAATAAAGTGTGAGGTCTGAAGCCACTTTGTCACAAGATGTCACATAACTTAGTTCTATGGTAACCACTGAGGGAAGAAGTCAGAAAGAAATGAAAAAAATAGAAATTAGATTCAAAGCATATAAAGCAATAGTGTGTCTAAATGAGTTAGCCATTTATTTATTTAATGAATATTTATTAAACCTCTTTGTGTTGTTTTTTTATATTTACTTTGTTATTCATGTATGTGTATATAAGGCACTTCCCTGCCAGGACTTCCTTTATATTTAAAGATAGCTCATTGCTTCACTGCCAGACCTACCCTTAAAATTCACAGCTAAACTTGGTCAGCATCTCCAAGATCTGCTGAAAATGTGACAGAACAGCATACTAAAGCTGTCAAAATTGTTCAGCGTTTACATTAAAATACAAAAGGTCAGAGGTTACAGAGCCTATACCAGGATTCTGGATACAGAAGACTAAGTATTAATGCTCTGAATAAAGACGAGCTCAATGGCAATGAACTAGGCTGGGGGTGGCAAGCACCTTGACTCCTGATTAGAAACTAGCTAGATAATCCATCCAGAAGGACTTGAAGCCATGCTAGGAGGTTCTGAGCAGCATACTCAAGTTCAAGTGCTAGGCTGAATGCTGGGAGAAAGAAGGGCAGAGTCAGAGAGAAGCCATATAGCCCCACCAGAGATGGATGTCAGAACTTTAGCTGGTAAGCCACAACCTAGTGGAAATACACAGATTAATAGAAATGGCTTAAATTAATATGTAAGTTAGTCAATTAGAAGCTAGAGCTAATGGACCAATCATTGTTTAAAATAATATAGTTTCTATGTGATTATTTCAGGGCTGAGCAGCCAGGAACAAACAAATGGCCTCCTCCAACAATCACCACCAAAAATTGGCATATTTTTACTAGCCAAAAATTAGCAAGTCTAGAGTTTGTTAAATATTAAGACCAGAGAATTAGTGTCATAGCAAGAAATTATGTCAAATTTCAGATACTCTTGGCTAAGAAAGAGTAACAGAATAAAATATAAATAAATGACCCAAGCATCAAAATTGTAGATATGCCAAACTCTTTTGAGTTAACTTAAGATGATCGAATCTTATAAAATCTAGTATCACAAAGTTGTCAAATCGGTATCCTTGAAAGTAAAGATGTAGTTCTCCCATTGTCTAAGTGGCTACACAGTGGCCTTATCATAGCTACTGCTATGGTACCTAAATCCACTGTGGCTACTAGTGTCCCTAGGGTCACATGACCCCTGAGTACAGGGCCTCAACTCTACTACAGCACACAGTGTGCCAAGGACTTGACAGCACTCTGGTGTTGACTTCTTATAGCGCCAACTTCTTACAGAAGCCAACACTGTGTACCTTAACGGCCTAAGGCATATTAAAACAAAACATTCACTCATAGAGCCACCTGATATGGGGTAAAGACAGCTGACCTTTCAATTGTCTAGGTTGAAGGCAGATCTCAACCCAGAATCACAAGAAAAGAACAAGCCGAGTCAGCAGACTGCTCTAGGACAATGAATCCACAGCAGATACCCTCAAAGAATGCTGTTGACACGCGCCTTATAAGGAATTCAAAGGAGTGATTACTTTAGAAAGCAAATGATACTGAGAATAATACAAATAGTATAACAGAACTAGGAAACAATGTATGATATGACCAAGAAACTCAGCAGAAAGGCAAAGATCTAGAAAAAACACAGATATATAAAGCAATTTTGAGCAAAAAAGCACAAAGCTGGAATCATGCCAATACCAGAATTTAAGGTATACAACTGGTAATGAAAACAAGGCTGTGGCATAAAAAAATGTGTATTTTTTTTGAAAAAAAAAATACATGCATAAGTAAAATAGGTGAGAGAGCCCAGAAAAATTCCATGCATTGACAGTCAAAAATATACATTCCATCAAGAACATCTTCATTAAACATTGCTGAAAATGTTGGCATTTAATTGCAGAAGATTCGAGCTAGATCCCTCTCTCTCACTCTATACAAAAATAAACTCAAAATGGACCAAAAGCCTAAGTATAACTGTCCTGATACTATGAATCTACTAGGAAAAAAATGGAGAAAGTTTTTAGACACCATTAGTTACATTTCAGAAAAAAATAAAAATAAACCACTGGAAACAAACAAAACACTTAGAAATCAACAGATGGGAATCAAGCAACAATCAACAGACTCAAGAGACAGTTCACAGAATGGGAACAAACTACTCGACTAACATAGGTTGATCCAAGGTATATAAGGAACTTCAAAGTTTCAATAAACAAAAGAGAACAGACAACTCAATCTGAAAATCAGAAAAGGATATCAGCAGACATTTCTCAAAAGAAATTGGGGGGGCTGCTGTTGTGGAATATTAGTTTAAGATGTGTTACTTTCACTTAGGCTGTGGAATATTTGTTTAATGATGCAAAAATGTGTTGTTTATTTGCTGCTGCATTTGTTTGACTCTTCAAAGCTGTGTTACTTTGTCTTTCTACAAGATCTGATTGGTCTAATGAAGAGCTGAACATCCAAGAGCTAGGCAAGAGAGAGAAATGGGCAGGGCTGCTAGGCAGAGAGAATAAATAGGAGACATCTAGACTTTGGAGAAAGAAGGAGGAGCGAGAAATAGAGGAGAGGAGGGTGCCAAGGGCCAGCCACCCAACCACACAACCAGCCACAGAGTGAGAAGGGAAGAAAGTAATATAGACTAGAGAAAGGTAAAAAAGCCCAGAGACAAAAGGTAGATGAGATAATTTAAGAAAAGCTGGCTAGAAATAAGCCAAGCTAAGGCTGGGCATTCATAAATAAGAATAAGATTACATGCATTTATGTGGGAGCTAGGTGGCGAGTCCCCAAAGAGTAAAAATAACCAACTATAGGCTGAAGAGCTGGTTCGACAGTTAAATGCTCTGCCTGTAACTGCAGTCCCTGTGCATCCCTGTAGGCACTGCATACATTCAGTGTTTGAAGATACAAGCAGAAAAAAACATACACACAAAATGTTTTTAGATTTTTAATTAAAAAAGGAAGGAATTCAAATGCCAAATAGAAAAAAAAACGCTCAGCTTCAATAGCTATCAGAGAAAGACAAATCAAAAACCAGAGATATCCTCTCAATCCATTTGAAATAGCTAGTAGCAAAAAGGCCAAACTAACAAATGCTGTCAGGGATCTATGAGAAGGGAAACTGTTGTTCCCATGCACTGCTGCTGAGGATATGAATTGGTACAGCCACTGTGTGTGCACTCTGGAGCTTCCTCGGGGCAGCAAATATAGATCCACCATGTGTGATCACCTCTCACCCTCTGGATATACATCCACAGGAAACAACATCAGTGTATCCAAGGCCCATCTATATGTCCATGCTTTATCTTTTAATGTGTGTGCGAGTGTGCCTAAGTGTGTATATGTTCACCACATGCATGCAGGAGCCTGTGGGGGTCAGTAGAGGGTGTCATACCCTTTGGAACTAGAGTTACAGGAAGTTAGTGGCACCACGTGGATGCTGAGTCTCCAACTACAGTGCTCTGGGAATGCAGCAAGTGTTCTTAACCACTAAGCCACCTCTCCAACATATGAAATTATTTTTAAAAATAAAAACTAGACTTAGTGAAGATAGACACAATATTCTTATTTGGGTAGATCAGTGTGCTGACTCTGTCAGCATCTTCAAAAGGATAATGCATACATCAAAAGTCTTGCTAGAATTTTGAAAGAAGACATTTTGTTTTGAATATAAGAATTAAGTTTGGTCTTTTGGCTCCTGTTTGAGGGGACATTCCTTCACCCTGGAAGGGGAATAATCTTGAGATATCACAGGCACTGGGCTGCCCTGAGACTAAAACTATCACTCAACAGGAACTAGGAGACCCTGCACCCCTACAGCAGCACACAGAGACCCTGGATCCTTTGCCCACACTAAGCCACTCACACCAAAATCTGTTTGTTTCCTGCAACAGGCTTGAAGTCTACCAGACTTTGCACAGAAATATCTACTTTAACAAAAATGTACCTACTTTCTGGAATTCTATCATTAAAAATACAAAGCTCTAGATTTTAAATTTAATCAACGAAAACAGGCAAAATTAAGGTACCCTCCCCCGAATATTGTTAAGCTGTAGAGTGAATGGAGGCCTAGATTTATAAAAGACAAATGAGGGGAACCAAAGAGGGAAAGAGAGAGGGAGAGAGAGAGGAAGGAAGAGAGGGAGGGAGGGAGTTAAATTACCAAGTAGAGGGTTCCTTAATGGTTTGGTCACAGCCTCTTTATTTTAATTAACCCTTACTCGATTCCCTCATTCCCTCCATCTCTCTCACTAAGCCTTTCCACTGTTAAAATTCCCCCTTTCCACCTTCTCTTTGCCTGTATGATGCTGTCCCTGCTCCCTGTGGCAACCTCCCTCCACTGTCTCCTCTCCTGGTCTCTGAAGGTACTTCAAGTTAAACTCACAAAACTAAACTACAGAATAGGTTTTTTGCTTTTCTTGGTTTCTGGAGGTATGGCTTCCTTTTCATCTCTAAAGTTATTAATTGTAGCTCTCTTTCTCTTGCTTTGTTTTGGTTAATTTGGTTAAGGATTTGTCAAGCATGTTTTGTTTTTCAAAGAACCAACTTTTATTTATTGATTCTTTGTAAGTTTTTGTTTGTTTCTAATTCATTAATTTCTGCTCTGATTTCAATCATGTCTTCCTGCTTATTAGTGTTACATTTGGTCTGTTGTTGTTTTGTCCAAGATTGTAAGGTACCTTATTAAGTTATTTATTTGAGATCTCACAAACTTTTATAACAGATTATTCCTCCATTTTTAAAGTACCTAGCTAGTGACTATTGTCACAGATAATACTTTACTCAATGGGTGGAATATGAGTAGAGTCTGGTGCCCTGAATATGAGGCCAAAAAAGTAAACTGGTAACTCAATCTACGACTACCTCCTCCCAAATGTTGAAAATGCTTCCACTGATGGGGGAAGGTACAATAATGAAATTAAAATTCAATTGATCTAATTCCTGATGTAAGACACAAGTAATATGAAAAGTCAAACTACTACGTCTGCTCTTATATCTATCAATCCATATAATTATCCCCAATGAGAATGACTCAGATGAGAGTCCAGATGAAGAATTCAAAATAATGGTGCTACATGTGTCCAAGGAAATGAGAGAGAATATTAATAAACTCCTAAATGAAGTCCAAGAGAACACAACGTTTGTATGAAATAAAAAAATCAATGCATGATATAAAAATATAATTCAATAAGGGTATGAAAATATTGAGGACAAATCAAAATGAAAAGCTTGAAATGAAGTTTTTCATAAAGTCAAATAAAAAGCTTCACTAATCAAATGGATCATGGGAAAGAGAGAACCCCGGGGCTTGATGGCACAGAAATGGGTCCATTCGGTCAAGAGTTAAGATAGAGTTTTTGAAAGACACAAATGAAACATTCAAGATTATGAGATGTCAGAGAAACAAAAGTCCATAAATTATAAGCATAAAATTAAACAAACTCCATGCTAAATACATACAAAGTATTTTCAGTACAACCACAGCAGAACATCTTTCAAATGTAGGGAAAAATAAGCCAGTTGAAGTTCTAGAGCCTTATAGAATACCAAAGAGATGGGATCAGAAGAGAAACCCTCTGGCATATTATGTCAAACACTGACTATACAGAACAAACAGTGTGTTAAGCTGCAAAAGGTAAAGCACCAAGTCAGACATGAGGCTGGCCCTTGAGAATAGGAGCTTTTAAACAGTGACACACCTCCTAATAGTGTCACTCCTTTTGGTGACCATTTTCTTTCAAACCACTACGGCCACCAAGTCATCACCACAGAGGCTACTAGAAGAAAGTTTTTGAACTTCAGAAAATAACGCATCCTAGGAGTCTAGGGAAGAAGCTATAACTGTATACAAACAAGTAAGGCTTAGTAAAACACCAACACTACAATCAATAAAGTGACAGGAATCTATACACACTGTTCAATAACAACATTGACTGTTAACAGTCTCAATATCCAATCAAAAGACACACATTAACATACTGAACCACAAAACAAGATCCACTTGGTTCCTGCCTTCAAGAAACACATTCTGCCATCAAAGATAGTCAAGATCATGAGGATATAGAGGGTTATCCCAAGCAAATGAAAGCAGTAACAAAGAAGGTATCACCATTATAATATCAGACAAAATAGTCTTCACAAAAACCAGTCAAAAGAGATAAAGAGGATCACTGCATATTGATTAAGGCAGCAACCCATCAAAGGATGCTGCAATTCTAAACAGATACAAACAACACAGGTTTATTTAATAAATTTGCATATTAGATTTTTTTTACAAATTTTTTGAGATTGTGATGTAATTACATCATTTCCCTTTTCCCTTTCCTTCCTCCTGTCCCTCCTATGTACCGACCTCTTGCTTTCTTTCAAATTTATGGCCCCTTATTCTTTAAGTGTGTGTGTGTGTGTGTGTGTGTGCGCGCGCGCACGCAAATTCTTAACTCTGTAAATACAATCTGTTCAGTCCATATCATATTACTTGTATGTGAATGCTTTCAGGGCTCGTCATTTGGTATTGGATAAACAATTGATGTGTCCTTTCCTGGGGAAGACTCTTTCTCCTGCTCTCAGCCTCCCTGGCTTCTTTGTTTAAGGTGATCTTTTTTCCTTCCCTGTTAGCATTCCTAGTGGCATCATGGTTGTTCTGGTCTTGTGTAAGCATGCATGGTGGTGAGACCTTCCGGGTGTAGGTTCCTGTGGTTTCTGGGAGACACAATCTCACAGCAAACTTCCTGTTCCTGTGGCTCTTCCATTGTTTCCACTCCCTCTTCTTTAATGATACCCAAGCCTTAGGTGCAGGAGTGGTGTTGTAGACGAGTCAGTTAGGATGGGGCTCCACAGCTCTGCGTTTTGATGAGTTACTTTCTGTACCGGTCTCTGTGGCTAAGAGAAGCTTCCTTGTGAAGGATGAAATGCACTTACCTGTGGGTGTGGGGGAAATATTCAGAATGTAGCTGGGGTTGTGCTGGTTTAGTAAAATGGGTTGTAGGTTTGCCTCTAAGATCTGTGACTTCACTAACCCCAGATAAACACTATTATTTTTCCATTCTTAACTGAAATTTGGTTTCTGGTAGTTGTGTTTTTTATGTTCATTTGTGTGAGCATACAAACATTGAGTTGCTTACTCTCTTATGTTCTATGATTTGAACAAAAACATTTCCAGGTATAATTTCTTTCTAAGCCATTGATTTTGGGAAGTTCAGTTTGCTTTCTTCAAGAATCCCCCCATGGTAACTTTCTGTTACGGCTGTCTGTTGTCATGGCCGTTGTTTCTCCTTCCTTTGCTCAGACTCCATCACACTTGATTCATAGCACTGCGAGTCTGTCCCTTTCCTATTAACTCCTGTTGCCATGTGTAGTCCTGAGTGGTGGAAATGATTGTTTGCCACTGCAGAGACCAAAAGGCTCTTGGCTCTTCCTTCCAAATGCTTCCACGACCATCCCCAGTATTTTCAGGAGAAAAGGAAGGAAATTAAATATGGCAGATCATTTGATCTTCTGGGAACTGGCTCTTGAGTGAAGTAGTGTAAGGGTAGTTAGGGAAACGATTTGTTCCTCTCCCAACACTGATGACCAACGTGGGAGTCTCTTGTAGAATCAATAATAAAAAACCCAGAGAGAGATACTGGGGTTCAACCTGAAAACGAGAAAAGCAAAGCAGCCGAGCCACTAGAGAAGTCTTCCCTCTACCAAGGCTGAGTGACCACACACTAAGCAGACAGAGCCTCTCTCTCTCCTCTCATTTTCTATTCCCTCTAGAGCTGGGATGAAAGGTGCATGACTCTCTAGTACTGGGATTAAAGGTGTGAGCCACCACCACCTGGATTTGTTCTGCATTGATCTCGTGAGTCCCAGGGTGGCCTTGAACTCACAGAGATCCCTCTGCTTCTGTCTCCCAAATCCTGGTATTAAAGGTGTATGCCACCATGGCATGACCTCTAGTGACTTTGCCCCCAGGATAATTATCAACTGTTGGTAACTGTTTACCTCAACTGAGGCTGCCCAGCCTTGGCTCCTGTTGTTTGTTATTAAAGAATCCTAAACAATGCATAAGCTAGGCCAGTGACTTACCTAACTTTCCATAAATACGCACCTTGGGGAATACATCCTGCCAGGAAAAGAGATAGCTATGCTGATAACGAATGCTAATCACAGTTTGATAATGGAATGCAACACTCCTGCCAGAGGCTGTCTACATCTTTACAAGAAATGCTTTAGCAGAGGACCATTTGGGTGATAATCTAGCACATCCTCACTCAAAAGCCGCCCAGGGGCCATCATGGACAGCATCTGTCGCTCTCGGCAGAGCACAGGCAGTGTTCACAGTGGACACTGAGCAAAGAGAACAAAGAAGCGTGCCTGGAATTGCGGAGGGTGAGGGCAAGTCTCAAATCTATGTAGCCTTAAAGCAACATAAAATGTTACCAAACGTCATTCAAACCAATTAAACTTTCTTGTACATTGAGTTTTCACAGGGGCCAGGTTGAATTTCAGTTTAGTGTTTTTTAAATTCCTGCCAAAAAGGGGGGGGGGTTATAAGTTAATATTTGTTTTCTTTCTTTTTAGAACTTCTTTCAAGATCATGTCCTACATTGGTTTCCATATTTCACACAATTCTTTATTCATGTCCTCCTGGCATCACTACTGACCTCTTTGCTCCATTAAGGTGACCCTGTGACTCTGCCAACAGGGATTCATTTCATTGCTGTGCATGCAATCCAGAAATACATAATATTTGTTCACTATCCAGTAAATAATTCCCATATTTGTCCTGAAAATCAGGTGTCTGACAATAGTTTTGCCATTGTTCGCTGAGTGCTTCAAACTTGGAAATAACTTAGTCCAGGTTTTACTAAGGAAATGATGCAAGTTGAAGCAGATCTATGGAAACCATGGGGCAAATGCCTACCAATACTCTTTCCAAAAATAGACATTGTTCAGATTGGTTGTATGAGGAACACTTACAGAATACGCTACAAACTTGAGGAAGGCATACACACTCACTCACACATGCATGCACGCATGCATGCACACAGACACATACATACACACTTCACTGCTAACATTCTTATCTACTATTTCAATACTAAGTTCCACACATCTTTTGGGACTTGCCCTTCCTCTGAAGTCTCCAAAGTCCTTGGCTTGCCCCAGAAGAGAAGTTTGTTCGGTTCTGTTCATTCAAGCAAAGAGCAAGATGATTCTACCATTTCTTGTTCCTACTAGGGGATGCTGATGTTGGAAGCTGGTTCTGTGGTCTGAGGGATTGCATATGTCCATTGGTGGCACAGCCTTGTGTCAGCTGCTGCCAGTCACAGAGAGACTCTAAGTGCCCTCACCCAGGGATGAACTCCACTACATTTGCTTCTGTAGCTGATTAGGCCATCTCCAATTTTGCTTTTGTAGTTGACTAGGTCTTTCTTGTTTACCGCATTAAAAACTAAGTACTCAACGTGATAGTCCCTTTTTCCTTCCATAAGATCTGAGAGGTTTTAACAGTTGATAGCCATCCCCTAATACCCAAAACTCTGGTTTTGTCTTTTTCCAGATCCAGAGAAGATGTCTTCCTGAAATTGATACTCTCAGAATCCAGGCATTACTGTCCCTTCTCCCACCTTCATTGTCTTCAAGGTGATGTGTTGGTCTGATGGAATCAGCTAGCTGATTGTAAAATAATTGCTTTCACTTTCTGGATGGAGTTGGCTGATCCTGTCTTTGTATCAAGCACAATCTGCTTCTTTTATACTTAGAACGGAGCAGTCCTTGTTTCTAATTTCCACTGGTAAATAACTTGTGTGGATTCTCCATTGACTGTGAGCAGAAGACGGGTTTTCATGAATCTTACTCCACGTAACCCATTTCTTGTTCACCATCAACCTTCTTCTTCTTCTTCTTCTTCTTCTTCTTCTTCTTCTTCTTCTTCTTCTTCTTCTTCTTCTTCT
>JABTXL010000186.1:8009519-8037229 GCA_025134845.1 Neodon shergylaensis
CTTCTCCTTCTCCTTCTCCTTCTCCTTCTCCTTCTCCTTCTCCTTCTTCTTCTTCTTCTTCTTCTTCCTATGCTGAGGTCATGTGTTGCCTGCTGCCTTGGAGCCAGTTCTCTTCAGAAGATCGCCATGACTTTTCCAATGGCTGCTTCTAGTTCACCATTTCTATGCTATCATCATCATCTTAAGTCAGCCCCACCCTTCCTCTGTACTCACTAATTTCCATATAGTCTAATTTTTCCAGAAGACAATCTTCTGTGTCTTCCCTTAGGTGCTATCCACCTTGTTTGTAAAGACAGGATCTCTCACTGGCCCAGGACATACCAAGCAAGCTAGGCTGGCTAGCCAGTGAGCCCCATGGAGCCACCTGTCTCCTTCTGTGCCACTGAGATTGCAAACACACAATGCCATGCCAGCTCTTTTGCTGTCATTGTTGGTTCTGAGGATTGAACTCAGGCTGTTGTCTTTGTAAGGCCAACACTTTTCTAGCTGAGCTGTGTCCCCAGCACCCAACCAGCTGAGCTGTGCCCCCAGTCCCCAACTAGCTGAGCTGTGGCCTCAGCCCCCAACCAGCTGAACTGTGCCCCCAAATCCCCAACGTTTATTGGAGGATTTATGTTCACTCATTTCTTGTCTGCCACCTCTATCAATGCTATTTCTTTGTCATATCCATTTCTGTGTCTTCAGTTCCTAGAAAAATAGTCATCCCATAGTGGGCATTCAATCAATATCTGATAAACAATGTACAAAACATGACTGTTTCACAACTGTTTCTTTGAGTGACAAATAGAGAATCAAATAAGAAAATAGACTATGAAAACCTTTGGCACAGAGACCATTATGAACATATAAAAACAGTTGTGCATAAGGTACCAGAAACTGACGGATGCTAACCTCCTCACTGGTTACCACCAGATGGCTAGCTCCTTCTCTGGCACAGGGAGAGCCTTTCCATCTGTCTACAGCCCTTAGCACTGTTTACTGGGTGTTGGAACAGTATCTGCAGTGTAAATAAATATTTGTTGAATGAATTAACACATCACTTAATGAACTCAACATCTCTTTACCTCCAGTCATTCTTTTATGTAGATGGAATAAATTTAGTTACAGTAGCTCATAGGGAATCCCATCAGTAGAGGTGTATTTTATCCTCACTTTTCTCACTCATATGAATTACTGAGTACCTGTTTAGACAGATGCTGTGCTGAAAATAACTACTTAACCAGCCCTGTCCTTGTTTGCATGTTACCTCCCTCAGTCTGATGAGTAAATTTTAATAAGTTGAAGCTGAGATAGGTGCTCAGGCAGAGATGATCATCATTTTAGAAATTATTATGCCCAACTACTTAAACCAGGTATTAGACTAATTCTCAGATAAAACATACAGCTTGGTTATTAAAGAAAATAATGTCCATTATAATAGTTAGACAAGAAATGAAGGAAAATAGTGATCTGTGCCCCTAAAGATAGATTTACTAAATTTGACTGACTACAGAACAGCTCACATGTTCAAATATTTGTTTTCCAGGGCAATGCTCTTTGGCTCTTCATTCTTAGGTTCCCTGGTTGTTTTCAAAGTCACCTATATGTGGAATGTTTCATTCTGCTGCAAAAATGAATATTTCCTCTTTCAAGTTGTTTGTCTTCTTGAGCTCCTTTGATGTTAAAGGAATGAGAGAAGAACTTCATTTAGGAACTGAAGCCACCATCCAGCACTAAAGGAAAGGGCACTGATGTCTGCGGTGGCAATATTTCCTTGTCTAGCACATTGGATACTGCTTGGATATGTGCATGACTCTGCTGGGCTGACATCTCTTTTGTGGCTTGAACTGTGTCTTCCTGGGTCACTCTAGCATTTGCACAATGCTCCTGACAGCTCTGCAGGCAGACCTGCACTGGAGATGAAGACATCCACTAGGAATTTCCTCTCACAATAGACGCTTCCGTGGTGACCTTTCTGGTTAGCATGAAAGCTTCAGATTGGTTTCCTATTTGGAAACATTTTATTTGAAGTCTTTGACAAATAGATGTGCTGAGGTGAACCCTGAAAATACAGGGGCTTTGAGAAACACTTGAGAATGAAACCTGTAGAAAACTTGACTTTACCTGGATCACAGGACCATTAGATTTACTATAGCTTATAGTTTATCTCCACTAGCAGGCTATTCTTTCTTCAGAGTGTCTTGTATTCTTAGAAAGCATGTCCTAGTTCCTTTTCAGTTACTTTGATGAAACACCATGACCAAGGAAACGTATAAAAGAAAGCATTTAGTGTGGGGCCTATAGTTACAGAGGATTTAAGTCCATGGCCACCCTGGTGGAGAACATGGCAGCATGGCTCTAGAGCTGTTGGTGAGAGATCCAGATCCACACAGGGGAGGCAGAGAGAGCTGACTGGGGATGGCATGGGCTTTTGAAACCTCAAAACCCACTACCAGTGACACACTTCCAACAAGGCCACACCTCCTGCTCCTTCCCAAATAGTTTCCCTGTATTGTAACCAAGTATTCAAACACAAGCCTATGGGGCCATTCTCATTCAAACCACCACAAGGGGTATAAATACATTGCTCCATTAACATAGTCTGTATGTTGGCGTGTTGGTCATACAACATCTACAGATCAATTACATAGTGTTTTCAAGTCAGGTCTTCATAAATTTATGGACTATGAACATTATGGCAAACCCTCCTTATTTGATGTCAATCTTCTATCTGATCCCTCCCTTTCCCCCTGTTTTCACTCATCCTTTCTCAAAAACATCAACATTTATGGATAACGTGCAGAAGATTCCTCACCTGCTCTTGCCCACTAATCCTCAATTTCAAATTCCAGTCAACAGACATCATTCATTAATGTCTAATGTGTCTTTTCAACTCCATTGCTTCTGTGTCTTGTGAATACAAATGGAATGTATATTGTTACTGTTTTCTCACGAAGTGAAATTTCTCTCTCTCTCTCTCTGTGTGTGTGTGTGTGTGTGTGTGTGTGTGTGTGTGTGTGTATGATGTGGGATTCCCTTCTGTATGCTGTGAATATGTTTTATTACCATTGCTTAATGAATGAAGCTGTTTCAGCCAATGGTTTAGCAGAGCAAAGTCAGGTGGGAAATTCAAACAGAGATATACAGAGAGAGCAGACAGAGTCAAGGAGATATCATGTAGCTGCCACAGGAGAAAGACTGGAAAACCTTACCAGCAGGCCACAGCCTTGTGATAATACATAGATTAATAGAAATGAGTTAATAAAAGACATAATAGCTACCTAGGAAAATGTCTGAACTATTGGCCAAACAGTGTTGTAATGCATATAGTTTCTGTGTGATTACTCAGGTCTAAGCACACATGTGCTTGTGTGCATGCACATGTGCATAAATGTGAGTAGAGCCAGGGAAAAAATCTAACCAAGAAAGGAAAAGCTAGGTGCTGAGGAGGGCAGACGGAAGGCAAAAGGACATGAACAGCATGGCAGAGGCATGGAGGTGACTGGGGAGAGATAAGGGACAGGAACCTACAAGAACACACTTTGCTTGAAAATGCCACGATCATATTTAATGTCCTGTCGCTAACTTAAAAATAAATAAATAGACAAAAATGATGTGTACTGTTTTGCATCTCCCTTTTCTGCCTACTGTGTTGTGGATATTTTCCACACACTTTCTTCCTGTGTCTGACAACACAGCACTCTGTCTTACGCATCTCCTAGTTTAAGTGATTTTATATAGATGAAGATTTTCCTTTTGCTGCTTCTAATGTTTTTTGCGCTCGAGAGTAAGAACATATCATTTCTCACAGGTGCAAATTGATTCTGCAGGATAAATTCCCAGAAGTAGAGTTCCTACTGAGAAGCCAATGCAGTTATACTTCATAGAACATTGCTAAATGACTTTGATAATTATAACTATGTATCATTTTGCAGGTGATGTGTAAGGCATTGATCCCCCACAGATCCACCAACAGAGTATAATGGCGCTCTTGAAATTTGTGTAGAGTAATTGAGATGGATATTTTAATATCCATCACTTCAATACAAGTAGCACTGAATACATTCTAAGTTTCAAAACCACTTACAGGTTGCTTTCTATAATTTTTTTGTTCAAATGTTAAACACGCTTTATACTTTATAACTCTTTCCTGGTGTCTTGTGGGTTTCTGCCTCACCAACTTACAGGCTCTCCATATATTAGAGGAAATTAAACTGGTTTTGTCTGTAACATAATTTTTACATAGTTTCCCAGTAAGCTTCTTGTGTTTAGCACCAGTTATGGTTTACATTTTGACAGAATTATCCAAGAGTTTTATCATCCAGTTTTTATTCTAATATGCTAGTTTATGTACACTTGCTTGTGAGGATTCAAAACAAGGCCTTTCCACACCAGTATTCCACAGGAATTCACTCATCCATGTCATCTTCATGTAAATAAATCTACATTTTTACATTTAAAACTTTGTCTGATGTTTATCCTATATGGTACATGGCATTGATACAATTTTATTTTTCCAAATAGTAACAAGTTATCCAAGCACTTTTTCTTGACTTGAGATGATGTCTTTACCGTTTATTCAGTTTCTGACCACATTTAGGTGTTTCTAGGACTTCTGCTCTCCTGGTATTCCTGACTGTGACCCACTAACTACTAATATTGTATCAGTTAGAAATCTCCAATTAGAGCAAAACAAACAGGCCATACATATAGAAAGAAACTGTTATGGAGGCCCATACAGTTAGGAAGGATGAGAAATCTCACCCTCAACCTGTGTGACCCAGAGACCCAGGAGAGTGACCAATGCAGGTCAAATCCTGAAAGTTGATGGCATCAATTCCAGACACCATCTAAAGATCGAGGGATCAGAACCATCTGAAGCAGCAGACAACTGATGCCCTGGCCTCACATCCCGGCAGTGAGGCAGAGTGCGAATGCTTCTTTCTCGACATTTTTGTATCATTCAGGCCATTGGTGCATCTAAGGATGCACTCTTCTCTGAGAAGATGGACCAGTGACTCCAACATTAACGTCTTCTAGATGTGCCTTCCCTTACGCAGTCACAAATAATGCTTGACTGGACATCTGGGCATCCAGAAGCTCAGTCAAGCTGACCCTTAACCTTGTTTTCAGAGGCTTTCTGCTTCACATCTGGTCCTACTGTCTCTGGCCATCCTTGGTAAAGTTTTCTGGCAATTGTGATATACATCTGTAACCGTTAGAGTCAGACTGAACAGTCTTTCTTTTAAAGTCAAATCTACTGGCCTTTAGGCAGGCAGTTAGGTATCAGCTGCAAAGAACCAGACACATTGTATTTTATCATTCCTCTATGCCAGATTCTCTTTGCTGAAGTTTAACATGATTTTTCCAAGACTTATTTTTTGTTGGTATCACATAAATAGAATCTCTTCTTCAATTTTGTCTTAAACTGGTTTTTGCAAATATATAAGTTCTTAATATATTTATTAAAATATATACCCTTGTGATGTGACTTTTATTGAGGAGACCCAAAGGAATGTCCTTTATATCAGTCAAGGAACCAAAGACAGACAAAAGAAATGATTTCTTCAGGCATAACTGTGAGCCTCTGAGTTTACTGGCATCGCCTACAGACAAGTCTGTGTGACTCAGGCAGTTGCATCTCCCAACAGCTCACCACTGATAGAAACTGTGCTTCCAGAGTCCCCACACAATTTTCAGGTGCCTCTAATGTCCATCTGTCTGTCTCCTCTTCCCAGCAGGTGTTTTACTGCTCACATGATTTTCCCTCCCCTAAGTTTCATGAGCTTCCTGAGTCCTGGAAATTCCTTGGGAGCTTCGTAAGCCATGGGGCCTTCCTTCTCTCTCTAGAAGTGAATGCTTCGGTCTTGAGCAGTAATTCATAACCTCCCCAGTGCTGCAACCCTTTAATACAAATTCCTCGTGTTGTGGTGACCTCCAACCATGAAGTTATTTTCATTGCTACACCATAAATGTGATTTTGCTACTGTTATGAATCATAATATAAATATCTGATATGCAGGATAGCTCATATGTGATCCCTGTGAAAGGCTAGTTCGACTCCCTGGTGGGATCACGACCCACATGTTAAGAGCCTTTGGTCTTGAGGAAAAAGCTGTGTAACAATCTAATTATCATTTTCTATGTGTGCTGGTTTTGACATTGACTGCTGGGTTTTCCAAGTATAAAATCATAGCATTTTCAGAGTAATGGTTTTCCTGATCTTTCTGATTTGTCTAATTGTGTTGGCTGGTAGCCTCACTCCAGTGTTAGGTAGTGGTAGTTATATAAGGTAGTGTAGGAGGAGGAGTGGGCTGCATCCCGCTGCCCGGCTAGCTTAACCCCCAAAATAACCACACAGAAATTGTATTAATTAAACTACTACCTGGCCTATTATATCTAGCCTCTTCTTGGCCAACTCCTATATCCCAATTCAACCCATTTCCATCAATCTATGCATTGTCACAAGGTCGTGGCTTACCGGGAAAGATTTAGTGTGTCTGACTCTGGCAACTCCATGGTGGTTCTCTGTCTGCCCTTCTTCCCAGCATTCCATTCTGTCTACTCCACCTACCTAAGTCTGCCTATCAAAAAGCCAAGGCAGTTTCTTTATTCAACCAATGAAAGCAACATATAGACAGAAGAACCTCCTACACCAAGATAGGACTCTCTGGTGGAATAGAACCTCTAGAATTTGTATGCATACATTATAAAAGCAGTTATAAAGTTGCCTTATACTCTAAGCTAGTTCACTAGATTGGCTTAAATAGGAGGGACTGTGTAGTCCAACAATGGCTGTCTGCAAACTGAAGACAATGAGAACATGATAGTTACTTAATCTACAAAGCTGGAGGCCTCCATGGTCTCAGTCTCGTGCTGAATGAAGTCCTGGCAGAGTCCTAGAGACTCAGTGGCCTTCACCCTACAACTGAAACTGGAAGAAGATGAATTTTAATGCCAGTTTAAAAAGATGGCAGTAACTGCAACAATAACAACAGCCATGGGGATGAGAGTAGATTGGAGGCCGGTGGTAGAGCTCTTGCCGAGCAGGCGTGAGGCTCTACGATCAATTTAAAAAGGGATGGAAGAGACAGAGAGAGAGAGGTAGAGAGGGGATACACACTCCAGTAGAAGTGAAGCCAGGCAAGCAACACTGTCTTTCCCCCTGGGCCATGTATTGAAGAGTGCTCTGAGTGAAGACCATCTCCCCCAAGGTAATCTTTGTTGAAAACGCCCAAGCCACCAGTCTCGTAGTTGAGTGCAGGTCCCATCAGGTTGACCAGAAGAGTTAAACATCACATGGGTACCGTGGGAACCCTTATTCTGTAGGAGGCACTAATGAGGATGACTCTAATCTTCCCCCATTGATAACAACACTTCCTTGTAAAACAAGATTTATTTTGTTATATTAAGGAAACATTCATCTACTCATTTTTTTTCTTATTTCAAAATCAAGAATAGATATTGATTTTTGCCAGGTACTTTCTCTGGGTGACCAAGTAAATAGTCTACTAGTATAACTGTGTGAGTGGGTTTATGTGTATGAAATCATCAGTGTCTTGAGCAGTAGTTCTCAACCTTCCTAATACTATGACCTGATGTGGGATTCCCCTCTGTATGCTGTGATTAATAAAGAAACTGCTTTGGACCTATAGCAAAGCAGAACTTAGCTAGGCGGAGAAGACTAAACTGAATGCTGGGAGAAAAAAGGGTGGAGTCAAGGAGAAGCCCTGTAGCCCTGCTGGAGACAGACAGTAGAACTTTAGTTACAGCCATGTGACAATACACAGATTACTAGAAATGGGTTAAATTAATATGTAAGAGTTAGCCAATAAGAAGTTAGAGCTAATGGGCCAAGCTGTGATTTAATTAATACAGTTTCTGAGGGGTTATTTTGGGTCTGAGCTGCTGGGTGGCCGGGAAACAAATAAGGAGCCTCCTTTCAACAATGACCCTTAAATACAGTTCCTCATATTGTGGTGACCACAACCATAAAATTGTTTTGTTGTTCATAAACTGCATTTTTGCTACTGTTATAAATTATAACACAAATATTTTTGGAAATAGAGGTTTGTCAGAAGGGTTGTGACCCACAGGATGAGAACCACTGTTTTAAAGCCAAGCTGTGCTTACCTTGTCACCTTTCAATGTGCTTCTGGACTCTGCTTGGTAATATGCTGGGAGACAGAGATGAGCATTTTATATTAACCTCTTTACATAGTCTTAGTAGAATTGATCGGTACTTTTCCTGTCTGTTTTACTTCTTGAATTGTTTAAGAATGACAGAAAGTTGCTATACCAAGGAATGTGAATTCTGAGGTATCTATCAAATTCACAGGAAGCTTCTATTTGACAGAGTTACTCATGGACATAAGTTTATTCTAGTCTGTTTCTTCCACAAACCCTCAAATTTTGCTTTCCAGTGTGGTTGGATTATATGAGGTACTGTGTTCTCACATGTGGAAAGAGTAATGGTGAGTGGTGTATCGTCAGCGTGTGGAGACCCAACTCTGCAAGTCCTACACATTCCCTTACTCAAATTAGAATGAGGCTGTGAGATGGTTCAGTGGGCAGAGATTACAGACAGACCTGGTAGCCTGAGTTTGATCACAGGATCCCGCAAGGTAACACTGTAGAGTGGTCCAGCGTCCTTCACACACACACACACACACACACACCAAGACACCCTAGCAGCTGCACTCCGTTGTACACACACCAGTAAATAAATAAAATTAATTCATCAATTAACATTTCAAATTAGCGTGAATTAATCATGTGTCATGTCTAACTACAAGGAAAATCTGGGCACTCATGGCCACAGAACCAAACGTGTTATTACAAAAGAAGAGGCGCCTTTCTTAGAAAATTAGAGGATTTATTACAGGCCCCCTTATCTTTGCTTTATCATAAAAACCTGGAAATAATCTTTCTCATTTTTATTTTGCACTCTGAAATAAATAGTATTAAAAATTTCTGCATTTTTATATTTTGTTAAATTCCCTGAACAACCATCTGATCCTAGAACTTCTGCAAATATTTGGAATCCTTTTTTTTCCCTAAATCCTGAATCAATTATTTATTTACCTTGGAGCTGTTATTGGCAAGAATTTTTTGAGGAAATGCACATAAATTTGGTTTTGTTTTCATCATGGCTTAATTTGCAATCGGCAGGCCAAATGAAACTAGACATTCAAAAGATGTGTTGGGTGTAGCGTCGTGATGGATGGAGGACAGAAGAAACACGAGCAAGCAGGAAAATCCTTCAGAGCGCGGGGTGGCTTAGCCACGGGAGGAAGGAAAGGAGAGAACATTTGGAGACGAAGCACTTCATCGTCCTCTGGAGCTCTGAAGAAGCCAGGTTCAGTCTACAAGGCTCACCAGGACAAAGACTGTGTGGTCTAGAAGGCTCACACTGTGCAGAAACAGCCAGGCTCTAATGGGTCCGCCATGCCAAGCCAAGCCTAACTGTAATGCCACAGCGAAAGACTCACGGTGGAAGGAGTAACGGCCACCACACACACAGTGTTTTTACTCAAATACAGTCTACCTACAGAAATGCACAGATCCTGGGTATACACAGTGAACGAATCCGGGCTAGTCCATAAATCTACCAACACCACCTGAAACAAAATGGAAGATGTTTCACACAAAGCAGTTGTCTTTGTCCTTAGATCCAGGCAACCACACTTCCTTCTGCTCACCATGCCTGCTCCCTATCCCCACAGAGGCACTGAGGCACCCTCTGTTCTGCTTTTTGCTGTGGTTTATTTTGCCTGCTTTGGAGTCCATACAGATGAGGTCAGACCATAAGCTCAGTTCTGCTTCTGGCCGCTCTCATGAAGGACAATGTAGTCTACACTCATACATGTTATTGTATGTGTCGGTACTTTTCAATTCTTTGATTCCATGGTACAAAATAAGGAACCATTTGTTATTTATAATTTGTCTTCTTGTGGACTTTTGGTTTTCTCCAGTTGTTGCCTAATATAGATAATGTTATTGTCAACATTTTAAACCAATTTTATGGACATGTGTTTTCATTAATCTTTGGTCAATATCTTGAAATGGAATTGTCAATTCACATGGTAATTGCATATTAAATTTATGAGAAATAACAGTTTTCTCACGCAATTGCACTATTTCTCATACAAACATCTGGCTATGTTTTGGGTGATATTTAATTGAATCTACATACCACTTGGTAGTAAACTAGCATCCTTTAAAAAACTGATCTTTTTATTTATGTGTCTGTATGTGTAAGAATCTGCTACATGGGTGCAGGCACTGGTAGGAGCCAGAAGATGTGCACAAGATGGAGGCCCATCAATATCCTGTCATGTAAAAGGGAGAAGCTCTCATGAGGTGCATCCTTCCTGAGGATGTATGTTGTGGAATATTCCTTTGCACTGTGTAAAAATGTTGTTGTGATTGGTTTAACAAAAAGCTAAGCAGCCAATAGCTAGGCAGGATTTCCAGACACGAGGCCACTAGGAAGAAGGGCAGAGTTGCGAGGAGATGCAGAGAAAACGTGACATGTAGGAGATGAGCTAACAAGCCATGAGCCATGCGGCAGCACATAAATTATTAGAAATGGGTTTATTTAAGTTATAAGAGCTAGTTAGAAACAAGCCTAAGCTATTGGCCCAGCTCTCATAATTTAAGTCTCCATGTCATTATTTGGAAGCTGGCAGGTGGGACAGAAAGGTCTACTTACAGATGTATATGGGCAGTTAATGGTTAATGGGGGAAAGAGTCTCGTCAGTCTTATACCTACTAGTATGGTGCTCGTGGTACTAAATCAAACCCTCCCTCATGCTACTGTAAACAACTATAATTAGGTCACACACACACACATTCACACTCACACACGTAGAAAAGGGCTAACTGGGAAGAGGAAGCGATTGTACTAGTGAGAATGGGAGGGAGACAAGACAATAATGAGTGGTAAATATGGCTGCAACAACACTGTAAATATGAAGGAAAATGCCACAGTGAAGCATAGTACTATACATATTTAATGTATGTTAATAAAACATTTAAAATTATATTTTTTTGTAAAAGTATTTTCATAGGTTCTCTTCATTATTCTTGTTAATTTACAAATGTATATATTTGTGGTATATCGCATGTTTTAAAACAAGTATGCATTGTGGGGTAGCTAAACCAAGGCAGTTACCACTCACTCCCAAACTTTTGGTTTGTAGTGAGAAAAAAAAAATCCACTCTCACAGTTTCCAGGTATCCACTGTTGTTAGTTACAGCCACCACGCTGAGAAGCGGGTCTTTTGAACGTATTCTCCGAATCTAATTAAAATGTTGTATTCTCTGACCTACACTTCCCGTGTTGTCTGCCAGCCTCTGTCAGCCACCTGTCGCTCTCTGCTTCCACGGTCGACTTTTTAAGCTCCATGTATAAGCGGCATACAGTATTTTCTGGAGAACCAACTCCCACCGCAGGCTGTCTTCTGACCTCCAGCCCATGCCCAGCCCCTACAAATAATTTTTCTTGTGCTCAGCTCAACACGTTGGCCATTGCTCATTAACTCAGCATATCTGCTGCTGGGTTCTAACGGTAAAGGCGGCACCATTCTTCGCGACATAGAAATGCCGCTCCCTACAGTTACATCTGGAAAATGCGATGAGAATTTGCTTCTTTGTGAAAAGCATATGCAAAAATCCAATATATTATAACTGCGGAGAATCATGAAGGCTTTTATAGAAAAAAGAGCTTCCTCTTTGCATTTCAGGAAAAAAAAAAAAGAACCACCAAAGAAAGCACCCATTTGTCCTTTAGGATCTGGGTGGGGGTGGAAACAACCAGCTAAAATTAAAATTAAAACCCTATTGTACTGAGAACTCCAGAACTCTGACTTACCCAGTCTAAGAAAATACCACAAAGACTTATTAGAATCGGGTGACTTGGTATAAAAGCATAAAGAATTGGGTTTTAGCCCCCTCTGCTCACAGCCCCACCCTATGGCTCTATCAGCCTCGGCTAGGGAGACTAGCTCTTTGATCCCTTCCCTTTTAAACTAACCAAAGAGCTCTCCCTTTGAGTGCATGGTCAAATTCTCACCCTGTAACTAGGATTTTATTTCTACTGGTAGTTGACATGGGTATTTATGAAGGAAACTTATAAATATAATTTCTTTCGTATTTTATGTTTTCTAATGTCTAAATTTTAAAATCCGTGGCCGTCTTTACCCTTTCCTGTAACTAAAAGGTTTCTCAGTCAGAGAGGGCCTATCTTCAGATGCAGAGTAAATTAATTCCTGCCTCAAAGTGAGAAACTGAACTGCTTAAGAAGATTAGAGTTGTCTCCTTAACTTAGAGGTAGTCCTGACAGCTCACACTGGAATTACTCGGGATCAAATCCATTAACACCATTTCCTGTCCTTTAAACTGGCACACTCTCAGAAAGCAGCCTTCGCTGGCTGAGTAGTTCAAGGGCATTTTAAGGCGCTTCCAAAATGCTTTGAAATGCTAATATAAATATCATTTAAGGATTCAGAAGGGATGCTGGAGGCCAAGCAGCAATACATTACTGGTCACACAAAGAGCTGAAAGCCAGTGGGGATCTGCTGCTTTGATTACTCCTTGCCTCTTCGTCTGCCTGCTCTATGTGGCAATTCAAATCAAACAAAACTGAAAAGGACCCGGCTCTGCTGCCCTCCGCAAGCAGGGAGGAAATAAGTCATCTTATTTCCTATGCAGCCCCAGAACCCCTCACCTTCGGGCCATCAAATGCTCGTTGATCGTTGCATCTTCCTCACTGCTCATGGTCTATCAAAAAAAATGTCAGAGCAGAAGTCTTGAAAATCAAGATTCAAACTGTGCCATAAGGCATCGGACTATCTCCCCGGAACCTACTAGGAATTTGACAGCAAATCCGTGACACTGGCAACCTGGAAACTGCAGTGTTTACTTCCGCTGCCGCTGTCAGATGCCTCTGGATGTCCAGTCCGCGTCTCGACCCAGCAAAGCTCTCACGGACCGCCAGAACGATCCTGAAGACAACTGGAACCTGTCGCTTCCCTTACCCTCTTCTCTCAAACTTAAGCAGCCACCAAGGCTTTTAACTGGGAAACAAGTACGTGAATACATGTAGAAATTCAAACATTTCAGAAATGAGTGCAGGGGGCGCTCTCGTTTCCCATCTTACCATACTATCTTCTTGCTTTGCTCCCGCTCTTAAATCAACACAAGAAGGCTCTGTTGGGATTTCATTTTCCACTTGGCCTCTTATCATTAAGGAATATTAACTTATATAGTTCATTGTGATCCTAACTTGTATTTAGAAAATTCTTTCCACTTAAAACTTTCCCTTTTGGGGGAATATAGGTATGGTATACACCTATGTCTACTCATGTCTGTATGTGTGCAAGTGTGCTTGAAGGCCAGGGGTTGGTGTTGGATGTTTTCCTCAATTGCATTCCATTTAATTTCCTGAGGCAGTCTCACTGAACCCAGGATGTGTTTATTAGACTGGTATAGCCAGCTCGTGCCCTGAGGATCCATCTCCACCTTCTAAGGGACAGGGTTACAGTGAGATGCCATGCCTACCTGGCTTTTATGTGGATGCTTCAGTCCTGGGGTTTATGTGGTAAGCCATCTTCCCAGGCCATATAAATATATAAATAATAGATTGTATCTAGGCAGAATTGGATCAGATCTCAATGAAAAGTGCCTAACTTGCTGTAAAGGGTCAGAGAGCACAGTGAGGTGGTATCAACGCCAAGAACAAGAGCTGGAATTTTCTGAGAATTGCCGAGGTACCAGACACTGTTCTGAGTGTCTTTTAAGATTTTCTAAGAAGTTTTTACTGGTAAAAATGTCAAAAAAAATTGCAAATGTTTCATTAATGCCTCTATGTATAACATGATAAGATCTTGAATTTGTGTGCCTCTTGTAGATTTATTTGATACAGCATATCCAGGACTGAGAAAAATGAGGTGACTAAGCTTCCTTGGAATCTGAGAATATCACAACAGAGAAGTTCTAAAGCCACGCAGTGGTCCAGCCTGTCTCCAAGGTGAGGGCTTCAGGGCTCAGCAGCATCTCTCAGACTTCTGCTATCCGTGTACTGTTGCCCAGTAACCACCACATTCACACCATCGGGACCAGCGATGGCCTCTACAACTACCTTCGTTTTAAAGGAAACAGTTCCATCACACGAACGCAGAAACGCAATCAACCGAGTGAAGGTGTGCTAAGTGGGAAAGAGCGTCCAATAAAGAACTCTCATTCAATTCTGGGTGCTGTAACTCGCTGACACATAAAGCAGGAGCCCTATAGTTTCTGTTAAAGAGCAAGTCATTGTCAGCTTGCTTCTTCTTTAAGCAGAATCCGAGTGGTGGAAGGACTGGAGAAGCTAGACCCGAATTAAGACTAAACCCTCTCACTAAGCTTTTCCAGTGACATGTGGAATTGTCCCAGGTGTCAGCTCAGTTTCCTATGAGCTGTAATAGTTTCCACACATCCCTGTGACACACATTCCAGCATATCCCGTGAAAGATTCCAGAGCAATTTGGATATTCTACTTAGTTTGGAATCTCAGAAAGAATATTATTTCACTCTCAAGACACGTCCCAAGGTGCCTGCTTAGCAGCAGAAGACAATACTAGTTGATGGGCACAGAAATTATTACCCCAAAGCTTGCTCTCAGAAGGCAGATACTAGTAAAAACGGTATGGACCTAGTGTGCTGGCCGATTTTATCTCAACTTGACTCAACCCAGAGTCATCTGAAAGGAGGAAACCTCAACTGAGAAAATGCCTCTGTAAATTCTGGCACTAGGCCGTAAATTCTGGCTGTTGGCAAGAAAATGTAAGGCAAAATGCCTTAATTAGTGATTGACGTGTGGGAGTCCAGTCCATTGTTGGTGGTGCCATCCCCGGGCTGGTGGTCCCGGTTCTATAAGAAAGCAGGCTAAGCAAGCCATGGGAAGCAAACCAGTATGCAGCACACCTCCCTGGCCTCTGCATCAGTTCCTGCCTCCAGTTCCTGCCCTGTTTGAGTTCCTGTCCTCACTGCTTTGGATGACAAAGTGTTATATGGAAGTGAGTGAAATAAACCCTTTCCTCCCCAGCTTGCTTTTTGGCCATGGTGTTTCATCGCAGCAATGGTTACCCTGGGACATCTAGGAAGCACAATCAAGGTCAAGGTCATACTGCATCTTGTCTGACCTTAAAGAGATCAGTCCATCAGATATGCTAACAATCTGCCCAAAGCAGGAAATATTACACACACCCCAATAAGGGGGAATATGAATTAATAGGAGAGATACTGACATAACACTAAAACAGTATTAGCTGGGTCTAACGTTACAGAGCTTTCCCATTTTCCAACTTACAAACAAACAAACAAGAGCCAGGCATCTTTATCTTGCTCAGCTGGCACAGCACTTGCTTACCATGGACAAGACCCTGGGTAAAATCACCACCATGGTAACAAAGCAAAACACCTCAAAATTAAAACTGTTCACTTTCCTGTCCTTAGGCACTTTTAGTCTCAAATGCCACTTTGGTAATTAAAGCAAAAATTATGCTTATGATAAACTGCCCCATAAACCTATAAAACTTAAAGATTGGTCACCAGTTAGTCCTCAGGGATAATAAAGTCCTTAAAAAGCAAAAAGCAAAAAGAAAAAAGAAAGAAAGAAAAGAAAAGAAAAAGAAAAAACGAACCATATCAAATGTTATGTGGAATGACTTTTAACATGAGTAGCATCCAAATAATTTTATAGTGCTGAGAGTTAACTTTAAAATGCTTTACACGAGCTCCAAGAAATCTAAGCTCACAGTGCCATCTACAGGCCAAGGAAAGAATATTAACAACAGTGCACTTTACAAAATGTTTTGATGTTTTCTAATAAACTTATTTAAAATAAGAAAACTAAATTCAATCTTATATAATTTATTTTCACATTTAATTCATGAAAAAAAAATTTCTGTTGAAGTTAAAATACTCCTTCCTAATTTTTACTACCTAATATCACATTATTGTCAAAAACAACTAAAACTGGGCAGGTAGCTCTGAAATAAATCAATACCCAACTTCTTATGAATTTTGAGATTGCTGAAGTATGTGTGATGAGCAGTCTCGATTGTCAACTTGATGAGATTGGAATCACCCGGAAGACAATCAACCTAGACACATATGCAAGGCATTATCTTACTTAGAGAAAATGGGGTGGGAAGCCAGTCCCAGGGCTGTATAAAAGGGAGAATGTGAGCTGACAAGCATCCCATGGTCTGTTTCCTGACTACGGACACAAGGCGACCAATGCCCTCAAGGATCCTGTTGCCATCATTTCCTTGCGGTGACAGACTGTACCTTGGACCTGAGAGCCAAAATAAACCTTACACCTTGAAGTTGCTTTTGTTAAGGTTTTTTTATCACAGGAACAGAAAGGTAACCAAGGTGATAAGTAATGATTAGATAGACAGACAGACAGACAGACAGATAATTTTTAATTGACTACTTATCATCTAATTTGAATGTCATTATCTTCTCTTCCAAATTTGTACCTGCAAACATGTAACAGTCCTGGAGTGCCCGGTCCTTCTGATGACACCTTCACACCAGTTCTTGAGTGACATCTGTCTTCATGTTCCCCTCCCATGAATGCTGAGAGGGAAGCATGGGAACTGGAATATGCGGTTTGAGCCAGGGTTCAAACTGGGGGAGTCAGTCCCCAGAAGCTACAGGTTTTGTCAGCACGCAAATATGCTTCTCATTGGTGGGCCCAGCATTTGTAAAATGCATGGTTTGCACCTGTAAAACAGGATTGTCTAAGGCCATTAAATTTCCATCAACATTTTTAGTAACTACATGTTTGCTATTAATTTGATTCAAGTCATTTTGCTTATGTTATTTATGGATGGAATGAACTGACTTCTATTTGCTCCATAATATACAAATGAACATGCTATTAAAAAAACATTTTAGGGGGCTGGAGAGATGGCTCAGAGGTTAAGAGCACTGACTGCTCTTCCAGAGGTCCTGAGTTCAATTCCCAGCAACCACATGGTGGCTCACAGCCATCTATAATGAGATCTGGTGCCCTCTTCTGGCAGGCAAGCATACATGGAAGGAATGTTGTATACATAATAAATAAATAAATCTATAAAAAAACAGACATTTTACATTCCGTTCAGGACTTTTTATTTTTATAGATTTTATTCCCTGGTGCTAATACTCCCTCAATGGGCAGGCTAGCACAGACATACAAAAACACCTCATTGCTGGTCTGTAATAGCCCATAAGGCTTTTGAAACCACCACAATATGATATCGGCAGTGAAATGCTATTGGAGGTTTCCAAATAAACATGTCACCCCTTTCTATCGAATTTAAATGCTATGACGCTGGTAAGGATGATTTAAAACAAGCCAACGATTAAGATTACCAAACAGACAAAATGTTTTCTCTTTTTAGCATAAAACCCAAAGACAATTCCATGGTAATTTAGGAAACTGATAATGTCTTTCCAAAAAGAATCAATAGCAAATCCAATGTGTGAGAGATGGGGGGATGTGAGTAGATCTTAGCCTACAATCTGAGCTTTGGGTCATAGAAAACAGAACAAAGGGTTAGGGGATCAGGTAAAAACTGGTATGAAAATGTTGAATGAAAACTTTGCCTTCCTCCAAGATGATGTCATGTGTAGGTCACTTTAAGAACAAATATTCCCTTGCATGACAAACCGGAAAGGATGGTCTTCACTTGTCCTGTCACTGTGGTTTTGCTGTCACCTGGCTTTCCCTTTCAAAGCAGAGGAGAGGGCGCTCTCTCTCCACGTGGCTCTTAAGTGTAATCCCCAGCAGCAAGTACCCTGAGCAGTGTTCTCAAGTCTGGAACTTTCATGACTGGAGCAGAAATCCCTAAAGCAAGTGGAAAAACTAGTCACATAGCTTTAAACCAGTGGTTGGTTCTCCACCTCCCTAAGGCTGCGACCCTTTAATACAGTTCCTCGTGTTGTGGGGACCCCCAACCGTAAAATTATTTTCATTGCTACTTTATAACTGTTTTTGAATTTTGTAATTTACGGTTATGACCGTAATGTAGATATCTTTTAGGCAGATGATTACCAAAGGGGTCACGACCCACAGGTTGAGAATCACTGCCTTAGGCCTCTGATTCCGCTGAAGAAAGGGTAGCCACAGTTCTAGGACCTCTGCCTTGGGCTTCTTGACTGCTGTGGCCTTCAGTTTTCACAGTACCCGGAGAGGCTGGAATCTGGTGAATTAAAGTATCAGTGTCTCAGTTTAAACCTCTCCACTAAAGTCCTGTGTTCATTGACAACAGTTGAGGGACCAGGCACACGACTCCATCACGGGCGCTGGTTTAAATATCACCTTTCATCATTTCCTGCAGACAAACAGTAGCATAACAGGAAGCATCAAGATCAAAGGAGATGGACAGGGATGAGGTTACATCATCAGCGTGAGACCCTTCCACGTTAGCATCAGAGTCAGGATGGAAGAGTTGGTACGACACATTGTGGGGATGTTTCAAGATGTGCCTGTAGCATCCTGGTACATTCAGCTTCAGGGCGGGCACTCTAAACCTACAGGCCTGTAGTCCATCCCTGCTGAGGACTCCACGGAACCACTGCCCTACTTTGTTTTCTGGGTACTGAACGTTGTATCCAAGTACTGGCAGAACCACCTGGGGAGGGCAGGGAGAAACCACAATACATGGATTAGCCTTCAGAAAGATATGCCATCATATTTTACCTTTACGACTGCAACCCAGATTTGCAAAAACAGTGTCAGGCTATAAATATGATAGCTGGCCTAAGACGTTTTGAATACTACCTAGGATGCTTTTATCATTATTGGTAAAGTAAAGAGCTAACTAAAACCAAGGTCTAAGGAGACTTAAGGTCATCAGCTTGTATCAGGTGTCACTGGGCAAACCAAAATTCAAAAATAAAGGTTGATTTAATTTTCCAGTAAGGACTCCATCTCCAAAAGCATGCAATCCTAAAGCAAGAGTCTTCTGTGAAACAAAGAACTGTCTCTACTGCTGGCCACTGCTATTTTGGATGATAATCTGAAATTCCTTTTCATAAAAAGCAACAAAATAATCAGTCAACAGGAAATATTTTCATTTTGTCAGCTGTATGCGCATGAGTAAACCATGATCTACAGAGGTTTTCTTCTGTGACCTGCAGAGGTTTTCCCCCTGTGATCTCTAGAGGTTTTTTCTTGTGATCTGCAGAGGTTTTCTCCTATGATCTGTACAGGTTTTCTCCTCTGATCTGTGAGGTTTTCTCCTGTGACCTGTAGAGGTTTTCTCCTGTGATCTGTGAGGTTTTTCTCCTGTGATCTGCAGAGGTTTTCTCCTGTGACCTGTAGAGGTTTTTTCCTGTGATCTGCAGAGGTTCTCTCCTGTGATCTGTACAGGTTTTCTCCTGTGATCTGTAGAGGTTTTCTCCTTTGCTGAAGCTAGACAGCATGTCTGTATACTAAAATGCATTTAGAAAAACAGGCAAAATCTTCAAATATAGATGAATCTCAAAGAAGCCAGACACAGAAGGCTGAGGCAGGGCTATGGGTTGGAATCCAGCCTGGGCCACAGCTAGGTTTCAGAACCTCGATTCACTTGTGACCCACATTATAAAATTGTATATGATCCTAAGTATAAAACTCCATAAAATTGGTATAAAAACCAAACACTTACTGATAATAAATCATAAAAGATTTATTTCAAGACAATTCTTCAATACATATAAAATTCTGCCATTTATTAAAGACAGTTTAATTATCATTAAGTTATTAAAGCAAACATGCATACCAGTGAGATGATATGCTCTTTCTTTTCATATAAATAAATCATTAACTCTTGCCTGGACATTTGAAACCATAAAATGAAAAGCATTTTCTATGGTTTTCAGAGTTGACAGATGTTTAGATTTTGTAATCTTTGGCACTATGAGTACCATTTCATATAAGCACATGGCCCAAAAGGGCAGAGGAATATTTAGAGCCATTTCATAAAGTGTTGGAAATTCTGTCCTAATTCCAAGTCAAAACTCACTTCACTATCTTTTTTATGACACTCAGTTCAGCAACCAAGACAGCAACTTTTAAAATCAAGTACTCTAACACAATACAGCCCAAGCATATATCAATATTCACATGCTGATAAATGACGGTAGGAAAACAATAAGTCTTTGCTTTCCAGAAGTAAACCATGGTTTTTTAAGAAAAGAAAACTTTGTGTGCACACCAAAACCTACAACTGATAATATGCAATGATCTGGAATCTGAGCTGAGGTATTTCAGATATCACCATCATTATCATCACCACCATCATCATCGCCATCATCCATCACCAAAATCCTTCACCATCATCACCATCATCAATCACCACCATCATCACCATCACCATCATCAATCACCATCATCATCACACCATCAATCACCATTATCCATCAGCATCATCAATCTTCATCATTACCATCATCACCATCACCATCATTCATCACCATTATCATCATCACTAGCATCATCATCACCATCATCCATCACCAAAATACTTTACCATCATCAGTCATCATCAATCACCATCATCATCACCATCACCAATCACCATCATTCACACCATCATTCATCACCATCATCATCATCAATCACTATCATTCACCACCAACACCATCATCAATCACCACCATTCATCATCATCAATCACCACCATTCATTACCATCATCAATCATTATCACCATCATCATTATCAATCACCACCATCACCATCAACACCATCATCATCATCTATCATAATCATCATCATCTATCATAATCATCATCACCATCATCACCATCTACAATGCTAGACAGGATGGTACACACAGGGCAAAGTGGCTACAGAGAACCAAGTCTGCATTGAAGCCACATGATGCAAAACTAGTGAATACATCTAGAAATGCCTTGGGTCCATTTTGCATTTGATTTTTAATTCATTTTCTATCCCTATACATTCAGAAACCTTGAATTGCTACAGAAATTTCGCAACCTCCACATTTAATCATGGAATCACAACCTACAGTCTAAGAAGATGGAAAATAGAAAGATACACATTTATGTAACTTTTTCCAAACATAAAACCACAGTGATCACAGTGATAGAAATTAAATCAGTGGTTCCCATGAAATAGGATTAATGCAACCCTGGAAAGAGGATTAATGTGGAGGCCAAACATTGGGAAACACTGGAGGGAGACATGAACATTGGGAAATATATATAAAAGCAAGCATAAATTAAATTGTTAGGGTATAGATTATAGCATAATAGGTTTATTTAAGCATAAATATATTAAAGAAGCACAAATTACTAGGATATAAAATAGGGCACTTCAAAAGTTACCTAGCAAGGGAGGGTCAGATTTGTCTTTCATGGACAATGTTTACTTAAATTTAAGTGATGGTAACTTTTAACCAAACTTACCTGGTGTATTGTGTATGTATTTGCAGATTCCTCTTCTTTGGTCACCAGATGAACCTAGTTTCATAAAATACAATGGAAATGAGTAGTTTCCCACTGTTCAGATTACCACAGTGTTTCCTAACTCTGATTTATACACTGAATATACATATGTTCAAACACAATCTTTTTATAATAACCTGTCTCCAGAGGAGCCCCCTACATAAAAGACAGACCAGTTCTTTCTGCTTTAACCACGCACTACTGAACCTGAAAAGCAGCGATAGTGGCTGCCCGGAGGCGACACTTTCCTCAGTCACCAATGAATGATGCCAAACCAAATGTCTGCTTCTGTATAGCTAGCCCCTATCTTCAACCGCCCCTTTCCCCAGGAAATACAGCAATATTTTATTCAGCCATCTTTCTTGTAGGTATGTTTGAGAGGACTGTAGGAGGCATCTGAAAGCCGAAAGGAATAAAGAGGCATGTGATAAACTAAGTTGGAGAAAGTCTGCTGCCCAGCATCACAGATTACACAACTCCTGGCTGGAGAGATGCTCAGCTGTTAGAAAAACTTCTTTGTTCCTTTATTTTACACTATTATGGGAATTCTCACAAGACTTATGGAATTAAGCTTCACTAATTAGTTCAAAGCTATATAGATAAAAATGCCACATGGACAGGGAAGAAATGGAAAAGGCAAGTTTTAAAAAAATAGTCATGACATAACTTCATTAATATAAATGTCATAAAGTCACATGTATATAAAACCACATGTATAGGAAAGAAACATAGCATCCTCTATACTCATAACATCATAGAACTTATGTTTTTTTTCTTTTAAGCTGTACAGCTCCTACACCTGTCTTTCCTTGGCATCATATACAAATCAGTCATTCAGGGGGAAGCAGGGAGCAGTCTGATGAACCATGCTGGGCAACAAGAAAGCAAGGGAAAGCACCTTGCTGTGTGCGCAGACATGCCAGCTCTGCATGGTGTGACCCTTATCTTTAAGAGGACAGCTTAATATGTCTGGGGCATTACATGAACAGGTCTGTCTGTTTGTTTTTGAGATGCGCTCTTTAGAGAGAGCTTTACCACCTTTCATTGTGAACACTGACTCCTTCTTCACTTAGCAACGCATGTTGACTCCCGGCTGTCAGAAAAGTAAAGCCTGAGATTATTGTGTGATATTTTGACCATATTCTGACAATAAAGCTTGCTTGAGTCAGAGGGCAGAGCTAGACACTAACTGACCAAAATTAACCATAGAGGTTTTGGAGGACTGAAGACAGATAGGAGACAGGAAGTAGTAAGGCGGGGCTGAAAGAGGATCTCAGCCTTTTGGATGGAGGAATGGAAGATATAGGTCATTGGAGGCTGCTCTGCTGCTTCTTTGATCATGCAGATTCCTACCCCAGTATCTGAATCCCAATTTTTGATAAAGAATAATTAAATAATTGATTCAAAAGATAAGCAAACGGAAATGTTTTTGCAGTTACTGTTTCTGGTGTGGCAAGTCACCTCCTTGATGGATGGATACTCACTTTACTGCTTGGGACATGCTCGTCAACATCTTCCTCCAAGCAGATCAGGTCCCCCTCCACCACTCTGGATCCATAGGCTGCAAGTCTGTAAGACGCTGCCTCATTCCAAATCTTGCTACTGTATGCGTGGATGTAGAATATGCGCATGGAATGGGGAAAAGAGAACCAGGCCTGGATACAGCCTTCCTCCGTCACGCCGAAGCGATGCAATGACTCCAGCAGAGCCCGCTCTCGAACTCGGAACTCAGGCATCAGTGACAGCGTGCCTTTTGCGTCCTCTGAAATGGAGGACAAATCAGCTGGTGGTACCTCCACCGCAGAGCTACCTGGGGGAGACTTTTACAAGCAGTCTAAATGAGATGCCATAATTTTGTGGAGACACTGAACACTACTTTTAAAACACTGAACACACTTTTAAAAACTTGCTTTTTTTTTCTTTTTAAACTTTTATTTTCTTTAAAACATAAGAAAGATCAAGCGAGTCTAGCATTAGGAAGGGCTGGCCAGATCCCTTCCTCAGAACAGAGTTAGTCTAATTCAGAAGACTGCCCAAAAAAAGAACTAATCACCAGGGGTTAAACAGTAAACCGGAGGGGTCTAGGAGCTTCTGAAGAACTGTTATAGACATACAATAGAAAGTCAGATGAATAAATTGTGACAATCTGTATCCTAGCTAATGGGTTTTAAAACGTGTATTGCTGAGTCCCAAAGATGCTTATTCGTGGAGGCCTTGTAACTACTATTTAATAAAAGTACCGGTGCTCTTTGGGTGCATAATACTTCGGAATCACTGACAAGAGAATTACTGTCTCAGATTCTACAAGAGGAAAAAAATCACACGTGGATAGAGAAGCCATCGCTCACCTGCCGTCACACTCAGAATCAGAATCGCATTTCTTCAGTGTGTCTGCGAACAGTGCTATATACACACATCAAATCAAGTGCCAAAGAGGAGCCAGGAATACGTGACATCCTCTCAGAAACAATTCCTAAATGAACTCCAGTCAGCTGGAGGCTTTGCTGGTTGCTGTGCTTACTGCCATCAGCCCAGTGTGGAGTGAAACTCCTCCTACAGGACTTCAGTGAGGGGAGACAGGGAAAGACTTCCCGCCTCTCCTTACCCCACAGTACAGTTAGGACAGACAAAAGTCCAAGCAAGACAAAAGGAAGATAAAAGGAAGGACCTGCAACAGGCAGCCAAACGATTCAAAGTACAAACCGCTCCCATTCTTCCTCCACTCTAACAGTCCCCCAGCTCAGCTACACCTGCTATTTCTCAGTGTGCGCACTTGAAGGTCAGGCCTATGCAGGGTATTTTTATCTGTGTCTGTATTACTATAGATCAGCAAAGAAACTGACATACCAGTTTGAAGAAAGTATGTCTTTGCTTTATTTACAGGATCATCCACGTCTTCTGGTGTAAGAAATAATTTTATGGCCTTCACCTTGAAAAATTAACCAAGTAAACAGGTTTTTAAAATTGGCAAATTACTTTTTGAAAAAGGTGCAAATTCTTGGGCATCTGGAAAGGACGGAAAACGTTGCTGTTATTTTCCTCCTTGCGCTTTCAACATTTAATAAGTTTCACATGTAGAGACGACCCTTCCACACAGACCAAAAGTAACTACAACAGTGGAGAAGCCCCGACCTCAAGCATCTCATTTCTGTCCCTCCGTGTTCAGCCAAGATACAAACAGCCTACATACTCAGATTTAGCCAACGCACGACAAGAACAGCGGAGGAATCAACAATATCAAGCCATTAGTTTCACTTATATTCTCAAGTTCTTTAAAATTTTGGTTCCTAAAAAATAAGTTAGGGCTGGCACGATGACTTGGCATATAAAGGTGCTTGCCGCCAAGCCCGAGGACCCGAGTTCAGTCCCCAGGACTCACGTAGTGGAAAGAGAGAACTCACTTTGGCAAGTTATCCTCTGACCTCCATACTGGCAAAATGTAATAAAAAGTGTTAATTTTAATATTTGATTTAACATCTTCATAGTTTGCTTTAAGTCATACATATATATGATGTTTCTTTTTTAATTTAAGAAAGGTATCTACTTAATTCCTGTTATTTTATCTCTGGGATTTATTTCTGAGGATGTAGCTCATAGTATGAAAGCAACTTAAAATAATACATTCATCCCAATTTCCATTCCATCTTCTTCTATAGTATTTATCCAAACAAATATTCATAAAAAGTTAATACATCTGTGGTGGCTGATTTTCTGACAACTTGACACATGCCAAGGTGATCTGATATGAGGGAGTCTCAGTTAAGAAAATGTCCCCATCAGATTGGCCTGTGAGCAAGTTCGTAGAGCATTTTCTTGATTAATGATTGATGTGGGAGGGCCCATCCCATTGTGGGCAAGTGGACGTTGATTATAAAAAAAAAAAAAAAAAAACACTGAGCAAGCCATGAGTGCAAGCCTGTAATCAGTGTTCCTCATGGCCTCTGTTTCAGTTCCTCACTCAAGTTTCTGCACTGGCCTCTTCTGATGATGGACTGTCACCTGTACAACCAACCAGCACTTTCTTCCCAGGTTACTTTTGGTCATGATGTATTATCACAACTATAAGAAGCAAACTAAGACGACAGCTGAGCAATTATGGAGCCTCTGACACCCGCTGTGTGGGATGTGATGGGTAGAGCACTATCCTAGAAAGGATGAACAATTTCAACAAGAGAATTACAACAAAGCATAACAAGATGAGGAGTCCCAGATCACAAACCAGGGGACATTTACGTTGAGGTACAAAATGTAAAGATTAGGAAAGGAACGCTTTAAGCAAAAGAAGATGTGGCATGCCAGCTATAGGAACTGGCCTCCAAGTTAGCTCTTATGAGGTCCTCTGTGGGTACCCATGCCTAGCACAGCCCTCTCCCACATGTACAAGGTCTGGTACGTATGAGCAGAACTCAACAAGGCTAAAGGTCCATCCCTTTGCCTGGTTTGTGGAGCTGTGAGTTGTTCTGCCAGAGGATCTTTTATTCAGTTACAGATTCAAGAAATCATTGGTCAAGTCTACATCATCTCAAATAAAAGTTAAACACAAGGTCAATGTATATAGCTTTCTTTCTTATCATGTGATTCCAAGAATACAGTAGCTGCCTAGCAGATCTCCAAGGATATAAAACATGATGCATGATGTGTGTGAATGTATGTGCATGCATGCATGCACACACATGCAGTTACAAGCCACAATAAGTGTAATGTCTGAAGAATATGTAAGAAGTACAAATGATTAGAATTAAGATTATATTTATGAAAACTCATACCATTTCATTCTTCAGCAAAGCCAATCCAATTTGGTCTGTCTGAATTTTCCTTCCTTTCCCAAATCTCTGTGGTCCATAGTAATTCACAAAGCCTTTGTTCTATGAATATTAACAGAAAATAATAAATTAGAACTTTATAAATAGGGTATATCAAAATATACTCAAAACCATTTCTCCTCATATTTAATTGAGAAATCCAGTAATCACCAATAATACAGAGAAGCCAAAAGGTCTGAGAAATGCTAACTGGTCACACATCAGAAGGAGAATGGAGCATATTCAAATCAGCCTGGAAATCCTCAGGGGCCCTGTGCAGAAGGGAGATGAAGTGGAGATGAAGGGAGGGTGCCGAGACTCAAGATCTGCCTAAGCTGTGAGACTCTGTCTTGGAAAACCAAACCAACCAAAATTTATTTACCATTTAAAACCAATGAAGACCAAAGCTTTACAACAGCCTTCTATTCACAACACTGAGGGTCCCTGCACACATGACCTGAAGAGCTAAGCCAAGAGAGATGAGGTGTACTGGGATACGCTGCACATTTAACCTGCATCTCATCCTCTCTCACATTCTTTCTTGTTTTGAGATTCTTCTGCTGTGGGGAGAGCAGAACAAAGGGAAGACTTCTGTTCCCATCCGGCAAGCTTTGTCCCTTTATGTTAGTCACTTATCCTTCCGTTCACCCCAGCTTCTCTCTGTTATTTCCTGAGGAGGGACAAAGTCACCTCTGGACGCCATGCTTCAAAACTGTCATTACTCAAAAGAAATATGTGATTACAATTGGTCTGTGTGTGTGTGTGTGTGAGAGAGAGAGAGAGAGAGAGAACACATGCATGGTCACGAGGCCCAGAGGCTTTCTTGAAAATTAAGTCTTCCACACAATTTATGAGAGAAGCAAACACTTATTCAACCAATAACCACGACTGAGCACCAACTCAAGGCTTGTCCACGAAGGAGGCTAAGGGAATTTGTTATCAGAACAGCACAAAAGCAACTGCAGACAAGGGGCGTATTCCCTATGGTAAATCTCAGCTTTTTTAAAGTTATTTCAAATTTGTGTAAAACAGTGTTGGAAAGCTTAGGATAGCTAGAATTATTATCCCTCTGAATTATTAAATATAACCAAAAGTTTATAACCAGAGCTATAACTCTCTAAAGAAAACATCAAGGAACCCTTATTTTCAAGCTACTCAACTTTATTTCTCATAAAGAGACTTTTAAAGTCTACTGGCTGATAAAAAGGCATGGCAGGCAAGGAACTCCCCATGCAGGCCTGATGACCTGATTTTCATATCTGAAGTCACAGTGGAAGGGGAAAACTGATTCCTAAAAGCTGTGTTTTGCATACAAACGCGTGTACACACTCACGCACACACGTACACATACACAGACTCATACAAAGTCACAGAGACTCACACATGCACTCATACACAGACACACATGTATACACAGACACACATGTATACACAGACA
>JABTXL010000186.1:8037239-8052649 GCA_025134845.1 Neodon shergylaensis
ATACACAGACACACATGTATACACAGACACACATGTATACACAGACACACACACACAGACATGCACACACACTACTAAATAAACTCAGATTTTAAAAGAGGAAGCTGCCTAAAGCTAAGATAGTTTCCGATGGGACCTTCTCAACAGGCAATGTGTTTTCACGAATATCAAAACAGACCTGTCATTGATGCTATCCCTCAGCATTCACAGAAATCCCTTTAAGGCATTATTTTAGTAAGTTTTCAGAAGGAAAAAAGGTAGAATTTTTAGGTGGGTCAGTCATTGTACACAGACTGTACACAGAGTATGCAATCTGAGATGTATTATGTACAATTCAAATTGGAATTTCAAGTTTTGTGTTTGTTTTGCATTGCCACCAATGGCCACTTCTACACAAGGGCAGCTAACTGACTGCAACAGGAACCATAGGCCCACAAAGTCGTCAAGAACAATTACTATGGAGCCCTATGGAGAAGTGACACCAAAGGTTATGGTTGTGCGTGCACCTTCAAATGCCTAATGGGTATGACTTAAAACCTCAGAGTTATTGCATGGTGGCTGAGTAGGTTCTGTATATATGTCCTACTCAGCCCATATAAACATATGAAACAATTAAAGGAATAGAACTGGGCGGTGGTGGTGCACGCCTTTAATCCCAGCACTTGGGGGGCAGAGGCAGGCGGATCTCAGTGAGTTTGAGGTCAGTCTGGTCTACAAAGCAAGTTCCAGGACAGCCAGGACTGTTACACTGAGAAATCCTGTCTCAAAAAAAGGGCAAAAAGAAAGGTAGGAAGGAAGGAGGGAGGGAGGAAGAAAGGAAGGAGGGAGGGAGGGAGGGAAGAAAGAAGGAGGGAGGAAAGAAGGAAGAAAGAAAGGCCATGAATTTGAGAGTCAGCAAGTGGGGGCTGGTAAAAATGGAAGGTCTCAAAGAAAGGAAAAGAGGAAAACAATTACATAAAACATGTAATTATGTCTTAAAGAGTAAAAAAAATTAAGTAAGAAAATAATGTCTACGATTTATAATTCATATGCATTAAAGAAAACCCAACAGTAGGTAAGAAAGGCAAAAGATGCGTACAGCTCTCAAAAGTAAGGTACCTATTTACCCAAGATATCTAGAGGAAATCCACTGAACAAAGCGACCACAATGTGAGCAACTGTCTAAACTACCACATAATCCTGAGGGAAGACGCTAGAGAAAACATGTCTCACAGAACCTCTTCTTCTGGGGATCCACACACTCCTGAAGGAAGACATTAGAGAGAACGTGTCTCAGAGAACCTCTTCTGGGGATCCACACACTCCTGATGGAAGACGTTAGAGAGAACGTGTCCCAGAGAACCTCTTCTGGGGATCCATACACTCCTGAGGGAAGACACTAGAGAGAACGTGTCTCAGAGAGCCTCTTCTGGGGATCCACATACATTGTTGTAGCCCACTTTCTCTTGAACCACCAACGGGTTCCCAAATCAAGATATGAAGACTTCTAATTATGAATGCTTGGCCTTAGCTTAGACTTGTCCCACCAGCTCTTATAACTTAATTTAACCTGTTTCTCTTCATCTGTATTTTGCCTCAGGGCTTTTTTACCTTTCTTTCATTCTGTATGTTCTACTTTTCCTGCTTCTGCTGTGTCTAGCTGACTGGCCCTGAGCCTCTCCCTTCAGAGCCTATATTCCTCCTCCTAACTATTCTCTCTGCCCACCAGCCCTACCTATCCCTCTTCTGCCTAACTATTGGCCATTCAGCTTTTTACTGGACCAGTCAGGTCCCTTAGGCAGGCAAGGTGAAATAGATACAACACATCTTTACACAGTTAAAGCAATATTCCACAACTCAGTGTCTATTAATTTATGTAGTTTTAATATAAAAACACATCAAGAAAGCAAAAGAAGCTAACATTTAATTATCATTTTAGAAATCAATTACATATGCACACACACGTCACAAAAATCATCTTTTTTTTTTGTCTGAGAGGATTACAGAGATTCCCCTGCAATCTATTTTCAAACTGTGTTTTCTCACCTTAACATTGTCTATCGCCTCCAAAACTCTCTCATTCAGGCTTGCCGCGTCATTCATGTGATTTTTTAGACGTCTGATGACAATATCAAAGTGGTTTCCTTTGAGCTGACCAAGTCTCAGAGAATCACCCACAGACCGAATATTAAACACATTCATTCTCTTCTTTTTGATTTCCTTTTCAATACTTTTCAACCTATAAGTGATAAGTCATATCATCAGCTAAATCTAAATTCAAAAATAAAATCATATATATTTAACCCAGCTTTAAAACGATAGTTGTCAGGCAACTCCTATCCAAATATAAGTACGATGAGTGGCTGGAGAGATGGCTCAGCGGTTAAGAGTATTGGCTGCTGTTATGGAGGACATAGTTTGGTTCCCAGCACCCACATGGTAGCTCACAAGCATCTGTCACTCCAGTCACAGGGGTTCCAGCACCTTCTGCTGGCCCGTACACGGGCAAAACACCCATTCACATTAAACAAATATGTGCAATGTTTTTGTGAAATTCTAAATTAATGTTAGTGAATAAGCACGAAATAGTCACTGTTATAGGACTAGACTAAGAAGGTTAATTTGGCAACTTGAGCAGGTGTGTCAGCTGTCTGCCTTCCCCTAGCTAGAGTGGCAGAGGCTCCCAATGGTCCCAGTCCTCCTGTCCTAACTTGTCCACTCCTTCTCGGTGTCTCTCCCAACATTACTGAAGAACATCAGAGAAGCTGCTCTGAACACTTCCTTACTCAAACCTTCAGCTCTCTGCCAACTTTTAAAAACTAGGTTTTAGGCCAGTCGTTGGTGGCGCACATCTTTAATTCCAGCCCTTGGGAGGCAGAGGCAGGTGGGTTCTGTGAGTTTGAGGCCAGCCTGGTCTACAAGAACTAGTTTCAGGATAGGCTCCAAAGCTACAGAAAAACCTTGTCTCAAAAAAACCAAAATAAATAAATTAATTAATTAATTAATAAAAAGCTACATTTAAGATTTTTTCCTTAAAAAACAAAAAGCCAGTATTTCTCTTTATTTATATTTTTTAGATCTTATTAAAATTGCCTATTTTATTTAGTATGGATTGCTTGTTGTCCCTCTAAAACTTCTTGATTTCTAGATCCACTAGACATTGTTACTTCAAGGTACTTGAAATCCCACACCCATGGGCCAAATCAAGGTCATCTCTCTTCTCTTTCTAGGAACTAAGAACATTTATTGCCTTTGGTTGCTAAAAATTAGCCTTCGTCTTACCAGTGTGATAACTGAAGTCCTATCATTCAGAGCATAAAAGCTGCTATTATATAGGCCTTAAAAGAATTTCCTTGGAAATAGTACATGTTTAGTTTACACCTAAGTGCTAAAATACAAATAGCACATCCAACTAGGAGGAACTCTGATGCACGACTCAGCTTGTGCAAGTTTAAGGAAAACATCCAAAAGTTGCAGACTGAAGTAAAAGACTATTATCCACACTATCATTTACAGGAGAAAACTGGATAAAATCCGTTTTTAAAAACAGGAATTTGTTAAGTCTTCTGTGAAAATTATTTTGCAACTCTCTCAGCAAAAACTCTCATATTACTTTATGATAAATATATAAATTACACAGGTAGTATGATTTTCATGTCTGAGATGTGTGCACTATGGAAAACATCTTGAAAACAAAGTGTTTATTGCGGTTATTTTTCAGCAGTGCAGGCATTCATGAACTATCCCTTTTCTGTTTCTTAAGTCTGAAGACTATTAAATTACTGCTAAAACTTTGTTGCACTGAGAGGTAAAATTTGAGTCCTCTGCATTCTATTTAGTAAGAATGTATTTTAAATGTAAGGACCTATGATAAAAAAAGATTTATAAATTTTATGTCTTCAATTACATTTTCTGAATGCAAGTGCATATCTGAACATAGTATCCGATGTTTATGAACAACCCAGACAATTCAAAATCTGTCGCTTGTCTGTTTCCATCCCAGAATTTCCTATTTTCTGTAAGATATTTTTTCTTTGATTTATGTGTGTGTTTGTGTGAATGTTTGTCTTGTGTAAGGAGAGGTCAGAAGAGGACACTGGATCCCATGGTGCAGACTGCAGGCAGTTGTGAGCTTCCCATTCTGAGCACTGGGAACCGAACCTAGGCCATCTGGAAGAACGGGAAGTGCTTTTAACCCCTGAGCCATCTCACCAGCCCCAAAGTTCATATATATTCAATGCACATTTACACATACGCAGGAGACAATTATTTTCTTAATGCAGAATGTGCTGTTTGCTATGTAATTCGTTAGTTAATATTGATTATAAGGATAAGCTGGCTCTGCTATCATTCTGCGTTTTAACCTTCGGCTTTACTAGAAAGCAACACTGTATTACCTCTCTGGAGTCACTTTTCTTACGACCATAGATTGATAGGTGATTGCTTTCTTGTCTTTAAGGCCCGCGTAACTGAAATCCGAAGGAATCACACCAAGTTTGATGGCTAAAAACCCAATTGCTTCAAACATCTCCAGATTTTCCTTTTGTAGGGTGAAAGCTGAAACAAAATAATCCTAGATTACAAAAAAGAAGACGTCGTCCATAATTACATTCTTCACAAACGAGCAGTTTAGGGTAACAAGCCTAAAACACACGTGAGGTGTGCTTTAATGAAAACATAACCTGGACCACAGATCTCAGCTGTCACTCAAAAGCACGTGTTGGCTTGTGAAAGGCACACGTTAAAAATTCACATCCTCTCCCTGGGCTTACATGTGCACCTTCCAGTCTCCACATGGACCATTTCCATTCAGACACCCTAAATTTCAACACGCCGGACTCCTGGTTTGTCGCATTTCTATTCAGTCTTCGGAATCCAGTGACATCAGCCCTGCCTCAAATGCTTTTCAGGATCTAAGGCTGAATGTTCCACAGTAAGGACTGTGCTGATTTTACAAATCATCGCGTGACTGCCTATATTAATAGTTGCCAATCATGAAAAAAACAAAGCAAAATGATGGCTGCTGGGAACTGAACGGAAAGCACAATAATTTAATTGATACTAATGTCGGAATGGGAAAATGATTAGATTCAGGAGACTAACAGCAGCAATGGTGGACCAACCATGCAAATGTCCTTTATTCCATTAAAATCACACTTAAGAATGACTAAAAAGACGGGCTGGAGAGATGAAGCATCCATTAAAGACTAGACTTGTGACAAAACCTCAAGAATGGATAAAATGGTAAGTTGTATATAATACATATATTTTACTGTAATTTTCGTAAACATTTATAGGGTAGAAAATTTACTACATAGATACAGATATGTGTGTATGCATGCATGGGGCAGAGGAAATTTTAACTCGAGGTATTCTGATTCTTAAAAAGGTCATCTAAGCAAAATTTCTTATTTTATTCTTGGACACTGATAGCTTCATACTATCCTTAGTGAACCAGTAATTCCAACTTCTGTAAAATTCATTTAAACTAATGTATGAAAAATTCCCATGTCTTGACTCATTATCCCAAACCACTGACACTATTTCGGTAGTATAAAAAGTTACGACCCTAGAGCAAGTTAAACCACACGCCAGCAGTTCTCTGCCTATGTTAATCTATGCTTACTTTTCCTTCAAACTAGACGAACTTGTCCACAGTATTGCTTTCCCCACGCTGACATTTGTGGATGATAAGCTTTAAATATATGAAAGATTTCATAAGTCCAAAGGGTTTAAACATTCCTGTGGTCCCAGCACTTAGAGAAGCTAGAGTTTGGGATCAGCCTCCACAAAGTGCGATCATGTCTAAGTAACAGCTTAGGGTTAGAGGGCTAACCTTGCACGCACAAGGTCTTTGGTTCAATCCTGGGCAACGCAAAAGAAAACTCACCCATTTCGTTATGAATTAATGCAATGTGAAACCAAACCCACATCACTCCAAACTCAAACGTCTTACTTAGACCAGAATCCCCACGTAGCACAGCCTTGTTCCTGTGCCACACGCAAGTGTACACGCTCTTATATGTCTGCTAAATTAACTTATAAGATATGACCATCGGAAACACTTCCTACCCTCAAGCAAGATATGTAGACCAATTAACCTGAACTTACACTCTGATGTTTCATCGGATCCATCCATCCTAGGATGTCCTTATAGCCCTTTAGGGTAATTCTCAAAATATATTCTCTACCCCAAATCAGAAGAAAATGCTTCCTGGAGGAACTGAGGAAACTCCACACTAACCCTTCTGAAGCTGAAACTGGGGCAGGACTCAGAAACCTGTTCTTACAACACACCAAGCGATCACAATGCATGCCAACCCCTGAGCATACGCGGGATGCCTGATGAGTCGGGGGGGGGGAGGCATACACTACAGAGTATCCTTGTCCCTTCCCAAGGATGACAATATACCTATCTTACCGCCAAATAATTATTGGTGAGATTATTCTGAAAACAGAAAAATTAATACTCTCGAAATCACTCAAATGCAAAACAGTTGCTTCAACTCTATCCATTTGTGACTGTTGGCTGTAAATGTCTTTATTATCCATACTTAAGTACTTAATATTCACATTTAGCATAATTTGCAAGGCTTCGTCTTTCTCCAAATATTCAGTCCATATGTTCTTCACAATAGTTCTATGGCCAGGCCTATTTATTCAAATTACTCACCTTTCACAAATTTTACACAAGAAAACGATGATTTACAGAATTACCTGTATATACAGCTTTTCCTCTCTCGCCATCATGACGAGATCTCTTCCCGTGTGTGCGTGCTTTCGCTCGGAACCTCACCGTGATGGCTGTGTTTGGCTTCTCAGCGCTACGATTCTGCTCAGGGAACGACTTGGTTTCCACAAGGTTTCCAAACTTCTTGTTGAGAAAATGGTGCACAGCTTTCCGGTGATCTTTGTCTGTATCCGGTTCAAAGGTAAACGTGGAATTTTCTCTCTTTGCATCCAAATATTTGAAAAAACCAAGCGCTTCTTCTTCAGATACCAAATGGCAGAGTTCTTTATACTCAAGGTTTGGCTTTACAAGGATTTCACTGTTTTTTCCTACGGTTATTAAAAAAGGAAATGTCTGCCTGACGGCACTGTGTAAGACAGCCCTTTGGCTTTTCTCAAGGATCCTACCTAGTGAGAATTCCAGAGATGCTTCAATTGACTCGGTTTGGGACTTCCACGTCCCTTTGACATCACAGGCAAACTGTTCCAGCAACGTATGAGTTTTTTCATCTAAAAGTGAACTTAATAAGTCAACATTTTCTTTTTCGCATTTAGAGGTCATACCATTGACACTGTCTTCTTCATCCGAGCCGGACTGACGACTCTGGTCACCATCGGAGTACCCAGGCAAGTTAGCAACGTCTTCGTCACCTACATGTTCTAAGAATACGTCTTGACTATTTAGCTTTAGCTTTTTGACAAAATGACTTGGCTCAGATTGTATTTTACTAATTTCATGAACAGATTCACCAATGGCCTTACTGACTAATTGTCCCTGCTCATCAATCTCAGTAACAATGAAGTCACTTGGGGAGGCTTTTATAGTGCCCAGAAATCCAACATGATCATTAACAAAACATAAGGAACTAAACCTGACTCCACTATCCGTATCCTCTTCCATTCTTAACAGTGCCTACAAAAGAAACAAAACAGTCAGCTACCAGGAATACAGATAAGAATGAAATTGGTTTGTAATATCCATTCAGTTGTCTTCCTCTTAATTTTGTGGTTCATAAAAAGCACTAATAAATTACTTTATAGCTATATGTGTATATCCTACTTTCATACAGCACACAGAATTAACAGTCTAACTAATTTGTGACAAAAGGAGTGATCTTGATTTCCCATTCAATCTAAGCTTCTATTATCTAGAATTAAAATAACTAAATTTTGAGCTGGAGAAATGGCTCAGCAATCAATCAAACTTTTTCTCGCAGAGTACTCCAGTTCAGCTCCCAGCACCCACATGGCAGCTCACAACCATCCCTAACTCCTGTGCCAGGGGATCTGCTGCCTTTTTCTGACCTCTGCTGCACCAGACACACCTGTGGTTCACATGCATACGTACACACAAAACACATTATAACAAAAAAAATGGATTAAAAATGTTTAAATTTAAAAAAAAAAAGATGTAAAACGGGTCAGTCTCAAGTTCATCTGAAAAGTAGTACCTTTAGGCCCACAGAGAAGAGAGAAGAAAATTGGTTTGTTTTTACAGTGACTGTCATCCCAGGAGCCTCGAGATCTCCTGGAGCTAATTCCAGAGACACTGCGGTAGTATTTTTATACACTGGAAGTCAGAACATGAGGAAGAGCAAGACAGAAAAGCCTACAGTAAATAGGTGTGAGCAGTTCTCCAGAAGCGTAAAGAAAGACTAGTCAGTCCAGGTCCTTCAGCTTTCTCTAAATTCCCTACACGAAAGTCACAAAAATCCCAAGCTGACGAGAGGATATTTCTACCGAATCACCGGCATCAGAGAAAGGAAACTATTATCGAGTTTTCTTGGAGCGGTGGCACAATAGCAATATTACAAGAAACCCCACAGTCGGCACCACCAGTACCATTGCACACGGGGCTGCGGGAAGCAGCTCCACTGCTTGGCGCTTGCTTTTCCCATACTTTACAAGTACTTTGTCATCTTGATCTAAACGACTTAGCAAACATCCGTCCACCTTGGTCTTTTCCATTGGGCCATGAACAAATCATAGTGAACTCTCTGTATCACCATGTCCACATTTATTTTCTTTAATTGTTACAGTTCCCTGCAGTCCCTGCATTCCTAACAGAATATTTCTCTTCTCAGGGGAAAGACTTTTTTTTTTCTTTCAACCCAATGTATCTTAGATCTGGAGACTAGAATAACATTGCCTGTTTGTTGTCACTGATCTTTCCAAACAGGTTCTTTCCCTTCTACCTCGGTTCCTTTACAGATCTTGTCCCGGACTTTACCATCTTCCCACCTCGTCTCTGGGAACTCCTTCACTGAGACTTCCATCCTCCTGAGCAGAACCTCTCAGTCACCCACATGGATCATGTTTCTAGCCCCATCCCACATTCCCGCAATCTCCTCCGCAGCCTCTGCCCCTCCGTTTCCGTCATCCACTCTTATCATTCTTACTATCAAATTTACCACCTACAGAAATCAATTTCCTGATCAAACCTGTTTTGACATTCTTCAACAGTTCCAGCTCCCAAATTCTTAGGCATTGTGGCAACCTTTTGACTATTTCTGTGTAGCCAACTATCATCTACTATGGGTAAGACCCAAGACACTGTATTAAAAGGTAAACTGTACCACAAGTGTTTAAAACCCCTATTGTTGCATTTACAACAAAGTCTAAACTACCTACCCTGAGATTTTGTGTCCTGTCTACCTTTATCCCATTACCCTCTAAACCACGGTTACACTCTCTAATGGCTCTCCTCACTACCTTTGGGGCAACTTCTTGCCCAGTCTTTTAGAATCCCCATTCTCAGAGGTTTGCACTGACCAATAATCTAATCTGTGGGAACCAGCAAGCCATTTTCTTTCAAAGAAAAAACGATATAATTTTCTGTACAGCAAATGTTTTTATTATTTACTGTCCATCTTCTTGAAGTTAGTGTCAATTCCACATGAGCAGGAATTCTACCTCATTCAATACTGATTAGCCCACATTTAGAATAGCACCAAGCACATAACAGATGACCATAGCGAGACTACAATCAATATTGGTTGTTGGACAAAAACAACTGGAACACTGTAAGAGCTGTTATAGCGATGAGGAGGAAGGAAGAGTTAACTTTTGTTTGTGATAATCAGAAATGGTATAATAAATTATTAAATAAGTCTTTGAAAATAGTTCAAGAGACAGAAGAGAAGCAGAAATACCACACACTAGTACAAACAAAAAGTGAAATATGTGGGAGGGGGAAAAAAACAACAACCCGGCCCAGAGCAGTGGGAAGAGGGAATAGGGTAGCAGTTTTGGAGAATACAGCTTAAGTCATGCTATGAGAAATACTGAACGCTCTGTCAAAAGTTGGAATCTGCCTAGTGGAGGTGTTTCTAAAATGACTGACGGAACGCAGCAGTCAGCTGTGACCAAGTCCACAGGGGTCCACAGGACTCCAGAACCCTAGGGATTCTAGGAAAAGAAAGATCATACGAAGACAGTCTAGGCTACACGTGGGGTCTGCAGCCACAGCGACGAAGGCATTCCAGCCAAGCAGCTAGCAAAGCAGCGGAATGCAAAGACGGGCGAACCGCGGGGCGCGGGCTAGGCCGGCAGGAGCTCCTCTGCTTCTCCTCAGGGCAAGCCAAGGCTGCGGGGGACCCAGCCCTGGAGATCTTCAGCCCCGACCCTGCTCCCGCGGTGTCCGCCACGCCTTCCTCCCCACTCCCGGCCCCGCGCCACCCCTGTCCATGTCGCCCTTCTCGGGGGCACCAGCATCGGGTCTTCCACGTCCGCCACTCTTACACACACGCGTAACCCAGCATCCCACTAGACTTAGCTGGCTCTACCTCGCTTCCGAGAGAAAGCGGTCCTCCCGTGGGCCACAGTGCGCATTCCCGGAAGCCTTCGCCTGCCCAGCCTCCTACCGGGACATTTAAAGGGACAGGCTCCCACTTGTGCGGTTCCTCTCTGGTAGAGCTGCAGAGGGCGGGCAGAGGAAGGCGTGACCTTCCGGGTTGGCCCCGCCCCTACTCTCCTCCTCCCGGGCTGCCCGCGCCGAAGGTCCCGCACTGATCTGTTGCCCTGGGAAACCCCATCACCTTGTCGCAGACGATCTGAAGTCGTTCCGTGGCCCCGGCGCGTCCTCCCCTCCCGAGTCCTCGCGGGACCCTGGCGGGGCGCCGGTCCTTGTTCAGGAAGCGAGGAGCGTCAGAGAGGAAGTAGGTTGGGCGACCGCTCGAGGAAGGCTGCTCTCAGGCCAAGACCTCGCTGCAATCCTCTGGCCAGGGATCGGTTTGCAACCGGCTCGCTTTCCCCAGATCAGGGAAGTGGGCGCACCCCCGCAGAGGCGTGGGGAGCCCCACAGCCTTTGCGCGCCTGTCCGCTGGTGTCTCGATCTCTCGTGGTGGGGAGTAGAGGAAGCTGACAGCCTGTCAACAGGTGGAGGGTGGGACAAGCGCAGTACTGCTTGGAAGAAAAAAAAATGAGCAGAAAAAGCAAAGCCTTAGAGAGCCAGAAAGCTCCAGTCGCTTTCGGAATGGACACAGTGCCCCCAAAATAGAAGATTTAAGAAAAACAATCGACTTTTCCGTTCCAGCTTTCCAAGGAAGGAACTACACAAGGGGGAGACTATCCTGGGAGTAAGCCTTCAAGATATATGTCAAAGAGCTCAGGTTTCTTTTATACTCCTATTTTCATGCTAAACATTTTTGCTACCTGCATGTTCCAGACTGACCTGATCTCCCAGGCCAGACTTCGGCCTTACAGTCTTGCCTTCGTCCTGTTTCTGGCCCAAGCAGAAAACCCTGGTGCCACCTTTGCCCTCTCTATATCAGCAGACTTCTGTGGATTGCCCTGCAGAATGCACCTAGCGCTAGGAGGCTAGTGACCCTTCAAACCTTCATGTAAACTTTTGGTGCACGTCCAGTCGCCTCTTCCTGTTTCTTTGTCCTTACTCTGCACCTTGTTGTCCAGGAAACCTCCGCTCTAGGGATGAATACAGAAATATCTGCACTCCCCTCAGAACTTCCACTGTCTCTTCTCTCAACTCAGAAGATAAGCAATTCAAAGGCCCTGATCAGTCCCTCATCTCTAATCGCGCCTGCTTCTTGCTGCTTGTCTGTGGAAACGGTTAGGTCTCGCACCCAGCACAAAAGGTTAACTGAGATACCTAATAACATATCAAAGCAGATGCTGGCCACCAGGTTCTCCCAGCATCCCTCAGTCCCTACCTCCAGTACCTGGCACACCCTGCCCCCTTACCCTGAACCTTGGGTACTGGGTACCAGCCTAACTACTGGGCTTCCCATCCCCAGCTCCTCTGGCCCCTGTATAACCCAGTCTTTTGGGCTATGCCAGTCTCTTGGCCCAGGCCACCACTTTTGATAGGCAGTTCCTCTCTTGCTCACCCTGCCCCTCTCTCCTCAAATGGCCTGGCTCAATTTGGCCATGTTTACTCTGGACCCTCACAGATATCTCTGTCAATGCCTGTGGGTATGCTCTCCCTCGTATCTATATAAGCCTTCTCAACCCCTGAGGAGCAGTCATGTCCTCTCTTTTATTTCTTTTCTTCATTCAGAAGCACCTCCAAATTCTGTGCCTTCTGCTCATTTTCCCAGCATGCACCACACTGACTAGTGTCCTCATTCCTGTCCTTAGTCGAGATCTCAGGAGGCCCATGAGAACTAACTCTTCACAAGGACTAACCCTTCACAGGGACTAACACCTTCACAAGGACTAACCCTTCACAGGGACCAACCCTTCACAGGGACTAACCCTTTTAAAGTTGCAGCCCCTTGCCAATCCATCTGACACTGCCTTACTTACTTTTTTATTATGGTGGCAAAACACCATGACCAAGGCAAGGCTGAGCTTAGGGATCTAGATAAGAGCCTTCTCCAAGCACAGTGGGAAAGTGGGAATGGCAGCCTGCAGACAGACAAAACAAATGAGATAGAGCAGAGTTCACATCCTGAACCACAAGCAGGAAGCTGAGTGCTCACTGGACATGGCCGAAGACTTGAAATCTCAAAGGCTGTCTCCACTAACTCCTCCTCACCCTCCCAAACTTGGGAACCAAACATTCAAATGAGGGAGATTTGTGGGGCCTTCTCATTCAAACCACCATAGACACCATTTAACATACGTTAAGATGCATTCTTAGCTTGCTACCTTCTTCCTCCATTAGAATAAAACTTCGGTGTGTTCTTGTCTCCTTTTTCTCTCTATTTTTCTCAATGTTTTATTTCCAGGCACCTGGAATAATATCAATCTCAAATAGGACACCTTTGTGGTGAATGGATGACAGTATATGTTTTAGTATATCTAAAGGATTTTAAGTTGCCACTGAAGTAAATCAGTGTATGAGAAACATAGGTAGATGTTGCCCATGGCATCAAAAAGGTCCCTTTGCAGATGTATCAGGGACAAATGGAAGTGTTGTAGGGTGAGAGTCACTGGGAGAGCTATGTGAAACATTTTTGTTTGGGTATAGGGGTCGTGCAGTCAGTAAAACATTTAAAATATGGCAAAAATATGAGTATGAGAGTATGAGGATAATAAGGAAGGAAGGAGTGATGGAGGGGAGGAGCCAGAGTGGGAGGGAACCCTAACACTTTACATAGGAGGAGACTTGCAATTGTTCTTGTTTTGTTTAGTTTTGGGGTGTGTGTGTGTGTGTTTTGGTCTGGTCCCAGTGTCTTTGGGCCCCATCTCAAACCAATTAGGATTTATTTGTGCCTAAGCAGCAGTTGCTCATAAGGGAGGGCACAAATTCCATTTTTAGCAGTCAGATCCAGTCTTTAAAAACTTTGAAATACTGCGGTAGCCAAGGAATCAAACTGGTCCCGAAGGTTGTTAAGCTGCCCTGAAATTGCTTTAATTTTTCCTGAGATCTGGTGGGACAGAGAGATTAATTGATGCAAAGAAGGCTGCTGTCCAGCTGTTTTAGTTCTGAGTCCTGGAAAAAGTATCTGGAGTGGCAAAAAGAGGGATAAGTTGGATGGCCCATTAGTTCCCCCTTCAGAGTCACCCAAACTGCTTTTAGGGGTTTGGGAGCACTGATTTCAGCTGCCTCGAGCTGACAAAAATGAGTGATGTAGAAGGGACCATAGTTAGGATGCCTCAGAGGATGCATCTAAGGAGCCACAATAAAACATAACAGATGGGAAAGATCCAAAATGTAAGACAGGAGGTAGTAACTGTACAACCTTGTGTAGGCAGAGTTTTCCTGTCCTACCAGTCAGTTCTGTCCCACCAGCCAGCTCCCAAATAACCACACAGAGACTTACTATCAACTATAAATGCTCAGTCAATAGCTTAGGCTTGTTAATGCCTAGCTCTAAACTAGCATCTTAAATTAACCCATAGTTTTTATCTGCACTCTATCACATGGCAGTACCTTTTTTTCAATACAGGATGTTCATCTGCTTCCCCAGCCTCTTGCTCGTGGCTCTCTGTGACTCCACCCTTCTTCCTAGCATCCTCTTTGGCTCTCCGGCCTAACCTCTTCCTGCCCAACTATTAACCACTTGGCCTCCTCTTATTTAAACAGGTCAGAAGGTGCAAAGACACATCTTCACAGTGTAAAAAAAGGTTATTCTGTAGCAACCTTGTGGGAACACTAAGAGGCCAAGTTAAAGATGAAAATTTTTAGATGGTGATTAACATAAGTTTTTTTTTTTTTGGTAAGTCTAAGTGATCAGTTATTTCTAGGTCTGTGCTGAGGGGGACATCATGGCAGAGAGCACATAGTGGAACAATTCTGCCTACTTTGTGGTGTGGGAGGGGCAGAGAGAGGGAGGGAGGAAAGAAAAGAGATAGAAAGGGAACAGGGTCCAAGCCCTTCAAGGGGCACATACCTGGTGACCTTTTTCTTTAGGTAGACCCCACCTCCTAAAGTTACCACCAGTTCCCAATATCCCATTAAGCTATGAATCCATCAGTGAATGAATACATTGATAGATACCAAGAGAGCCTGCATGATCCAAACACCTGCCAAATGCACCTCTGCCCCCTCAGAAAGCTACATATTGGGGGCAAAGACTTGAAGACAAGAGTTTTGGAGAATTATTTCAAATCCAAATCATACCATACAATACCAGTATCTATAACTTATAATCTATTAAAAAGCATAATTCACATTAATGTGTAGAATGAGTTTGATCCCTAATTTATGGAGCTGAAAGTATAATGACAGAGATCAATGGCAAACAAGCAACTAATTATATGTTTGTAAATATATTGATGTTTGTATATATTGATGATTGTAAATATATTAATATAGTGATGAGTGGTGATTATGGGGAAATCAACCTGTTTAGATATGATAGACAATGAAGGCCAGAGAGACATGAATACTAGCATAGAGGAGGCTTGAATACAGATAAAAAAATTTACTGTTTTATAGCTTTTATATTTTGCACCATTTAAATATATCATTTACTCCTAAGATTAATTATATCTAAAAAATGAAAACATACAGAAACAAACCGTTGAGAGAATAATATGTCTGTTTCTCTTGATTAATTGGAAGGATTATTGTCCTTTGAGAAAGAGAAACAGAGAAAGCGCAAGAGAGGTAAAAGTAGGAAATGGCCATGGGACATAAGGAGAGAAAAGTAGAAGGTTAAGTGAGAGCTGGAGGACAAATGGAGAGGCCTGGTCTCACCAATCTGCCCCATTCTCACCAATCTGCTTCTGTTCTCACCAGCCTGCCCCGTTCTCACCAGCCTGCCCCTGTTCTCACCAGCCTGCCCTGTTCTCAC
>JABTXL010000186.1:8052659-8073690 GCA_025134845.1 Neodon shergylaensis
TTCTCACCAGTCTACCCCTGTTCTCACCAGCCTGCCCCTGTTCTCTCTAGCCTGCCCTGTTCTCACCGGTCTACCCCTGTTCTCACCAGCCTGCCCCTGTTCTCACCAGCCTGCTGCTGTTCTCACTGGTCTACCCCTGTTCTCACCAGTCTACCCCTGTTCTCACCAGCTTGCCCCTGTTCTCACCAGTCTGCCCCGTTCTCACCAGCCTGCCCCGTTCTCACCAGTCTGCCCCCTGATCTAAGGCTATGCGCAGCGGCTCCATAGACCAGTAACCCTGTGGGGCCTCTCCTAGCTACAGCCTCCAAAGTGGAGTACTAGGAGACAGGAGGATCAGTCAAATAAAGGTCCTATCAAGAGAGTAGCCACAGAGATGGGCCATGGATTCCACCATACACAAAACAGTTGTCATGCAGAGCTCACGGACTCGAAGCTGTTTGAGGTCCTTATATGCTTCGTGAAAAGTAGCTGGGTGGGATGTGTCTTTAATGCTATATAAGTTAGTTTATTTTTTTACTTTGACCAAAGATTTTTCGTAAAAATTTTTTGGAGGATGTTTGTTTGTTTGTTTGTTTTGTTTTGTTTTTTCGAGACAGGGTTTCTCTGTGGCTTTGGAGCCTGTCCTGGAACTAGCTCTTGTAGACCAGGCTGGCCTCAAACTCACAGAGATCCACCTGCCTCTGCTTCCCAAGTGCTGGGATTAAAGGCGTGCACCACCACTGCCCGGCAAAACTTTTTAATAGTAGATGCCAGAGTAATGGCTCAGTGGTTAAGAGCCTCTCTGCTTCTGCAGAGGGCCCAGGTTCAGTTCCCAGCACACACATGGTGGCTCACAGTCAGCAATAACTCCAGTTCCAGAAGATCTGGTGCCCTCTCCTGACCTCTGCAGGCACCAGACAGGCACACAGGACGCATGCATACACGCAGGCAAAATACTCATACACATAAAGTAAAATTAAATGTTGTTTAAAAATGTAATAGTAAAATGGGTATTAATTGAGAAAAAATACTTTAATTTCAAAGCGAAGCCTCTTCTATTTCATTTTATAGTTTGATTCCTGAACGTGCTCCCAGGTCTCTTTCTGATAAGCATCTTGCTTTTCATAAATTTCACTCGGAAAATTCCAGGGTCAGAATGAAGTTTTCCAATGTCTGTTTGTGGGAGAGAAAAAAAAATAATTTTAGAGCGTGATTAGATGACTTTCAGTAGGAGGTTGGCTGGAGTGAGAGTCGCTTGGCGCTCAGACGGTCAGTCAGTTTCTGGCATCTCCTGATATGCATGACATACGACTTTTAGATGCTGTCTTTGAAACTGTTGTAAAGTTGTAGGGTTTTAACTTTTTTGTTTGTTTTTGTTGTTGTTTACTTTTATTTATTTATTTAGTTAGTTAGGCTTTTTTTTTTTTGAGACAGTTTTTCTCCATATTCCTGGCTGTCCAAGAACTCGCTCTGTAGACCAGGCTAGCCTCAACCTCAGAGATCTGCCTGCCTCTGCCTCCCTGTGCTGGGGTTAAAGGTGTGAGCCACCCCCGCCCGACTGACCTGTTGCCAAGTTTTAATGAGAATTTTTCATATTTCAGGTAGAAGATGAACAAGCCCCTGACACCATCCACATACGTGCGCAGCCTAAATGTCGGACTCATTAGGAAGCTGTCGGATTTTATTGATCCTCAAGAAGGATGGAAGAAATTAGCAGTAGCTATTAAAAAGCCATCTGGGGATGATAGATACAATCAGTTTCATATAAGGTAATAGGCTGTTTATTTTTCCTTTTAAGTCCTTCGTGTCATAAGAAGGATGCAGGCGTAAACGCTGGCTAATGTAACTGCCTCTTCTCATCTTAGCATGATTTACTAGAAAATACAAATTCAGATTTAAATTTCGTGCTGTATTTTGCAGTTAAAACTCAATGTCAAGATTTGTCTTACATAGAAGGAAGAAAATAAATTATTCTTTTTTAAATCAATCTGGTGAAGACTCTATAGCCCGGGCTCCCAAATTGTCCTTCCTGTAAATGTCTGACCACGTGGGGGCAGACATCAGAAAGTACGAGGGAGAAGCCCAACTTTAAATATGAAAACTAAGTTTTCAGTGATAGCTTGTTGATATTTCCATTAAAAACGGGAGATGGGTTGTTGCACCAGCCGTTCTGGAGGCTGTACTGAGGAGGGACGGTCAGAACGGCACAATTCAGGAAGATAGCCATATGCAGTCGCCAGTGCACGCTGGTTCCCACGAGGCTCATGGGGCCCAAAAGCATAAAAGTTTTGTCCACAAATTTTCTGTGCATTAAAAAAGAAAAAGCTAACTGTTGTTAGTGACAGGGTCTTGTGTGGTTTAAGGCTGGCCTTGGATTCCTGATCCTCCTGCCTCCACCCCCTAAGTGCCAGTTTAAGAGAGGTACTTGTCTCATGAAGAAATCGGAAGCTCATCCTCCATCCAAACGATCAAATAACGCCACCAGTTGGACACAAAGCTGCATTTTGTGCCTCTGGGTCCAATGCAACTGTAGTTCTTACCAAAAATGTTAGTCATGGTTGAAGTTACTCATTTAAATGTAGTCCCGTAAATGGGGACAGTGAGGTGCAGACAGGATACCTGGTCTACACTGTAGGGCATGCCACGCCTAGAGAGAGGCTGAAAGAGCATTCAGGAGAGCTCAGATGTGGGAAGATGCTACCAGCTGGCCAACTGGTAAATCTAGATGGAGGTTCACCGTTGTTCACTGTGTTATTCTTTCAAAGTTTTGTTGAGTTTGAAATGTTTCCAAGTAAAACCTTTAGAAGAAAAACGAAATGAACTGTTTCAGTTAAGTTTTCAGTATTAACTTTCTAATTTTTCTAATTTTTTATTTATCTTTGGTTTTTCAAGACAGGGTTTCTCTGAAACTTTGGAGTCCGTTCTGGAACCAGGCTGGCCTTAAACTCACAGAGATCCTCCTGTCTCTGCCTCATGAGTGCTGGGATTAAAGGCATGTGCCACCACTGCCTGGCCTAATTTTTAATTTTAAAATAATTAAATGAAAAAATAAAGATGTTTTCCTTTCTATTTAATTAAATATACTTAGGATCAAAATATAGGCACATTCTGCTCCATGAAGCATGCTTTTCATTTAAAAATATATAGCTAGAAGGCTGACTATGTCATGTAAGGTGCTTGTAAGACTTTGCAATATAGCTAAGTGATTTAAAAGTATACACTTTGGTTAGAAGAGCTCAGAATTTAGATCTAGACTTGAGTACATTTTGAGTGAGCTGTGTGGCTCACATCTGACTACTCCACCCATCCCAGTCTAGAGGTCTCCTGGTAACATTCTCAGCTGTCTCTCTAGAGATATCCTGTAGCTCTCTGAGGAGATAGTTGGTAAATAATATTAACCAGGTACGTTTTGGCTGGCATATGTGTATACGTGTTTGTGTGTGCATGTTAAGTGTACATGCTTGTGGAAGTCAAAGTTCACTGTAATATTAAGTTGGGGATGTAATATTAAGTTGGGGATGTCACCCCAGCCCTCTAACACCCTTATATCCAGAGTCTAGAATATACTATTAAGTTGGGGGCATCACTCCAACCCTCTAACACCGCTATATCTAAGAAGTCTGAGAAGATTGGAAGCTCCTAGCCTGGGAGTTGCCCCCATCTGGACTCCAACTCCCAGCCTGCCAAGTGCTGACCCCTCTCCCAGGGAGGGTCAGAACCACTCCCACAGGCTATGTAGACTCTCTCTGGAGAAAGGAATACGTGGTTTCGAGTTTGCATGGGCTTTTCTCCTCACCATGCTTTCTCAGTCCACCCGAGAGTGCCACATATATTAAACATGGGCAGTTTAATTTGGTCTAATCTGGTTTGATTGGAGTTTCTTGCATTGGCAAAGAAGCTTTTATTAAGATTAAGCCAGTCACCAAGAGGTGCCTTGCTCACTCTCGATTCATCTTGGTTTTTGAGACAAGGTATCTCACAGAGCCCAGAGCTTATGAATTCATCTAGACTATGTAAACAGTGAGCATCAGGGATATGCTCATCACTGCCTATCCAGTCCAATATCAGAGCAGGTGTCCTGCACTGGCTCTTTGCCTGGATGCTGGGGAACTCAGGTCCTCGGGCTTCATACTGACAATGGCAAGAGCTTTACCAGCTGAGCTATCTCCCCCTGCCCCAAAAGTTAGCTTACATTTGTTTAGAGTTCTTCATTTTATTCTATGACTATGCATGCTTTGCCTACATGTATGTATTTGTACCACATGCATGCCCATGCCCGTGGAGGGCAGAAGATGGTTTTAGATCTTCTGGAGCTGGAAATACAGGTGGTTGTGAACTGCCCTGAGGATGCTGGGAACCAAACCCTGGTCTTCTGTAAAGGCAGCCAGTGTTCTCAACCACCGAGCATGCCTCCAACCCCAGTTGTTACCTTGAATTAGCATGATTTTTGACTCCTTTTCTGCCGTGTCTTTCTCATAGTTGGGGTTCCTGTCGGTTCGCTCCCACTCCCACTTCTTTTCTGTCTTGAGGAGGTCCGGAGATCCGGACAGAAGGGGATGCGGGAGTGGCCCATCAGAGCCTATGTTAAGATGAACTCTCCTTGTGTGCTAGTTTTGTCTCTTGCTTTTCAGGAGATTCGAAGCCTTACTCCAAACTGGGAAAAGCCCCACGTGTGAGCTGCTGTTTGACTGGGGCACCACAAACTGCACAGTCGGGGACCTTGTGGATCTTCTGATCCAGATTGAGCTTTTTGCCCCTGCTACTCTCCTGTTGCCGGGTAAACTGGGTGTGGCCAGAGTGACGAATGGCAGAAAGAAAAGTGTTGGTTTTTCTTTTGAGTCTTTAATGGGATGAACAGATCTGACACTTGGGTCCTCTTTATTCTTTCAGCTCTCCCTAGCTTTTAACCACTGTAGATGCCCGATGCTCTGGGCTGTGCTGCTAAATTGATAAAAGCTCAGGGGTGGAGTCTAATCCCCTCAGAGTCAGGTAGTTTTTGTGCCAGGAGAGTTTATTTAGAGGGATGAAGAATGCGTCCTGTAGAATCAAAGAACTTATTCTTTTAAGCCATGTCTCCCTCTAGACCCCCATTCGGCTTCACCTGGAGAGGACTCTCATCATGGCTTCCTCTGTGTTACTGTCCTGTCCTCCTGATTACCCCACTTCTTTCTCTCTCCCGCTAGCTGATCTCAGCCTTTACTGTGTAAAGAATCTCTTAGAGTTCTTGTTGAACATGTAGATTCCTGGGCCCCATGTCACACCTTCCGTTTTGTTTTGTTTTTTTCTTTGTTTGGTTTTGGTTTTTGAGACAGAGTTTCCCTGTGTAGCCCTGGTGCTGTCCTGGAATTTACTCGGCAGAGCAGGCTGGCCTCCAACTCACAGAGATCCACCTGCATCTTCATCCGGAGTGCTAGGACTAAAGCCATGCCCCACCACTGCCCAGAATATCACACCTTCTTAATAGCACTCATAGCATTGAGTTCAATATCTAAAATGTCTTTGGTTCCTTCTGCCCCCGGCCCTGTGTGTGTGTGTGTGTGTGTCTGTGTCTGTTGTTGTTGTTGTTTGTTTTTGAGACAGAATCTCATCTCATGTAGCCCAGGCTGATCTTGAATTTATTGTGTAGTCAAGACCAAAGCTGAACTTGATCCTCCTGCCTCCCCCTTCAAAGTGTTGGGATTCCAGGTGGGGCACCATTGTGCCTGCTAGTTGTCTATTCTTAAATAACTACAGTGTTTCCTAATTTCCTAATGGTTCTGGACCATTTTTGTGAACACGATCACTCTGTCTATTCATCTTTATCACAATGGACAGCATCATACCGGGCATCTCCTTGTGTTTAGTGAGGATGCTGGCCAACATCTAGAAGCTGCATGTGAGGTCCTGGTTGTCTTAGTTAAGGCTTCTGTTGCTGTGAAGAGATACCATGAATACAGCCACTCCTATAAATGAAAACATTTTGTTGGGGTTGGCTTACAGTTCAGAGGCTTGGTCCATTATCATCCTGGCAGGAAGCATGGTGGCATGCAGGCAGACTTGGTGCTGGAAAGGTAGCTGAGAGTTCTACATCCCAGTCATCAGGAAGAGAGATGCTGGGTCTGGTTTGAGCATCTGAGACCTTGAAGCCCATTCCTAGTGACACACTTCCGCCAACAAGGCCACACCTCCTAATAATTCCTCTCCTTATGATCTTATGGGGGTCATTTATTTTGAAACTACCACACTGTTTTTCCACAAAGACTTTTTTTCTTACACAGAGACTAATTTTGTCTTCTCGTTCAGCAGATGCTGTTCCCCAACCTGTCAGCAGTATACCGTCTAGAGAAGCTGCAACGGTGGCACAGACACACGGGCCCTGCCATGAAATAGTCAGGACATCGGTGATGCCTATGCCGAGGCTAGAACAGAGCTGTGGTCAGCCTGACTCCTCAAGCTCAGATGACAAAAGTTCAGCATCCAGCGACACTGGTACCCGTAAGTGATGCTGCCTGTTCTTTCTCACTGGTGGATTTGCCATTATAGTGACTTAAAGTAAACCTCTCCTGTGTGTGCTGTGGGCAGAGGCACGTTGGCAGGATCCTTAGGTGTGTGTTTCCCTTTACATTTATGATGATTTATTTATGCATCGACATTGCATCAGGGACTATTCTTTCAGTGACTTGAAGCAACGGGACATGCAAATGGTCACAAAAACTAGAAGGAGACAAGTCAGTGTGGTGCTGTCCGCCTGTGCTCCCAATACCTGGAAGGCAGAAGCAGGATGGCCAGGAGTTCGAAGCTGGCTTTTGCTGGCTAGAAAACTCAAGGCTAGCCTGGCCTGCATGATACCCTATCTCAAAACTAAATTTATAAAGAAAATAATTTTTTAAGTGTGACTAGGGTTTTAGAGGAGTAGACTGAACTTCACCAAATAAGAATTTTGGGTGGAGATGGAGTGTTTGGTACCAAGTGTAATTGTCATAATAAAGGCTACGGTCTGTATTTTGTGAGTGTGTGCATGTGTGTGTGTGTGTGTGTGTGTGCATGTGTGTGTGTGTGCATGTGTATGTGTGTGTGCGTGTGTGTGTAATCTTCACATTGAGAAAACAGCAGTTACTAAAGCCACATTCCTTTGTTTGAGCACCTCCTTCTTGCCTTGTGATGCTCTAGGTTTCCACAGTTTTTCATTTTATGAGTTGAAGAGCATCACCAATGACTTTGATGAGCGACCTGTTTCTGTCGGCGGCAGCAGGATGGGAGAGGGAGGCTTCGGAGTGGTGTACAAAGGCCACATGAAGGACACGGCTGTGGCGGTGAAGAAGCTGGGAGCGGTAAGCTGTGCTCCCTCCTCCTGTCAGGGCAGGCTGTCAGTCAGCCTTCATGGGTGTATTATCTCCACACCTACTCCCTCTAAGAGGACCCCATCCTAAGCCTATCTCTTATCATGTAAGAATCTATTGAGGACTGTGAAGCCTCGCTCCAGGAAAGTGCTCATGGACCTAGACATAGAATCATGTTTGTAATTGTGGTAGATTTATGAAAATAAGTTAATAAGCTTTGCATCATGATGCTTCATACTTAATCTAGATTCAAGATAAGATACTAGGAAAATGTTATCTGGATACTTTTGTATAACATGTCCCATTTAAAAATACCATTTAGGTGCCAGTGAGATAGCCCGATAGCTAGAGGTCCTTTGTTGGGTCCATGGGAGTCGTGCAGAGATGGGGGACAGGCCATCAAAGTCTACTACAGAAGCAAATTGTTCCAAGTTAAAAAATTAAAAACTAAAAGAATAAATCTCCATGGGGCACAAAAAGCTGAGACCTGAGCCGGGCGGTGGTGGTGGCGCACGCCTTTAATCCCAGCACTCGGGAGGCAGAGGTAGGCGGATCTCTGTGAGTTCGAGACCAGCCTGGTCTACAAGAGCTAGTTCCAGGACAGGCTCCAAGCCACAGAGAAACCCTGTCTCGAAAAACCAAAAAAAAAAAAAAAAAAAAAAAAAAGCTGAGACCACAGCCAGAGATTGACTGTGGCAATGGGCTGTTTCCAAACTCCCCTTTTTAGAGCAAGAAACAAGCATTAAGCATGAACAAAAGAATTTTTACAAGGTAAAACTCAGATATAAATTACCCTTCTCTACCATTTCCATTAACAGAGGGTTTTTTGTTTGTTTGTTTTTGTTTTGTTTTGTTACACTAGTGTCTGTATTTAAGCCATTGTTCTTCCCTGACTGTCCCGGACAGTGTTTACCAAAGCTCTGCACTTCTTCTGATACTGCCAGCTTTGCATAGCAGGGACAACACATAACCCCAAAGTCACATACACCCCATCCTTTAAGGGTTAACTCAGCTCACACCTGTTACTGGTCATGAGTGGCGAGGGGGTTATCTAAAAGCTAACCCTCAGTTTGCAGAGGGCCGCTTCAGCCTTGCAGACAGAGCTATGGGTTGGAAAGCAAAGTAACCCACTGTTAATAGTTAATCCTTAAACTGCTAAAAAAAAAAATGCTGCTAACTTCCACATGTTCACCTTGGCATGTGCTAAATGTAATTTTAAAAATTATACACACACCACACACATATTTGAAACAGGGTTTCTCTGTGTATTCCTGGCTCTCCTAAAATTCGCTGTGTAGAACAGACTAGCCTCAAACTCACAGAGATTCATCTACCTCTGCCTCCCAAGTGCTGGGATTAAAGGCGTGCACCTCCACGCTCAGGAAAAAAAAAATTAATGCATACTATGAAAAAGGAATTTCCTTCCCTGTCCTTTGTTCCTATTTCTGTGAGAGTTTTTTACCTTTAGTTATTGATTAATTATATTATCAATCTGTTATATCTTTAAAATGTCAATATCCTGTGTATGTTTCTAACACAGGCATCCCTTGTCATTTATGTTACAGGTGCTTTCATAGGCTTTGATTCTCTTTTTCTATTCACATTTGCTTTCATGTTGTTACACAGAATTCTTTTTTAAAATTACTCTGTGGTGAAGTTTTATGTTTCATTTTGTTCCTACCACAACCTAGAAAGGCTTATTTTTTTTTCCTTTCTCTAAAACAGCATGGACCTAGGGTAAAGTACTTGTATTTCTAGATGTCAATAATTCTATAAAACAATAGCATAAGACTGTGGGGAACAAGTGTACCCCTGTATTAATGAGCATTCATGACAGGAGGATGGCCAGGTCAAAGACCCCAGTACCTCAGGTTCATGGGAACGGAAGGGCAAGGCCTTTCTCTGGTCTGAGTATGGGTGTTGACCAGTGGTTGGCCTTCAGCTAAAGCCAGACAAGTAAAGGTCTCAGCCTCTGTTTCCTCAGCCCAGGTGACTGCAGCCTGAGGCTGCTCCACCTACAGAGAACCCCCTAGGACGTGCTGTGTGTAATAAATACAGAGTTTCTGGGTTGCTGGTGTGGCTCTGTCTCACCAAGTGGACCACTTGATCCCAGTTTTGTGATACTTATGTCTGTCTGTTTCTCTTAGGCTCCTGTGGCTCTCTGTCAGATTGCTTAGGACCCAGCTGTGCAGACAATAGCATGACATTATTTTTTATTCATTTTACTGTGCTGTTATTAAACCCAGCGCTTTATATATGTTAGGCTAGTGCTTTACCCCTGGAGCTACATCCCAGCTCTCTTCATGTCTCATTTGGAGCAAAGGTGACGCTGGCTGGGCCACCCTTGAACCCCTCTGGAAGCCAGGCAGGCCCTGAATTTGACATTCTCCCGCCTCAGCCTTCTAGATATCTGGGACCCCAACCCTGCGCCACCAGACTTTGTTTACCACTTGATTTTTTTTGTTTGTTTGTTTTTTCGAGACAGGGTTTCTCTGTGGTTTTGGAGCCTGTCCTGGAACTAGCTCTTGTAGACCAGGCTGGTCTCGAACTCACAGCGATCCGCCTGCCTCTGCCTCCCAAGTGCTGGGATTAAAGGCATGCGCCACCACCGCCCGGCTTACCACTTGATTTTAAAGTAGGCGAATCACCTTAACCTTCTTCCAGCTCTAGGGGCCACAAGGTTATTGTATTGTGTTACAATATAAGTTTTTATCTTTCTAGATGGTTGAAATCAGTACTGAGGAACTAAAGGAACAGTTTGATCAAGAAATTAAAGTAATGGCAAAGTAAGTGTTGACATACAATGTGGCGTGGGACATGGCATGGGGCAAGGAGACCTGGTTTCGCGCAGATTTGGGTGTGTTAAGATGCAGGGTTGAGGCCAGCACTATTCATTCTCTGATTATATGATCACATATACTATATGCCAGCAAATTAAAAGCGGTCAGTGTTTTACATCACAACAAAGTTACAGAGGATTTGAAGAGTTTTCTGTTGTCAGGTGTTCTAGAATTCCCGACAAGATCAGTTGTAGTTGATTAAAAAAAACCAACTATTTATAAATCTGGGAACGATGGTACCCTCCTGTAATCCCTGCACTTGGGAGGTTGACAGAGGAGGTTTGTGAATTCTAGGACAGGCTGTGCAATGTTGCAAGTTCCAAGAGAGCCAGAGCTATAAAGGTAAACTCTGCCTCAATAATAAATAACTAAAAACAAAAACTACTTATAAAATAACAGACCCTCAGAGAAGCTAAAATTCAGAGGGAACTAAGGGAATATTATATACAAAGATGTTGAGAATATATTGATGCGATGCAGAATGTTGGAAATTATTGGGCTCCATAAGGAAGGAGACAAGAACCAAATCAGAAAATGTAGTGATTACAGTGACTGGCACTTGTATGATAGTCACTGTACCATCTGCTTCATGGACTCATTTAATCCCAAGAACAATGAGTACAACCCCCCTTTATTAAAAAAAAAAAAACACAAGATTTAGAAGTGTGAAATAACTTACCCAAAGTCATGTCACCAGCAAATAATTAGTGTTAGGAATTTTTGGAGATGGCTTCTGGTCCAGATATAGCTAATTCCAGAGGTTTTGATCTGAATCCCAAGGAGGTTATTAAACAATCGCCATGAGGCCATCGCCATCCATCACCCACTCCGTTGTTGACCTCATAAAATAGCTAACAGACCGTGGTTAGTTCATGTGCAGTAAAAATGGCACACGTGGAAACCCCTGCCAACGCTCTCTCCGGACTTGATCTCCTCATCTCTTCCTCCATTGTTGGTTCTGCCACTAACTTGAGGCCCAGGTAGTGAAATGTCTGCCATGAGCAAGGCTCTGGGCTTCGTCACCAGCACCTGAAAGGGCGCGTGGTGTCACATACTTGCCCCCCTGTTGATTCGCTGCGTCCCCAGCCTCTCCTGTTATGGTTAAGTGTCTCTTTCTGCACCTTGCTATCAGAATGACCAATCCAGATGTCTGGGGAGTAAAATGGTAACATTTTGCAGGTCAGTGAAACAAAACAGGTGAGCCACCACCTGCTTTAGAGACTGGAGAAATGTGATAAACATTATCTAGTTGTATTTAAAATGTGCAAATTTGATGGAAATGGAGAATTTATCGAATCAGCTTACACTTCTCAGAGTACGTCTGAGAGCAGAAGTCTGATTTTATTCCAGCGCATGCAGAACGAACACGGCCTGAAAGGAGTGTCTCTCATGTGCCGTGTATGCTTCGGGCTAGCCCAGCTCTTCATTAACGCCCACACCATCCGTGTGGCGCGGCCTTGTCGTGCCAGTGCCATGTTCTGTATGCAGGGAAGGACTGAGGCTGAGGTTGCCAGCATGCCTTGCGTCGCAGGCCCAGGAGGTGGCAGGACTGCGCTTTCAGCTGAGGCCTGTGGCCTTGTTATCCTGTGGCTTTTGTAGTCATTTCTCTCCAGTGTAACAGAGAACTCAGATTGTAGACAAGCATGTGATGGGAGGCGGTAAGCATGACAGGTAAACGTGGCTGAAGACGTTCCTGGAAAGCAGTGCCTTGGGTGTGTTAGAGTCGTGTTGTGTTAGGGATTTGTCCATGCTCTAAGTTTCCAGATCTTGAAAAGGCGCTGAGCAAAGATGAGCATCGGCCTCGTCCTGAGCTAACCTGTCTCGGGTTCTGTTGATCTGATCAAAGGTGGCTACAGAATCGGGAGAGGTTCGCTTCTGCTGTGGATCAGTAGTACTGAAACAAGAACCGCTTACAGAAAAGAATCCGCAATCTCAATGATGCTAACAGGCTCATTACACGTTACATATGACATGTATATTACATATTACATACACACATACTTATGCGATTATCTCTTTGATCTTTCTGCTAAAACTCTTGAGTAACTGCTAGAAATATTTGGTCTAACCATTTCGCACGCTGCCTCACTTGCACAGGTGTCAGCACGAGAACCTGGTGGAGCTACTTGGCTTCTCAAGCGACAGTGACAACCTGTGCCTAGTATATGCTTACATGCCCAATGGCTCCTTGCTCGACAGACTGTCCTGCTTGGTAAGACCCCTGTCACCAGACTGTCTCACTTGCTGTTTCTGTGTTATATTGCTAATGTTCGCATTTGATTGGGTTCACTTACACCACACTGAACTTCCTGTTTCCCTGTTCTGTAAAATGATGCAGTTTATGTGTTGACAGGTGTTGCAAATTTAAAATGCAAACGCATCGGCAGAGGCCAGATGCTGGCGATGTTCTTGTGAATTTTTATTTTCAAGCAAGGAGTGCAGCCTCCATTTAATCTTATATGAGATTATTTGTTGCAAGCTTTAAAAATTGTAATCCCAAATTCTTAGTGATATGGTTAGTGATACAAAAATGACTATAAAAAATTTATTATGGGTTTTCTTTGGACTTTTTTTTTCACCCAAACCACTGTTTAAAATCTGTTTGTTTCTTCACAAGGATGGCACTCCACCACTCTCTTGGCACATGAGATGCAAGATCGCTCAGGGTGCAGCTAATGGCATCAGTTTTCTCCATGAAAATCATCATATTCATAGGGATATCAAAAGGTAAATCTACTCTGAAACTCCGAAAGCCATCTTTAAAGAATCATTTTCTTGCCCTTTTCTTTCACTCTTTGCGCGTGTGTCTTAACGGAGGGGGCGAGACTTTTCCCGTCCCTGAAAAGCCCTTTGCTCTCCACACACCTGTCATCTCCCTTGTTTCAAGCCTCTGTCCTGCTTCCCTGGGGAGATGAGGGTTTTCCTAGCTTTCCGGATCACTGGTCTCTCCGGAATCACCTTCACCTCCGTGGATATTCTTCAGTCCTCTCCATCCTTATGTTATTTACCTACTTAGGCATCTACTTGCGACATGCTAGGCATCGTACATGATATGGTTAGCAGATAAAGCTCCAGGCGGAGTTCAACATCAATCACAACATAATAGAGTTTTCGTGTTTGTTAGTGTTCGGTGTTAGTGTAAAGGAGGATTTTGAAGGAAATGGTGTCGAAGCAGAGGCCTGAACAATGAGCAGGAAACAAGGAAGCACAGTTTGAGAGTAGCTGTGTAATCAATGACGAAAACATTCTAGAGAACACAAGCCTGTAAGATGGATGTTAGGAGGGAATTTGAGGGGGCTGGAGAGATGGCTCAGCTGTTAGGAGATCAGCGATTAAGTCGCTCCTCCAGAAGTCCTGACTTCAATTCCCAGCAACCGCATCTCTAATGGGATCTGGTGCCCTCTTCTGGCGTAAAGGTGTACATGCAGATAGGACTTGGGGATAAAATAAATGAGAGAGAGGGAGAGAGAGAAAGAGAGAGACCATGAAGTCATGATGAGTTGCGGGAAGTAAAATGATTAGTGTGACTGACTGGTGTGCAGAAAGTGATGGGTAGAAATCATGAGAGGAAATTAAATAGAAGAGCAGGAGTCAAGTCTTATGGGGTCTGGCAGGCAAAGGCAAGGGTTTGATCATAACTGTGATGAGATGCTGTTGAAAATACAAAACTACAGCAGTGCTTGTAAGCCTTTCCATTGCTGTGACCCTTTAGTACAGTGCCTCAGGTTGTGGTGACCCCCACTGTAGTTATGAAGTAGTAAGAAAATAATTTTATAGTTATGAATCGTAATGTAAACATCCGATATGCAGGATATCTGACAGTAACCCCTGTGAAAGGGCCGTTCAACCCTCAAAGGGGTCTCAGCTCATAGGTCGAGAACTGCTGGACGACAGTATCGTATTCAAGTTTTTACAAATCACTTTGAGTCGCGCGTAGAGAGCAGTTTAAAACCAGGAGAAATTAATAGATCGCTGTAGACACCTTGGTAGACACAGCTCATATGAGCAGAAGTGAGCAGATGCAAGTGGTTAGTGTGGCCAGACATGTTTGTATCTTAGCTGTAGAGGGCCAGGAAGAGGGGAGAATCAGTAACAGCCTTGGAACTTATAGCATCCACAGTTGCACGCTGGAATAATTGGGACGTGACTCACTTATATAGAAAGAACAGGAAGAGGTTCCAGTGGGGGGGTCTTTGAGAAAGGTATACATTTTCTGTTTGATGTTCTTTTAAGAGATGGAAGTAGAGAGGCTAAGCGGACAGTATGGCATATAGATTTGTAGGTAGAAGTCTGAGCAGAGGCTATAAATGTATATAGCACTTGCATGAATGGAGAGTTATCATCTAATTATTGAAAGATATAGCATAAGAGCCCAGGACTAAATCCCAAGGACCCCTAAAGTGTAATGATCAAGCAAAAGGGAACGGTCCCCAAAAGACATCTAATAAACTATATAAACACATGGGTGGATGAAACCCTATACATGGACCTGCACCTCCCTTATGGGGAAATTTTATGTTTCCATCTCTCTTCAAGATACAGAAATAAAAGGAAAGCAGTGATCTCTCTCTTGCTGTCATCTAACTGACTGATTTAAACACATTTCAGTCTCCTATGCTGTGTCTATAAAACGACACACATTGTAACTAAGACATATATAGTGCATGTATATATATGCAGATGTACACATATACCTCTAAGAACCTACTTGACCTTGTAGGCAAGAAAAGTTGGCTTCCTTCAAATTTAAATTTTTTTTCCAGTGCAAATATTCTACTAGACAAAGACTTTACTGCCAAAATATCTGACTTTGGGCTTGCGCGGGCTTCTGCAAAGTTTGCCCAGACAGTCATGACCAGTCGAATCGTGGGCACAACGGCTTACATGGCCCCTGAAGCTTTGCGAGGAGAAATAACGCCCAAATCAGACATCTACAGCTTTGGCGTGGTACGTAATCACTCTCTTTATTGGTTTGCTTTGATTTCTTTAGAGTGTGTGTGTATGCACGTGGCACGGCATGCACATGCCAAGAGCCAGAGGGCAGCTTGCAGGAGCCGGTTCTCTCCTTACACCATCTTGGTTCCCAGGGATCAAACTCAGGCTTGGCGGCGAGTGCCTTTAATTGCTAAGCCCTCATTCCGGCTCCTGATTATTCTTTTTAAGTGGTGAATTAAATTAGAATGTTTTAGTACACGTATTTTTCTTCTCTTGCTTTTTTTTTGTCATTTTATCATCCCACAGTCAGAAGTGGAGAAAGAGGGGTAAGGTTAATGGGGCATCCTCTTAGTCTTCCAAATAGGCTTCATTTATGGAAACTGAACTCTATTCCGTGTCACGTTAAGACACAGGGTTGTGAAATGTGGCTACTGGTTGGAAAATAAGATTCTCCTGAGAGCCCCGTAATAATGAAAGGACCTGGAGTTCCCAGAACTCATGTGCAGTATAACTCTTTGATATCGACGTCCATAGGCTTTATACAGGAATTGCTAGGTAGATTTCTGTCAGCATCCACGCTCCATGCCAGTGGTTAGCACAACAAGAAAGCCTTGCCCAGCGTGTTCAAGTCCCTGGCTCATCCATTTTCCTTCTAACTCCCAGTTGATGTCCTCCGTGTTTCGCTAATGGATCTTTTTGTCTCCCTAGGTTTTATTAGAGCTAATCACCGGACTTGCGGCTGTGGATGAAAACCGTGAACCTCAATTACTAGTAACTAATCCATTTTTATCAGTCTTTTCCTCTCTTGCCTTTGTGGTCTTAAGTTCACATGTGTAAATACGGCATGTAGAAATGCCCTTTCTGACTGTGTGTGATGGCGTGGTGAAAGTGCATGCTGTGTGTCCATGGTGCTCGGATGTATTTGTGAAGCCTAAAGAGATTGTTTCTATAGTCCCTGTTCCGGTGTCTTTAAAAGATATATGTATCTTTAAAGATATATATATACATGTATCTTTACATATATATCTTTATATATATTTATAAAGAATATATATGTGATACTTATATATAAGGACATATATGCGTGCCTTTGTATATATCTCTAAAGATATATATATTATTTATAAATTTAAAAAAATTTAACAGCTATACTCCTTTTATCCTAATTTATTTATATGCCCTACTGGTACAAACTATTCAGACAATAGACATTTACTAGATCATGTACCAAAATTAAGATCAGACGATCAGAATGTATAACTTACTTGTTCAGTCTTGATGCCAGGGCTGGAGAGATGGTGCAGCAGTCAAAAGGTCATACTTCTTCTCCAGAGGGCCACGTTTACTTCCCAGCACCCATGTTAGGTGTCTGACAACTGCTTGTAAACTTAGCTCCAGATCTGAGGCCTCTGACCTTCACAGGTACCTGCATACTTGTACACATAACCACATACAAAAACACACACATGCATACCAATAATTAAAATAGGACTTTGTCAAAGGACAACAAAAGTCTTAGTGGCAATACTAATTTGAGTAAACTGTAGCATGTGAGATTGTTACAAAGGTCCACCATAAAACAGAAATGTCCATGGTCTGTTGAAAATGCAATATTAAAATAGTATATGAAGTATATTTACATTAGAAGATATTTATGAGAATAGTCTAATGGTATTCAGAATGTTATAATGGCAAATTAAAAAAAATTATGTTAACCAGAAATATAAAGTTCTCTGTCCCATCAGTTACAGGAGATCAAGAGAGAAGCCTGAATTGGAGAGGCCATATTTAAGCTGTTACTATATGGACATAGATAAAGTTCTTGGCAGGGGTTGGATTAAAAACATAAACATTATCTGTGCACAAGCATGTGCACACAAACTTAAAAAAAAAAGCAGACTTCCCCGCACAGTACATCACTTGAGTGTACCCCAAGTCTCAGAAATGGGACTGCTGTATGCTCTTCTTTAAAAGGATCTTTATTTTTTTTATTAAATTTTTTCATACAATAAAGAAATAAACATTAGAAATATAGAGGCCAAGAAGGTGTTCAGCATGTAAAGGTGCTACCGCCTAGCCTGACCTGTGACCTGACTCCTTCAAGCTGTCCTCTGACCTCCACCTCCCACAATAAATAAATCAATGGGAAAATCATTTCTTACAGGAGGGGTTAGCAGTGCAGGTTGGTGCTGGTGGGGAGAACTCTTGCCTAGCTTGCACAGGGCCTTGAACTGGATCCCTAAAACCAGAAAAACAAGACAAACAAAGCCCCACAGGGCCAGAGAAGAGATAAAGGACTAGGGGTGACGACCTGTGCTTCCCAGCTTCAGCTTCTGACATAAAGACCTCTCGGGGTCTCCTACCAAGATCCTCCTCCCCTTCGGTGGGTGTAAAAGTCACCACTTTGGTTTGAATAGAAATAAAACACAGGATCTCTGTGAGTCACAAGTTTGCACTGTGTCAAAATCAAGGAACAGTACACTCTGGAGTGCGGTACGGCTGGGAAGTCCTAAGACTGGGATGTCGGTACTTGTGCTCTGTCTCTCAGCGAGCCTTCTTCCCACTGCTGTGTAGTTTCACAATCCATCTTTTGCAAGGGTTTTGGAATGTTATGTTCCACTCCTCACTCGTGATCCTTCCTTTCAATATAAATTTATTTGAACTGCTACAAAACATACCATAAACCAGGTGTCTTAAAGTGACAGAAAGATAGCCCCCCAGTACAGCCAGAAATCTGAAGTCAAGTTTTTTTTTTTTTTTTTTTTTGGTTTGATAAGCCCACAAGTCCCTCCTGAGAGTCCAGGGAGACTCTTCTGCCTCTCCCAGGTTCTGGTGGCTTCTGGTACCTTCGGCTTATAGCCCTGTCACTACCGTCTCTGCTGCTGGTGGTCGCATTTTCTTCTTGGTCTTTTTCTTTTTGTCTCATATATATATATATATATACACATACACACATACACTTGTCATTGAAGTTAGAGCTTTCCTGGATAACTCAGGATTTACTTACTGTTTTATTGCTGTGATAAAACACCAACCCACCCACTCGTGTAGAAGAAAGGGTGTATTGGTGCTTATGGTTCCAAAGTCTCTTGCAGAGAGATATGGTAACAAGTGGCTGGCATGACAGCGGGAGCAGGAAGCTTGCAGCTCGTATCTTAAACCACAAGCTCAAATCAGAGTGAACTGGGAGTAGAATGAGGCCTTAAGCTCTCAAAGCCCATCCCCGCCCCCCTGCAAGTGATAAACCTCCTTCACAAGGCTTCACCTGCCAAGCCTACCCAAACAGCACCACCAATAGAAGACCAATGAGCCTGCGGCGAACATTCCATCCAAACCACTAAACCCAAGATGACCTCTCATTTCAGATGTCCACAGAGATCGTTTTTTTCACATGAGGTCATGTTTACAGACTCCAGGAACCAGGACATAGACATACATAGATACATGCTTCTGGGGCCACCACTCATCTGACTGTTCAGCCCACAGCACCTCCTCCTCCTCTTTCATTGCCCAGTCTCCAAGTCCTTCTTTCTCTTTGGTTCAGCATTCTGAGTTCCTGTGAATAAACCCAGGGTGTCTAAATGCAGAAGGTGAAACTGTATTCTCAGAAATGATCAGGAAGCTGATGCTCCTGAACTGGCAGATGCTGTCAGGAGGAATGCGAGCAGTTCGCTCATCACAGAAAGACGGAATTGTAAAGCAGATGGATAGGAGTGGAAAGGAATAACACTAATAAATCAGTGATGCATGCACGTGTGTACATTTCCTGATCTTTGTCCGTCCTGCGTGGCTTCAATTCCTAAGGAGGTTATGAAAAAAATAGGAAAATAAGAGTTCAGGTTATTACAAAAATAGACGAATTTAAATCATTTACATTTGCATTCTGATTTCTTTCATTTTGAAGCCTTTGACCAAGTTTTCATGCCCGTTTTTATAGCTGGATATTAAAGAAGAGATCGAGGACGAAGAGAAGACAATTGGGGATTACACCGACGAGAAGATGGATGACGCGGACCCTGCGTCCATTGAAGCCATGTACGCTGCAGCTAGTCAGTGTCTGCACGAAAAGAAGAACAAGAGGCCGGACATTGCGAAGGTACCCTCTTATATCCACAGGCAGCGAGGGCTGCGGGCCGTTAGCCTTCACGAAGTGTGTGTTTCTCTGCATAATGGTTTTTTGTTCTTTCTTTCTTTTTAAAGGTTCAACAGTTGCTGCAAGAGATGCCTGCTAAACACGAGTGAAATAGACTATATATATAATCTGTATATAACACACTCTATAAACACTCACCCCTCACCTTTGTTTTTTAACGTCTTGTGGTCCTGAAGACTGAACAAGCACTTTGGCACTGAGCTACATCGCCAGCCTGGTTTTTGGTTTTGTTTTCCTAAATGGTCTTTATGTTTAACACAGCAGCATGGTGCGCTGTACTGACTAACGGATGCGTTGACGCGCTGCCAAAGTGACAGTAGCATGGTGGCACTTGGCCCCACCTCCTTTGTATGGAGATCATTTTCCATGGCAATGTCATCAAATTACAGCAACTACAAGATTCAGGAAAACAGCACGGCACTAAGGAGACCCTAGGGTTTGGGGTTTTGTTGTTGTTGGCCCTAGATGTCCTGATACTCTCTATATATAGACTAGGCTGGCCTCAAGCTCAGAAATCTGCCTGCCTCCACCTCCTCTGCCTGTGCCACCACCATATAGCCAGAGACCCTGGTTTGAAGCTCAGCAGACTCCACTAATCTCCTGTAAAGCCCTTGTCCAGCTCTCAGCTACCCTAAACCTTCGATTTGGCTTTTCTGTTTTGTTAATGAACTCTGTGCTTCTGTAAATAACTCTTCCTATGCTCTGTACGTAACCCCCACCTGTATATAACCTCCACAGCTTCTCCCCACCACTCACTCCTCCAAATACATAACCCCCACACCTCCTCCTGTACATTACCCCCACTCCTGCTCCTGTAACCCTAATTAAACTCATTGTCTCCCCCAGGAAACAGTCACACACTTAGTACTTTATATAGAGCATAACAGAACCAATGATCAACTTGGGGGTGGTACTTGCATTGTCTCTGCTATGTGCAATAAGACAGCAACTGGAGCTGATCTGTCTGAGGGTGGAGCACCCACCCAAGGGGACAATCCTGATGTCATCCCTTCTCATGTGGCAGGAATGGCAGGCTCTCTTGCTGTACTGGGTGGTTTTATGTGTCAACTTGACACAAGCTAGAGTCTTCAGAGAGGAGGCATCTCAGCTGAGGAAATACCTCCTTGAGATCCAGCTGTAGGGCATTTTCTCATTTAGAGACCAATAGGGGAAGACCCAGCCCAAGGTGGGTGGTGCCATCCCTGGGCTGCTGGTCCTGTGTTCCATAAAAAAGGTGAGCTAAGCAAGCCAGAAGAAGCAAGCCGGTCAGCAGCACTTCTCCACGGCCTCTGTATCATCTTCTGCCTCCGGGTTCCAGCCCCGCGTGAGTTCCTGTCCTGACTTCCTTCAGTGATGAACAGAAAGGCTGAAGTGTGAGCCAGATAAACCCTTTTCTTCCCGACTTGCTTTCTGGTCATAGTGTTTTGTCACAGCAATGGAAACGCTAACGAAGACACTTGCTGTAGTGGTGGCTGCATTGCTCCTGCCTGAGTGAAAAGACACATAAACAAGACAGCAGTGGTCCACCTGCAGGCGGAGTCTCGTGAGGAAAGTTCCAGAGAGGCCATCTTCCTGTCGGTATGCAATGGCATGCCCCCTTGATGAGTGGAATCGGCCGGCCATTTCACACTACAATGAGAAAAAGGTGCAGATTCTGCCCTCTGCATTATTCTCTGAATTGGCGTGTAAAATGAGGGAAAAAATGAGACCAGGACAAATGTCCTTTAATGCCAGAACTTGGGAGGTAGAGCCAGGCAGTCTCTGTGAGTTTGATACCAGCTAGGGCTAAAGTGTAACTCTCTCTC
>JABTXL010000186.1:8073700-8108622 GCA_025134845.1 Neodon shergylaensis
CTCTCTCTCTCTCTCTCTCTCTCTCTCTCTCTCTCTCTCTCTCTCTCCCTCTCTCTCTCTCTCCCAAGGAAGTGGTATGGCAATGAAGTATAATAAAAAAATTTCTTATATTCCAAGCGACTGGAATTTTTGCTGGACCTCACAGCCAGTTAATAAAATTCCTTGAGGTCACTTAAGGCTGATCTCCTATTGTGTAGTCAGCCTGTTTGCTGAGCCCGCATTTAAGAGAACAGTGTAACAATCAACCTTATTTGCCTTTGATTCCCATATAGTCTGCTTTTACAACCAAAGCGATGAATAGCTGTAATCTTGAGTTATCTAGTCTTCCGTGTCCCTGACCTAGGAGTAAGACATGTATGCTTTGTTTGTTTGTATTGTGATAATCATTTGCTGAAAATATCAAATATATATTGAAAGCAGTCTTTTGAAAGTGGTCTTATAAAAATGAATATCCATAATCATTGAAGACAACATATGGGTATTGTTTGATAAGCAATGATATGTGTAATACTGTTTGTTATCTGGGTCAGTTGGGGTCAGCTGGAGTAAGTGACTTGATTCCTTGTGTTGGGGGAGGCCGCTTGTTCATTCCCAACTGCCCAGACCGAAAATAATCACTCAGAAACTATGTTATTTAAATCATTGCTTGGCCAATCACTTAAGCATATTGCTAGCAAGCTCTTACATCTAGTATTAACCCATTTCCATTTATTTTGTGTTTTGCCACAAGTCTTGTGGCCTACCAGCAAGGTTCTAGCTGGCAGCTTCATGGTGTCTCACTGACTCCACCTACTCTCTCTATATATATATCCCTTCTTCTGTTGAGACATTGGCTGAGAGCAGCTTCTTTATTCATTCACTATTAGGACTTCCCACACCACCCTTGTAAAAAAAACTGTTAAAGATTTCTGTAAAGTGTCCCCCATTCCTTCCCTGTGTAAAACTCTCTGTGCTATTCAGCCCTTTGTTAGGGATAGCTACATAAACACACACAGATATACAGCCATAGAAAAGGGACAGATTCACAAGATGGCATTTAGACAACACATACAACAGACAAACAGACAGACAGGGATGACGGAAGACACAGGAGAGCAAAGTAGAGAATTCAAAGCTGGGCTCCCTGTTGGTTAAATGACACCAAAGGGAAGTGCTGTATTGATTTCTGTCCTTAATGCAAAACCAACATGTTGTTGGTAATTGAGTTTATTAATGCATTCAAGCTGATGCAAGATGGGCTGCTAGCTTGCCATTTTATATGGAGGACTTAGAGTACAAATTACATGTATGCCGAATAGTCCTCCCTGTGATCCCCACTCTTGGAATCCATGGGGAGAATTTGTCAATGAGAAGGAGGAAGGAATGGGAAATATCCCTCATGCATGATCTTTAATACAGAGGAAGTGTACAGGGGCATAAATAATGACCCAGTGTGATAATCATGGAATATTGTGCCATTGACCTGTTTGAATTGGAGGAGACTTTTACATGATAAATTAGCTCTAAAAGCTATAGGACAAGAGAGTGAATGGAATCAACCTAGTGTTGTGGAAGCAGAAAAACTAATATAACCTCACAACCCTGCTTTAAGACAAAGCTTATATGATCTATGGGGGTTTGAATAGGTATGGCACTATTAGGAGGTGTGGCCTGGTTGAAGTAGGTATGATCTTATTGGAGGAATGTGTAGGCTTTGAAGTTTCATATGCTCAAGCTACGCAAGTGTGGCACCCAGTCTCCTGCTGCCTGTGGATCAAGTTGTAGATCTCTCAGCTCCTTCTCTAGCACTATGTCTGTCTGAATGCCTCCCTGCTTCTCACCATGAAGGTAATAGACTAAACCTCTGAACTGTGAGCTAGCCCCATTAAGCATTTTCCTTTATAAGGGCTGCTGTGGTCCTAGTGTCTCTTCACAGCAATAGAAACCCTAACAATGACATAATCCATGACAATATGAGAGAAATCACTTTCTGGTGGGTGGCCCACAGGAACCATCATAGATACCTAGCTGGGGGTCCCCTGACTACTGTGACCTGGAGGACAATAGAGGAAGGACAGATGCGGAAATAATCACGCATGAGAAAGGTAGTGTTGCATGCCCAGTTCGTTGTATCAGATTGAACCAGGAGATTTAACAGAGGCTGGTTCAGCAGTTACCTTGGGACTGGTACAGTCTCTAGTGGCTCCGATGAGCGCGTTGTGCCATGTGTCCTTTATTAGGAAAAAGCGCCCCTGACAAGTCTGAACAGTGTAGACTGATATGTAAACAAGCTCATAAACTAATAAAGCAATCAAGAGGGATGATTAAAAGAAATCAGACAAAGGGATCGGTGTGGGAACTGGAAAGCAAATTTGAGGCCAGATTAGTGTCAAGACAAAGTTCCTAAAGAAAAAAATGATAGTGAAATTCAATAGAGCCTCTGGAAAGCTTTAAGGCCTGAAACAAAAGCTTAATTAATATATAAATATCAGCAATGTAAATGAAAAGGACTGTTTGTCCCTAGGATGGGAATTAGATATCCACCCCCAACCAGAATAAGCTATGTACTCTTCTCTCCTGGGAGGCAATTTTCTGTGTGTGGAAAGTGTTTACCCAACCTAGAGACCCCTCAGTAGCCCAATGTAGCCAATAGAGAGGCAGCAACTAGGCACAGCTTAGCCCAGAGACAATCAGATGTGTGGGATGGTAGCAGGTGTGATATGGTTGTGCTTCCTCTGGGCCCTAGGACAGCCCAGGCACCAGGAGTCAGCCCTAGCCCCACGAGCCTGTTGTAGGTGGGGATGCATGTCATCCCTGAGGTAGCACTGCAGCCTGAGGAAATGGAGTAACTCAGGGCAAGTGTTTGTGGATAGTGGCGGGTAAACTAAGGAAGTAGCTCCCCTTCAGACAGCCGTACGCAAGACTGGACTATTGAGAAAACAGCCAATAGAAGAAATGGAAACTTTTGTGGTGTATATGGGACCACACTGTCATTTTCCCTTAGTATCCCCGAAGCTAGTGACATCTGAAATCAACTGGCAATTGGTTAGCAAGATGGGTGGTGGTCCTTCAGAGGTCCTGCCACCCTTTGCACAAAGGCTGCATTTCACAGGTGGCATAAGGCTAACTTCTGGGTGTTTTAAGAGATTTAGAAAGACATCTGAGAGCTAGAGAGATGGCTCAGTGGTTATACCCCTGCGGAGGACTCAGATTCTCAGCACCCACCATCATGGGGTCTACAAACCACCACCTGTAACTCTAGTTCCAGTGGATGTCAATGCCTCTGGCCTCCAAGGGCACCTGCAATCAAATGTGCATACCCACCCCCACACCTTCAGATAGTTAAAAATAAAACAGATTTTTTTTTTAAAAAAAGATTTATTTATTTATTTATTATGTATATAGTGTTCTACCTGCATGTATGCCTTCAGGCCAGAAGAGGGCACCAGATCTCATTACAATGGTTGTGAACCATCATGTGGTTTCTGGGAATTGAACTCAGTACCTCTGGAAGAGCAGCCAGTGCTACTGAGATGCCATATGTCCAGTCCAAAAAGGCAGATTTAAAGAAAGAAAAGAAAGGCTTCTGAAACACACCCAAGTACATGGGAAATCAGTTCACACAAGGTTCAAGGGCCACACACAACTCTGAAGTCCTTGGGAGCTTTACAGTTGGGTAAAGCACAGAGGTCATACAACAGGGTAAGGGGGGGAAAAGTCCCCCAAGAGCCTGCGCCTGTCAGTGTCAAAACAAAGCTCAGAGTTTGAACAGAAGTGTAGTAACAGGGGCGGCGGGGCTGTGTCCCCAGCACCCGGCCGCCCGCATAGCTAGCTTTGTACCCGAAATAATTACACAGAAACGGTATTCATTTAAACACTGCCTGGCCCGTTATCTGTAGCCTCTTATTGGCTAGCTCTTACATATCGATCTAACCCATTTCTAGTATCCCTGTAACACCACGAGGTGCGCTTACCAGGGAGGATCTTAACCTGCGTCTGGCTGGAGTGGGAGCATCATGGCGACTCACTGACTCAGCTTCTTTCTCCCCCAATCCTGTTCTGTTTACTCCACCCATCTAAGGGTTGGCCTATCAAATGGGCCTAGGCAGTTTCTTTATTAGTTAACCAATGAAAGCAACAGATAAGATACAAGACCCACCTCCATCACAGAAGTCCCTTGTTTAGTTGGAAATAAATATTCCTAGAAGCTATAAGGTTCCAATGCTGGGGGTAGGGCAGCTCCTGAGCTCTTGGCCAGGGATGCTCTCCAAGCAATACAAGGCAATTTCCACTGCTGTTGGTTTTTCACCAGAACTAGATGATAAGACCCTAATACTAAAGACACCACACACTGTGGTTGTGGAACATGAGGAGATCAAGCTAGAACTGGGCTAGAAGCTTCCTGCCAGCTAACTTTCACAGTGCTGGAGGTGCTGTGCAGGCTCCTAGGGAAAGATTGTCAGCAGCATCCTATGCAGCTGTGAGCCCTGCATGTTACACTACAGACTTGGGCAAGAGGGGCCGCTAACACAATAGTGGCACAGTTGTTATGAGTGCTACCAGCTGCTTTCTGAGTGGATGTAAAGCCTACTTTATGGGAAGAAATTTATACACAGTACTGTAAACCTGTTCAAAAGCCCATGGATAATGGAGCCATGGGCCTTATTAAGGGATAGTCTCCTGTTATTGTTTGGCTAAATAGATATAGTGTACCTGTCAGAGTGACTTCTAAGCATTTATAATTATGTCTAACTTATTGCTGCTTTCAGCCTTGGTCAGTAAGTGTTAGTTACTACATAACTGATCGAAGTGTCAAGAAGAATGACTGTTGAGTGCTCAACTCCAAATGGGGCATCTTTATTAATCCTTCTAAGTCTCAGAGAATGGATTAGTTCCCTTTGTGTTGCTGTGATAAAAACACCATGGCCAACTCACAGAATGAAGAGTTTTGGGCTTATGGTTGCAGAAGTATAAGGATCCATTATGGTAGGGAAGCACAGCAGTAGGTGTCAGGCACCGCAGCAGAAGCAGGAAGTTGAGAACTCAGGTCTTCAAGCTCAGACACAAAGCCAAGAAGGAGAACTGGAAGCAGAGTGAGGCCGTATGACCTCAGAGCCCCCTCACACACACACACAATGATGAGCGTTCTCTAACAAGGCTGCAACCACACAAAACGCCCCAAGTGGCACCGCCAACTGGGAAGCCAGTGTTTAGATACCAGAGCCTATGGAGTACATTCTCATTCTGACCACCACAGGGAACATCCCGGAAGAGAGGGTGGAAAGATTATAAGAGCCAAAAGAAAGGGTGCCAGTCTGAGGAACATTTTCCTCTGGGCCTACCATGGCCATTGCTCCCCTGAACTGTGAGCAGCTGTGATTATCCACACAAAGCATGAACAAGATGGGGCCCATTTGTGCAGGGAGGAGTTCACAAGGTCCCCCTCATATCTCAAAGGATATATAGGCAGTTAAGGGTCTCTGCGAGAGACACTTTCTTCAGTGGTGCTATAAGCCCAAGACTCCTTACCCTCCTTTTGTTAATATCCCCAGTTAAACTCACTGGTTCACCAAGTAAGACATGAGTGGAGTTGCTTATTTTGTCTGTCATTTGTAACATGTTCAGGGAAGAGATGTCTGGTCATTTCCCCTAGAAAATCTCACATTCACACACATCCCCTACACTAGAGTAATATCTACTCTGCCTTCCTGGTGGCAGGGAAAGGGAGTCATAAAAAGCAAATAGTTAAAAATACAGGCAAAGACTTTGATAGGTTCTTTAATTTTTTGAATACAATTATAAAACCCTATCTATAGCAAAATGTTTGTAAGGTCTGTTCCCAGTGTGTTAATTTCAGCCATCATTTACTATAAGCAAAATATCCCTTGATGATACTCCCACAATAAAGCTACTAGATTACATTTCATGCAAAGTGTAAGGGATTTTGCAGATGCAGTTATGGGACCTACTCATCTGACTCTGAGTATCAGTCAGGGAACTATGGAAGGAGCCTAGCCACATCAGGAGACCCGGGACATAAGCCAGAGATACACTCTGTGGGCTGTGTAGGGGTATGCATACCGTCTGAGGGGACAACATCGTCAAAAGCCTAAGGGTGGCCCCAGGAAGATGACTGCTACCCTCCAGATGTTACTCAGCTGGAAGTCGTGAGAGTGCAGCTGTGCAGCCATGGGGAACTGAATTCTGCCAGCTGAGAGAAGCTAGGAGCATGCTTCAGCCTTCAAATGATTCTGGGGCCTGGCTCCCATCAGGGACTCTCCGAGAGCAAGCTGAGCTACCCAGAAGAGGCTCAGACCAGCCAGGCAGCGTGAAGAAATGGAAACCAGGGAGCTGCCTAGAGGAGTCTCAGGTCATATGAGCTATGTGGAAAAGACGCTCTCTAACGCTTTGAGTCACGTGAAGGCTGTGCAGTGTGGTCCAGGCTTTCAGCTTTCTTCACCTCTCCCCATGCTGGGATGGGCTTCAGTAATACAGCTGTCTTTGGAGTAATTTCTGCTCCTGTAAGTAACCCCTCACCCATAGTCCTGCTTATAGCCCCAATAAAACTCATCAGTTCAGCAATGACTTGGATGATATTTGTACTTTGGTCTGTTGTCAGATCCCTATCTGGAATGAGTGACTGTTGATATTTCCCCAAAAACAGCATCACACAACACCGGCTCACCTTGTACCTTCTTTCCCTTACTGTTTCTTGCCTGTTTTTTGCCTTTTAGAAAGCAATACAGAGAGGGTAAGACTAATGGATTGTACAATTATTTTTCTATTACAGAGTCTCATTTATGACTAGCAAATCATATTCTGATTTATACCTATGTCTCTGGTGTAGGAGTTCTTCAGTGAATCATCTTGGGCTGCCATTCAGCAGTGGTTCAATCTCAGTTATCCATGGTAAGTTCGAACACTTCAGCTGTGAGAATGGCTTCTACTCATTAGGGATTCCAGTCTCAAAAGCAGTCAATATGGAGACAGCAGGAATGGATCAGTAAGCTCGTTCCTTTGATACAATTAGGAAAAACATCATATGGAATCTTTGCCTTAGACGGCAAATGGCCATTTCTCCTGTTACCAGCATTCTCATATCCAGATTATGTCTCCAGGTGCTATGTCCCCCTCTTTTAAAATTAAAAATTTAGGATTGGAGAGTTGGCTCAAGAGGCTGAGAGACTGCACTGCTCTGTTTGTCTCCCAGCGTCCATGGCAGGAGACTCACAATTCCCTGAAACTCCAGGTTGTTGATTATCCTCTACCCCTGGGCTCAGCAGCCCTGGAATTCACATGTGCATATGCACATACAGGCATGTGTGTGCACACACTCATGCACGAGAGTGCCTGCACATAAAAATAAATACATTGAGGGGCCAGAGAGTTGTCTCAGCAGCTAAAAGCCCTGGGTGTTCTTCTAGAGGACCCAGGTTCAATTCCCAGCACCCACATGGCAGCTCACAACTGCCTGTAACTCAAGATCCAGGGGATCTGACACACTCACACAGACCTACATGCAAGCAAAACATCAGTGTACATCAAATAAAAATAAATAAACCATTTTAAAATACATACATACATACATGCATTCATTTAAAAATGAAAATTTAAAAATCCAATTAAAGGAAACAAATCCAAGAGAACTTTACTTTAAAAGGTGGGGAGCATTGCTGCTGAAGTATGTTATGCCAGTTTTCAACATTCAGGCAGATATGATGCTGGAGAATTCTACATCAGGACCCAAAGGCAACAGGAACTGAACTTTCTCACTGGGTGTGAACTGAGGATATATGAAGCCTGAAAGTGGCCCCTGCCATGGTACACTGTGATATAACAAGAGCACACCTACTCCAACAAGGTCACACCTCCTAACAGTGCCATTCCCTTTTGTGGCCATTTTTTTTCAAACCATCACACATAGGCTCTATCAAAATTAAAGCAAAATAAGATAAATATTTAAAATAGATCTATAACAAGCAATGATGCTGAAGCCGCTGGAGTTAAGTCACATTCACTATAAACTTTTAAAGACCAGCATCAATCCTTCCAAAATTATTTCATGAAATAGCAAAGCACGCAGTGCTTCCAAAATCTTATTATAGAGCCACTAATGCCCTGATGTCAAAACCAGATAAAGAAACAACAACAAAAACAAAACAAAACAACAAAAAACAAAAACAGACTGAAGATGAATCTTCTTGACCAACATTGATGCAAAATTCTCTGGGTCAATGAGCTAGCTCAGCTGAAAAGTGTGCTTACAACTGAGGCTAAGAGTTGAGGTTTGATCCCTGGGACCCACATGGTGGGAGGAGAGGCCCAACTCCCTCAGGTTGTCCTCTGACATCTGTACACATTCCATGGCACGTGTACACACACACACACACGCACACACTAAAAAAAATAAGGCTAAGGAACTAAATAGGTACTTTCCAAAATGGAAAACAGATGACTAATAATTTTGTAAGACACATTCAATATCCTTAGTCATCTGGGAAATGCAAATTAAAACTCCTTGAGATTCTATCTCATGCCAGTTAGAATGGTAAATATATATCTTATTATATATATAAATATATGGCAAGACATGCTGACAAGGATGCAGAGAAAAAGGAGCCCTTATTCACTGCTGGTAGGAGTGTAAACTGGTGCAGTCACCATGGAAATCAATGTGGTGATGTCACAAAAAACTAAAATTGGAATTACCATGTGACCCAGGTTTGCCAATCCTGGGTATACACCTAAAGGGTTTTAAAATACTTGTGTACCCCTGTTTGTCATAGCTTCCTTCACAGTAGCAAAGAAATGTAATCAGACGAGATGTCATTGATAGATGAACGGGTAATGAAAACATGGCATTTTGTTCCAATATAATGAAAAATGAAATCTATAGGAAAATGGATACGAATAGAAAGTATATTGAGATAGTTTGGGCTCAGAAAGATATTCAATATTTTCTCTCCTAGCTGGGTTGTACTTTCTTGTTTTCCTATGTTTGTACTTATTTGGGCGTGTGGACAGAACCCAGGAAATTAGCCAGGAGTCCACAAGGGGACAGGGAATGTGGATTTCAGGTTGGGAAGCAGAGAGTGGTGAGCACATATAAGGAGAGGGGAATTGAGTGGACAGAGGCTCAGCAGGAAAGGCTGTGCGTAGCTCTCAGAGGACCTGAGCTTGATTCCCAGCACCCGTGTTGGGCAACTCACAACTGCCTGCAACTCCAGCTCCAAGGGATCTGACACTCTCTTCTGGCCTCCATAGACACTGCACTCACATGTGCACATATTCCCATATACGCACACACATGATTAAAACAAAGAGGAAGAGAACTGTTGGAATTGAGGGCATTTAAGTAGGATGGGGGAGGGGGATGGGTTAGGATGCAGGGAAAAGGGTCAATCAAAACTAAGTTGTCAGAAAACACCCTAAGTAAATCTGATACTTGGCAATCTAATTGAAAAATAAAAATAAATGAGTTTGAATGGTGGTAACCTGTATGGGTGAATAAAAGCTTCTCTTGGAAGCCATAATAAAGTTAATAGGAATCCCACTGCTGGTGTTGGGCTATCTTCCTCTAAGTTTTTGGACAAGAGGCTCTGAGACCCCTAAACAATTCAGAAATTGTCCCGCTAAGTACTCCTCAGAACTACATGGTAAGACCCCCTACTGCTGATGACTTCACATATTCTGCTCACCAGATACAGAGAAGTTAAGTGGGAACTCACAGCAAGTCTTGCCTGCAGAGAGAGAATTGACATCAGCTGTCTTATTAGATGCAGCTCTTGTGTGTTATGCTACCCAGTCATTAAGTAGTATGGGCATATTTGTTATGGAATAATGATGTGGGATTTTTCTCTGTATGCTGTGATTACCATTAATGAATAAAGAAACTGCTTTGGTCTGGGCGGTGGTGGCGCACGTCTTTAATCCCAGCACTCGGGAGGCAGAGGCAGGCGGATCTCTGTGAGTTCAAGACTAGCCTGGGCTACAAGAGCTAGTTCCAGGACAGGCTCCAAAGCTACAGAGAAACACTGTCGCGAAAAACAAAAAAAAAAAAAAACAAAAAAAAGAGAAAGAGACAGAGAGAGAAAGAGAGAGAGAGAGAGAGAGAGAGGAAGGAAGGAAGGAAGAAACTGCTGCTTTGGATCTATAGCAGGGCAGAACTTAGCTAGGTGGGGGAAAACTAAGCTGAATTCTGGGAGGAAGAAGGGCAGAGTCAGAGAGAAGCCATGGAGCCCTACTGGAGACAGATGCCAGAACTTTAGCCAGTAAGCCACAGCCATAAGGCGATATACAGATTAATAGAAATGGGTTAAATTAATTGTAAGAGTTAGCCAATAAGAAGCAAGAACTAATGCACCAGGCAGTGATTTAATTAATACAGTTTCTGTGTGATTATTTTGGGTCTGAACTAGCCGGGCAGCTGGGAATCAACAAGCAGCTTCCCACTACAGAGCAATGTTGTGTGACAGACTTTTCCTGGGACAAGGTACACATACATCTACTCACTCCAAGTGTGGGGAGCTTCTCACAGACTATAGCATGGCTGCCATCTGAGGAGCTCTAGTAGGCCCAAGCATGATCCTGGCAGGCCTTGCTTTTCCGCCATTCCCTCTGCCTTGCTAAACTATTTGTGTTGGAAACAGAGTGGCAGGGCTGCGTCCCCAGCACCCCGGCCGCCAGGCTAGCTTATGCCCCAAAATAACAACACACAAACTGTATTCATTTAAACACTGCTTGGCCCATTTCTATCTAGCCTCTTCTTGGCTAACTCTCGCACCTGGACTAGCCCATTTCTAATAAGGTGTGTAGCATCCCAAGGTGCGCTTACCGGGAAGATTCTAGCCTACGTCCATCCTGGGTCGGAGCTTCATCACGTGTGCCCGCCTCAGAGAGAAGAGCATGGCATCTGCCAGGGAGAGCCGAGCATGGCTTCTCTGCTCCAGAGAGCAGAGCTGTCGAGTCTGAGCTCACTTCCTCTTCCTCCTGTTTACTCATTCTGTTTACTCCTCCCACCTATGTTTTAACCTATGAGGGCCAAGCAGTTCCTTTATTACTTAACCAATGAAATCAACAGATTTATATATGACACTCCCACATCATATTTGATTGCATTTTTTTTTTTTGATTTTCAAGACAGGGCTTCTCTGTAGCTTTTTGGTTCCTGTCCTGGAACTAGCTCTTGTAGACCAGGCTGGCCTCGAACTCACAGAGATCTGCCTGCTGCCTCCCGAGTGCTGGGATTAAAGGCATGCGCCACCACCACCCGGCTTGATTACATTCTTAAAGCTGGCCACCAAGGTCTATTCCCTCATTTGGCCACTTCTTCCTCCTGAGGCGGATCACCAGGTCCAACTATCAAAGTACTGAAGTAAAGCAAGCAAAAACTCCGTTTTGGCTTACCCAATTAAAATAACCAAAATTAACCAGCTCATTCCTAACAGGGTGTTCCCCTTTTCCCTTTATAAAATGTCATTTGCCTATGGACCACATCTGTCTTGCCTGTCTCTATCCAGAGGCAGTCCTTTGTCCCTCAGGGACAAATGTCTCTTCCTCTCTCCATTCCTTTCCCTGCCTCTCTTATCCTCTGTCTCCCGTCTCTTATTCTCCTGCTGTTTGTCCCTCTGGGGCAAATAAATCTTCTTACTGAGAACTTGATCTTAGAGTGTCTTGTGTCTGATGTCCTTTCACCACTGAAGCCCAACTTGGTGAACAAATGGGTTTTATTGCGGTTACTTATAGAAGCAGAAATGACTAAAAGAGAGCTACATCTCAAAAACCCACCACAGCATGGGTGGCAACTCATAGGTAATTTGAAGCACACTGCACCGTCTACAGGCAACTCAGCAGGTTGGAGAGTATCCTTTCGAAGAGACTCAGTTTGAGCTCATCCAGGCAACTCAGCTGGTTTCTGCTTCTTCTAGGAAGCAGGACTTGTCTCAGAGTCTTTTTTTGCAGTTTGACTTCTCTGAAAGTGCCTCTCACCAGTCTTTATTATTTACTCTTGGGAAGGAGGGACCTAGTAAATCTGGTCAGTTTCAGGGACTTCCTTAAGTTATTTTGAGTTGTTGCCTTCTGGCTTAAGGAAACTTACTTCAAGATGAAATGTTTCAGTCATGGAGGAGACAGCTATACAAGTAATCAACTACTTTGATGAGAGTTGAGGCCAGCTGAACAGAAGGGACATTTAAAGATGGTACTGTAAACCTAGTCAATGGCCTGTGGCTGGGGAGCGAAGCTACCGATGTTATTTTTGTTATACAGTCATAACATCCCTTCAAATTGCTTTCTAAGTGTAACACCTGATTCTGTGTTACACCCTCGGTACAGTTCGCGAGTCGGGCAAGGGCCTGGAGATTGAAAGAACACACACAGAGACCAGGGTCATTCGAAAGGAGACCAGCCGAATGCCATTTATTCAGACTTGGGGAAATCCTTACTTACCTAACTGCTGCAGCACAAGGACCTCCGCCCAGGCAGGTGGGAAATTACCATATTAACAAAGGAGTAAATGCCCTGCCTCTAATCACCAGGCAGGGCAGGGAGAGCACAGAAACAAATAGGATGCTTAGTTAGCTGACCAGAAACTGTCCCCGCAAATGCACCCCAGGAACAAGGGCAGACCAGGGCCCTACATCTAAGCATTATGTTTATGCCATAAACATATGCCATATGTAATGCTGTCACCAGCTTTGGCCGGAGATGATTCCTTTTCAATGGTCAGCAGTAACTATAGAGATTCACAACTAGTCAGGCTGATGAGAGCAGCTGTCGAATGCACAGCCAGTCATAAATGAACGGCACGCCTATATCACCCCTTCAAGGATCAGGGATCACATCATGCAAGGAGTGGAAGGAACGGAGGAGGTGGAGGATGCGGGGGAGTCTGGTGACACAGCTGTTGTACTTCTTGTGTACTTAAAAGATCAATGTGTGTGCATGTGTGTATGTTGTGTGAGTGTGCCATGGCATATGTGGAAGTGAGAGGGCATTTCAGGAATATGTTCTTGCCTTCAACCTTATTGAGGCAAGGTCTGTTTAGTTGTTCCTTCACCTCCTCCTGCTCCTCCTGTCTTTCCTGCTGCTGCTCTTGAGTCTCTGGGTCTTCTGTTCCTGAGTCTTCTGTTCTTGAGTCTTTTGTTCCTGTCTCCCACCTTGCCATAGGAGATCCAGAATTATGGGTGTCAGCACATCTTCCTTTTTGAGCGGGTTCCAGGTAGTGAACTCAAGTGTCAGGTTTATGTGGCTAGCGCCTTTGCCTCCTGAGCCATCTTCCCAGCCCATGGATGCTCTAGAACTCACAGCAGCTGTGATTACCTGCAGAAGACCCGCACAAGATCAGTCCTGTCAATGTTGTCATGGAAGACAAATGGAGTCATGGGGTCCTACCTCTCCTGAGAACTTACATTCAGTTAATAGTAACTAGAGGGGAGGGGCAACAAGGCCCCACCCTTCCTATCTACAGGAAATTTAATCATTTCTAGTAGGGGGAGAAACATCTTTAGTGATGCTGCCACTGAAAAGTTGCTGCCCAAGAAAGGGTTAATATGAGTTTTGGTCTTATGAAACTGTTACCCTCTTCACTTTGCTTCCTGGCCACAGTGAGGTGAACAACTTGACTTTGCAACAAAGGTTATAGTGTCCTGACTCTCAAACTGAGTGACAATGATGCTTAGTGACCACAGACTGAACACTCTGAAACCCTGAGCCAAAATGATCTTTTGTAGGGTAGCAGGCCAGTGGAAATTTACCCTGGCCCTGGCCTACCCCCAGCTCGAGACTTGGAAATCTCCACCCCTGTGTCTCAGCCTTAAGAGCCAAATGCTTCAGAGTTCCCTCCAAGCACGGCTCTGGCTGCACTGTACTTTTCCGCTAGCTCATCTGCAAATGTTCTGCATGCTTCAAAGACCCAATAAAAACTGCCCCACCCCAAGCCCTCTGCAGTCTCTCTTCCCATGCAGAGGCAGCTGCCATTCTGCTCTCCCTAATCTCTTGTGTGAGATTGGTTACATGATGTGACTTGGTGGTATTCCTTAGCCTCCAACTGCCAGGATGCCCTTGTGCCAGAAACACCCTCATATCTTCCCTCACTTAATTTCTCTTGGATATTTCATGACAATGACACAACCCTGACACACTGCCTAGGTGCTATAAGAAAAATAAAGACAAGAAGTAGCCAAAAGACAAACTGGAGGTCAGGGGAGACTGAAAGTGAAGAGAGCTGCATTGGTCAAGGAAAGGGGCATGCATTAACAGGTCAGAGTGATCCAGGGTGAGGATGTTACTGAGTTCATAGTTTGTAGACAATTGGGAGCAGCCAATGAGGCAGTTAACCGACGAAGGAAAGTAGGAAGTCTTGAGCCATATCATGCAGAAGCCAGCAGACAGCAGAGACTTACTTGTTGAGATCATGCCACTATCATAACCACTACAAATCATCACACAGTTTCTGATGAACTGAGAGAAGCCACAATGCCATTAAGGTAAAGTGTTCCTAACTGTCAATCACATGTAGAGCTATTTGATTGTTAAGCCCATTCTCTACAGCAGAACCTCTGAACAGGACAGCAAATGAACCCAGCACTTACACTGTATATATGAAGGAAATGAGTATACTCACAGTGCATACTGTGAACAATGTGTCTTAGCTTCCCAAATAAAGAATTCATTTCATTTAGTGTGTGAGAATGCACAAACAGCTCAGAGGACCACTTGGAGTGAATTCTTTCCACATTGTGGGTCTTGGGGGATTGGTGGAAATCAATCTTGTTGGGATTGGTGGAAAGTGCATTTACCTGGTAAACCATCTCACTGCCTGTTTCTAAATCATCTCTTTAAAATGCTTCCCCCCCAAAAAAATTGCTACTAAGAACAGCTATTGTGTAACACAACCAGTGAGAAAAGATTTCACACTGATCTGCCTAGAGTAAAAACGTACCAGTCACTTTACATGAGCAGTGCTGGCCCCTTGATCTTGCACTTCCCAGCCTCTAGAGTTGAGAAATACACAGTTCTTTAAATGCACCATGCACACTGGACACCTATTGTGCTGGGACCAGGGTGTGTGTGTGTGGTGGGAGAGACAGGGTCTATGTTGCTCAAGCTGCTCTGGAACATGCTGGAAGTTTAGACATGAACTAGTCCCTCTATATGGTGCTTTTATCATGGAGGAAATTCAACATTTTCATCATTGTTACATTTCTGCAGGGCAAGTTTAATCTATAGTATTATTAAGTAGTTTCCAACTACTTAAAAATCTCCTTTGAATTTAAGCAGGCTAATGAAATGATCACACAAAAAAACTTCAGGTATTGGACTGTGCAAAATAATCCAAACATTTCAAATGCATTATAAAACCAACATAGACAACTCAAAGAGAAAAAGTTTTATTGATATAAAATGCACTTATAAAATGTCCACAGAAGACATGTAATTTTTCACTGCTATATAAATTTATTGGGAATGTTATTCACATCTATTGTCACCTAAAACATACTGTAAACAATGAGTTATACCCTAAAACAAATGCATAACTGATTCTCAGCAATCATTGGTTTAATCATTAGTAAGGTTACACGATCACATCTATATTCTGGAATGTGCATTTACTTTGATGTAGTGTAAGGAATTCAGAGCATAACTGCACACCAGCGCTTCAGAACAGTCACCACTGACGGGATCTTCATGATAGGACTCCCTCTGCTTGAAAATGGCAGCGTTTGGAGAAGGTCTGCAACATGGCTCCAGGACTCTCACCGCAGCAATCTGTGGGCATCTGTGACTACGTGTGCACACACAAAACTAAAAGTTTACCTCTAGTAAACAAGTGCAACATTACTGTCAATTGTTCTGCATAATTAAATAGTAAAGCCTAAGTATCTGTAAACAAACAAAACACACAAATGCTCAAATCTATTTTTAAAAACGCCATCAGTCCGTTAACTCATCTCATATGGTTTCTGTGATTACAACTGAATTTCTTAAAGGCGCATGTCTTATCTCTGGTAATAAGGCTTTGCAATGAGCGCTTCAAATTCCAACCATGAAATGTGCATTTCTGACATTTATCTTATGCAGCATGAAGTTCAGGTGAAGGCCTTCCAAATCCTGAATACCACAGTCCATTTCAAAACTCCTCCAAGTTATGGCTCTGCAGCAGGTTTAGCAGATTAAAAATGAAGTGTTTAACTCCCTCTACTTCAAGTATCAAAGAACTCTGAGGCTCAAAATCTCTAGATTGTAACTGAAAATATAAAGCTTCAGAAAATATGCTTTGACAGAAGTTATTAACTGAAATAAGATTCTTAAGCTAAGTATTATCTGGATTAACCTGCTAAGCACAAGGAATTGATAATCTCAGATCTGAATACTTGCTCCCAAGTGGTAAGACAATTTGCTTTAAGACACATGGTTTCCAAGGGGAAAAAACAGAAAACTTAGAATAGTTTTCACTTTAGTTTTGTTTCCTTTTGAATGATACTTGGACTTGGATCTGAACATGGACGCCTGGCTTCACAGTACTTATGAAGGAGTCACTTTGGAAACGGACATTTCGAAAGCTCTGCAAAGACCTTAGAAGTGTAGTCTTTCAGTGCCATCAGAAACCCTGCAATATTCTGGTACCTTAAAGCTTCAGAAGGAACTGATTTTCTGAAATTTTAATGCTATTAAAAACAAAAGGTCAACTAGGAAGCACTGCTGTCCCTCAGCGCTGCAGACAATCCCAGTGTGAGCACAGCTCTCAGAGTATGAGGTTTCCTGCCTTTCCCAGGCTCCTGAACACACTCATTGAGAAGCGAGTATCTCAGGGAAACTCAGACTTCACTGCAGAGCACTAAACAGCAAGTCCGCAGGCGTTCTGGAGCCGGCTCGCCTATGTAAAATATTGGAGAGAATGTGAAAATGTGGAATCAACACGCTAGGAAAACAGTGTAACAAAACCAAACATGACTATGTTGAAGCCTTGTCTAGAGTAACTAAAAAATAGAAATCATGAGTCTTCTATAGCATTCATTTAAAAAATACATAGAAGTGAAAAGTGCTATTTTTCAAAAAGTACAATTTTCCTCCCAACTATATCAACATGGAATGATTTCAGTTCTCCGTGTACTAAAAGCTGGAATTTTACAAAACTATATTGCGACACTTCATAAACCAATCTTAATCAGTAGTGGCTTCTGCTTCTGCTGGACCCCTAATCAGTCTCCGGATCCCTCTCTTTCCTGCAGGACCTTTAGGTTTAGCGAAGCTCTGCTTATGTGCATGTTGCTTAGGATGTACTTCGTCATAAAGGAAGTCTGCAGTCAGTTCATCCCCATTGTCTATCTCAATCTGCAAAAGAGGAAATCAGTAGTGAGAAACCATATAAAACAGGGAACATTCAAAACCTAATACAAGCGATGAACCAGCTCACAGGTATGGATGCCACACATAGGAGTGCCACACACCTTCTGCAGGAGAGAAATCCAAGACCATGAAGATTCCCTTCCACCCTTCTCAGCAATGTGCTACAGCAGTCGTATAAGCACAGTCAGACATAGTCCCCTTCTCACTGCCTCTGACTGCTCCTCTTACGTCGCAGCTATACAGAAGTGAGCACTGGACCCTCTGGCTGCTCTGTTTTCTATACTCAAACACCAGCTCTTTCATCTTTGGGACACTTGGAATCACTCGCAACAGAGGCAGGCCAACGATGGCCTACAGACCAAATCTTAAGAACATTTCACACTTTAAGGGACTTTACAAACAACAAAAATGCAAAGGAGACCCACGTGGCAAAGCCTAAGATATTTACTGTCTGATCTTCTGTAGTGTCAGCTAACCCTTCTGAAAGGTCCTCGTGCACAGCAAGACCCACAGAATCTAGAGTTGCTTGAGGCTCCACACCCAACAACAGCAATTTGTAAGTCTTTCCTTATGCCTACCTGCATCTAAGAACATATATGGAGATCTGGTAGCAGCACCCCACTTGGTAAACTGACAGAATGTTCTGTATATGTTGTACTCCTAATGCTACATATGGCCAATGAGCATTTGCAATTACCAGTGCTATTAAGAAACTGAATTATATATTTTATTCAACTTTACACTTAAAATAGCCATGTGTGGCCTATAGCTCCCATATTAGATAGTACAGATCTCCAAAGAGCGGGGTGGGAGGGGGGGCGCAGGGAGATCATGACAGATCACCCCCAGGCACTCAGCAGGTTCTAAGGACATAGGGTGAGAACCATGAAATTGAACGTTTTCATTGATAAATCACAGCACCTGAAAATTTACATGGTACTAAGTGGAAATGACAAAATACCCAGCAAAACTACAAGACTCTTAGAGAGTGAAGTCTACCTTTCTGATTATGTCCATCTGTAACTGTCTCTCCACGATCTCCAGCAGAGGGCTCTTGCAGCTGGAATACAGCATCCGCTCTCTTATGCTGCACGTGTATCCAGGCATTGAATAAATAAAAACTGTATGGTAAAATAACAACAATTAGGACTATCACTTAAAGCAAGTCTATAGCCTCCTCAAACTTCAAATAACCCCTGCAGGAGACACGTAAGACTATGGTACTGAAGCTGGCAGGCAGAGGGAAAGCTCTGTGCTGAAGACAATGTGTCACATACCTATGGACTCTAAGTAGTCTCCTTCATGAGAATGCTTATACAGAAAGAAGTGGTAACGGGCTGAATCCTTGGGAATCCTCTTTGGCAAATCTTTTAGTTCTGTATTTGTTGTGTTGGCCAAAATTATTGTTTCATTTTTTATATCTATTTCCTACCAAAAATAAACAACATTTATTAAACAGGTAAAATACAAGTTAACTTAGAAGACAAAGATGATGCACAGGTGTGGATTAGCTGATTTTTTCATACACATATAGTACTTGGCGATTTAAATAAAAAAATGAATAAACAATGACACCCTGCCTTAAAAGCAAAAGGTTAGTAAAAAACCAATTCATTAAAAATAGGAATTATACAAGCCATAATTTACCAAAAAGAACAGCTACTTTACAGCCATCTTACCAACTGTACATAGTTGAGTTCTTTGTTGCTCAGTTTTTCCAAAGCATGGAAAGCATCTCGAGAAATAGGAAACGCCACTCCTTGTAGTGTCTGATGCTTTGTGTCTACACCCACGTCAGTCTGTACCTAACACATAGATAGAATTGACGGGTAAAACTTTAGTTTCTGCCCCGCCTGTCCCCGCAACCGTTCAATTCCAAATAAATAAACAGAGGCTTATATTAATGATAAACTGCTTGGCCTATTGCTCAGGTTTATTCATAACTAGCTCTTACAACTTAAATTAACCCATAATTCTCATCTATGTTTAGCCAAATGTCTTGGTATTTTTTCTCAGTAAGGCATTCTCATCATTCTTCCTCTGCATCTGACTGTTGACTACATCTCTGTCTTTCCTCTTCCCAGAATTCTTCCAGTTGGTTACCCTGCCTAAACTTCCTGCCTGACTACTGGCCAATCAGCATTTTACTAAACCAATATGAGTGAAAAATCTTTACAGGGTACAAGGGCATTATCCCACAGTAGAGAAGTGCCTGAGGGCAAAAAGCAGAAAACTCCACTTTAAAGAAAATATTAAATCTCACCCTTTCATTTAAATTCTAAAACATTTTAAACTTAGAAGGCATATAGTTTCTCACACTGTGGACATGCAGAAGAGCATGTGACACTGGTATGAAATACTGGGAAGGAGCCTCGAATGAGCAGTTTCAGGACTTTGGAGTTTCCTTCACTGAGCCTGGCACAGGTCCAAGTAGCTACAGTTAACTCTTCTAAAGTGTCATCAGGTTACCTCTTTAAATGCCAACTCTTCTTGCTAGAAGTTCTGAATAGTAAAGGTATACAGTAAGCATAGATTTTACTATCCTACTGAACATAAAATGCAACACAGACACCATGCACTGAACTGAAATGAGGACACAGGACACAGACAAACCACACAGCTCAATAAGCTACAACCGCACGTGCCCCAGATGTATGGTTTTCTTTACTAAACAGCTTGTGTGTGAATGAGAGGATACTTGAAGAAAGCTTTCCAAGTACATGTTTACGGTTTTTCTACTTGATAAATGACAGCTCGTAAGGGTCTCATTTGCAATATTGCAACAGAGAGTCAAATACAAACTACTTAAAAAAAATGAATGAAGATTCTACGGCATGGTACTGGATAATGAAAACATCATAGAACATATGCAAGTGCATACCCCAATATGATCCTCTGGGCTCTGATTGCAAGGAATAAAACAAACTTTCAAACTTGTAGAAAAAAAAGTCATATAAAAAGCCCTACTCAAATAACTTTAGCTTAAAATACATGCTACGTCCTTGCCGTCAACTTCATGTTAAGGGTACTGAGCCATTTCCAGACTACTCGGCCTAGTATGAAGACAACGAACAGTAGTTTGGGACACTTATGCTTTGTGAAGTTTCAGAAGAAAGAAAGTAGTTACGAAAGTCAACTAAGACGGCTGCAAAAATATTAAAATTATGTCTCCAAGTTTACTGGCCTCAGAATGCTTAACAAATACTCCAGCTCCATCTACATCTCCAAGTTCACAGAGATTGAAGTCCGTTTAAGTGACCTTCAGCTTTCTCCAGCATTTAATTTTATCCTCTTTAGCAAACACTAATCTCTGAAGTAATATACTTTAAAAAATTTTCTTTATGAGGTTGTACTAAATATAAAACTCTTTGCAATCAATGGGTAACACACGTCTCCTTTCAAAAAGTACTCACGGCACAGAGCTTCTAGCAGGAAGTGTCTGCTTTAACACGTACATTTTGGGGACAGCCCTTTACGAAGGGCTGTTAGTTAACATGAAGGTTTTACTTTTTTTTCTGAAAACACATTAAGCACACAGATCCATCCCTAAACTAAATAATCCTAACCAATCCAACATCCGAATTTCAGTTCCCTTTGTGTCTATTCATTCAACACATGGTATTGTGACACACTTGAAACCTTGAAAGCATTAAAGTTATAACTTACCTCATTAATTTTAATCTGTCGTAATTCTTCCTCTGCTGCCGTCAGTGGGGCAGGCGAAGACTGGGACAGCAAATACTTTTTATATCCATGTAATGATACATCTTCCTGTGAGCAAAGAAATAGATTATTATTTTCCAGAAATATAACCAAAGTGAGGCTACATTAGGAAAAATAAAAATTATTAATTGAAAAAATTAAGTGATAATACACAGCATAAGAATTTTACTCTCTTATTTTAATCTTCTATTTTGAAGGATTCAAAGCTTTTTAACAAGTGTCTCCTTTTCCTCAAGTTTATAATCATTAAATCTTTTGTTTAAGTTTGATCATCAAATAGTGAACTAATCTCCAGCCTCAACCCTACAGGGCATATGTAATTTGCCATCTGTAGAAAACTGGCTGACAGCTATTCTCATAATTTATTCTGCTTCTAAGTCTATATGAAAATCACTTATACAGTATTTGCAGAAGTATTCGTGTAAGAAAAAAGTACTTCAAAGAGGTATGCTTCTGAGCACTGCTCTTGGTTTGATGGCTGAGAGCGAGAAAGCTGAGAAGCCAGCCCAGTCCACAGCTAATGGGAAGAAAAACGCGCCTCCTCTCTTGGCTAAAGCGTATCATTTTCTGAAACGGACGCATACATCAGCTGTTCAAAGTGTATTCCAATCACCTTAATTTGTGAATATAGTAATAAAGGCACCGGTTTACCATACCTCTGAGAAATTTTACCTCAGTAGTGTTTATTCTCAGTATCAACAGATACGAGTGAATTAGCATGAACTGCGTATCATGAGAAATAACAATACTCTTCTTATGCTTGAGACAGGGTCTCAAACTGTAGCCCTGGCCGTCCTGAACTCAGAATGTAGACAAGGCTGGTACTAAACCCAAAGAGTACGCCTCCCAAGTGCAAGGATTAATGATGTGTGCCTCTATGCCTGGATTCACCAGTTTTGTTTCCTGTTTTGGTTTTTGGATTTTTTGAAACACATAAAAACACACACAAACATAAGTTTTGTACCTTTACTGTTCCAAATACTTCATCTTTAATGTGGCCACCTCCAAATTCTTTTTTCAGAGTTGCTCTTGTTGCTGCATACAACATTTTTTGACGAACCTATACAATTGTGAAAGTTTTATATGTCAGCAGCATTTACATTATAAAAAAAGCAATGATAAATTAAAACCTTCAAGTACTTAACCCAATAAGGATGCTGCTCACTAACAACTATAACATAGGTGTCTAAATCGGTAGTGACCAGTAAGGTAGATTTTAAATTATGTAGGATCCTTTTTGAAAGTAGAAAATAAACTAAATTTATACTAAAAAAATTACTAAAATACTATTTTAAAATATTGGGGAGATTAATATAAAATAACCTTTACAGTGATAGTTTACTCAAACTATTATCAAACATTACTAATTAAGAATCAAATATTCATGAATTGCTGATGGCAAATACCAATAGATGAGGCACAGTGAGATGAAAAGACAAATGTTTTATTATTAAAGAGCTTTAGTAGCTTTCATGGATAGCTATCAATTGACAGAAACAATTTTATAATTCTAAAGGGTGAAATCTGCTATTTCTTCCAGACAGAAGAACTGAAATGGGTAATCTTTTGAAAATACTAGATAGCACTAACGAATAGCTTTTTATAAGAAATCTGACACTCTTTATAACATTGGGCTGTATTTACATCCTAATTCCATCTTTTAATCTATTTAGTCTACTGGCAACTCTCTTTTGTTTTGTGACAAGATTATCCCTCTATGGGAAACGATTGCTTCCTCTTATCCTTCTTTTAGCATGAAAATATTTTAGAAAAAAAAAATCTTCTTAGTATTTAATGTTTAAGAAAAAAAAAGAAAAAAAAACTACAAAACATTACTCACATGAGAATGATCTGGAGACCATGCAATGAATATCCATTCATATCCCTGGGCATTCTGAGAATCTAACCTGAATAATACATAGCACGGTTGCTTGTCCTCCAGCAGAGGCAAAACAAAGGAATCGTAATCCTGCTCCCAGGAATCTGAAGGCTGACTACATGATCCAATCACAAGCTGTTCTACGAAATGAAAATGTTAAAACAAATAAGTGGTTTGCAATAGCAAGTGATAATATGATGAAGACAAGAAAAACGAGTTATTTCCCTATTACTATTATCCCAGAAAAATTGAAAAGGTGGAATTATACAAAATAACTCTGATCTGAGGCATTACTAAGAACAAATATAAAAACCTTGGAAAAAACATGGTTAAAATTTTTATATAAATAACATAAGGAATAAATATAAAAATAATTATAACTGAGTTAGTAAAGGGCAATTAGATTTTTATTTGTTAAAATATCTATGCTGAAAATTATATAAAATTTACATATATAAAAACCTCGCATATATATAGAACTTTACTCAAAACTGTAATTTTTAAATTTTATAAATATATCTTGTTTCATAATTTTTTACAGTTTATAAGAAATTATAAAACAAGCTTTGGCTCCTACTTGACAACAATACTGTGGATTTAACATGTGGCTTTAAAGTTACTAGAACTGGGAGTTGTCATTTTTAGGCACTATTTTTAAGTAAGATTCTGAAGGGAGTCTTCCCAGAATCACTTGTGCACACACAGGCAGGTGCATGCTATAGCACCACACAGCATCTTCCCTAAAGAGAGTGTGCAAACATGTGAATGTCAAATGAAAACATTCTTCTTGTTTTATTCGCGTTTTAAAATAATTCACAGGCTATAAAACAAATCAGAAAAATCCCAGAAATAAAGAGCAATAAAACAACATGCAGGTTATGTGAACTTAAAAACTCAAAAGAGTTTATATGTTATGCTGGCATTTAAGTAAAAGGAATTGCTCATATATATTAAACTTCCAAATGCAGCTACCCCAGGGGGAAAAAAAGAGACATACAGTAGTAGTCCAATGATGTTTTAACATCAGAAAAACAGTAACATTTAAAAAGTTAAATTTGATTTGGAGAAAACTATAAAGTACTAAGTCATTAATAAAAGAGGTAGGCATTTATTTTTTCAGTCTCTGAAATTTTCTAATTTAACATTTTTCTCAAGATTAAAAAAAGCTGGAAAATATTTAGAAAATAAAATTTTTCTTCTGAAGAAGTGCAAATTTAAGATACATTTTATCTTAATAAAAGATACATTTTATCTTTTTTGTTTTGTTTACTAACTAGTCACTTAGGAAGTAACAACATTCACAACTTTAGCTACCTTGAAGATGGCGTTTGCTCCTATTGAATATTGTAAGATTCTAAACTAGCTTCACATTTTAATAAGCAGAAAAATGAAAAAACAAAGTTGATTTATTCCCAGTTCATGAAAAAACAAGTTATTTTTCCAAACAAAAGGTTCTCGGATATTTAAGAAAGCACAGGGATGCTTTCCGCACATTCATTTGGACATGGAGTTTTTAAAAGTTCATCTAATTCTGATGTGGTCACTAAGACAGTTTTCCGGATCACACAATTGCTGTTAAGGAGTCGATTTATAATTTGCTATGTTCTTAGAATGTTTCCAAACAAGAAATGGCAATACTCCTCTCGGGTCCAAACAGACACCCCCCCCACCCCCAAATATTTCTACTTCAAAACAAACTTTACTGAATTAACTCAGAAATAATTAGCTTTGTTTGTTTTATAGTGCTGCATGGTTACTGATTTCCATTCTAGAAGGGGAAGCACTAACATGAGACATGGATGAAGTTATCATACCAGAAACCACCTGGGGTTTCCCCAATAGCTGCACAATTTAAAAGGAAAACAGGCTGAAAGGGAAAATCTGAGCTTGTTTCATGCTGATTAATAGTTCAAATTACTAATAACACTTGGAAATCTGAAACTGCAACAGCGAACACTCAAAGGGCACATAGTATCTTAAAATGTTAACTAACCATTTTCAATAGATATTTTCAGAAGTCTGTATTTCCCATTTCTGGCTCTGGCAAAGATTTCTTTAACATCTTCACTTGCTGTGGAAAATGATAAAGAAAAACAAACCCATTTTTAACTTAGAAGTACTTTATTTTGCTCTTTACACAAAACAAAGAAAAATGTAGAGTGTATAGCACTTTGTTATTATAAAACAGAAGCACAAAATATGGGTATTTGCTATTACTAAAAAATAAATACTAGCATCTTAAAAGTATATGAACTCAACATTTTATCTACAGAATTCTGTAGCCGAAATAACACGCAAGTAATACTTTTAGTCAAACCTAATAATGGACAAATTACTTCATGTTTGAAAACGTTGAAAGTTGCCTCTATAATCCAATTTTAAGTTTGTGATAGCGCCTTCATACCCTGTATCTGTCCGTCAAAAACAACAGGATCAAGTCTCATATTCCGATAAAGAAAAAGATTGTAAAATGCACTAGATCTAATGGTGTTTATATCTTTCTTGTATCTCTCAAAAAGCTGTAGTAGTCACTGAGCAAATACACACTTATTAGCCTATCCCTTGTGTATGCACTACTGCTTCCATTTCGTTCTTGTGTTGATTCCCAGCAAGACTCCTATTTCAATAAACGGCTCAAACATCGAACTTAGTAATAATTTTGAAAAATGTGTCAAAATTAACACGTTAAAAAAAAACAGACATGATTTTGGAAATGAGACATGAATTTGGAAATTTTTTTACCTGGCTGCGTATGGAAGAAAGAGGTGTCAAAAACCCTTAAACACAAAACAAGTTGTTAACTGGTCACCTGGGGGAAAGGACTCAGTTGACTATTACAGGAAGTGCTCTAGTTTATGTTAGAACTCGTTAAATAACTCCAGGATATATTATTTGATCCTGAGGAGATGACTACTTCCAAGTTGCTTATTTTCAAAGCAGGAAATAAAGGAGGGCTAAGCTACGCAAGCAATTGCACATTCAACAGTCTCCACGGGGTGATAAGGTGCAGCCACACAGACCAGGCATTTCAGCTGCCTGGGGAGCATCCAAAGATGGAAAAACACTTCCTACTCAGGATTTCTCCGAGAGGAAAGCGCGCTCCCGTTCTGAGAGAGACAATCCGGGGAGTCTGGGAGGCAGCCTACAGCTGTGGGATTTGTTTGTTTTTCAAATGATCCGAGTGCTGCAACAATCTCCTTGACGGGGGCTACCGAGGAAAGTCGCTCGGCTGGCCCAGGTCGACCTCGGCTCGGCCCCGTCCCGATCCACACGGCTCGGCTCTCCCGCACCCACTGCCTGTAACGTGGCGGCGGCCCCACAGGGCCGCCAGGGACGTGGTCGGGGCCGTCACACCCAGAGCCGCTCCAAAGCCGTCCGCGCCTCCAGCGCTAGGGCCCGTCGCCTCCCGGGAGCCCCTGCCCCGTGGCGCCGTTACCTTGGATGCCGGTCTGGTGGGACATGGCGGCGGCCGCAGGTTCCCGGCTCCGGCGCAGGGTGCGGCAGCGGCACCGGCCGGCGGATCCAGGAAGTAGCGGCTCCGCCTGCGCGTCATCGGCCCGCGACTCTCCGCCCCGCCCCCAGCACCAGTCGCCTTCGCCTACAGGCATAGGCCCCGCCCATGGCTCCGCCCCTGTCCTTTCACTGGCTACTCTCAGCTGCCGTCAGAGTCTCCGCCCCGCTAGACTTTGGTCCCGCCTCTCCCGTCTCTGGCCCCGCCCCACGCTCCCCGACCTCTGCTGCTGAGCTTTTACTAGGCAGCTCCGTAAGGCGACGTGTTAAGGTTCTACACATGTGTGCACAGCGACCCCCGCCAAAAAACTCTTAGAGGAGAAATGACCATTTCCCCAAACATACTTTTTGTAGTAAAAGACATACCCTTTGTTGTAAAGAAAAGGGTACTTTAAGGCGACCGATAAAACAGTTAAACATTTGCATAGCATAAGCAAGCTGGGTTTCAGGACTAATCCTGGCCCATTTTAAAATATGAGACTGTAGAGTCCTCCACTATTTCCCCCGTGATTTAAATTTTAAGCTGTTCACTTTTCAATTGGCCACTCACACAAAACCATAGCTCTCACCTCAAAAAGAGATAAAATAGTTTATTCTGAAACCAAACGTGGCTATAGGGGAGGAGTGCACAAATTTAGGTGACCCCCCCCACCAGCATCATGTTCCAACTTGGTAACAATTTTATGAATTTTTTTGTAGTAGCAGAACAAAAGGAAATCGCAAACCAAGGTATCTCTAAAATACATATTTGGTGGGGACATGGATTCAGAGATTTCCTGATGACATTTTTAACCTTTAAGTGGTAGAAGCTAAGTGGTTTGAGCATTCCAAAAAGATTTCCCTAGTGGTTCCAAAAATGGATGTTAGGTAAGACACTGAAGTGGCTGTGAACGGGATGGTCCATTGATAATTTGGTTTAGGACCTACAACACCACAGTCCTACACAATCAGGTGGTTCTAGCCAATCAGGCAACCTTCTGAGTCTTTAGCAGGTGTCGGGTGGCTCTCTTCCTGGGCATTTTGGTTCTCAGCACCCTGTCTCGAAAATAAAGAGGGGGGGGGAGAGGGAGAGGAAGAGGGAGAGGGAGAGGGAGAGAGAGAGAGAGAGAGAGCTCATAGTTCTTGTTCCAGTTCCTCAAAGAACTGAGTATAAAGTCACCGAACTACTGAGCTGACCTCTGTGGTCAGTTCTACCACTGAAAATCATGAATAGAGCTTCGCTTTAGGCTAGCCCTTTATTGTTTCAAGTAAAATGTATATTCACGGTTACCCAGTATAAATTTGTATGGAAACAGCAGATAGTAGTCAAATTTTTTTCTCATTTTAGGCTTTTATTAGCATGCATTTCCCCCATGAAAGTTAATTCTATTATTTATTTTTATGTGGGTTTTCTACTGTTCTTAAGTAGAAAGCTAGGTCCTGATTTTAGAGCCTTGAACTAATAAATATATAAGATTACAATATGCTAACATGCAAATGCTCTTCGGGCAAAAAAAAATAATGACAAGCTGGCAGAATCTCTCTTTGAGTATGGTGTATTTTAAATAAGCCACTAGATGGGCCAGCAAGATCACAGCAAACAAGAGTGTTACATTCTGGGACTTGTGATCTCAACACTTTCTTTACCAGATCCTCCTATGCACAGATTAGCCACGTACAATCTGAGTTTTGGGGACGTCTTTGGGAGGTGCTTTATTCCAATAAGTACTTCCTGGCATAATGGTTCATCCTGATTTACCAGTTTTAACTGTGGTGTTGCACAAAGGGAAAATTGTAGAGTTTCCTCGCGGGTTTTTAGCTGATTCATGTCCTGCTGATTACAGAAGCTGACACTGTTTTAAAAAAATACTGATGAGATTAAAAAAAAAACTTTCCCATATCCATGCTTAGAAAGGACCATTGTGTGTTTAGCTTGACAAGAAGAAAGTCCAATTAAGTTTGGACCCTTCCTGTCACCTCCTAGGAAGAAAGCCCTTGTTTTTATTTTCTGCAAACATGTAGTTTATATAAAATGTACAAGGGCCTTAGGTCTCAACAGAGTTCTGATACCACTGCCTCTTTGTATGTTGTTGTTATCATTACTATTATTTTTTTTATTATTTTCGTGAGTAGTTCTAGTTGTCCTGTAACTCACACTGTAGATCAGGATGGCCTCAAACTCTCAGAGATCGGCCTGCTTCTCTGCCTTCATGCTGGATTTAAAGGCATCCTCCAGCCTTAGAGATCCTGCAAGGTATTTTTAATCCCGAGGAGGGGTAATTGTTATACTTCTCTTTCTTGAACCTCTTAGACTTTTTAGCTTTCTATTTATCTTTTCCATTCTAGAAAAAAAAATTCCAGCCATTTTAATTAAGACAAAGTCTTAACACTCCTCTTTACTAAAAATGTCTTCATTTTCACATCTTTTGAACATCTGCTTCTCTGACTTAGTGGTGGTGGTGGTGGTGTGTGTGTGTGTGTGCGTGTATTAACATCATAAAACATAGTAACATTAACAAGTACATTTGCCAAGTTACTTGGAAGCTCACTGTTGAGTCCAGTGACATTTGTCCTTAGTATAACCTGTAGAAATGAGTCTAGATGAGCCTTATCACCAGCAGGACTATGCTGTGCAGTGGGAATGGGGACTCATAAATGGCAATGAAAGGACACTGTCCCCTTCCTCAGAGTGCTGTCTGAGGGGAAACACTCAGTTTTGAAGGGTTACCCTCTGGTGTCATTAAATTTTATAAGATCGTGGGCAAGTGGCAGGAAGCACTCATGACCAAAGGGATCAAGTTAGCAGACGTTTCTGGCTTTATCTTTGTCTAACTTGAAGTCTGGCTAGGTTTTGGAAGGAGGGCCCACTGCTTGAAAGCCTGCATTGCAATCACAGTGTACAAGTGGAAGCAGGAGGCCATAACAACATAATGAGTGTCCTCTCTCCTACAAAAAGACAACACTATGGTTGTTGTTTCCCATAAGTGGCCACTTTCCCATCCTCCGCTTTACATTTAGGCCAGGCTCAAAGGCAGAAAAAGTTCAGGCTTTTTTTTTCAGTGTCTGTGGACCAGACGAATGATGGACAGTTACCCATTTGTAGGTTCCCACACACACCTCTGCTCTCCTGAAGCTGTTTGTGAACATAACTGGGATTCAAAACCACGGTTTTTTTCCTTTCTTGTCTGTCTCCACAGTGGTTGAAATTTACAAGTTGCTCCTCCTGTTGTATTTCTCTAAAACTCTAATAAGATGGTCCTCGAGTGCCTTCTAGGTCTGTTTAAACTAGGAACCTGCAAGGGGCCCCTGAATCCCGTGTAACAGTAGTTTTGTTGAGACAGGCTGAAATTGCTTCCCAGGAGAAAGTGGATGATTGTCTTGCCTTGTTTAAGATTTCAAATCTGCCTTGGTTAGGCTTTACCCAGGCCACAGTGTCTTTGGTGAAAACAGAGAGGAGAGGGATCTCAAACTTGAAAAACTTAGGAGCAGGCATAGCTGTACTTAGAACTAAGTATTTAAACTCATAAACCCTAATGCGTGAAGAGGGATGGTCTATTTAAAAGAAGTATCTACTGTCCAACTTTAACTCCCTGATGCCCCAACAGGACTCCAGGCCCAGGGTAGCAGGCCTTATTTCCAAATGCCAGAAATTAGACTTTCTTCTAAAACAACAACAATAACAACAGCAGCAACAACAACAGCAGTAGAAGCAGCAACAGCAATATTAGCAACAACAGAAGCAACAGCAATATCAGCCACAACAACAGCAGCAACAGCAACAACAACAGCAGCAACAACAGCAACAACAGCAGCAGCAGCAGCAACAACACACTATTTCTACGTCAAGAATGTGAGAAAGGTAAAGAGCCATATGTGTGGGTCGCATTTGGCTGTTGATTCATTGGTAGAGTAGGACTTTTGACCTTGAGCTCCTGTCTGGTCCCTTGTCAATAAAGACAGTTAACAAAGCAGGCCACCTGTAACTTCCTTATACAATACAGAACAACATTACGTGCACAGCATCCGTGTGAGCAACACACGCTCATTGCTTCTCTGAAAAGAAACTTGTTAAAAGAGAATCCTTTCTTCCTTAATGTGTGAAAAAAAATAATGAAAAAATGTTGCATTATTGACTTTTGGTTTTGTTAGCAGAAACCCACTAATGTAAAAATTTGGGTTAAAAGCCACAGAGGTACTGTCTGGCCTCCAAAAAACTATTTACTCTCTCTGAGCTTCGTCTTTGTACCTGCGACACACCAAGGCTGATGTCTCAGGGTTCTCCTGGGAACCAAGTGAGATGGGAGGTGTTGGGGTGTGTCGGGTGCTCCAGTGTGTAGGGTTTTTTACATGCTAACTAGCATCAGGTCCAGTACAATATATTATGTATGTATGTTTCAAAAAACAAAGAAAAAGGGAGGTGGTAGTTCTGTTTGCAGGGTGCTAGCTTGCCTCGCATGCAGAGGCCTTGGCTTAAATCCTCAGCACTAGGCTTGGTTGCACAGATCTGTAATTCCAGCACTCAGGAGGTGGAGACAGAAGAATCCAAAGTTCAAGGTCCACTCAGCTACACAGTGAGCTCCAGGCCAGCTTGAGCTACATGAGACCTTGTTGAAGGAACAAGTAAATAAATAAATCAAGCAAACAAAATAGACTGGATTTCTAAACATCAAGAACTATTATCAAGGTTGATTCCTTAAAAAAAAAAACACATTATCACTGTGTCTTATATAACACACTTAGATTTATAAAGCATTAAACAATAAAAATCAATTCATTGGGCTATAAAAATGAAAAACAAGCATTAAATAACCTTTATCATTTGCATGTAATTACAACTTCCAACAGTCTACAATGGACGCCAAGCAACTGTTAACTTTTAGGGAAACGGGGACACATTCATTCCAAAGGCTCTGCAGTCCTTGAAACAGGCACTGGGCAAACAGAACAAAGACTTGGGTTGAAAATTACCACTTCAAGCAAATGATATCTCTTTGTTACTCTCTCCAGTGAAACCCTAATATATGATAGACGCCGTTCTAATGAAAGAAACAGGAGGCGTTTGCTTCAAAAGGGCTGTTCTCGATAATGAAACATGTGCTTCTGAGAATCAGAGGAGGAGAAAGCACAGAGGGTCAGGATTCTGACGTATTATTTCTACTGGGTTGGAGGCTCACCTCAGCAACAACATCTTGAACCTCCTCTCACTATCTCTAACGCTCCTGTGGGGTGGGCAGGGCTGGTTTAAAGGGCTGGTGTGAGCCTCTCTGAGCATACAATGTTCTTCTTCTGACCTTTCTAATTAACAATGTTGCTAATTAACAATGCCCCTTGTGTGGACTTTTTTTTCTTTTTGGCCTTTAGGTATTTTTTTGGGACGGTAATGGATCCTTAAACTTCCATGTGTGAAGAAGAATTTGGAGCCGAGAATTTGCAATCTGTCTGGGAAATGATTAGGGGAGAAATACAAAGCCCAGTTTGTATAACAGGGTTTTGTTTGTTCATTTTTCCTGAGTTGTGTTAAAGAATAATTTAGAAGAAAAAGGATGAATACAATGGGAGGGGCTGGAGCAATGCTCAGAAGATTGAGAGTTAAAATTGTCTCAGGTCCATTCTGAGCCGCCTGAGGACAGAGGCATGCTTATTAGGATGTAAAATGGGTCTTTCTTGCCCACTAAGTTTTTATTATTTTTTTTGTTCTTTTTTTTTTGGTTTTTTTTTTTTTTTTTTTTCGAGACAGGGTTTCTCTGTAGCTTTGGTGCCTGTCCCGGAACTAGCTCTTGTAGACCAGGCTGGCCTCGAACTCCCAGAGATCCGCCTGCCTCTGCCTCCCGAGGGCTGGGATTAAAGGCGTGCACCACCACTGCCCGGCTCCCACTAAGTTTTTCTAAACAGGGCTTTACAAGAACAAGAAATAGATGATGTGTCTATTTGTTCTTAGAAGTGAGCTAGATCAGTGTGGTGGTTTTTGCTTGGGGATATGCTAGTGAAAGATTTAACAGTTAATAATTTGTGCTATTAATAAGAACAGTGGTCCAGCATGGGGGTACCTAAATAATATTCACAGAATTAGGAGTTCAAGGTCATCTTTGGTTACACAGTGAATTGAAGACCAATGTAGGCTACATGAATATTCCTCTCACAAAACGGAAAAACAACAACCAAAACTGGGGTAAGGGTGGGTTGGGGATGTGGCTCAACTGCCAGAGTGCTGGCCTGTCATGCAAGAGGTGCTGAGCTTGATCCCCTGGCAGCCTATAGACCAAGGAAGGTGACTCAGACCTGTAATCCACACATTCTGGAGGTGAAGATAGAAGGATCCGAAGTCCTAGGGCATCTTCAACTACACAGCAGGTTTGAGGGCATTCCAGGCTACAGGAGCTCCTGTCTCCAAAAAGGAAAGAGAAGGAAAACAATAGCTAAAAAGCTACGCATTTGCTGATAGAAATGCCAGATGGAAAGAAACCGGAGTCCTTGCTGACTGTGATTTCCATAACAGACCCGGCCTGTGGCATGTCTACCTCTAGACTTATTTTAGCTTCAAGAAAATACCTTCCATTTAAACCTTATTGTCTGTGGCTCTGTTCTCAGAGACAAACATGCAGTAAGGCATATTTAGCATGTTTCTATGAGTATGAGTTATAAATGAATATTCCTCATTTCAAAGCTCTTTAGTTAATCCAGAGAGAACATGGACTACTCACGGGGGGAAGCTGTGTTACACAAGCCATTTGGCTTCTGAATTTTAGACTGCACTTTGTAAGAATTTGGGCAGCAAAGAGGCACGGATGGTTTTAAAGGTAAAAGTAAGGTTGGTTGGTATTCTATGTTCTCTGCAGGAAACAAGATAGAGCAAACATTTTCTATAAATATCCCAGGGAAGTAAAACAGCCAGAACTGGGAAGCACTTCTTTCTGTAGATACACCATTTATCGGTTTCGAAAATACCATATTCCTTCAAAATATAACTACCCCTTTATTTTTAGAGGCTTATTTTAAGTTTATCTATTATTAGTTTAAATGTTTCATTAACACATACTAATTATACGTTAGTAGGGCTTCGCTATGATATTTTCATACATGCACACATGCATTATTACTAAATCCCCTCCTGTTACCCTCCCTTTGGTTCCTTGCTCTTCTTAACGAGCTAGCACATTTACTATCATGTCTTCTAAAAATGAATTTTTCAGCTTGAGTGTGATTCACTTCTAAGATAATTGAAAATATCATGATAAGTATATATTTTCTGAATTTCAACAGTTTCTTACATACTAATGCATCGCAAGGCTCTATAAGAAATCAAAGTCTTCACTGTCTTCAAAAGGTTTTGGATTCTACTTGATGACTGCTTTGTGGAGAAACTCACTAGTAGGAGAACAGAAACCAACAGTTTTCTCCGAGTTTACAGTGCTGGTTTTGTTCTTCATTCTTTGTTCCGCGCAGCCTTAGATATGACAGTGGTGTGTCTGTTCCGAGGCCTCAGAGACAGGTCCCAAAAGAGAAAACCCTGGGGACAGTGTCTGTCTGCTGTTTCGTGTCCATTGTGAGTGACCTAGTATCTGTGGAGAATCAGGGTCATTGAAGGTCAGGCTGGGACAAGACCAAAACCCCACAGAGGCGCATTTATCCTGCCTTCTGCTCCCCTGTGTCCTCTGGGGTGCAACAGGTTTACTACAAGCAATGTGTATCTTGAATTTACTACATTAAGAATAAGTGACAGCTGACTATAAAGGCACAAGGCTGTGGGCCCAGCACTCTGGAGTTAGAAGCAAGGAGAATGCCACAAATTGAAGGCCGGTCTGCTCTACACAGTGGGTTCCAGGCCAGCCTAGGCTAACATGAAATGCTGACTCAAAACAAAGCGAAAAGAAAAAGAAAACAGAAACAACAACAATAAAAAAAAACACTTCCAGAAAAGAGACAAGGGAAGAACATTTTCTAGCACAAAACTGTAGCACTCTTTGGTGCTGTCCATTACTCCCGTGGCAAAGGTTGCACAAGTTCACAGATTTGTCCAAGTGCATGCCTGGTGTATGACGAGCCCTCACCTAGAGAATTCTGACCGGTTTTAGCAAACCAATTGAGTTAGATACCAGGACTCAGAGCGGAATTCAACATGGTATCTCCCCAGCTGCCCCGGAGGCCATACTGTGAGAAGCCACCCTCATCCTGGGTCCTTTCCTTTAGGCCTTTTGAACTGGTTTCTTGTATCCCACCCTTCCATCAGAATGTTCTCCTTTTTTCGGAGACAACCTTGTTTTGGCCACGCAGGTCCCTTTTGCTTGTCAGCATTCATTACACTTCTCAGAGCAGATCCTGTCAAGGTTTTAGCTCCTTGGTCTCCCCCAGCCCTGCTTTTTCACTGACTGAGAAGCAGCTATCCAAGTGAGCATAGCTCGCTTTCCCTGGCTCTTGTCGTTGACAGATACTCTCTATCCTTGGTTTTGTTTTTCCTCTCTCTCTCTCTCTCTCTCTCTCTCTCTCTCTCTCTCTCTCTCTCTCT
>JABTXL010000186.1:8108632-8192185 GCA_025134845.1 Neodon shergylaensis
TCTCTCTCTCTCTCTCTCTCTCTCTCTCTCTCTCTCTCTCTCTCTCTTCCTCCTCTACCCCTAGCCCTTTCTTTCTTGGGTAGTCATTGCCAGTTCCCTGGCATTTTCCACTGTGCTATTGCTGAAGTAGAATAGAAGGGGGAGGGCCCCCACCTCCCCACCCTACCCCCGTGGGTTCCCTGCAGTGTATTCACGCTGTTACACCCATTTTGGATGCTGATAAAAGAGATGGAGTGAAGAACTCTGTGTTCTCCGCAGCGCAACAGATTCTGTTCTGCAGCTCAGGTCCGGGAACACAAAAATGCTGGAAATAATGGGTGCTGTCTGTGAGAAATACAAAGCTCCAAGCAAGTGAAATTACACGTTTAAGGTTTCGTTTTGCGTGCCTACAGAAGGCAGCAGTTGCACGGTTTCCGAGGCCACCTAGTTGTGTAACACTGAAAGATCCAGATCCGTGGCAAGCAGGAGAGAAAATGTGGACATGGTAGCAGGCAATGTTATCAAACCCCTTATTTTTGGTGCTGTATCATTGCTGATTCTGGTTTTTTGTTTTGATTTGTTTTTGTCTGTTCACATCAGCCCCATGCTTTGACTGTGCTGGCGTTTTTTGTGGCCTTCGCTGCTCTCTTGGTGTCTTTGGGTCAAGTCTCAGGACTGCCTGCTTGGGGAGTGTCGCCTGCTTGGACACCATACCCACCCTCCCACTAATAGAGCTGGTTCAGGGCTTCACTTGAGTCCAGCTTACCCCAACTTTCCACAAACTGGAGTCACCTGGGAAAAGGGGAACTGCAATTGAGGAATTAGGCTAGTTGCGGGGATTTGGTTTTGTTTGTTTAACGATCGACGTGGAGTGCCCGGCCAACTGTGGGCAGTATCCCTCTTGGACAGATGGTCCTGGGTATAAGAAAAGCAAGCTGAGTGTGCTGTAGAGAACAAGCCAATAAACAGCATCTTTCCAAGGCTTCTGCTTCAGGTCCCACAACCCCGCTTCCTGCCTTAAATTCCTGCCTGACTTCCCCTAGTGATGAACTGTTACCCGGAAGTACAAGACGAAGCACACACAGGCCAAATGCTTGCGGTCAGTGCTTTATCACAGCGACAGACACAAAAGTAGGACACCAGGTAACTGGACGCCAATCCAGTAAACCAACTCACTGCAAGGTACTTGCTCGCCCGCCGCCGCCTCATCAAACTTTCATTGCACACCCCAGCCCCGCGCTGGAAGTGAAGGTCTGATCAAGGTTGTTTTGATACATTATTAATGTTCAGGGTAGTTAGTAACCTTGGCTCTGGGTTCATACACTCCTGGGTTCAAATCTTACCTGTCACTTGCAAGATGTGTATTTCAGGAAAAATTACCTACCCCATTTAGAAGTTTCTTCCTTTGCAAAATGGGGACAAGCATAAATTCCTATACTTTGGGGAGGGAGGGTTCTTACAGATAATCATATTGCAGGTACATAGGGCCTATTCTTTATTATGTTTATTTTTTCTGCGTATGATTCATGTGGGCTCTTCATCCCTTAAGTTTGGATGTAAACTGTTAGTAGTTTAGCAGTTAAGGATTTAAGTCTTGTGACAGGTTGTTCAAAGGTCTTTAGGGATTCTGAGGAGTCTGAATCTCATCAACACTGATTGCTTTGTTCTGACAGTGAACTATCCCGGTGTCAGTGTCTGAGGAACTGAAGCAGAGCGAATGGCTGCAGGCAGAGGAGGTGAGTTTTCCAGATGAGGCAAGCCTGGCTGTAAAATGCCAGGAAACAGCAGCTGAGGATCACGAAGTGAAAAGTAGGTCGCTTGCTGGGAGTCAAGGTGTCAGGTAGCATAGGAGATGGAGAGCCCAGACCCATAAACAGTAATAGGCTGTGAAAATGCTACAACAGCCATTAACCAAAGGAGAGCCTTTTCGATTGTGCGCCACCGTGGGGGAAAAAGAACCTGCCGGCTGTGCAGTCAGCGTTAGGTCAGGCTTGCACACGTGCAAAGTGATACTGTCAGCATTAGCCATGTCATTCTGAACACAGAAGACTGTGCTAGAGAGTCCAGAGAGCTGACTGTGAACCACAATGGAAAGGCAGAGCAAGAGGGAAAGGGAGCGAAGTTCCTGTATATTCTGTCTGCCTCCTGAATTTGGGTTATACGTTTCCACTGGTTATGGCTTCAGATTTTAATGTGTCAAGATTTGGAATGCTTAGGTGGAACATCTGTTTGCTTGCTTCTCCTAAGCTGATCATGAAGCCCTAACCAAGGTTGTCCTGACGGGCTTTCAACGTTCAGTACATTGACGAGACTTCTACTATTACAGGTTGTTCTGCTTGGAAGGAAGCTTTAAAATGACAAATTTTGTGAATTAGTTCGGAGGATTCTAAGAGTGAGGCCTGTGCCTATCACGTCAGGAGGCCTTTAAGCAATCCTCTGGGGCTTCCCAGCTTTGGCTCAGTGGAGGAGGTTGGCACGAGGCTGTCTGGATGGTGAGAGGTAAAGGCTGGCTGAGGTGTTCTGCTCTGCTGTGCTCAACGTCACTTCCTTCCTTTCTAGTGCACGACTGTTTCTGATGAGTTTACTTACCTCCCATCGGCAAGCTGTGCAAGTCTGGGATGATGAACGGGATGGAAGCGTAGCTGAAGGAACACGGGTTTGCTCAACTCTGTATTTGGAATGTCATTTCAGACAAACAAACAAACAACAAACAGATGCAGCCATCCTAGGCTCCCTTTGAAGATTTGATCCAAGCAGAACCATGCCAATTTCCTGGGTTTCTAACACAAGCTTCGCTATGATTGTTATTCTCCCAGAGTTACTCAATCGCGAATTAGAGTGTCATTATTGTTCTAGTTTTTCATCACTGGGATGAGGAAACGACAGGGGAGACTCCAGGTAGTTCCATGGTTGTCAGGCAAAACACAACTTCCTGGCAGCAGGGTGTGACTTTGTGTCAGCTTGGAACCACTGTGAGACAGGAAGGGGCTTGAAAGAGGGTGCGGGCTTTGAAGTCAGCCTCCAAGGACTTCTCCAACCAGTTTCTGTCACCTAAGAACCTGCTCACACCAACCAATTAACACATCCATGAAATTAGTGTCCTCATAATCCAGTCACTTCTCAACAGTGCCATCAGCTGGTGACCAAGCCTTTAACACACAGACCTTTGTCGGGTGATACTTTTGTGTAAATTGTAAAATTTCTTAAATTGTTGAAAAACCACCCTGAATGGGGCAGTGGTGGTGCACACCTTTAATCCCAACACTTGTGAAGCAGAAGCAGGCAGATTTCTATGAGTTCAAAGCCAGGCTGGTCTACAGAGGAAGCTCCAGGACAGCCAAAACTGTTACACAGAGAAACCCCATCTCGAACCACCCCCAAAAGAAAGAAAAACCACTATGCACCCAAATTATGATGTAATGTCTGCATTGATTTTCCTGGCATCTGATATGTTGAATCTATACAGAATGGTTTGATTAAAAATTTATCTAACCCCAAGTCCACTTGAGTGTTTAAAATAAATTAAAGCTCTTTGGAAACTGGGCTCTGTGCAGAAGCGCCAGGCCTTCCAACTTTCTAGGGCCACTTTGGAGCCTTGCGTTCCAAACAGGTAAGGAAGCAGTAATTAGGCCCATATCCAGAGGAATATAAATATTGCTTCTAATATAGTCTTCTCAAAATATCAGGCAGAGGCAGAACTGAACAGAAGACAGATGGTTTTAAACAGCTGGGGAAAGCAATTTGATTACAAACTGTGCCTAGTAATCTGCACTAAGGAAGAAATCTTCCCAGGTCTCTGTTGAAGGCCTTGGCTGTACCTGAAAAGGCAAGATGTCGTCCAAGGAAACAGATTTCACCTGGGAAGAGTCATGCTCTTAAAATACAGTGCCAGAATGTCATAGACAGGAAATAAGGGTGAGGGCGACATTAACAATACACATATCCATTGATTTCAATTTGGAAGCCTCCTGACTCGAAAAACACTAAATTTGAATTTATAGTCTTAAATGATTAGAATGGGTTGAGGATCTTTATAAAACTGGCAGGTACCAAGGAGAGTCTCCCATTATTGAAAGCAGTGAATATGATTTAAATATTTTGGAATCACCTAACAAGAAATTATACCATTTCTTTGAGTTAAAAAAAATAACCTTTTGTGTTTCAAACCAAAAATGGAGCTAACGGACGCACACAATTGTCCCAGAGAATCTTAGGGGAGAAATGTGGTAGCGTGGAGTCCACTCATCAATGCTGAAGGTAAAGATGCAGTAGTCTCTTCTATGCTCTGAAGTAGACTGAGATTTTTTTGTTCCTTATTTGCATAAGTTTGCTTCTATCGGCTCTAGGAACGCAAGTGTAAGCGTCTTTTCTTCAGAGACATTAATTTTATGAACTAAATGTAGAGCCACTTCTCAGTTTGAGTGAAGTGGCTAATCTCTAAAAAGAGAACAGAGGTAAAGAGAAACTTTGTGTCCACTTTTGTTTTTTTCTTTTCCTGATCTTACTTGAAAACTATATCTTAAAGGCAGCTGTCTATGTGTGCACTTAGCAGCTCACAAGTACAGGGCTCACTGCGGCAGGTAACTCTTAACCTTTCATTGTGCCGTTGAAAAAGAGAACTATTGTTTTCCGCCATCTGCACTTGAAAACTGGCAGGTGAAGCTGCACAAATAGATTGTGCTTTTATCTATTTATGTATGGCTAGTCCTAAGTGTTTCTGTAAATATCATGTTCCTCACGGGAATGGAAAGTCCACAGGCATAAGTGCTGAGGACATTTTTTTATTCCATTTCCTGAAAAGAGAATGTTTAACACTTTTTCTGTGCTTTCTACCCGTATCTCCGTTGCTACCCTTCTTAGCTTACTTTTGTTTTAAATTCTGTGTGTTCTCTTAATGTTTAAAGGTGCTTTCATGATCTTGGTTCACATTTTGATACACTTTTAATAGAATCAGGGACAACACTGTTCCCACAGCATTTTAAAGGACCTGAAGCCTTTGTAAGGTGTCTCTTCTTTTCTCTCTGTGACTTGCTTTCTTTTTTCTTTTTCGGTTTTTCGAGACAGGGTTTCCCTGTCGCTTTGGAGCCTTTCCTGGAACTTACTCTGTAGACCAGGCTGGCTTCGAACTCACAGAGATCCGTCTGTCTCTGCTTCTGTAGTGCACGGATTAAAGGTGTGCGCATCACCTCCTGGCTGTAACTTTCCTTCTTTCCTGCCCTCTGAAATATTTCTGAGCAGGGCATCACGCCATCAAAAGTAGCGTGGTTTCCACACAGCTCTGCAACGCGCTCTTTAAGCCTGGAAATCGGTGAATCAGGAGTTCGGGGCATGGAAGCAAAGGAGTCGCAGCAGTACGCTACAGCACCTGATGAGGTCGCTAGGTAGCTGGGGGAGGGGAATTAGGGAACCGGTTTGTGATTTTATAACCTACTTCCTAGGGAGTGTCCCAGACACCTGCAACGAACTTGAACTGCTCCCTCCCCCCCCCCCCGCCCCGCCCGGGCCTCTTGGCTTTGCCCAAAGGAGAAAAGAAAGGGAGCCTCCTCTGCCTCCACCTGGCTCCCCGTTGTTATTCCCAGCGTCTTCCAGTTGTTTCCCCCGCACTTTTCTAATTTTCAGTTCTAAAGCTTGACCGGTGACAGATTCTACTGTAAGATGAACTTCGCTATCTCGTTTCTCAGAACAGGATCGCGTTTCCCCTTATAATATTACAGAGGGATGTCTGCCCCAATAGCATTGATTTCCCTATTATCACACTCTGGACTCCAGGAGGTTAAATAGCATCTAACTCTAGAGGCTGGTGGTGAATTCTAAAACAGAGTCGTATTTAACACTGTTATCAAATTTTTTGGTTGCCACAGTCCCCAAATATATGCAGTCGAATTATCATGTTAAAATTATGAAAACTGAAGAAAACTCGCTATTCATTCATTGCTCATTTCCGGAGAGTCTACTTTCCACGTCCTACAGCGAATATTTACAGGCGCGTGTTCCAGGCAGAACGAGCATGGCATTGTGGACAGGGATGCGGCAAGCACTCTTCTCTTCTACAGCTATGGAATTTCATGCATCTTGCCCACTTTATTGTTCTCTTGGGGAACAGCAGAAAGGCAGTGGTTCATTCATAAGGCAAAAACGTCTCAAACACACAAAGAAAGATAAGGGGCTGGGGAGATGGCTCAGCAGTTAACAACTCTGGCTGCTTTTCTAGAGGTCCTAAGTTCAATTCCCAGCAACCATATGATGGCTCACAACCATCTGACTCCTTCTTCTGTCTTGCAGGCATATATACAAATAGAACACTCAAAGGATAAGTAAACAAACTCTTTTTAAAAGATAGAAAGATAAATGTTTACCAGAGCTTTGTACAATCAATATAAATGCACAAAATGAATAAAATGTTCATTTATTACACCTGGCTTAAATTATATAGAACTACAGAATTTTGGAGGTTAAATTGTCTTAATTTTTTTGTGTGTCCAGTACCCTTATTGTTAAGTCTTATGCCTTAATTAACATATACATACTCGCATGGAGTATGTATACTCCATGCGAGTATACATACTCCATGCGAGTATGTATATGTTATATGTATATGTTATATGTATATATTAATGTTCCTTGGGTACCCATGGAACATTAATTCCATACGTTTAAATGGGTAAGCAAGAGGCCTGACCAAAATGGACCAGGCATAATAGGAACTTAGCCTTCTTTTTGTCTTATATTCTAAATGTGATTATTTGAAAGGCTAATACATTGGGCCATCAGTTTTCTTTAGGGAGAAAGGATAGCTATTTCTATTCCATGAAGAAAGGTACTTTTTTAAATAGCAATTTATCTTACATCATTCTATTAGCCATGAGGACACAGAACATACTTTGGGAGATCCAGCTGTCAGTCTGATCACGTGAGTGGGGATGTCTAACACTGTTTATCTTTTCATGGGAATGATTACAAAAGTAGTCACAAAGAAATGAAGGATTATGGACTTTGGGGTATTTTAAAAACACCATTAAGGATCTAGGCATGGTGGCATTTGCCTTTAATCATAGCACTTGGGAGGCAGAGGCAAGAGGATCTCTGTGAGTTCAAGGCCAGCCTGGTCTACACACAGAGTTTCAGAACAGCTAGAACTACATAATGAGACCTTGTCTCAATTTTTTAATATAAAGAATGTAGTAGAAAGTATGCCAGCATGTGGTAGATGTTTGTTTGTGCCATTTCGTTCTATTGTGAGTATTGTCCATGAATTGTCTACCATAAGTAAAATATTCAGAAGAGATCTTTGTTGCACAGGCTCACAGAGTGTGTGGCGAAGAATTTGAACCCAGGCTAAAAAAACTTCACATTCTTGACTCTATTTACGTCTTCTATACCTTCTACAGGTGTTTGCAAGCTCAGAGATGAATTCATTAAGAAAATGATGCCAATCGTGGTGGCCCATGCTGGTAGGATTTGCTGAAGGAGGTGGAGACAGGAGGATCATGAGTTTGATGCTAGCCTGGGCTACACATTTTTGACCAGGCAGTGGTGGGGCATGCCTTTAATCCCAGCACTCGAGAGTCAGAGGCAGGGGGATTTCAGTGAGTTCGAGGCCAGCCTGGTCTACAAAGTGGGGTCCAGGAGAACCAGGGCTACACAGAGAAACCCTGTCTCAAAAAGAAAGAAAGAAAGAAAGAAAGAAAGAAAGAAAGAAAGAAAGAAAGAGAAAAGAAAATACATGGTAAATCTAAAATCATAATTGTCTCAAGGTATGGTAAATCTGAAATCATAATTGTCTCAAGGTATGGTGCTGTGAGATGGTTCAGTTGGCAAAGAGTGTTGTGTAAGTGTGAGACCCTAAATTCACATTTGCAGCACCTATGTGCTTGTTGGGTGGGAGCGACAGCTTCCTGAAACATCTGTACTTGGAGGCAGAAGGGAGGGAGGAAGGGAGGTAGGGAAGGATGGAGGGAGGGAGGGTGGGAGAGGGAGAGAATCCTTGGACCAAGGTGGCTCTTGAGACTAGCTGAGTCAACCAATTTCGCATTCAACTGAGAGGCTCTGCCTCAGTCTGTCGGGTAGAGAGCAACCAGAAAAGACAGCCCACATTGACCTTGGGGCTCCACATACATAGAAACATACATGCATGTGTACCAGCATGCATACACATTTGAACATGCATGAATACCACACACACATGCAAAAACAAAGACAATGAAAATAGCTTTAAAAACTATCAATGAGATTTTACAAAAAAGATTATGTGCTAATAATTAATTAAATGAACTACTTTGGACACTGGCTCAAATACCAATGTTTCACTGTCCCTGTTACTGCAGATTAGAAGGACTATGTATCATTAAATGACAAATCACTTAGACTAATACACACACACATATGTATGCCTGCATAAATTCTCACAGTACACACATGTATGCATGTATAAACTCTCATACTACTAAAATAACAAAAATCTGAACATATCTAATTGTAGATGGATTTTTCCTTGGGCTGCCAGTTCACAAAAACTGACGTGGAGACTCATTATTGTAGTGATATTTCATTTGTATTTTATGAAATAAAGCTTACCCGAAGACCAGAATGCAAAACAGCCACACTAGTCAACCATACAGGCCAGGCAGTGGTGGCCCACACCTTTAATCCCAGCAGCCGCACTAGTCAGCCACAGAGGCTGACTTTAATCCAAGCACTAGAGAATATAATTCAGGATGAGACAAGACCTCACTCTTCTTCAGTCTGAAGATTTCAGAGTTAAGAGCTCTCTAGTAGCTGGCTGCTTTTGCTTTCCTATCTTCAGGTTGAACCCCAATATCTGTTTCTGTGTTTTTATTAATAGTGCTACATTTTATTTCATTTCATTTTTTGCTGCATTTTATTAATCATGAAAACTTGACCTGCAGTTTAGGCTTGTTCCTCTAGCTCTTATAATTTAAATTAACCCATATCTTTTAATACACATTCTTTTACGTGGCTCGGTTACTTACCTTTGCTCTGTACTGCCCAGCCTGCCTCCTCTCTATCTGGCTGGTGACTCCCCCTTTCTCTTTCCCAGAGCTCTCTCTGCCCAGGTGTCCCTGCTATACTTCCTGCCTAGCTATTGGTTTAGCTTTTTATTAAACCAGTTGCAGTGACGTTATCTTTACGCAGTGTAAAGGAATATTCCACAACATCTAATCTTGATATTTTCAGAAATGATGTGTGTTGATGTGAGAGAACTGAGCCAGGCCCAGGAAGTTCATTACCTGGAGCACCAAGCTTCTCCACTTCCCACAAATGCTCACCATCCGATTGCACACAAAATGCAGTGCCCCCTGAGCCTCCCATCCTTCAAGACCCCACGGCATCCATCCAGACACGGAGGCTCTGCTGCCTTTAGGAAAAGACTGATTTTCTTGAGGCCTCCAGGGTTTGCCAGGGTTCTTTTTGGAAAACCAGCTATCTCCCCAGATGTGTGGTAAACAGAGAATCCTGTCCTGGGTGGAACAGAAACGCAGTAATGCCAGGCTTCACCTTGGTCCGAGGGGACAACTGCTTTCAGGACCCCGTGTCTGTGTCTGTGTGTTTCCAGGACCCCAGACTTTAAAAAACTACCACAAGAAATGGGCTCTGTAGACAGAGGTAAAGCCAAGTACCAAGCTCAGTGTTCATCTCGGGTGGTGAGAGAATGGTTTGGAGGCTGGTGTGTGGGGCAGAGAGAAGTCAAGAAAGAAAGCCTCTTGAGCCTATGTCTTGGAAGGCTCAAAAGCCTTCAAAGGCCAGGCATCTAGGCAGGCAGCTCAAGACTAAACAAGACCTTGCAGGGCAGACGCTTGCCATAGTTGTAGGTCCCAGAAAGCCAGTTCAGTTATGATGTAATCTAGAAATTCAGTTCTTCTTTTGTTTTGCTATGTGAACTCTACTGTATTGAAACATTTTCTACTGAGATAAAGTTTTAAAGGAGCGTGAATGTTGAAGAAAATAACCCATAGGCCACATTGATACAAGCTTGCAGGCCTTGCCATAGGCCAACTGTTTGGTGGTCTGGTTGGATAGGCAGTCTTAATAGGTGGTCAAGAACCTGAATTCATGCTATTGAATTATGTTGGCACTGTTTCCCTCTCTGTTCCTTTTCTATAGTCCTCTTAAGGCAACTTTATCTACAGCAAGCAACACCAATAATTCCTTCTGCAAGAGGTGAACAAGAGATGGGAGGGAGATGGGACAGGGAACAAGAGAGGAATGGTGGGGCGAAAGGTATCATGTGATTTTGCTTATGCAGAATATGAACTTAAATGTATACATACTGTATATATAGTATAGCATATATTATATTTAGTATATGTTATGTTGCATATATACACATATATGTGGCAAGAGTACAGAAAGGAGACTATTTAGATGGAGAAAAGAGACAAACAGGAGGAGGAGGGATGGAAGAAGGCAGCAGTCTTGGGAAATAAGAGCAAGATACAAGATATGTCTGTATGAAAATGTTACAATGAAACCTGTTATTTTAGGTGAGAGCTAAACACACAAATAAAAACAGTAATTGCTTCTACCTATGATTCTGCAATTTTAATGTGCCTATGAATCACTAGGGGTGTGTTAAAACGAAGGTTACTAAACTTGCTTGGAAAGCTTCTGCTCCCCTGATGGAATCCTGGGGTGTGGCAACACCCACCTTAGTTTACCGTAACACAGATGGTGTGGACACGGCACTGTGAGAAACAGTGAGTCACCATGTGGCTGATGCTGGCTTGTCTGTATTTCAGCCCCAGCTTCTCTCCTGAAATAGAGATTGGCATGCACAGCTGCCTCTTGCCAGCTACCATCCCCACCATGTCGCTCACTTGCTATTGCCTCCATCCAGATTCATTATTTTCTTTCAACGCCAGCAGAGGAGCTTGCTTTATGTAGGTTAGTTTTTTGTCAAGTTGACACAAGCTGGAGCCATCTGTAAAAAGAGAGCCTTAGTCGAGAGACTGCCTTCTAAAGACGAGCCCGTGACCAAGATTGTGAGTCTATTTCTTGATTTGTGGCCCGTGACCAAGACCGTGGGACTATTTCTTGATTTGTGCAGAGGGCTCCCATCCCTAGCAAGGTGGTTCTGGGTGTAAGAGAAAACAAAGTGAACAAAGCAATGTAAACATGCCAGCAATCAATCTATGTTCTGCATGGCCTCTGCTCTAGTTTCTGTCTCCTGGTTTCTACTTGAGTTCCTGCCTTGACTTCCTTCAGTGATGGCTTGTGGTTCCAGTGATGGCCTGTGGTCCCAGTGATGGCCTGTGGTCCCAGTGATGGCCTGTTATCCCAGTGATGGCCTGTGATTGCCTGTGGTCCTAGTGATGACCTGTGTACCCAGTGATGGATGTCTAAACCAAACATACCCTTTCCTCCCTAATTTCCTTTTAGTCACCATCCTTATCTTAGCAACAGAAAGCAAATATACATTTAGCATAGTATAATCACGTAGAGTTGGACTCAAACTCTGTGTTTGCAACTTGGAACTCCTGATTCTCCTGCTTCTGCCTCTCAAGGACTGGGTTTATAGATGTGCACCTCCACCCTGAGTCTGCTCAGGTCCAGAGACTGAACCCAAGGACTTGTGCATTCCGGGCAAGCATTTTACCAAGAGAATTAAATCTCCAACCCCTAATTCTTTACGTCATTGAGATGAACCATTGAGATGAGCCATTAGCTTAATTTCCCAAGCATAAATCTACCCTTTAACTTTTGACAGACATAGACTAGGGTTAGGATGCATGGAGTGTGTGGGCAGGCAGCAGCGTGCCTACTTAGCTGTTCTTTAACTCTCCAAGTCTTGCAGGACTGCTCAGCTATGGTACCGTGGCAATCTACGTGAACCCTGCTTTTCTAGGACAAGCAATAACAACCACTGCTTTATTTATTAAAGCTCACACCAGGGCAGACACTCTAGTGTGCTTGCATTAATTCAATCATTTCTCGAAGCCGCTATCTAGTTTTTGGCAGTTCACTATCCCCTGAGTTTTGAAGTGGAAGCTTGAATAACATCCAACTTCAATGGGGGTCATTCAGGACCCCAACACACCTTCAAAGTATAGCAAAAAAATCTATCACAGTGCAGTGGTGAATTAAATGAGATTTAGGCAATTATTAGGTAAGTTATAAAATACAGGTGATATTTATCATTCATCAAATAACTTCTCACATGGATTTTTTTACCCCGTACTCATAAATCATCTGATATTGTGTATGAGAGCATGACATTTAGATGAGGGATGCTATGTTTATTTATGAATATAAATATAGTGTAGTAAAAAACTGTCCCCCCAAAGCCAAGGAGTGCCATCCACCATGAGAAACTAAGCTGGGAAGAAAGCAAGAAAGGATTCCTTCCTAGACAGCACCTTGTACTTTGAATTTGTATTTCTTTTCTAGCAGAAAAGAGGTCTTGGTGGTTTTAAGCCAGCAGTCTGTGGTTGGTTATTTGTTGCAGCTGAAGTGGGAAAAGGAGATATTAGCTAGTGTGTTAAAGAGGATATGTGGCTGAACACAGACTGGTCTACAATACTTGGCAATTCAGTACTGTAGCAGCTAAATACACAGGCATGCTCGCTATGACTTGTGATTAATACCATTTGAAACTCATCTTTCTCAAGATTATAAAGCTATTTATTTTTTATCTTATGTGTACTGTTGTTTTGCCTGCATGTATGTCTCTGTGAGAATGCCAAATCCCCTGGAACTGGAGTTACAGACAGTTGTGAGCTGCCATATGGGTACTGTGAATTGAGCCCAGGTCTTCTGGAAGGAAGAACAGCCAGGGTTCTCAACCACTGAGCCATCTCTTCAACCCCTATAACTCATCTTTTTTAGAGATGGTGTCTTACTGTGTAATCCAGACTGGCCTGGAACTCACAGAAATAATCCCACTCTGCCTGTCTTTCTGTGTAATCCAGACTGGCCTGGAACTCACGGAAATAATCCCACTCTGCCTCCCAAATGCTGAGATTTTTTTTTCTTTCTGAGACAGAGTTTCTCTGTGTAACAGTTCTAGCTGTCCTGGAACTCTCTCTCTGTAGTCCAGGCTGCCCTCAAAGTCAAAGAGATCCACCTGCCTCTGCCTCCCAAGTGCTGGGATTAGAGGCTTGCTCCACCACTGCCGGGTACCCTTTTGTTTTTTGATTGAGATTATGAGAACAGCACAATGGTTGAGACTCATCTCTTTAATGACGTCCTAAAACACTAAAGAATGGACCAGCCAGGCCTTTGGACTCAGTAGTTGTAGTGAAGAGGGGTCCCAGTGAGTCCTAAGAGCTGGAAAAGGGCATCCAAATAGCCTCCTTTGTTTCTTCTTTGAAATATTTGGAGGAGTGTTTGTGGTCCTCGCCCCTCAAAGGGGCAGAGAGATGAACTCTGCTAGCCAATGGGAAGAGGGCGAGGATCACTGTTACTTCGTGGCTACAGTAAAGATGACCAGTGTCATCAAATACACACACAGATAGTTTTCACTCCTTCTAAGCTACTGGTGCCTATTAGTTCTCTTGCCTTTTTCATTTTAACTCCCCAACCCTGCCTCCTTTCTCTCATCTCTTACTGCTAAAATGCCTAGACGGAAGAAACCCATTCTCATTCTGGCTTTGCCTACGTGTTGAAATAAGGGCGGCGGGGGCTGCGTCCCCAAACACCCCGGCCGTCTGCTTGGCTAGCTTATGCCCGAAATAACAACACACAAACTATATTCATTTAAATACTGCTTGGCCCATGATATCTAGCCTCTTCTCGGCTAACTCTCGCACCTGGACTAGCCCATTTCTAATCATCTGTGTAAGCACCCCAAGGTGCGCTTACCAGGAAGATTCTAGCCTACGTCCATCTTGGATTGGAGCTTCATCGCTCACGTCTGTCCGGGAGACTGGAGCATGGCTTCTCTGCTCCAGAGAGCAGAGCTTGTCGAGTCTGAGCTCACTTCCTCTTCCTCCCAGTATGCTATTCTGTTTATTCCTCCCACCTATGTTTTAACCTATGAGGGCCAAGCAGTTCCTTTATTACTTAACCAATGAAATCAACAGATTGATATATGACACTCCCACATCACTTCCCCTTTTTCTGTTTAAACAAAAAGGAAAGGCTTTAACTTTAACATAGCAAAATTGCATATAACAAAACAGTTATTAAGCAAGAATTACAGTTACAATGGAAAACTATAACTATCTATTCTTCAAATTTATCAAAGACTCCAAAAGAACACAATATTACCTAAGTGAACAAGAAATCCAAAACTCTAGAAATGATAGAGACATTTCGCTGCCTGGACAGTCACCCAAAGTTTCTCTGTACCGTTGGGGCATCCATCTTCGGCCTACAGGCCCATAGTTTCCAGCAGACATTTCCACAAAGCAGGAAATTTCAAAGGCAGTCACTATCTGCTTGTCCTGCAGAATGTCTCTCAGACTCCTTCATGAATCAGGAACCCCGAAAGATCATCTCACCTTTAGGCAAGTTCAGTAGTCCTCTCTCTGCGGGTTCTCTGTGTCCAGTTTATGCAATAGTCCAGGCAAGAAGTTTCTTGCCTAAATGGCTATCAAACTCCATAAGGATCCTCTTCGATGCCCATCTTCTTCCTGAAGTAGATTGGTGCTGCCAGGAGCAGACATGTCTCATTGTCATGAAAAACCCTAAGTTATTAAAACATTTAAAATGCCATATTCTATAATCCTTGAAAGATATGAAGAATGTCTATCTAAAATATATCTATGTACATCTAGAAAATCTTAACTAACATGCTACAAGCTTGACTATTATTGATTATCCATTAACAACCTATATACATTACATTTTTACATAAACTACACAATCACAATACCTTAATCAAGAGCAGAAATACATATACATATAACAAAATTGACCTTAAATCTCTATCAATAAGGCAAAATCTATACTAACGCAAATTATTCATATCTATATCATATCCCCCTTTAAATGTAAAAGAACATTTATAAACCATATTTGGGAAAATGGGCGCAGTTTTTTCTCTCTAAACTGCTTCCTGCTGAATGGGGGCGTCGTTAATTAGGTATTTCATGGTATAACCTGTGTGCTAGTTTCATCTTAGTTGGCAGTTGAGCGAAGCAATTTTCTGAAGATGCTTTACAGCAATTCTTCAGGAGGGCGTGGTTGATCATACCAAATTGGAATAGAAGAAATCCATAGAGTCTCATCCTCTGTGAAATTGGGGCGCCATTTGTTGAAATAAGGGCGGCGGGGGCTGCGTCCCCAAACACCCCAGCCGTCTGCTTGGCTAGCTTATGCCCGAAATAACAACACACAAACTATATTCATTTAAATACTGCTTGGCCCATGATATCTAGCCTCTTCTCGGCTAACTCTCGCACCTGGACTAGCCCATTTCTAATCATCTGTGTAAGCACCCCAAGGTGCGCTTACCAGGAAGATTCTAGCCTACGTCCATCTTGGGTTGGAGCTTCATCGCTCACGTCTGTCCGGGAGACTGGAGCATGGCTTCTCTGCTCCAGAGAGCAGAGCTTGTCGAGTCTGAGCTCACTTCCTCTTCCTCCCAGTATGCTATTCTGTTTATTCCTCCCACCTATGTTTTAACCTATGAGGGCCAAGCAGTTCCTTTATTACTTAACCAATGAAATCAACAGATTGATATATGACACTCCCACATCACCTACGCCTCCAAATAATATATTTCATTACCTACCATGGATCTCTGAGCCCGAGAACAGCCTACAGCATTCCTGCTGCTCCTAGCTCCCACCCACCCAGTATCTCTTGCCTCTCCTCTTCTTTATCTTGCTGTTTTTTTCAGAATATTCTGATGTCTTCTGGTTAATGGGCACTGTTTCTGCTATTCCTTGCTGCCTAGAATTTTTTCCTTCTCCCTTTTCTTTGTAAGTAAATTCTCTTTAGTTTTCAGTGCTTGACTTAAGGGTCTACCACCACCATTTAGCCTTTTACAGCAGTTCTTAAAGACAGCTTTATTTTTCCATTCCAAATCCCTCTATTTCCTGGTGGTGGAAATGTCTTTGATGTTGATTGAGCCTCGTCTGACTAGTATGGTGATCATAAGCCATCTCTGGTCTGCTATTGAACGGGAGCTCCCTGAGGAAGTGCACCTGTTTGCCTTTGAAACGTCAGTGCCTTGTTCTCTGGCAAACTGGCTGCTTTTGATATGTTTACTGGTTGGGCAGTGTGTTTGGTACTTTATCTGAAGGAGGGCTCTTGACGTGACAGTCAGTATTTTTTCTGTGTTGTCCCAAGTCAAATCTCCCTTCACCTTTTTGTTGGATCCACCAAACGTCTCTAACGAGGGCCTATTAGAAAGGAGTTTATAGCGGGAAGAAAAAGAACATCTGTAAAGAGAAACTAAACTAGGAAGGGAAGGATACCTGAAGTGGTTTATAGACATGTTTGTTTTTCAAAGTCAGCAGTCATATACCTGTGCTAAAAAGCCACCCCAAGCAACACTGTGCCCTGGAAATAAGACAGGAGCCGGGTCTCAGGGCTGGAGAGTGCTGAGCCAGGGGCATAGGAGAGAGGAAAAGAGAGAAAACAAGACTGTCCCTCTCGGTCACTGACGGAGAGTGTGTGCCCCTCTGAGGGGGCTATTACATTTATTCTGCTTCTGTAGGAAGTGCAGAGAGTACAGGCAATACCAGCCACAACACAGGGGGCACGTCTACTTCTGGCAGGGATGGAGGGTCACTGCTTGCATGATTCCTTCGTTTTAAAGACTGTTGAGAAAAGTCTTTGTCCTGCCCTTTATGTGCTCAGGGCTTCTGAAGTCAGCTCTTTAGTTGAAGGAAGTCCGTGGGATCTACAGGCTACAAACAGGACAGGGGGGAAGTCATGAGAATGGCAACATTATGGACAATTTAATAAGTATCAGACCAAATGCTAAGTATAAAATAGTTTTTTATTTTATTTTATTATTTAAAGACAGGGTCTCACGTATCCCAGGCTGACCTCTGCTTCCCTAGTACTGGGATTAAAAGTGTGTGCCACCACCACTAGGCTTGACCCTGCCTTTTTCTTAAAGCCAGCAAAGCCCCAGTAAATTGTTCCCTTCAGCCACCAGGACATGAAAGATGAGCAGGAAGGCACAGCTCATTCACTCATTTCTGATTTTTAAACTCACGAAACTGATTTTCCAGAGAGTTTTTAACCTTAAGACACATTTTTGTTAATTTTATTATTTGACTATTCGGTAATGTGTGCATGCACGCGGGTTACACTTCCATCCTCTCTCTCGTCTTCTCTTGCTCCAGTTAGCCTCTCTGGAGGGCCCCAGTCCCTTCTCCAGGCCCAGGACTTTGGTTGTTTTATGATCCATTTTGCTTGCCCAGGGCCATTTGTGTGACTCCGGCTGGAACTATCTACCGCAGCCTGGTGGGGTCATTGTCGGGCACACAACGTCTCTACTTCTTGAATCGATCAGCAAATAGGTCACAGGGAGGGGTAGGGCCCCGGATCCCCCTCCATCTATGCCTGTTATTGACAAGATCATTTTATGCAGGCATCTACAGCTGCTGTGAGTTCACTGAAGGGGATATCTCTTACCTAAGAGACGCCAGTTCTCCCTATCTTCTGGTTATTATGTTCTTTCTGATCTGTCTGTCTGTCTGTCTCTCTCTCTCTCTCACACACACACACAATTTTAAAGGGGGGGTGTTATTGGTGTTATTGACGGACACGGTTGATGGCTAGGTAGCCATCTGCACACTGGACAGGCAGAGAACCTTGTAGTTTGAATTCAGCCTTAGTACAGGGCTGAAGACCTGGAAACTTGCTGCAAAGTGTGTGGTGTGGAGACAAAGCTGATGGGATAGGCTGGGGCCCATGTCCGTAGGTAATGGCAGCAACAACAGATGTGTTTGTTCAGCGAGCAGAACGAACTTGTGTACACCGGCTGGCTTCCTCCTTTTTCACTTATATCAGGCCCTGTCCAGACTGTTGGACAATGTGGCTCACATTCAGGGAAGGTCTTTCTCCCTTCGTTACTGTCCCATGTGCCAATATGTCTGGAATCCTCACAAATTTATCCAGAAGTGTTCTTTTCTGGGCATCTCTCAACCTGTCAGTAGTCAATTGAACATTTATTTCCATTATGCTAAATACATCTATCCTTACCCCGACTCTGCACTCAACTGTGGCCAGCTTACTAAACTCATACACGATATAAAAAATACACGATGCTGTTTAGACTGGAATTTGATTGGGGAGAGAGGTAAGTCGAAGCCCTACTGTCTTGGAGTCTCTTGTAAATGCCTAGCTATTGCCTTTGAGACCCACTGCTGGAAAGGGGCTACTCCGTGGTCTCTTTGGTTGTGAGCCTTGGTTAGTTAGCCTTTCCTGGCAGAGCTATCTCTTCCATCCTTCTCTCCTTAGTCATAGCCACTTACACTAAATCAATAGGTCTGACTCTGAGTGAAGTCTTTTAAACAGGAAGTCTGACAGGAAGGAAGACTGGCATTCATTGAGCACCTACTGCATACCCAGTGCTAACGGTATTTTATGCACGTCAGGTCATACAACCCCTGATATGTCTATGAGATGAAATGGAATGAGAATAAATAGGGAGGACAATGGTCTAAGCTCTCAGTAGGATTTGTTCTTAAGTAGGCCATTAAATCCACATCCACTTTGAACATCTCTGCATTTCGGTGGCGAAGAAAGAAAGAAACACAGGGTTCCTGCTGAAGCAATTTGCCTCAGGCTATTGCTAGCAAGCAACAGCATCAGATAGCACACAAACACTCCCCATTCCAGGTCGTCTTACTGGGAAACCCACACACTCCCTGATAGAAGGGGAGGATGGATGAGAAGTGAAATGTGTGCTCATAAAGCCACCCTGTCAGCTTGCTACTCCTTGCTCTTCTTTGGAGTGAACTCCCGGGCTTTCACTAATGGAAAACACGGAGGTACAGTTGCACACGCAGCTGTCCAGCATACAGTAGGCGGAGCGCTTATCTCCGTAAGTCCCCCACAAAGATCCACACAGAACTGCTGTCCTACCAGGTCCCCTACAGGAGGCTGACCTGGAGCATCTAAGTGGTTGCCCAAGTCGAGGCTGTAGGCTTCTTGGGGCGAGGATGAAGAGAGGGGAATTCATACTAAAGACATCCAGGCCTTCGCCTTGACTTCTCAAGAACACACAGGGATGTTTTCCAAGCTTATTCATCAGGTTATTATTAAATAAAGAGCAGTTTAAATAGGTTAACAAGCTCCATGCAACTGAGGCCAGACAAAGACAAATTTTCAAGTTTCTGACTGAGCTCTCTTTAAGTGGAGGCCCAGAAAAAATGCACCATACAGAATGCATGCGAAACAGCTTCACCGTTTAATACATTGTTTGGGGAAAGAATCCTAATTATAATAATAATAGCACAGTAGACTCTAGTGATTCATCTGTGAAATGAATCCCCAACTCACTGAAGGATTCCTGGAATTGACTGCGTTAGGTACTGGTTGGGGGGGCAATGGTAAGGTTTTGTCTCTGCTCTCAAGCAGTTCAAAGTATGGTGGGAGGCATAGAATAAATTGAAAAAGAAGTAAAAATCAAATATAGTGTAATGCACCCAATGCTGGCATAGGGCACACTCATGGGGGTTTGTAGAAGCAACACGAAAGAGACTTGCTAAGGACCAGTTTCCTAAAAATAAACTATGACAACAGTGTCAGTTACAAAGAGGTGGCGCTTGCAGGAGGGTCGGCGGTTGTGTGCACACAGGACTTGCTCTCTACCTGACTTCAAATCTGCAGATACCACCGCTGCCTCTCCTTACTCAACTCCCTCTCATCCTCAATCCAACCAGGAAAAGGGCTTCCTTTGTCTTCTTAACTTTGCTTTTGTTGGGATACTAGAATTAACTTTTTATTTCACTGTACAGAATGTGCTCATGTCCAGTCACACAGGCTCTCAGTAGGCAATAGCTGCCCGCAGGCTGAGTATAGCAACGTTTAACACATCAAAGCATCCAGCAAGCTGAGACATCGCTATTAGTGGTGAAGTAAACAGCAGACACACATGAAGGAAAAAAAGGAGTTCCTCAGACCAGGTCAAAGGTTCTCCTAGCACACGCTGCAAAGAACTACATAACCGTACCAGACAATAAATGTCCGAGAAGTGCTTATGTGTATCTGTGCATGTATGCATGAGTGTATGTATGCTTCCATATTTTGTGCACATGCATGCATTAGGATATATCTGTGTTTGTGTGTAAGTGTATATTTATGTACACACAGTACACATGTACATACAGTACAAATAAATATATACGCACCTATATACACATACATACATGTACCCATCTATATATGTGCACACATATGTTTATGTGCGTGTATATACATGCATGTGTATATGTGAGAGTATGAATGTATACACACGTGTGTGCATACGTATATACACATATAGAGAGACACACAGAAAATGAGAGAGAGAGAAAGAGAGAGAGAGAGAGAGAGAGAGAGAGAGAGAGAGAGAGAGAGAGAGGAGAGCAATCTAAAGGCAGGTGTGAGACTCCTGCTGCCCCTGCTGTGGGCTCCTCTCCCCACCCCCACTCCTTCGCATCAGGACACAGCAGCAAGGATGCTGGGTGACCTGAGAGGCCGCCTGAGAAAGTTAGCGGTCCTCGCTGTCGCCGCTGCCGCCGCGCAGGTTCCCCGCAGGGTGCAGCAGCTCTCCCTAGGCCGCGGCAGCGTCCCTGCCCAGCCCTGCCCTGCCCTGCCGGGTCCGGCTCCGCAGAGGCGCGCTGGGAGGGCGGGCGGGGCGGCATGTGCCCGGCGCGGTCCGGGGCCGACTCTGCGGCGCGGCAGGAGCGGCGAGGGCGCCCGGCGTAGGCGGCGGCGTGGGCCGCGGTATTTATAGCCGGGTGACAGCAGCGCGCCGCGGCCCGGCCGTGTCGCCGCTCGCTCGTCCTGCGTCCGCCGCGGTGGCCGAGCCGCGCGCCCTCCGGTGAGTACGCGGCCCGCAGCAGCCCTCAGCCCGCAGCCCCGGGCGCGCAGGCCGGAGCCCCGCAGCTCAGCGGGCAGGGGTGCGGGCGCCGGGCGGGGACCGAGCCAGTCCGGGCTGCAGGGGAGGGGCCGCGGGCAGCCGGAACTTTCCCGCTCCACCGATTTCGGGGCGCAGGGACCCGAGCCCCTGGTTGCTGACTAAAGGAACAGGTTGCACTTCCTAGGTGTCCTTTCGGGAAGAAAATAGAGAGGCCTGTGTGTTTGCGAACTCCGTCGTGACTGGATCAAAAACTAGTTTTCCATTTCTATTTTGAAAAATACCACAGGCCCGCAAGTGTCTTTGACCAGGGAGAGAGCATCTTGGCTGCTATGGTTCATTCTTCCCTCTGTGGAACATCGGTGTGTGTGTGTGTGTGTGTGTGTGTGTGTGTGTGTGTGTGTGTGTGTGATGCTTACCTTGATATTAGTGCGTGGACATAAGAAAAAGCGAGTTGAAGTATGTAAGATATGAGGTGCACTCACCACAATCTAGAAAGCTTTTATGATTTGATTTATTTTCTGAAACAAGTTCTAATTTACTTAATACAGTGGTAAAATCTCTGTGTAAACTATTTCTGCTGTGTTCATTTTTAAAAAATGATGGATATAGTATTCTTCCTATTCCCTCCGTCTTCGTAGTTTAAGAGCGATTGGGGATTTTGACTCAGACGTTTATCACTTCCCTCCCACACACTCTCCATCTCATTCTTGTGATCAAAAATCTGGTACCCATGAGTCTTACTTAATTTGCTTTAAACTGCCAGTCATTTAAAAGATAACTCCATGCGCGAATGAACTTTAACCCATTAAATATTGTTGTCTTGGAGTAGAATGGTGCCAAGCAAATGCCACCGAAAGGGCAGTCTATGCCTCTTTAAAGGGTCCATGGTCATCGCTGTCCATCCTTGATAAGGCGATAGGGCACACCCCCAGTTTGCCATTTCATTGGGAACTTGTCTTTCTGGAAGACCTTCAAACCAACTTTGTTTTTGGCTTCTGGGTTAAAATCTGGCTTTGACTGCTGTCTCAGGGACTGCGGGGATAAAAACACAGGAGGAAAATTACTAAAGTTTGATCCAGCGTGAAGAGAAAGGATGTGACTTATGGATTGTCGTTCTGTCACTAAGCTGGGTACCCACAGATACCATCTCTGTCCCTCTGCAGAGCCACTTAGGTGGTTGTATTGATTGCTTTAGAAGGTTGCGCTTTAGTTAAAAGGCTATGTGGTCTTTGGACTGGACTGGAAGCAAAAACCCCAACTGTACTTTTGTGATCGGTGCTTGCATTGTAAAACCTGTAGTAAGTACTTTCTCTTCTCCTGTAGCTGTCCTTTGTTTGTTTGTTTTGGAAGCGGTAAAGATGGAACCCAGGACCCTGATAGTGAATGATTGATTGCCTCCACCCTGTGCCTGTCAGCCCTTCTAATACTTCTCTACTTCCTTTCAACTTGAGATAAAGGCCTATGCTTACCTTGAGACCTATCCTTACCTAGCTCCAATCCAGGAAATACATATTGATTTGGTTCATCCACTTTTCTTTCATTTCTCCTTTTGTGGATTTGGATGTTCCAGGACAGTCAACTTTCCCTACAAAGGAATCCTCTTTTTCTCCCCACAACGCTTGTGTTATCCCTTGGTCATGTCCGTTTATTCATCTGTTCACCATCAGAGAGAGTTGTGTGATTAACAGGTTCAAGTCCTCACCTTTTTCCTTCATAGCCGGGAACATGGTGCTGATGCATAGTTAGGACATCTGCTGCTAGGCTACGCAGAAGCAGGTATTCCTGTGTGTGCCAGTTGGCATCTCCGTGACCTTGGGCAGATTGTGCCCCATTGGATCTCTGTGTCCTTACTAGATGGTTCAGTGTAAGGAATAATTGACATAGTATGTGAGGAGTGCTTTCCAGGAGCCTAACACATACAAATCACTCAAAAGGTATTGTATTTTTTGTATCCCCTGAAGTTCGGTTCTCCTCAGGAGTATGTTTTCCAGCCCAGGAAGTGGCAGTTTCATTCTAGATTTTTGCCTAGCCCATCCCTCCTCACTTCCTTTCCATCAGTAAATCTCACTGCTTCCTTTTATGGGTCCAGAAGCTGAGCTTTGTCAACTGCCTACACTTCTACCCGTCTCCTTCCTGGCAGTTGTCTTCTCTTCGCTGCCCTGCTTCTTCCCCTTGCCCTCCTGCAGAGTGTTCAGAAGAGCAGACATTGTGGGCCTGCTGATACCATCAGCTCCCCTGCTTCCCTCTGCCTGAGCTTACTTCCAGGCCTTGTCTTGTCCCCCACAGACCGGCTTCTTAGAAGCTCTGCGCTTCCTGAAGCACACTATGTCTGGACCCCTTTCTCTGGGGCCTTCAATGCCTCCTTTCAGCCTTTTCTCTATTAGTTTTTTTTAAAATACTGTCTCCTTAAGAGTTTAATATTTGTCCCTTACAAAGAAAGTATCAGATGCCTGAAAACAGGGCCCTTATCAGTAACCTTCCGATCCATGGTCCACTCTCTCTGAAATGGGAACTCGGTATATTTCTGTCACCCAGAGTTATTTTGTTAGCCATCTATCACCCACCCATCCATCCATCCATCCATCCATCCATCCACCCTTCCGTCAATGTTTATTTAGTACCTACCGTATAGAGGTAACTTTAGCACATGTCCGTCTGAGAGTGGTAGATGGTGAACCAATGACCGGTAAGTGCTATTCTGGAACTCATTTCCCCGTTCATGGAGTCAGACTTCTACTGGAAGGCTTTGATCTTATGCTTGCTGCTCAGTGGCTGTAGAATAGTGCTTTCTTGACATCTGCCTTGATCTAGAGGGCCTTTCTTTCAAATTTGTGACATTCTGGTCATTTGGTAGAAATGCAGCGTTGGAGCTGTTACAGCAGCTGATGAATGGTGGTGAATGGTCAGTTTTAGCCTGCAGTTACCAGCATGGTCATTATAGCTGCTGTGTATAAAACCAGAGACTTCCATGGCATTTATGGTGGCATTACCTTACTATGATTACTCATGAAAGAATTTAGGGGCATGGAATTTTCTCCTTCCAAGAGGCAGACTGAGCATCAGCAGTGTCTCCCCAAAGCACCATCAAATCAACTCAGCTCCTTATGCTGGTGCTCCAAAATAGGGGACAAGAATTAACAACCCCATGGCCCTTGGTTCTTTCTGAGCTTACTACCAAGAGTCGTGTTGCCTAGTAACAATAGACTCATCATCCTAGAAGTATTGAGAATCCTTTAGGAAACTTCCTAACACACATGCAGAGGGAAAACACAGTGTATAGCATTAGTGCTGCATGGCTCACATTTGAATCACACCTCTGACCAGCATTGCTGTTCTGCAGAAGCTACTAATCTCTGTCCGTTCCAGCATCAGTGTTTGTGAAATAAAAAATGAGAGTGTCCTCTTCACTGGGCTGCTAGTCAATCATCTAGGAATGATTGTAAAGCTCACTACTATAGAGTCTGGCGCCCAGCGAGTACTCAGTAAATGTGAGCGCTTTGAGACAGTGATGATCACGCAGAGCCAAGCACTGGTGGCATGGGCCATGGGTGGCTGTCAGTGCCATTGTTGCAGGCTTAGGGTTGGATGCCTGCCTTTTATCTTTTCTTTAGCAGATGCTGACTGTCACATGGCTCTGTCATTCTGAGCCTTCTTAGACAAGGCGAGCTCTTCTGCTTCCGAGTGTCCACTGAGTTTATTCAGTAGGCATCTATCAATTGCCCAGTATGCTGTCAGCACTCTGCTCTGCCTGGAAGGAAGTGGCCCCTGATGATCTGTCTGCGGGGGAGCGAGGGAAGAAGATAAACATATAAGCGGATGGTTTCACTAGGAACTGCTAAGCATAAAGATAAAGGCATTCCCACATACAGCGGCAGGGTTGAGATTTTTAAGAAACAAGAGATATGTTTGCAAACTCTGTGCCTAGTGCATGTCCATTGGAGAACCTCAATCTCGGATTCTTAGTGGCAGGATCAACAAAGAACCTATGGCCCCTGAAGGTGCTTAAAATGAACTGCAAAGGTGGAAACAGTTTCGGGTTTGGCCCTTTGGATCATATGGGACGTCTAAAGCACTGGAAAACCAGGTCGCAATGGCTAGACCAACTTGGCATTCATTGTGTCTAGACTCACAGGATAGGGATGGGCAAAGATACCCAAGCTAACTTGTGAGTGTTTTTGAGTTATGGACTCCCCTGAAAAATAACACTTTAACTTCTGGATATAAGGAAACAATAAATCCGTCATAGTGTTTCTCCCAAAAAGACCAGAGGATCAGTGTCAGGGTCTTGCTTCATTCTGCCGAGATAATGAGTCAGCTGGAAGCATGGCAGAGACAGCTTTGGTAAGACTGACCTCCAGCACTGGCAAATGAGAATGGTCAAGCGAGGCCTGGGCGTTAAAATTGCGATTTTTGGGGGGGGAGAGGTGTTTGTGAGTTAACGGGTGGCAAGTGCTCCAAGTTTTCATTTCCTTGTCTATAACACGACAGGAGCATCCAGAGCATCGCTTGGGATTAGCTGAGATCATGCACTGGCAGAGGGCTCCTGCTCAGCACCATAGTTCTGTCTCCCAAAATAGTGTAAGTGCTGGGTAGCAGCAGCTGTCTCCAAAAATTTTTTGAACGTGCTCATTTAACTCTGGTGTGTGGACATTATATTTCCCACAAAGCAAGATTCTGAAGTTAAAAAAAAATCAGGGTGTTTCATTTTTTAAAAAGGAGTCCAGGGTTTGTGTTTATTCTCTGGGTTCCTATCCCCCACCCCAGGCCTGTGCACCTGCTGTGAGGGAGCAGGTAGCCGCGGCAGCCTCACCAGAAATCATCACTGGTAAGAGAGGAGCATAGTTGCCTAGAAGACAGACTTAAATGACACCTGTGTCTGTGTGTCTCTGTCGCCAGGCATGTACGAGTTAAGACCGGAGGTCACTGGGGTGAGTTTTAGAGAACTGCTCTATGGTGGTGGTTTCTGGACACTTCCAGGGTCTTTGCATGAAATTTTGTTAATGGTGGGCCCATTCCTGTGTCAACTGCTACGACCGTGCCTTTCATTCCCTTTTGTTCTTTATGGTTTGCTTTGCCCTCTGGTGTGACCGCCACACCTATTTTAGAGCTCACCTCATGGGCAAGTCACTAGTCTTAAGACATCTGGGCTGCAGACCCTGGAAACAGGAATTTCTGAATGTTGATGAAGATCTTCTGGGACTTGACGTTGCTTGGCAGGCTTGTGAACTGAAGGTGCAGGACTATGGGTGAATTGTATCGCCAGTCCATATGCATGCTAACGCCGCTTTTCTAAAGCAGTTGTGACAAATCTTTATTAACTTAGATGATGGCTTTAATTGGCCTTCATGAGCCGGGAGTAGAGGACAGGACTGAGGGCCTTGGAGCCCGTTCTCAGTTCTTTCACTGACTTTGAATCACGTTAGACTTGTGTGTCATTGTTGTACTTTCTGTCAGGAATAAATGGAAACCGTTATCGGCGCCCCACCCCTGCCTTCTCCAAGTGTTCAGGATCTGTGAAGGAGTCTCATTTATACCCGTCCTTCCTTCCCCACGGGAATAGTAGGATATATTACAGATTTTCTGTAACAGCATTCGAGGGTTGTGATGACCCCAGACTGACATACTGATGACACATGCAGACATCTAACACACAGCTGTGTGGACTTTCCAGGTCTTCCCCCTCCCCCGGCTTTAATCTCCTTGGAATTATTTTTAAAAATTGTGAAAGGAGAAACATGAACTGGTAGAAGTCAAAATATATCCTTGATTAATTTCAGTACATAAGCAGTTGTTTTTGTTGAAGAAACAGGTATAGCCGAGTCTGGAGTCAAGTCAGTTGAACACTAGCTTTAGCTATGGGCTGACATAGCCCTGCTCACAATCCCCTATACTGTAATTCCTCCATAGGCCCCGCCTAAGTCTGCCTGGTCTTGTGTAGCCTATAGCTAATGCTAGCGTTCATCTGACTTGGCTCCCAGACTCAGCTATGTCTGTGCAGGTCCCAGATGTTGCTGTGGGAATTACGTGATTTTGAGATACCCTTGTGGCTTTGCACCTGACTGCCGCTACCTAGGAAGAGCAGCCAGCTGTCTCCACCCAGGGAACCACCCTGCTTATCATGATGCCTGCAACTTGAACCTGGCCATTTCTTTCTCTGAATTCTCCCTCTTTGTGCCACTCCTCACAAGTGGAGTGGCCTGGCTCTGCCTACCCCCAGGAAAATGCTTCGTATAGACTTAGCTATGTTAAAACCTTTTTTTTTTTTCAAATGATCTAACCAGACTGTAAAGGGTTTTTCTAGGAAATTTTCTGCCCATATTCCCATTTGACAATGTCTAGAAAAAGATTTGGAACTATATCCCATATCCATCAAATTACTTAATTACGGCTGGGAGGAGAGGGACTTGGGCAAAGTGTTTGTAATGTGTGTGTGTGTTCAGCTTACTTCGGGTTGTAGGGTTATCCTAAGATACCATGTCTAAAAGCATTATGCAGACTTTGTGCTCTGTGCCCCCTCCATGCCATCTTAGTCTTTATCTCACTTTTTAAGAACATCTCATGGAGACCAGGCTGGCCTCAAACTTGCTAAGTAGCTCGGGCTGGCCTTGAATGCCCAAAACTTCCACCTTTACCTCCTAAGTGTTATGATCAACAGGTGTGTGCCACCAGTTTTAGGCAGGGTTCTTCCCTCTTTTGTCTCTTTCTCTCCCCTCTTTAAATGATTGTCTGTCTGTCTGCGAGTCCTCCAATGCTAGGGAGGGTGAGGGCAGAGCTAATGTTCTTCAACCCAGGTCCTGCTGCCTCGGCAGGAACAGGTGTGTATTTCCCACATAACTTCCTGTAGAGCTGTTACAGGTCTGAATGGGTAACAAGGAAGAGAGAGATGGCTTGTGTTCCCGCTTTAACCTTGTATCTTTCCTCATGCAGGACAAGCAGCATCGAAGGCTTGAAGGATGGGTAAAGACTTCCGCTACTATTTCCAGCATCCTTGGTCTCGCATGATCGTGGCTTACCTGGTCATCTTCTTCAACTTCTTGATATTCGCCGAGGATCCAGTTTCTCACAGCCAGACAGAAGCCAATGTTATTGTTGTTGGAAACTGTTTTTCGTTTGTCACAAATAAATACCCTAGAGGAGTTGGCTGGAGGATTTTGAAGGTGCTTCTATGGCTACTGGCCATTCTCATAGGACTAATCGCTGGCAAGTTTCTGTTCCATCAGCGCCTCTTTGGTAAGTACCGTGTATCGCCATGCTGCTGGCTCTTGCCTTGCTGGCCTCTGCTCCAGGGAAGAAACTGACTTTGACCCAGTGGGGTGTGGTTCCCACTTCTGGTCTGATTGATGATGGTCAAGAGTAGGGATATTTATCCAGCAGATACTCACTTATCACACACCACACACTAGGCTAGAGCATGTACAGGCAAAGCCTCTGGTCACGTGAGTACTTTCCTTCTGTAGGAGGGAGGTCAACAGATAATTGTGCAGTACTTGATGAGTTGTTATGCTGGGGGATGAAATCCGATGTGAGAGCTGCGGCTTGTTCATCACTAAGAGATTTTAATAAATGCATATTGTACTCAGCAGATAGCAATGGAAGAGTATTGTACTTGGCAATGATAACAATGGAGGTGGGGAGTTTGGGGGTGATTTAGAAGGAACACCTTGATAGAAAAAATAAATATGACTACATTTCTGATGGTCTCTTTAGTCTTGGGATTAGGATATGGGACGAAATCATAGTTTTACAGAGGACAGGAGCAGAGACCCTATTCCTTACATGCAGGCCCAAGGGAAGACGAGGCTGAAGTAGGTGTATTTGAAGTGGTGAAGTAAGGAGGAGAGCATCTCGCATTGACAATCCTTGCTTTACTATGAAGAATAAAAGTAAAGACGTTTGGATGATAAGGGATTTTAAGGCACATGGTCCAGGCTTGGAACACTGGGTAGAGGGAGGTCAGTGGGCTAGGGATGGGTGGATGGACAGGCTGCTGATTATCACAGAGAGTCTCCAGGGATAACCACTTCCAAGTGTGAATGGTGCCAATCTGAATTGTCCAGCATAGTCCCCAGAACATGGGTTTGGAAATCTGGTGGAGATTGCTCAGACTTGTATACCGCAAATAAATACTGGTAAGGGGGATCTGGCTGGACAGGAAGGCAGCTAACAGTCTGCAAGGAGCCCGAGAGAGCTCGAAGATTTAGGCGAAAACCAAGCATTCCAGAGTTCAAGTGAAATGAAAGTAATAAAAGGGAGAAGATGTGTAGGTGTGGTTGAACGACAGTCATTCTTTAGTGGAGATCTCTAGGGTGTGGTCTTTAGGGTTACAGACGTTGGTCAGGAGGGATAGGTCATTGACAGGGAGGATACACCGGAGCATAGTGTTAGTTGGTTTTCCCATCAAATATAGAACAAGCATGGCGCTATGTGTGGTTATTGTATGTGCAGAAGCAGCTAAGAGTGGGTGGTGAATGTGAAAATCTCCGTTTCCGAAATGGGTAGCGAGTTCTGGAGAGAGAAGCTAGTAGGTTTCCTTACAAGTAATAGCTACAGGTGTTTGTAAGCTATTTGGGGAACTTTAAAAAAAACGCGGTAGTTACGGCAAATGGGCCAGACTATTAAGGCTGGAGGAAAGCATCCGAATCTATGAAAGGACGACTGAGAACATCTAGTTAAAATAATGGCCTAGTAATGAGGGGAGGTGATTTGACTTTGAAGTGGCTACATTTTGCCAAGTTCTTCTTTTATAAACTCCGTCTCTTATACTAGAACCAGATTTCACTCGTGCCTTGCATGTCAATTCTCCTGTTAATATAAGTAGTTGGGCTGTGGAAAAGGCACTCAGATTTCAAGTGGTTTACTGAGTATGAACTATTTTAAAATAACGCAAAAGTGCCCCTCAGCTTTCCTGCTTACAATGGGAAAGATTTTCAAGTCAGTTTTAGTACTTCAGTTTGACAGTTACTTGTTCTTCCCTTTGCTCACAGTCTCTGAAGTGATGCGTCTTAGAGAAGGAACCACTAGTCTGCCAGTTTCGTGAGGGAGGTGAACGAACTCCGGGTTGAGCTTCCTGATGAACTCAAAACCTGTGTTCTCTGTCTCTTTTCATCTCTCTTCCTCCTTGGCTCACAAATTCTGAATCTTTCCTCCTAGCCATTCTTTTCTCCTCTGGGTCATTGTGGGCTACGGAGTGACTTTACCGTATTGCTAAGTGATCCCTACCATCTACAGGATGGAATCCAAGTTCTCTGGATTGATGGCCGAGCTCTTGATGATTACTACAGCCAGACTCTTGCCTTTCCATGGTGCACAGTGTGTTACTCTCAAATCCGCTGCCTCCTTTCAAGAAGGACGCTTAAAAGAAATCCCACACTAGCTCAGAATTGAGAATAATAGACAGTTATTTATTTAGGGGTAGACTCACAAATCAGAATCCTCTGCTGTAACGGAGAACAGAAACTGAATCCCGCAGCCAGAAAAGAGAGCGGATGCATGCTTTTAATCGGCATAAATAGTATAAGAAGCCTCGCCCCAGTGGGCGGTTAACTTATAGGCTATTGGCTGTATGATTCCCTACAGGACTCCTTCACTGTCCCTTTTCATAGCCCTCCTGTGTCACTTGGGCCCCCTCTGACACTTCAGACTATTTCTTTCCCCCTTCGAGTCCCAGGTGATACCCCAGTTGAGATATCAGCGCCTTCAGGTTGACTTCTAAGTCAACTGGCATTATTACAGTTGTCTGTTCTCCACAGGAGACTACTTGCTGCAAAGCAGTGTGGCAGGATGCCCTCGACTGATAGCCTGCAGCATTGTGGGAAAGCATCCAAGATTTGATGCAAGCACAAATGTTCTTATTGGCTTGACAAGTGATAAATGTTTCCGTCTTGGTTCCCAGATAGGTAGCCTTTATACATAATTCATTTTTAAAAAGCTATATTTAAGCCTTTAATGATGTGAGGCCACAAGCCCACGACAGTGATGTTGATGATGTATTGAGGGGACTAAAGCTACATGACAAGCACAGAACTTTGTGCTACAGAAATACCAGGGTGGTTTATGAAATGATCGGAATAATTTTGCACCATCAGGACAGCAATCTCACCTTTTGTGATTCTCTAATAAAATGCCAGACTATAGATATTAAATAAAATTCCATGTTCCCTCCAGTTCATTATAAGTCTCTCAGATGCTTTATTATCTCCACTTAGGAAACTTCAAAAGAACAACAGGATACTATTAATTTATATACAAATGAGGAACTGGAGTGATACAATGAGCACCTCTGTAACATGTTCATTGGTTACCCATCTATGTGTGAGATGCAATGTTGCACTTGCAGTTTTACAGCTATGGAGATACAATATTACAATTGCAGTTTTACTGCTATGTAGAAGCAGCATGCTTTTTGCGTTTTTTGGGGTCTTGCTTGTGGCCCAGGGTGGCCTTGAACTCTCAGCTCCCCAAGAGCTGGGATTGCAGGCCTGATTCACCATACTAGCAGGGGCAGGTGACTGAGGAGTACATTCAAAGGAATTTCTTCAGTTTCAAGATTAACTCTTGCTGGTTGTCGTATAAAGACATATCAGAAGGGAGCTCGGTTGAATCATCGGTTTGCACTCTCTCTTTTCTGTTTGCTTGGACGAGTCTTGCATATATAATATGCATTCAAATAATATGTTCTGGCATGATTTGCTATCCATGGATAGAGAAATTCTTCTTGCGATATTTATATAAAAAGAGAACTTAAGTTCATTAAATAATTAATTTTTTATTCTAAATATAAATGGAAGTGATTCCCAACAACATGTGCACTAGTATATGCATCAGGAGGTTGGGGTTAAGGAAAGGGAGGAAGATCTAATGTGCTTGACACACAGCATTCAATCAATTTAAAGGACTGGATAAAGATTTCTTCATCTTTCCTATATTGATTTTGCTGATGTTGCCTTTTCCTTGGAAACTATAGAAAGGTATTCGTTTGTTCATCCATAAAATATGAGATAGGGAATTTAAAATCTGGTTAAAGAGACAAGGTACACAGACATGAATAAAAGGGAATGCATATCAAGTATCAAATGAATAGTCTACACCAAGTGCTGTGGGAATTTAAGAGGGGAGGTCAAAGTGGGCTAGCAAGGTGAAAGGAAGCTTGCCTACCCTAGTGGGCTCTCAGCTGAGTCTAAAGCAAGAGTGGGCTTAGGAAGAAGTGTGTTGGGAAGCCTTGATGTCTATTATGGTCTGGCAACTCTCTCCAAAGCTCAGCAACATGAGGGATTCCTTCCCCAGTGAGACTTCCTGCTTGCTACCCGCTCTCTCTGGAGACTGTCTCTGGGCCTGGAGGACTGACCTTATCTTAAAGCTGTGTGTAAGCCTCGCTGCCTGATTTATCTCTAGCATTACCCTTGGCACAGGTTCCTGCTAGAAGCCTTCCCCCTGCTGCTGTATGCACTGGATAGGGTAACTAAGACTCGTACTAGGGACTCTGCTATGGGACCCTGGAACGTGCCATTTAATACAAATTAGAATTTCCCCTAGATTGCCCAATCCTATGTATCTCCTGTACTCTGGAATAAAGTTGATTTGATTGACTGAAGTCATATTCTGGAGGGCTATCTCCATCACATCAACAGCCATCAGAACCCTGTTCCCCACTTCTGCTCCCTCCACCTTCATGGACCAATGAATCAAGGATCTGAAGAAAGAAGAAACAAAGAAATACAGAGGTCAGGACATGGGGTAAATGGTGGTGTCAGCGAAAGAGATAAGGATGATTCGGGTTTTTAAGTTTGGGCGTGGTAGTGGGAAGGAGAAAGGCTTGTTTGGAATGAGACTGTGAAAGGCTTGTTCTAAGAAAGAGTCGGAGAGACAGTCAGTGCAAAGGTTGAATGGCTCTTAAGTTCTTTGGTCTTTAAATGCTAGTGTTGTGACTTTAGACTTATGTTCTTTGAGTTTTGGGGAAATCTGAAGAAACTATGAAAAAGTGGCTAGTTACTGAGGGAGTTGATGAGGCAGAATCTGAGGGGGGTTATAAAGGGGAGGCCTGGGAGTCAAAGAGGTCCCATTAACCAGGGTGAGAGTGTTCAGGCCAGTGTGCAGTGGGGAATGGAGCAATGGGAAATCAAGCAGGATGTGAAGGGGAGAATTTGAAACTTCCAGAGCTGATGGAACCTGAGGTGTGAGCCTCAGGGTGAGACTGGAGGTAGCTAGGGCAGCCTGGGTGGGATGCACGGCAGTCTGAGTGTCTTGGGGCCGAAGGAGAAGAGAGAAGGTTCTGCTTCCTGAGGAGCTACAGGCAGTGTCCATGTGTTTTGAAGACTCTGCATCATGTCTCACTAGGCTTCACCTGGGCCATTTCTCTCCTCCCAAACCATGAGGGCAGATTCGTTCCTTAAAATACAGTGCACGCTCCTATGTTCAGCAGGTCACCCAGCTAAATACCGCACTCTCAGACTCTTGGACGTCTGTTTCTGCAGATAGCATGTGGCGAGGGGAAGTAAGGGCTAAAAACAGCCCTTGTGGGAGTTGGGGTTAGTTTGCCACTAAAAGCTCTTGCTGACATATTGGTATAAACATGGGCCCGGTGTTTCAGAGTTGAGGACCCTAAACTGTGGGTCTCTGTTTGGCTACAGCTGAGAATCTTCATTCTTAGCCTCTTCGTTTCCCTCAAGATATCTAAGCTTTATTAAAAACATCATCATTATTTTTTTTAAAGGGTTGTGACAACAGAGGGCTGGTTTCTAGATCCCTAAAGAGACCCGGAACTAGATGGCCCTAGCAGTCTTTTGATTATGGTATGCAAACTATCAACGGCCTTCTATTGTTTCCTTTGTGCTTTTCACTGTTTTATTTGTAAACAGAAAGTGTTTGTTTTTTGAGGGGAGCAATTTCACTATATCACGTGGCTTTAGAAGAGTAATTCCAGTCTTTATCTTATGTTATTGTAATCCAAGACAATCAAGAGAGAGTGGCAACAATGTTTTGTCAGTTAAGGAATTTAAGGATGCTGACTGTCTGCTTGTCTCTACTGCATAGTTGTAAGTCTGCTTTGAATACTGTATTTTGTATTTTTAACTAGGTCTTTGGTTTTACTTTAAAATAGAAAAGACATGCATTCTAGAAAATGTGGGCAAAGTAGTCATGGTGATATGGAATTATTAAGCTATGAAAAATCAAGTAATTTGGAAAAAACATTATTTCAATATAGTGATACGGGTGTGGGTTGAATTCTTTGCGTTAATTTGAGATCCAAACAGCTCACTGATAATATATGAATAATAAATTCATTATTGCTTATGATGAATGGCCCTTAGATATATCATAGTACTTAGCATGCATGTAGGAAAATATATTCATAACTGCTCAGCAGAAAAATAAACAGTTGGTGGTTTTCAGTGTATGATCAAGATGATGAGGAACTCTTATGTCCATATCTATCTCATCTACAGATCCGCAAGTGATACTTACACTGTTCAGAGCTTTCAACTTTGTCCTTTCAGTATTATTAAGTACTTGACACTGGAGACAACAGTTCTATAAAGATATCACTGCTTCATGCTCAACAAATCTATCCCAAGCATTAATATCTTCATTTCTGAAAGTGCTTGAATTGTCAATACTCAGTTCCAATCTACAGAGAAAGTACTTTCAGGGCCAAAAATGCCTAAAGACTGGATTGCCAAACTTGGCATGTCCTTCTGGTGTGGCAGGAAGAGTGGGTAAGGCTGGAAATCCCATAACTGTGCCCTCCCACCTGCCTGTGAGGGGCTTCATTATCTTACAGTCTGGAGGCCCATCCTTTAGCACTAAAAAGCAATCAGCTGTAGCCTTCAGGGCAGAATCTGCTGCGCTCCAGTTCCTGTAGGGGAGAGATTACAAACTCAGTACAAAGGTGTTTCAAGGGCTTAATTCTCAGGTAGAGCATTGTAATTCAGCAACTATTAACCAGGAAGGTTCTCTAGGTTGGTCGAGATGAGTCATTCACGGTCAAGGGACTCTTTCTTCCCACGTTGATTTTTGCCTCCTACTCCTCATTCCCTCAGGAGAGGTAATGCCTTGCGATCCTTATGGAGACAGCTGTCAAATGGAATGGCAGCAGACAGCCGGACTTATATACCCAGTGAGAGCTCTGAAAACCAGCGCACTCTTAGTGAGGTGGACCTGGCCAGGGTAGAAATTGGCAGCTCCTGTGACAGCAAGTGGCGAAGCTGGCAGAGATGAGAGCTTGCTTATTGGATTATTTAGAATTTGTACATTGCTTGTTTTTCCAACATAGGGTAATTATTCCTGACTGAAGTAGGGGTGTTATTTGAGCAAATACTGCCTTTTTTTTTCTTTTCCTGGCCCGCTTTTCTTTTCCTCCCTTCCCCTCTCTCACTGCTGTAATTAGACTCAGTCTGAAAGATACTTTCATGGAGTTAAAATAGTGTGCTACTTAGGGGGTGCTGTGGACTGACAAGGGTGTGAGCCGAGACAACAATGGGCGGTCTTGGTCCCTTCATAGGGAAAGTTGCTAGGTGGGTGGTGAGCAGGAGGATGTGGGATAAAGCTCTCACAAGGGGCTATGTTGGTACGAGAAGTTCTAGATAGAAGGGGACAAAGAAAAGCCATCACAAGATGCAGGGGCTTCCAGGATCAGAATAGAGGTCCTCAGAATAGCAGGACCTGCCTGCTCCTGACCGTGAATATCAGGTTATGGGTGTGGGTGGCGGAAGAGGCCCTCCTGTGGTTTTGATGTGGGTGCTAATGAGTGTGATCCAGCGTTATTGTTGATAGATACACAGAAACACACAAGGTTCATTTCCCCAGCTCCAAGGTCGTCACAATAGCCAGCAGCAAAGTTAGAACCTAAACTCAAATCTGATTTCCAGACAGAAGCCTTTCAGGGACTCCAGATGGCGAACTGGCAGCGGCTGGCCTTGTCTGACTTCGGAGTGGGTCGTGCCAGGCCACTCCCCATGGCTCTGCTCCACATTGTCCGAGTCCAGAGCTTTCTAGCACCTGACAGCCCTTCCTTTGGGTTATTTAGGAAGTCGTTTGATTGACCTGGCAGGAAGGTCCCAGTTTCAGGGCAGAGACCATCTTTGCTGTGGAGCTCCGAGAAACTCCGAAGGTTCTGCAGCGAGCCCATTCTCGGCAGACGCTCCTTCAGCTTGAGAAGAATGTGATAACAAAGCAGTATTTTTCCCTTGCCTAGCACACGTATTGCACTTTGTTGTCCTTGAGGGCATGGCCAGGATAAGCCAGCTAAGAGTGGACACATGGGCCTGAGAGTGCAGGGTTGAACCTGCTTCAGCAGTTTGGGGGAGGTTATGTCCTAAGCCTCTTCATTTATGGCTGTCCCAGTTTCTCCCTGTTTCACAGCATCATTCTGTCACCGTTATTCCTGACAAATGTTTCAGGACTTGTTTGTGACCGTGTTAGACACTGTACTTACAGGAGGTCTCAGCACACAAAACCACGACATGGGTATATTTAGGAGGAGCCTCGGACACAGACACAGGGCGACGGCACTGCTATTGGATGCCCATCAGACACAGATGCACAGTGGCGGCACTGCTATCGGATGCCCATTCGACACGGACATACGGCAGCAGCACTGCAATGCCACTGCGATGCCAGCAAGGGATAACTGCCGAGAAGTGGAGTGGGCCATCCAGTTTGAAACTTCGAGACATTGTTCTCATCAGGAATGGGCGAAGGAGGTTTTGTAATGCAGCATGAGTTGCTGGGAGTTACGGACTCTCGGGATGAATGAGTTTGGTCAGAGCATCTCCACTGGGCCCTGTCAGGAATGGAGGATGCAAAGTCTCAGGGTGTGAACAACACCAGCAGAAAGTCTGTTACAGTGGAAAGGGGGCCAAGCCAGGCTGGTGACCATGTGCTGTGGAGGAGGAAGGGGCCTGCTAGTCTGCGGTAATGTGTGACGTTCCTGCATCAGCAGCTTCAGTTAAATGGGAAGCAAATAATGGAAGCTTCAAGGAAAATTATGGAAGCTCTTTATTTTATTTAAATTGAAAATAGTTCATACAATATATTCTGATTACAGTTCCCCTCCCCCAGCTTTTCCCAGAATCTCCCCAGCTCCATGCCCACCCAAATCCACACCTTTTCTTTCTCTCTGTCATTAGAAACCAAACAAGTACCTTAAAATAATAAATAAAATAGGAAAAAGTAAAACAAACCACAGTTATGGAGGGTCTCGAAGACCATGTTCAAGATCTTAAAGTAACCTGAAAACAGCAGGAAACACGGAACATATCCCTTCTTGTCTTAAAATCTAAATCGAGAATGCTATGTGCTTATTCTGGAGAAAAGCTAAAACTGAAATCAAGGAAAAAATTAAGAGTCTTTAATCTCAAGGATGACAAAAATCCCAGCGGTTTGGAGGAAAGGTGAATGGCCATGAGGCAGCAGGATGCTACAGGTGGACCAGCGCCTGGACTCAGCGACTGAGCTCCTTCCAGAAGGAGCGCCAGTGAGGGTGGAGTCCCAGAGTGAGTGAGGAAAACCCAGCTAAGACAACTACCCAGCCCTGTCTCCTGCTTTAAGCAAAGTAACAGCTTCACTGAAGGTCACGTGTTCTCGGAGCCCATCCCTGTCATAGATTGAACAGCTGCTGCAATGATCTATTTCTAACGCTGAAGCTTGACTTCTCCCTTGATCCTCCTGCTTTGTTCTCCAAATTTGCTAGAAAGATGAACATTTACTTTGGGTTATTGTAATACCAGGAGAGACCACGAAAAGGCGGGTTTATTTCAGACACGTATGCTGAGCTGTAAGGGCATTAGTGCTCCGAGTTCTTTTCGAAGCTTCCGGTTTGCCTGAATTTGCTTGCTCTGAGCCATGCCTATCCATTTGTCTCAACTGATTTGCCAAGGTCACGAACCTTCAATATAGGCTTGATGTCTATCATCCAACCAACACAGGGCATCTTCTACATTTGGGGCCTCTCATACTGAAGAACGAAATCTCGGTTCTGTTTGTGTTGAGCTTGTATCACAGTGAGAAAAGACGGTCAGATAGATAAGCCATCATCTGTAAGTCAGAGGACAGAAAATGCTGTGGCAACCAAACAAGCAGGAAGTGGGGCATGGAAGCAGGGAATGGCAGATTTCTCTCTTTATTAAGATGGCATTTGAATAAGACCTGAAGAAGATGAAGCAGCCACCTGGGTGTCTTTCTGGGAGAACACATCGGATGAAGGGCGTGGGGCCAAGCACAGAAGCCACAGACTGGATGAGTCTGGAGCACTTGGTAAGCAGCAGAGGTCACAGGCTAGTACAGAACCAGCCCAGGGATAGCGGAAGTAGGGGAAGTGGGACTGTAAGCCTGGGGGAATTCATTTGCAAAATCTTTTTTTCCCCCAGGAAGCGAAAGGAGATCACTAATAAACAAATAAGCTTGCCTATAATTTTTCGCTTGTTAATCGAAATGTAATGTATTCAGAAGTGCATTTGAGAGACACCATGGTGTCCTGTGTCTGAGAGGGATACAATCAATGCTTCCCATCTAGGATTCCTTCCTTCCTGGGAACTCCACAGCCTGGCCTTCTTTATGGTGGGGCTGACGATGCTCTCCTCCTTCCTTTGGGAAATAAAGCTTTGGGCTTCATTTTTTTTTTAAGACTCAATTTTATTTATACTATGAAGCCCAGGTTGGCCTTGAACTTGCCCTTCTTCTGTCTCCATTTCCAAGTCTAGGATGCTGCGTGGGTTAAATGTTTCTTGGGAGTGTCCCTTCTTTGTGCCTGGTCTGTGGACACAGGGCTGCTTTGTGTGGGGACTGAGAGTAGGGGAGGTACTGAAGGAGATGCTGGAGGCAGCAGATGGGGACAGTCACATTTGTCCTTCAAAGCTGTGACTCTCGGATTCCCACACAGAGAAAGAAAAGCCTTTCTCGGCATGACCAGATGTTCTGGCCGCAGGAGGAGGAGGCTGTAGATGGTGCCAGGGCTCTTCCCAGGCTCCTTCCCGTGACTGCCACAGCCACCGGACTGTGAGCGGAGGCCCCCAGAATGGCCCTACATTTCATTTCCAGGTTGTTCTCATGCTTCACGACTGTAACATTGCTGAATCCTGTCCCCAACACTGCATTTTGTAAACACAGTGCTTAGCAAGCCAAGCCTAAGAGGCCAGAACACCTACTTAGTGTCTGGACTGTAGCTGACAGCCCAAACAGAAAGCTGTCGACAGTGGGTGGGGAAGATCTCTAAATTCAATAATTTAGCAGGTCTAGACATATGCTAGCCTTAGATTTGCAGGAGGGCTCGATAGAAGATGTTTCTGCATTCATAAAAGGAGTTTTTTTTAGAGGACTGTGCCCGTGGCATGGCAGCTCTGGGCACCGGGGACACAGCAGTGATACAGTCTGGTAGGGGGCAGCTATGGGCACCGGGGACACAGCAGTGATATAGTCTGGTAGGGGCAGCTCTGGGCACTGGGGACACAGCAGTGATTGTAGTCTGGTAGGGGGCAGCTCTGGGCACTGGGGACACAGCAGTGATATAGTCTGGTAGGGGGCAGCTCTGGGTACTGGGGACACAGCAGTGATATAGTCTGGTAGGGGGCAGCTCTTGGCACTGGGGACACAGCAGTGATATGCTCTCATAGGGAGCAGCTCTGGGGACATAGCAGTGATATATTCTGGTAGGGGATAGCTCTGGGCACCGGGGACACAGCAGTGATTGGCATGGCAGCTCTGGGCACTGGGGACATAGCAGTGATATATTTTGGTAGGGTATAATTTAGTCACGCAATTCATTAGGTATGTTTGGCTCACCATTTCTGACACAGGGTAGGGTTGTCATTCCTGGTCTATGGTGTGTTCTGGCTTGTCAGGTGAGAGCAGGGGTACCCCGTGGCATTTCCAAGCCAGATCAGCTTTTCCGGAGCATCCATATTGTCTCTGTCTTCCTTATAACCAGCAGCATTCAAGACCGGTGCTCTGTGCCTGCATGGCAGGGGGCTGGAGGTGTGGGACAAAGCCTTTGACAGGGCCTCAGTGGAGGTATGGTATGCACAAAGAATGCAGCCGTCATTCCTGGAAACCACTAAGATTCTTATTATAGGTGTGGTGTGGTATGGTGTGTGTGTGTGTGTGTGTGCGTGTGCTGTCTGTGAGTATGCTCAGGCTCTCAGAAGTCAGAGAGCTGTCAGATTCCTTGAAGCTGGGGATATAGGGGGCTATAAGCTACCTGTTGTGGGTGCTGGGAGCTGAACACAAGCTCTCTGCAAATACAATATGTGCTCTTACACTGCTGAGCCATTTGCCCAGCCCAGAAAGCCACTAAGCTTTTGAGTCAGTTTGATATCAAGGCGTATATAAATTGATGTGATGTAACGAAAGCAGCACTTAGAGGCAATTTGATAATTTAAATACAGCTGCAAAGAACAGAGATTTTTAAAAAATCTTTGTTCCATTTCCATCTTAAGGGATTCCTACTTCTGAATAGAGTTAAAACAAACAAACAAACAAACAAACAAACGAACGGAACCAAATGCAAGTTTGAGAATCAGAGCGCACATAGGAATAGAAACAGGGCCTGGAAAGCTCGGTTAGTGGAGGGCTTGGCCAGATGCACAAACTGCTGGGTCCCATCTCCAGAACTGCCTACATCCACCAGGCACTGGAGTGGTGAGGGCCTTTAGTTCAAGGCTGGTCTGGGAATGGATGAGACCTCAAAACCCCAAATCAAAACAAGCACAGAAATGAAAAAAAAAAAACAAGCTGAGAAATGAACAGATCCAAATGCCAATTTATTGAAAAGATTACTATGATATGGAAATGATACAAAGTCTGACCATGAAGGAGGACAGAAAATACAAGTTATCCATATCAAGAACTGAAGAGAAATATCAGTGCAAATCTAAACAGGCAGAAACTTTTGGAAATGCTCACTGATGCTATTGTGTTAAAATCTTCAAAGAGACGTGTGTGTGTGTGCATGTGAGAGAGAGAGATAGAGATAGAGAGAGAGAGAGAAACAGAGAGACAGAGAGTCTGTAAGGTTGTGTACTGCATGCGTTTGGAGGCTTGACGTCCACACTGAGTGTCCTCTCCCATCGCTTGCCACCTTTGATGTCTGAGGCAGAGACTCTCACTGAGCCAGCGAGCTTCAGAAATCTGCTCATTTCTGTTGTCTCCACTCCGGTGCTTATAACTACTGTAGTCTTTTTTCTTGGGTTCTGGGGATCTGAACTCAGGTCATTGTCCTTGCTTGCAGGTATGTGACCAACTGAGCTATTAAGCAGGCACATTACCAACTGAACCATTTTCCCAGCCCGCACGTTTCTTTATAGGCATAACTGAACAAAACCGATGAAAGAAGAAATGATCAGTATAGCTATACATTTACAAAGTCACTTGAATTCATTGTAAAACAAAACACAACAGAAACTCCCAAAACTTAAAATCTCCCCAGGAAATTTTCCCTTGATAAGTGGGTCCATCTTGGGTTCTAAAGACTGTACCTTCCGTCCACCTCTAAAGAAATAAGCCATCAAGACTTTAAACTTAAATTCATTTAGCGCTATTTAATATGACCGCCAGACACAGTTCTTGGTGCTTTATGAGTCACGCTTGTCAGAAATGTGTCCTGGAAGGTCACAGTGAGATGAAGGAGAGCAACAAGAGTTCTTGGCTCTATGATATGCGCAAGACAGTATACTGGCAACTGTTTGTCCCTGGTGGTGACAGACATTAGTTGGCAAACGAGAATATTCTTTATGATGTAAACTGAGTGCAGGCTCTCTCCTGGGGCTTCCCTCATTGTCTGCAGATTAGAGAGCACCCGTCAACCTGGCATTCCAGACAATACTCCAAAGGTTTCTCTTCCCTGACATTGGCTCATTTTCTGTCACTCGGTTTCCACTTTACCTCTACATTTCAAATTTTAACATCAGATTTGCCCTTCCAATTTGTCTAATTTTTGTCTTTCTATACACTTTTATCATCTTGCATATTCCAGGGGCTTAATATCTTTTTTAAAAACAAACTTTCTTCTTAGATTTATTCTTTGGCAGTTTTATGCATGCATGTGCATAATCCATCCTGGTCACACTCACCCCCTTGCCTGTCTCCCATGTTCTGGAATACAGTCCATGGTTAGGTGAGCATGGGAGGTGACAAGGACTGCCTTGTCTCGGCAGTGCCATTCTCATTGGTATCAGGGTTTCCAACTGGAAATCAACAGTCTTTGGCTATCTGGCCATCTGCATGAAGGTGACTAGTGCAGACATATAACTTATTACAGTCAGTTGTGCAACATTTGAGAAATGGATTGACTTGTCATTGATCTGAGATGATGATTTTTAATTACTGTTTCATACAGGGTTGGTTGAAAAATTTCCAGCATTTGCTGAGGCATCGCTATCTTCTCTGTTCACAAGTTTTAGGAGCTCATGAGTCTTTGGTAATTCTTTCAGGTATTGCTCATATGGGGAAAAATATGTACAGTATATAAGTCTCTTGTAGGTGCTATCTTAATTCTTTCATTGCTTGGTCAGCATATAAGGTAATTAAGGAATCTTATAATTGTGTGCCTTAAATGGTAATGATGGTAAACTCATTCTTCTACGGAGTTGTGACTAATCCCGAAGCCTCTGTTTTCGGAACCACCTGCCTCCCGTCTCAACCTTGGCAGTTTCATCATTTTCCATCTTTGGCTCAGATCCTGTAGTGATCGAGGCCTGGCTGGAAAACAGACTGGAACAGAGCATCGTTATGAGCACCGATACCATTCTAAAAATAAATGAAGTAAGTGTTTGTGCTTCTAACCATAGAAAAGCTATGACTCAGGCGGTGTGAGCATCTGGCAGGGGTGGGGCTCAGTGACACAGCAGGTATTAGGAGGCAGGGAAAAACTTTCCTGCCGGCATTTTTCCTTTAGACATCCAGTATCTTGCCTTGCATGGGCAGACACTGAGCGGCTTGTTGACACTACCCCACTTAAAAAGTTAAGCTAGAAAAGCTAAGAAAATAGAATGTACCCCACCCCTTGTTCTAGCCTCAGGTACTATATCTTATCTTTTTAAAAAATATACCATGTAGCTAATATTTGAATTCTCAATGCCTTAAATACTATTATGAAATTTCTGTAAAGGCGATGATTATTACCCCTTTTTTTTTCTTGGCAAAGAGAGAAAGATAAGAAAAGATGGTGGAAATGAGTGTTTAATGGCAAACGGAGATGTCGTGAAATAAAGATTACAAGCCAGAGTTTAAAGGATAGGAAATAGTCAGAGAGGAGGTTAGCAGGGACCTGCATCAGAGTTGCCACAGGAGATAGCACTTTGGAAAAGGGATGATGCTCAGTAGGCATGAAGGCCGGGGAAGACAGAAGGGGCTTCAGACAGAGTAGTTGAATGTCCTAAAAGGATAATTAGAGGTAACAGTTTCCACCTAAACTGCATCTCTCTTGAGTTCTCAGAGTGCTGCCCCAGAATTTAAATATCAAGAGAATCTCACTTTTCTAGGCTTAGTAGCTTAGCAAGGGATGTGCTGTCGTATTTATCAAGTACTGTGCACACACAGGGATTATTTAGAAAGTTAATTATTTGTTTGAGAATCTAATCAGAAAGCTTTAGCATGTGAGTTTATTTACATTTTACAAATATATCTGAAATTCTGTTATCTCTAATGTATGATATTGAAGAATCAAGTACTCCTAGCACTCAGATTCATGGCTCTAATAAAGCTCCCATTTAATAATTAATTTTGATACTGAAATTAATTAAAAGTCATCCAGCTATTCTTCTTCTGGCCATGGAAATTAGCCAGAAACTGCAGTTTACACTGAGGCAAGAAACCGTTTCTGTTCATTTTATGACATTAAAAAAACATCGTTAAGAGCACTCGCTGCTCTTCCAGAGGACCTGGGTTCAGGGTCCAACGCTATGTCAGGTGACTCACAGGCTTCTGGAACTCCAATTCCAGAGGATCTGTTGCCCTCTCCTGACCTTGGTGGACATCTGCACACAGGTGGCATTAGTATGGATACAGAGATAAATATATAATATGGCACATACAATACATGTAATATAATACACACATATATACAGAAATAAACACATAATAAAAATAAGGCTTAAAGAAAAACCATGTTGTAGCTTGCTTGGTTAGAGTGCTTGCGTAGGACGCAGGAGGCCCTGAGATTGGTCCCCACACTTGCATAAAACCAGACATAGTGGCACACACAGGTCTAACTTAGCACTGGGGAGGTCAAGGCAGGAGAATCAGAAGTTTAGGGTCATCCTTGTCTATCTAGGCCAGCTTGGGCTACAGGAAATCTTATCTCAAAATGAAAACAATGCATTCATGTTCCACTTCTGTTTAAATATTTTAAACGTCTCTTCTTTCTGTACAGTTCCCACCAGTTTTCATTGTCTCATTCTTTGCAGTTAGGTTATTTTTTTCTCCTGCCTCCTGTTTTCATCCTGAGACTTAGATATTGCCTATTAGCAAATGGATGGAGCTAGAAAGCATCATATGGAGTGAGGTAACCCAGACCCAGAAAGACAGTTATCATATGTACTCACTCATAAGTGTTTTTTAAACATAATCAAAGAAAACCAGCCTACGAATCATAATCCCAGAGAATGTTGATAACAATGAGGACACTAAGAGAGACTTACATAGATCTAATCGACATGGGAAGTAGAAAAACGCAAGATCTCCTGAGCAAATTGGGAGCATGGGGATCATGGGAGAGGGTTGAAGGGGAGGGGAGAAGCAAGGAGGGGAGCAGAGAAAAATATATAGCTTAATAAAATCAATAACAAATTTTTAAAAATTAAAAAAAAGAAGATAATTGTCTATTAGTTTCCAAACTTCAGCTATTTAAGTTCTGTGGGTTTTTGTCCCCTTCACCCACACTCAAGCTGTAGAGCATATGTTTGCTTTTTCTTTCTCTCTTGACAATGCTTTGATCATTGGCCACACTAGCGAGTGAGTTGCGATAGTCTGTATGCCTGTCTTAGTCTGTCTGTCCTAGTTCTGATCCGACCTGGGCGATCACACTCCCTCTCGCTGGCCTTGCTCAGTCTTGTTTTTGACTTCTTGGTTCAGTTCTCTGCTGTTCTTTTCTTTCCATACTTTCTCTTACTCGGTAAATGGTGGGTGTTTCATCCTCCTCTTCCATTTGGATCAGATGGACTTTCTGTTAACCTTATTTATTTTTATTTATTTATTTTGTGTGTGTGTGTGTGTGTGTGTGTGTGTGCTCTCCTGCACCCTCACACACGTGCCCTGGCACCAGTGTGGAGGTGAGAGGACAATTTGCAGCCCTAGGGATTGATATCTGGTCACCAGGCTTGGCAGTCAGGGCCTGGCTTTACTCGCCATCTCTCTGGCCCTGATGATGAACTTTTCTGCTTCAATAACATTGTAAGAGGGGACGAAGCTTTTTAGAAACATGGCTGTGCCCACTGTAGTGGGTATTTGTAGAAGAGTCTCGGCGTTCCTGAAGGCTGCGGGTTCTCTAGTAAGTCCCCAGGTACCTGCGCGTCCCGGGTTTTCCCTTAATTTGTTGCATAAGAACACACAACGTGTCACATCTTTCTCCGGCGTAAATTACTTCATATCATGTTGTCAAGGAAAGGACTAGAAGAATTTTTTGATGACCCAAAGAATTGGGGGGAAGAAAAGTTCAAATTTGTAGCTTCATGGACCTGCCAGCAGCTAAGGAACAAGAGTAATGAAGACTTACATAAACTTTGGTATGTCCTTCTGAAGGAAAGAAACATGCTTCTAACTCTAGAGCAGGAGGCCAAGCGACAGAGATTGCCAATGCCAAGTCCAGAGCGGTTAGAAAAGGTTGTTGATTCCATGGATGCCTTAGATAAAGCTGTCCATGAGAGGGAGGATGCTCTGCAGATTCTTCAGACCTGTCAGGAGAAAGCAAGACCTGGTGCCTGGAGAAGGGACATTTTCAGATGAATTATCTGGCACAAATTCAAGCAGTGGCCTATACCTTGGTACCTAAATAAAAGATACAACAGAAAACGGTTCTTCGCAATGCCCAATATGGATCACTTTGTCAGACTGAGAATTGAGAAACAAGCCCACATTAAAGCAAGAAAGGAAAGTTTACAGAAAAAGAGAGAAAGAATTCTCCAAGCAAAGTTCCCACACCCCTCTCAAGACCAGAAGTCAAGTACTGTCCAAGATGAGACCTAGAAGTCAAACTCTGTCTGAGATGAAACCCAGAAGTTTGATTTCATTTTTGAAGCAGCCTGTGTCCTGATGTGAATATGTCTTTAGCAGTTTATAAAGAAATGTTTTTGTTCAAATGATATCAGTTCTTCTTGTGGATAACATGACATGTTAATTAACAAAAAAAAGAGGAGATGAAGCGCAAGAGAACAATCTGCTATTTTTTAATAGAACATTAAATAGGAAGGTATTCTGGATATTTTACTTCGTCTTTTTTCAGAGGTACCATGTCAGGAGGTCTAATAAAACAGTGTTAAATCCTGTGGACAGACTAACATAGTTTACTTTTCCAGTTTACGCTACTTCATCTTTCTGTGTTTAGTCTATACAGGCTCTTGGGGAGTTAGAATTGCATTTTGGTTTTCTTTTTTATGTGATTTGATCTTTAGCTTAAGTCCCTTGTGAGCTCAGGACTCAGTCGTTCACATCAGCTGAGTTAACTAAAGCTACGATCTGATGATGTACTGGCTCCTTCACCGGCAGAATCTGCACTCAGATTTCTCACCTGGGGAGGGCAGTGCTGCTATCAGATGGGACCCAGTGGGAAGGAGCGAGGCCAGGTGAGCAAATCCCCTCTAGGGATGTAGGTGAGGAGAACACTTTCCCACTAATAAAAGTAGCCTTGGGTATTTGATATGGAGTTGCTGAGGCAATAGGAGAGGCCCAGAGGGGCCACCTAGTTAAAGAGAACCACATTGAATCTTCTTTGTATAAAACAAGGCAGCTTCAACAGTATTGTGCATCAAGTAATAGACACAATCAGCCCTCGATTATTATTATTATTAATTATTATTATTATTATTATTAAATAGTCAGCTTTTAAGAAATGAAATATATATAATAGCTTGAGGCCTTGAGATCTGCTTAAACTTTGTGTGTGCATGAGTGTGTGTGTGTGTGTGTGTGTATGTAGGTGAGTGTGTGTGTGTGTGTGTGTGTGTGTGTGTGTGTGTGTATGTAGGTGAGTGTGTGTGTGTATGTAGGTGAGTGTGTGTGTGTATGTAGGTGAGTGTGTGTGTGTGTATGTAGGTGAGTGTGTGTGTATGTAGGTGTGTGTGTATGTAGGTGAGTGTGTGTGTGTGTATGTAGGCGAATGTGTGTGTGTGTGTATGTAGGTGAGTGTGTGTATGTGTGTGTATGTAGGTGAGTGTGTGGGTGTGTGGGTGTGGGTGATGGAGTTAGGTGGTTGAAGCCTGCATATATAGGCAAGCTGGAGTCTGCAGAGATGCTGCTGCTTGCTGCCTGTCCTAGCCCTCATTGCTTAGGCCCCTGGCCACACTTGCCTGCTTCCTGAGTTTAGCCCAACTGGTTCCGCTTGACTTGTACGCTTTTCATTTCCATTAGAGCCATTCTGGACCATTTGCAATGGAATTTCTTTCTCAAATGTGTTTTTCACTTTTTTTCTTTTTATTTCCTACCTCAACTGTAACATTGGTTGGACTGATCTGCCTGCTGAAAGGTCAAACACTCCAATTTGTGGGCAGAGCCTAGGACACAAACATGCTCAACAGTGTCCCCTGGGCTCACCAGTTCCCAGCGTGGCCTTTGCTGCAGTCTGCTGTGGTGTCAACCCCTTGGTCACTCTGTCAGAGTAAGGATCCAGGCCCCTGTGCCTGCCGGGTTAGCGTGATCTCCACGTCACCCAGGGCAGGCCCCATTCCTAAGAAGCAAACACAAGGAGTTCTCCTGTTGACGACAGAAGTTCTCGGTGTGTGCAGGTTAAACAGGGAGAGGTGCCCGTCACGCGGCTTCCTCACTTTGGCTCTGACGTTGAGAATTCGGACTCCTGATCATTCTGTTGTCCTCCCTTGTATCTTAAGGAGCCTGGGCTCCTTCCTGTAGATTTTATCATTGTATAATTTATGCACCGGCTCAGTTTACTCTAACCCAGATTTATCTAACCCAGGGAAATGCTAATTAGTTTCTGCTGCCTTGGCAGTGGCTACCCCCAACCTTTCAGGATTATCCTGAATAATTGAGAGCTCTGGCACACAGAGCCACGCTGCTACAGAAGCCCTGCTGGGCCTCCGGGAGGCTCACTTCACGGCCGCTCGAACTGCAGGCCCCATTTGGCTAGAACACCCGTCACAGTTATTCCATGGGCCTTAGAAAGGAAACCTGTTTGCACAGGATGTACCATGTGTAAGAGTAAAATCGAAGCCCCGTTCAAATCACTAGCGCGTGTCTGTAGCATTTCCTGCACTTCCTCATATTGTCACGTTTTAGTATGAAAGCCGTTTTCTCATCTATAAAATGAAGTCCTAGGGCCTGTCCTCAGGTCTCCAAACTGAAGATCAGATACTTAGGCTTGAGTTCAGGCTCCCATCAATTATAAATTTGCAAACTTCATTTTATTTTAAAAATTATTTATGTGTGTGCACCTGTGTGCATGTGTGTGGTGTGTGCATGCATGCACACACCACAGTCCGTATGTAGAGTTCAGTGGATAATTTGTGGGAATCCATTCTCTTTTACTATGTAGATCCCAGGGATTGAACTCACGTTTTCTGGTTTGGCAGCAAACACCTTTCCATACTGGTCAATCAGTATGTCTTTTTAAAAGTTAATTTTTGTAACTTCTTGAATAACATTTTATTACTTGAATGCTATGGTATAAACCTCTGTCATAGGATTAGAGAACTCGAATAACTTTTGTTTGTAAGTAACTTGGAATTTTATGTTTTGTTTTGCATGTGCAGAAAGGAAACCAGCTTGCCTCCTATCTGGAATCTAGTTTCAAAGCTATTTTGTGGGATGTGGGGTTTGCAGATATTTAGGGGTCATAAGGAATTTTAAGTGTTGCTCCTCTGGGTGCAGTCTGCATGCTACGCCTGACATGAAGACTTTTCTCAGCATCACTTAGCCTGGTGCCCTGAGTCTGGGTGCGGGATCCCTGAAGATTTGTCTGCAGACTCAGACACAGTGTATTCCAGTGGGAGCTCCGTGGTGGTGCTGCACTTTGGCAAAGCGGTTGCATTTCCCTGCTCTCACCAACGGGGCTTGTAAAAGAAGCAAGGCTTTCTTCTGAACTTGCTCTCGCACCAGAAAAATCAAGTCAGTACTTTCAGGACCTTATATCTGAATAAGATAGCTACCCTTGCACGCCTTTAATTCCAGCATTCGGGAGGCAGAGGTAGAGGCAGAGGCAGGCAGATCTCTGAGTTTAAGGCCAGCTTGGTCTACAGCATCAGTTCTAGGACAGCCAGGGCTATACAGAAAAGCCCAGTCTCAAAAACAAAAAGATAGCTACCCTTCTCAGTTTTAATAATTCTTTTGTATCAACGAGCAACCTCTTTTGTTGTGCATTTGTACACCTTTTGTGTCCATGATTCAGAAAACTCTAGCTGTGTAAGCGGTTCAGCGGAGAAGTGTAAGATCCTTAATGTGAGGAAAAGCTTGCTAAACCCACTCTTCAAGGATTGTTTTATTATACACATGCCATTTACTGTTCACCTTCTATCGGAGAGCTTGCAGGTTTTGCTCTGTAACACTTTCCCATTATGTATTTTATGCTAGACAGTGTCAATAAGACAGCTGTAATTAAACAGGGCCAGGATTTATCTTATAGGCTGTTATTCAATTAAAAGATTATATAGGTGAAGAGGGGTTGTTTTCATCTGCTTTGCGTACAGGAAACATCACGCGCTTGCCCTGCCTTGCAGGCGGGGAAAGTCTGTTTACATTTCTGCAGGCATGTTTTATGTGACCTAAGAAATACAGGCTGGATGTCTGCCTAGCGGTCAGGTGTTAGCTTTGGTGTTGAGTGGCATGGGTCCGGCTTTGCAGGTGTGCACTGTTGGGGGAAGTGTCGGCAGGCATGGCGCCTGCTGCTGAGCAGCTGGGACGCGCAGGTGTGAAGCGGAAGACAGAATCACACTAAGGAATCAGAAAAGCTTTGCTGTTAATTTTACACCGATTGCATGCGGAAATGTAAATATTTTAGACATGTCGGATTAAGTAAAATATCAGTTTCAGTTAAAAATTTAATCTATGGTTATTATTATTTTTTTCATTTTCTAATTTAATTTGGTTATTATGAAATTTAAATTACATGTTTGCATAGCCCCTTCAACTAATAATCATATGCCTGATTTTTACTGAAGAGGCCTTCACTTTCTGGAAACATTAATTGTTAATGTATGACATTAAAATTTCCTTTAGAGCTACTTCAAAGGTTTGTTCCTCTCTAAGAGGTTTCATGATTAAAAAGTCAGTTTTAAGTTCAGGGTGTACGTGAAGGAGGCACTCTTCCTAGCGATGAGCGCCGACTTGTGGACTGTGCTGGTATAGCAGCTTGTTTTCTTTCTCTGCTGTTAAGACCTGGACTGCACAGTAGATGTTTGTGGGTGGGGTAGGGAGGACAGAGAAGGAAACCCCAAGAGCTCAGCAGGGCTGGCCTCTTCCTTGCGGTATCATTCCCTTTAACTGTCTCATTCTGACTCTGGGATGTATCTCCTCTTGTGGAGATGGTGAAATGCCAGATTTTCTTTGATTTTTGTTTGTTTGTTTCAAAATAAGAGTTCCATACTTCTTTTCCTAGGAGAAACTCAGGGGTTTAAAATTATTAATACGTACAAGTAAGTTTCCTTAGAATGAGAACGAGTTACATAAAGACATCCCATTATGTTTTGTTGAGGATTGATTTTTAGAGCTAGTTATTGTGGTACTCGAATGTAATTCTAGCTGGGGATGCTGAGACAGGAGGATTTCTACAAGTGCAGGTTCAGCCTGAACTGCTGAGTGGGACCCTGTTTCAACACAAACAACAGAAAACAGAAGGAGCAGAGGCATTTGGGAGGCATGTTTTCTAAGCGGAGAGATGGCCGAAAGTCACGGGTTCCTTGTTTCTAACTGTCCTCTTAGATACACGTTGTATGGACAAAGAAAGAGTAATTGTTCAATTCATATGTCTCCACCACCCCATCTCCTATTCAGAACCTGTCAAAATACCTAGGATTACTGAGATCTTGATGACAATAATTAAATTCTCAGGATTTGGGTTATTTCAGCCCAAATCATTAAAAGCATTACGTTATGATAGTGAGCCAACCTGCTAGGCGGTCCCCACAATCTTTGGCACCTTCCCACATGGAGGCCAGAACAGCTGTGGCCGCTCATACGAATGGATGGGTTGCATGTCTTTCAGTGTGAACAACCTGATTTCCCATTCTATGCTACCTTCTCTGAGCCCCCCACACTGTGAGGAAGCATTCTGATTGTGAAAATAGAACACGAATATCAGTGTTTGTTGAAAGCCTGGAGAAATGAAGGCGCTAGTTAGCCGGCACTGCCCTCAGGGAGGATGCAGTTCCCAAGGCAGGCCATTAGTGTTTTCCCAAGTGGGAAAGAGCAGAAATAACCCTTTCATTCTTAGGAAAGCATTGTCTACTGCTTAATAATTAAAGTATACTCATAAGGTTCTCCGGTGTGACAAACAACAGTGTGTTTATATTACATACACTGCTCTTATTGTTGATTAGATAATGAATTCCTTGACAACGTGAAAAAAGATCATCCATTCTTTCTCCGATTCATCATTTATATTTACAGTACTTGTTTTCGCTAATGATTGTTCAGTTCTTGTTAGCGTTTTCAGAAATCTGTTTTTCCATAGCTGCCAGTAGGGGCTTTCGTGATGAGTGTCTTGATCCACTCTCCTGGTCAGAGGGTGACAGCTGTCGTTGGCTTGGGTAGGGAAGTACCCCCGCATGGGATATTGCAGACTGTCTGCACCATCTCCCATGGTGTCCGTCCATTCCTACTGCTTCTGTTTTCCCAGTTTGGAAGCAGAGCAGTGAACTGGAAAAGTCCCCACAGATTAGCAGCAAGCACAGTCCTCTGAGAGGATGAGACACGTGGTCTCTTTTGACACAAACAGTCAGCCTTGTGTGTGTGACCTCGTAGAGGCAGGCCCTGCGAGCATAGAGATCAAGGTACCTGTTCCTGTGTAGACTTGTCAACACAAGAGCTTCAAGGACAGCAAGCTTTACGTCTGTCTGCTCTTCACTGGTCTCTTGAGCCCATAGAGATTTAAAGCCCTCGTCTACCACAGTGAGGGGTTAAGCGGCTGCTCCTGCTGTCATTTCCAACCCAGAAAGCAGCATGGCTGCTTGGGCTGCTAATCTCCAATAGTTCAGAGGTTTGCTAGGAGGGAATGCTATTTGGCATCTTGCAAGGAACTAGTCCCCAGAGAGCAATGGTTACTGTGAATTAGTGATGCGGAAGCCCCTCCCCCTGCCGCCGCTGCTTCCTGTAGTGTGTCCAAGACTGATTAAACAAATCGTTGCAGGTTGTTGAAATAACATCATGAAAAATTAAATGGCTGGAGGACAGCTTAGGGGCAATTATAGGGCTCTGCATAGCAGGTTCTTTGAAAAGGTTCAGCTACGCGTTTGGCGTGCTTTGTGATAGGCCTTTCAGGCCTTGCAAACATGGGATCTCAGAGCAGGGCCCCTCCTGCGGTGACGGACACCCCAACTGGAATCAGCTCACTGCTGAGGCCCTATGGCAGAATGTTTCACTCACCTGTTTAGGATCAGACTGTGCTAGGTAGCTCCAAACCCCAGGAAAAGCTGGGGCTACTCGTGGCCATAGTGGACACAGGGTGTGAAGCCAAGGACAGCCCTGGGACTGCTGGGGCTGAGCTCTCCTGATGGGCAGACCTTTTAGCTGTCCCCTGGAGACCAAGGTCTCCAACTCAGCGCCGGGCTGCTTGTATCACTCTCAAGCAAAGGGTAGTGTCTGTTGGGGTGGGTCTACGAGAAAGTGATGTAAGAGCCCAAAGGTGGAAAAGAGACATACACATATTGGTTCTGCCTCTTATTGGATGTGGTGCCTTGGGATATTTTCTTTCTCTGAACGTTGTCAGTTTCACACCTATAAAAGAGACCCCAAACCTGCATTATGGTGCTGTGTTAAAGACTAAATAAAACATTAATTGTAAAAGGTTCCACACTACACTCGCCATACTGTCACTGCCCAGGAACTAGGAAGTCCCATTCGGTATTTGATGTCATACAAAAACTAGTGCCTTCTACCATATAATTGCTTGATAATTTGTTCTGAGACATGGTCTCATGTGGTCCAAGCTGGCCTGGAACTGGTTGTATGCCTGAGGGTGATTTCTGCTTTCTGATTCTCTTGCCTCTATCTCTAGAGTGCTGGGATTCTGGCTTACACAGGGCTGGGGCTTGAACTCGGGACTTTTTGTGTGTTAGGAAAGCATTCTCCCAACTGAGCTCTATCTCCAGGATGTATTTCACAATGTTTTGATTGTTACAGTGCTGAGGTTCAAAGCTAGGGCCTCATGTATGCCGAGCAGTACCCTGAGCCACACCCTCTGCTCTAACTGTGCAGGACTCATGCTAAGGCTCTGTACCACTGGAATGAATGAATGCATGGCTGTAATGAAAAACACAGCGTTAAGTTCATGGCCCATTGGTACAAGCCCCATCGATAGCACTGAAGCCCTGGCTGTGTGTACATTACCTTAGTTAATCATTGTAAAAGTATAATGGAGTGTTGTACTATTTAGTAAGGAAGAAACTGAGGAGCAAAGACATGAAGGTGCTCATGGTAATGTCGTGTATGGGGGGGTTTGCTTGACATCAGAGTATATGTGAAGAAGGATGCTTAAAAGAAATCCCACACTAGCTCAGAATTGAGAATAACAGAGGGTTATTTATTTAGGGGTAGACCCACAAATCAGAATCCTCTGCCGGAATGGAGAACAACAACCGAATCCCTCAGCCTGAAAAGACGCTTTACATAGACTTAAATAGTGTAAGAAGCCATGCCCAAATGGGCGGGTGACTTAAAGGTTACTGACAGTAGTGATGGGGAAGCTCAACCAATCACATCTGGTTAGGCTGTGGCTGCCTGTAGCCCAGGTAGAAAAACCGGGGTAGGTAGGCGCCTGCTCTCTCTACATGGTGCTTGACGACCATTTTGGACTTCGGACCTCCCACTCTTGTAGCGTGAGTCTCCCCCACCCCTTTTTTCAATTATTAAATTATATCTGTTGTTCTTGAGCTAGTCTGGTTATTTATGGTACCGACCAAATACAGCAACACGTACACGGTAGGAATTCCTACAGCATGTACGCGTTTCCACTTTCTCACACTGCATTTGTCTTTTCAGGAAGAGCTTTATTTTTACATGTGTACATGTGTGTGGTGTGCATGTAGTCTCTGTTTGTGTCCTCATATGTGTGTAGGCCCAAGATTGACACTGGGGTTTGTGGTGGTTTGAAAGAAAATGGCCCCTAAAGGGAGTGACACCATTAGGAGGTGTGACCTTGTTGAAGGAAATATGTCACTATAAGGGTGGGCTTTGAGGCTTCCTGTGCTCAAGCTACTCCCAGTGTCACAGACCACTTCCTGTTGCCTGCAAGATGTACTACTCTCAGCTACTTCCCCAGCACCATGTCTGCCTGCATGCCGCCATGTCCCACCATGGTGATAATGGACTGAACCTCTGAACTGTAAGTGAGCCACCCCAATGAAATGCTTTCCTTTATAAGAGTTTATGTGAGCAGGGCGATGGTGGCACACGCCTTTAATCCCAGCACTCGGGAGGCAGAGGCAGGTGGATCTCTGGGAGTTCGAGACCAGCCTGGTCTACAGAGCTAGTTCCAGGACAGGCTCCAAAGCCACAGAGAAACCCTGTCTTGAAAAAACCAAAAAAAAAAAAAAAGAGTTTATGTGATCATCGTGTCTCTTCACAACCATAGAAATAGATTGGTGGTCTTCATCCTTTGCTCTTTCTTTATCTAATTCACTGAGGCTCTGGCAGTTAATTGAGCCCTCAAGTGACGTCAGAGCTTGCCCATGGCTCGTTCAGCTAGCCAGCTTGTTCTGTGGATCCATATGCCCCTCTTGCTTTGCCTTCTGAGGGGGATTAAGGGTACTTGCTACACTTGCTTTCATGTGGAACTCGGGTATCCGAACTCACAATCTCATGCTTGCATGGCAAGTCCTTTCCCTGCTGAGCCACCTCTCCAGCCCTCAAGGAGAGAATGGTGAGAGAAGACTAGAATAGTCACTTTAAGACACACTCTGTCTTTTTAGAGCAAGGGGTGGTTCTTTGATCTTTCTTGTAGGCTGAGTTCTAGTTAATTTTCTCTTTGCTGTGATGAAACAACTAGCAAAGGCAGTTTGAGGAAGGGAAGACTGGCTCACACTCTAGAAGGGACACAGTCCATCACGGTTGGAAGATATGGCAGGCTACAGGAGTGGGAGGCAGCTGGTCATATTTGGTGTGCAATCAAAAAGCAGAGGGAAGTAGGAAGTGGGGTTAAGCTGTACAACCTGAAGGTTTACCCCCAGTAGTGATTCACTTTTTTTCTAGTGAGGACTCACAGTCCCCACCCCCCAAAGAGTACCAGAGCAGAGGACCAAGTATTCAAACACATGAGTCTAGAGCAGTGATTCTCAACCTTCTTAATGCTGCAACTCTTTAATACAATTCCTTATGTACTATTTAAATTATTTTGGTTTGTACTTTGTAGCTGTAATTTTGTTGCTGTTATGAATCATGATGTAAAATCTCATATGCAGATGGTCTTAGGCAACCCCTGAGAGAGGGTCATTTGATTCTCATGGGGGCCATAAGCCATAGGTTGAGAAACACTGTTCTAGAGAGATTATTTCTTAACCTACTTTGAGAAGAATAAGAAATTTAGTATAGTAGTCATTGGGAAAAAAAGAAAGAAAAGCTCGGTGAAGTGGGGGAGTGGTATGGGAGGTCCAAATGATTGTTTATAAATGTTTGTTTACATTTAAAGGGGGATATGATATAAAGAAGAATACTTTGCATTGGATTGAATCTTGGTTTATTGATACAAACTTAAGGCCAGTTTTGTTACATGTATATTTCTGCTCTTGATTAAGGTATTATGTTTGTGCAGTTCATTTAAAAATGTAATGTAACATTAAGAAATATAGGTTAATAGAGAGTCATTTATAATAGTCAAGCTTTTAGTCATGTTAGTTGATCTTCTAGATGTACAGGGATGTATTTCAGATGGATAGGTATTCTTCAAACCTTTCAATGACTAACAGAATATGGCAATTAAAATGTTTTAAGAAATTAGGACTTTTCATGACATGAGACACATCTGCTCCTGGCAGCACCAATCTACTTCAAGAGGATGGTGCACATTGAAGAGACTCCTTATGGAGTTTGTTAGCCATTTAGGCAAGAAACTGCTCTTGCCTAGACTACTTGATGTTATGCTGTATGAACTGGACATGCGGGACCCACATAGTAATGACTGCTGAACTTGCCTAAAGGTGAGATGGTGCTTTGAGGTTCCTGCTTCATGAAAGAGACTGCCAGACATTCTGCAAGACACAGAAAAAAGTGACTGACAAACTGCCAATATAGGCAAAATTGTCTTTGAAATTTCCTGCTTTGTGGAAACGTCTGTTGGATACTGTGGGCCTGTAGGCTGAAGATTTGATGCTCCAATGATACAAAAGAACTTTGGGTGACTGTCCAGGCAGGAAGATATCTCTGTCAATTCTAGAGTTTTAAAAGTTGCTTACAATGCACTTACTGTTAACTTAGGTAATATTATGTGTAGTAATAGCTGTGGGCCTGTGTCCCCAGCACCCCAGCCGCCTGCTAGCTTATGCCCCAAAATAACAACACACAAATTGTATTCATTTAAACACTGCTTGGCCCATTAGCTCTAGCCCTTACTGGCTAATTCTGATATCCCGATCAACCCATCTCTAATAAACTGTGTAACACCGGTCTTACCGGGAAAGATTCAGCATGTCTGACCTGGCGGCTTGCTCCATCGTGTCTGCCTCTGAGAGGAGCTATCGCGTCTGCCTGGGAGAGGAGAGACATGGCATCTCTGCTGCAGAGAGCAGAGCTGTCGAGTCTGAGCTCACTTCCTCTTCCTCCCAGCATTCTGTTCTGTTTACTCCTCCCACCTATGTTTTAACCTATGAGGGCCAAGCAGTTCCTTTATTACTTAACCAATGAAATCAACAGATTGATATATGACACTCCCACATAAATTATGTCCTTCTGGAGTCTGATGGAATTAAAAAATAGATAGTTATAGTTTTCCTTAGTTATGATAAAAAATAAAATAGATATAAATATTGCAATTATAATTCTTTGCTTGATAACTGTTTTGTTATATGTAATTTTACTATGTTAAAGTTAAAACCTTCCCTTTTATTTAAACAAAAAAGGGGAAATGGTGTGGGAGGTCCTTCTATATATGTGTTGCTTTTATTGGTTAATGAAAAAAAATCTGTCTTGGCCTGTGATAGGGTAGAGTAGACCTAAGCGGGGAAAACTAAACTGAATTCTGGGAGAAAGAAGGTGGAGTCAGTGAGATGCCATGGAGCTGCCATAGGAGACAGATGCAAGTTGCCAGCTGAAAACTTGGTAGGCTGTGAGCCTTGTGGTAAAATAATATAAATGGGTTAATTTAATATGTAAGAGCTTGCTAGGAATATGCTAGATTCATTGGCCAAGCAGTGTTTTAAAAATACAGTTTCTTTGTGATTCTTTTGGTTCTGGGTAGCCTGGAACGAACATGCGGCTTCCTACAACGCGAGATGTTGGGTGTGATACAGATACAGCCCATGCTGGAACTCTGGGCCTGGATTTGTCCTTCATAGAAACCCAGAATTCGAGTGGGGTCTGAGCTCTTCACTAATTCCCCATGAAACAACCATTGGTGGGTACCAGCGTGATGTGGGAAGGGCCAAGGCCTCTGGCAGCTGTTCTCTTCAGACAGGCCCCTTCCTGGGGAGACTGCGGACCGAGAGGTGAGAGCCCATGGTGCCGGAAGGTTCCCTGCAAGTGCACTTCAGCATCCACAAGCTGGACTGTTTAGCGTTAATTTGCAAAGTGGAGGTAAATAATTCTTTTTTTTTTTTTTAAAGATTTTATTTGTTTATTTATTGTGCATACAACATTCTGCCTTTATGTCTGCCCACATGCCAGAAGAGGGCGCCAGATCTCATTACAGATGGTTGTGAGCCACCATGTGGTTGCTGGGAATTGAACTCACGACTTCAGGAAGAGCAGTCAGTGCTCTTAACCACTAAGCCATCTCTCCAGCCCGAGGTAAATAATTCTTAATGTTAGAATGCAGACGGGTTTGCAGTGCTCCGACTTTAAAGCAGTAATTACGGAAAGTATTGGGCGTTTCACCCGCTTTGTTCCTCGTGATTGCTATCCATTTCCACTTCAACCTCCGTGCCAAACTGGCTATTTGTGAATTTGGTCCTAGGCTCTGTGCTGCTCTGCTCTTCAGTCTGTCATTGTCGCCCCAGGCTGTGCACAGAAAACCTCTGCTCTTCCCATTCTAATGAAGTCGTTTACACAGCTGTCACTCTGGCTGTGTTCCGGAGAAATCTTTCTTGTTCATCAGGGTTTAGACCTAGAGGTAGCACCTTCAGCCAAGAATGACTTTCTTACGCACACCACTAATGGAGACATGGCCTCTAAGGTGCCTAGTTATGTATATCCTAAAGGCATTTGAAATATTCATCTGGTTTTGTTCTCCATGAAGAAACTCTGGGAGAAGGACAGGGCTTTGGCACTGTTAATTCTGGCTGCTTCCTCGGTGCCCAGGTGGTCACAGACTCCAACCCACCTGCTGCTTTATGCTTATTGAGGATTAGAAGATGGTCAGGCTTGGAGGGTCTCCATTTTAGCCTTCTACACTTGAAGATTTGTCTATTTTCTGTGATTCCCTCTCATTCCTTATGACTTGACAGGCATTTGTCGAGTGCATAGCACATGCTAGGTATGCCTCTACATGCTTGAAATTATGCTGGCAAGCAAAGCACACAAGAGTGCCTTCCCCCACCAGGCTTCCGGTGCTCAAGTCCGTCTCCCAGTGCTTGGTTCTGGAAATGCCTCTCCTTCCTCAAGCTTTCTGAACGCTGTTTGAATACACTCACCCCAGTTTCCATGACCAGGCTTCTTATCATCGCATGTGCGTGGTCTCCCGTCGTCGTTTGGTGCCCTGCTCTTTCCTCGGCCCTTATAGTCCTTCGCTGCTCACACAATCAGGAGTTTTCCATGAGCAATTTGGAACTATTACAGCACCGTCCCCTCTCCTCCGGTTCTTGGGTCTGTCTTTCTCAGACTTCAGCAATAGTCTTTTCCCTAACCTGCTCACTTGACAGTAATTATTTTAGTCTTTCAGGTCTACATTTCAGGCTGCTGGCAAACATATGCTTTGTGTCAGGAGCTTAAGACCGTCCCCAGTCCTGATGAGTCATGAGGAAGGCTCCCAGGCCTCAGCATATGCTGGGACTCAGGGCTCAGATTTATTGTGCTGTAAACAGATCCAAAGGAAATCAGCAAAGGCAAGCGCAGGAGGCAGCCAGGGCCGTAAAGACACCCAGGTCACACTTCAAGGAGTTATGAGGACACAAGCCGCATGTTGCCTATCAGGGAAACCCGTGTAACACACCGATCCAGATTATCTCCTAGGGTCTGGTCAGGCAGGTACCCCTATTTGACACATGAACAAATTCCAGGTTCCAGAAGGAAAGCCAAGAGTCTCCAGCAAGTCACAGTGTTTCTTTGTGAATATCTTTAATTGGCCACTATGGATTGCATTATAGTGTTTATAGGAACAGCTTAGCACAGAGAGCTCCATCTCCTGGTAATGAAATAGTGGGGGTCCTTCATAAATTCAAGCTCTTGATTGCCATCCAGAGGCCAACTTTGCAAACAGGCCCTTCTAAGGATAGCGAAATCTTTCATGATACATGAAATCTTTCCTCCACACTCTTAAAACACAGCTCTGGTATCATTCATTCATGCAGTACTGACTGGCGTCCACTGTGTTCAGACACAGTTTTAGAACCAGGGTTGTGGGATAGGCAAGAAGGATAAATTCTGTCTCTTTTTATTTATGTGATCTACAGGAGAAGACAGCTGATGAAGAGAAGAACAGATATATAACATAAGAATGATGATAATCATCTAAAGGTGATAACATATAAAGATGATAATGAAGACTGAGAGGACCCAGTTCAATTCCCTGCACCCACATAGTTGCTCACAACTGTCTGTAACTCCAGTTTCACGGCGTCTGCTGCTTTCACACAGACATGCAGGCAAAACATGAGTGCACAGGAAATAAAAAATAAATTAAAAGAGACTGCATTAATAGAACAGTGGGATGGGGATGGTATTATTGAGTTCACCAGGCAAGGTCCACCTGAAGAAACATGATTCTGTCCGAGACCTAAAGGGACATGCAGGAAGCAGATGTCCCAGTGGTGCTTGCCTGTGTTTGCATGCCGAGCCAGAGGACACCCTAGGTACTCTCTCTCCAGTGCCACTTACGTCACATATTTTCAACAGAATTTATATGACAATTAAAATAGCAGTGGTAGGAGAATTAGCACAGTTATGCAAATAGCTTTTGAGTATCAACTAAGTCCAAACGGTTGATACATTCTAAGCGTTGAAAATATCTTAAATATGACAATATTTACACTTTACAGAGAAAGTCATTTAAACATTGACTGGGCAGGGTTCTGTGGCAGGTACTGGGGGCCTACTAAGATGAGCAAAAATATCTCTAACATACATTATTGAATTTGGATCTCATAACCCCTGCAGGAAGTGGTGGGGGAAATTTACTGGTCTCGTTACTGACAAGTCATGGTCACGGGGCTCGTAAGAGCCTGGGTGCCTCTATCTGTCGTATTTTCTGGACCCAGGAAAAGGGTAATGCTTATTTTACCTTCAAAGCTCCCTCTAGCCTGGCTTAGCCCTTCCCTTTATCTTTCACTTATCTTCAGGCGAGTGAATCCTCTTCCTGTCTTTGAAGGGGGCCAAGCTTTTGTTATTTTTGTTGTTGTTTCATTTTGTTTTGCGACAGGGCCTAATTATACAGCCCACACTGGTTGGATTTCACTATGTGGTCCACCATGGCCTTGAACTCTCAATCTTTCTGCCCCTTACTTTTAATTGTTAGGGTTACTGCAATTATCCTTTATTATGCTTAGGTCTGTTCCTTGTATCCCTGCTCTCTCTAAGACCTTTATCATGAAGGGATGTTGTATTTTGACGAAAGCTTTTTCGGCATCTAATGAGATGATCATGTGGTTTTTATTTTTCAGTTTGTTTATACGGTGGATTACATTGACAGATTTTCCTATGTTCTGGTTATCTTAGCATTTCGATGTGGCTGTTATATATTGTTTGTAGTTCATAAGTTCATGGCTGTTTTCACCTCCTTCGAGTCCCCCGTGATGGCATTCAGGAAGAGGCTTCGTTTGAGTCGCGTGTGTAGTGCTTCATATGGTGTAGACGCCTACATGTCAACACCGGGTTAATTCTAACAGCTACTTCAAGCTTGGCTGAACACAGTTTCCATGATCCACTGCAAACACCTTTCCCAGCTCTGCCTCAGTCCATCACTCTCACAGAAGGCCCTGGTGGAAATAACTTCCTCCTCCTTCCTGACCACAGATGACTATGGGAATGTACATATCGCCAACGGATGGTCCACTCACTGGCTGACCACAGTGTAACAGCTCGTCTACTTTCACAAGTGTGTATTAAGACAAGGATGCTTCATCAGCGTGGATGCTTTTGCCCGGTTATTCAGTGTATTATTGAGCTTGGTAGCCACGTTGATCATGCTTGTCTGTGCTCAAGGAAAGGGAGTTGGCCGAAGAGAAGAACGATTACAGATGAGACTGACTGTGTCTAGTCCCTATAAGCCTGTACTTTAGTTTCTGTACTTTAGTACGGGAGTCTCAGGATGTTCCATAAATCCTTCAGTTCAGCTCTATGGAGTCTCCACCCAAAGTGCTTTCTCCAGCACACACTAGGTCCAGTCTTGCAAGAACACGTGCTCCTCAGTCTCTTGCTGTGTTCTTAGGCTCTGCCCTCTGCCATCATCATGGAGCACAGTTGCTTTCTTTAGCATGTGTGGTGTTGAGTTATTGTGTCCCCTTCTCACCTGGTGGCCGCTCTGCACTCGCCTGTTAACTCTTTTTATTCCATTGCACATAGGCTTTGTTCTGGTCTTTCTGCCTCTCTCCACACTCACTCTCATTGTTCCAATCAATTTCTCTGGCATCAACTGTCATCCCCAGAGGTGACAGTTAACAATGCACATGCTTCACCTGTGTGTGTCCTCCCCACCCGCCACCATCCTTTCCCTCCATCCTCCCCTCTCTCTCAGAAGCTTGGTTTCTGCCTTCTGTGGTTTCCTTACTGTCATCTGAAACTTACGGATCAGGGGAGAGTCGGGATCTCCTCTAAGAAGCTGTGGATAGATTGTGTGTGCATTTAAAGAACTTCCTTTCAATCCAATGAGCCTGAGTTCCTGTGGCTTTTTTATTTCCTGAGAATGGCATGATTTCCCCCTTAGTAATCTAGCAGTGAAGTTTATAACATTGTTATGAACTTCCAGTGTCAGGCTAGAGTTTTGCGATATATTACGATTAATAGTGATTATTGAGTCTATGTGAGTATTGACAAACACAGATCCTCCTTGAGTCCCACACTTGTGGAGCAACCAGACCTGGCTTTAAGTGCAAGATGGAGGCTGTTCTCTTCTTATTTGTAATCCATTTTAGATATCGAAGATACAAGAGAAACGTGCGTGTGTGCCAGAGTCCCGGGAATGAGCTGATCTCATTGACCTACTCTGGTGTCTCCTGAACAGGTTTCCATGTGATGTCGGTGTTAGGTAACTCACCTCTCCGTGTCCCTCACAGAACCTGGTTCTACTCTCACAAGCTGCTTCCTTCACGTTATACTTGCCTTGAAATTCAACTCCTGAACTGCTGTGTTAGCGGTTGAAGTTGGCCAGCAGAGTCTAGAGAGGGCTACAGAAAGTGGGGTTGACTCGAAGAGGGGAGTGCAATGCCAGTAGCTGGAAGAGTGGCCTGTTGGACTGGGTAGGGAACCTCCAGATTTCTCTTCATCTGATGAAGATAGAGGCCACCATTTCCGGCTTGGACGGAGCAGCTGTCAATCAGTGGATACTCATCCTGTCTACGTGAGATGCGGCTAGCCCAGGCGTTTTGCCAAGGTCCAGAAGATCTTCAGCATGTGGCCCTGGGCCTCGCAAAGCATCTTTACTGGTGCTGAGTCCTAGTCCTGGCACAGGAGAGTGGTTCATAGCCAAGCTAATTTATATATACCTCCATTGCTGAAAGTCTGATCCCATGTATGTTCAATTAGGAAACCCCAATTGTTTTCCTCAGAGCCGGAGGAAGGCATCCTGTTAGTGTGTGAGGTGGTGAAAGTCAGATTATCTAGACTTGATTGTCTGAATGCTTGTGATGGTGTGACCCTCTCAAGGCTGCCTTGGGAATTCATATTTACAACTGTAAAAGATTCCGATGTGTCTTCTGCCTCATCAAAGGGATAAACTAATTTTTCAGTGTGTGGTAGGGGATTTTTGTATGGAACGTGAAACACCAGTGGTCCACACGAATCTCAAAGTAATAAAAATAACAAATGTCATATTGCAGCCGTGTTTATGCACAACAGGAATTTACCCTATTTTGAAATCTGTTCCTTGGAATTACATATGTTATTGAGCTTTATTTTCTTATATAGGCCAGTTTGATTAACAAAAACCCTCCCAGAATTCACTGTAGGGGTGTTCTCTTTACATTTGGATTCTTTAGAAAGTCATCATCACCAGTTAGCAGAGTAATTGCTGTTCTGAGTCATCAGTCCCAAGTGGTGCAGCAGAGAAAATGGGTTTTGCTGGCAGGGGAGCTGGATCTGCCACTGCTTCCTATGTGACCTTGTACAAATGGCTTCCCTGGTACCCCAACAAGCTTACAATGAGGATTCATGTGTGCATATCCTGCTACATATAAGGATAGAAAGCTGGCCCAAAGTGGAGGGCAGTGTTCACACCATCCATGTGCCTTTCCTGTTGAACTGGTTGCCTTTAAATGAAATATGAGTTTATATTTTAAAATTTGGAGCTCACTCCTGACATTTTCTGAATATGATCTTAAGCATCCATGTCTCTTAACTGCAGTGCAGACTTACTGTGCTTTTTAATCCATGGGATGTGCTTTGGCATATAGGTTTGACATGGTGAAGGGTGCTTAGATACAGTTTTGTGGTTGATTGGTTGGTTGGTTTGCTTGCTTTTTCCTTAAAGTTTATCTCAATGATCTGCCGGGACAACTTTGTGAGGATGGGGGTGGCTACTCCCAGATCCAGACCCCCCCCCCCCATGCTGGTGATATTGTTCTAAACAGACAGGCTCTGGCTGGGTAAACAGAAGGATTGTTACTGGGTAAACAACCTAAAGGTTTCTGTTTACTACAAAAGCAGATCTCCTAAGGCAGTTTTATTCCCCAGGAGCCTCCCTTAACTTTTTCCCCAAAGGTCGGCTCTACCTCTGCCAAGGGTGCTTAGAGCTGGATCAATCCAGAAAGCCTGTGTCAGCACAGATCTCCACCCTACTCACTGTCATGTAAAATCTGCTTGTCCACTCCCCCCTACCCCCATCCCCACGAGTGTCCCGAGATGGCCTTGGCAGTCTGATCCCCAATAAATCTCTCTTTCTGTCCCCGGAGCAGTCTAGTTCAGTAGTTTCTTTGTGTCATCACTTAGAGCTGCCATCTGGGTAGAATGGGTAGTTGGAGCCGCAAGCCCAGCTCTTTTGGGAAATCACTCCCACTCACATAGTATCTATGGAGAAAGCAGTTAGGTTCTTGCTTTATGACCCTTGCAATACTTTTATGTCATCAAACTTATGCCCCTTTGTTATTCTTTCTGTTTTGGAGAGTTTATTTTAGCTATGAATTTGGGGGCTAGAGAGATGGCTCGGCAGTCAAAAGTGTATACTACTTTTGGAGAGGACATGACAGAGTTCAGTTCCCAGCACCCACATCTGGTGTCTTCATCCTGTAACTCTAGTTCTGGGGATGTGATGCCTTCTTCTGGCTTCTGCAGCCACCGCACAAACCCATGCTCTCACAAACATACACATAGATGAAAATAATAAAAGATAAAGCCCTTTATAAAAGTAACACACGGTCAGGCATGGTGGTGCATGCCTTTATCCCAGTTCTTGGGAGTCTAAGGCAGGTGGATCTCTGTGAGTTCAAGGCCAGTGTGGTCTACAAAGTGAGTTCCAAGACAGCTAGGGCTATACAGAGAAACCCCATCTTGAAAAACTATAAAACAAACAGGAAAGTAATGCATTTCTTGTATAAGACATTTAAAAATCACAGAAAACAAAAAGCAACTTAAGAGAGGGAAAGAAGAGAGAAAATGAAGGAAGAAAAAAAGAAAAAGGAAGCAATGAAAAAAATGAAAACAAAGGACTAGCGATGTGTGTCTCAGCCAGTAGAGTGGTTTGTGCCTCCCTCACTTGCACAAAGCTCTGTCCCCAGCCAGCACTGTATAGCACCAGGCCTGTTGATCCCAGCACCAGGAAGGTTCCAAAGTTTAGATCATCTTTGGCTACTTCTTGATTTTAAGGTTACCCTGGTCTACATGAGGCCTTAGCTCTGACTCAGTAAAGGAAAGCCAAGTTAGCTGTCATTGCACCATTGTGGACTAGCATGAATAGGATTTTGTTCCTTAGATCACCCCCCATTTGCATTTTATGAGCTAACTTAATTTATAATGATTGCCGGATTTCTCATCACATAGACATACTGTGATGTACTGAGTCAAATTCCATTTCTTCTGGTGATCTTTCTTTTTTTTCTTGTCTGTTGATATCATCAGAATGTCTTTGTATCTTAATCCTTTTCTCAATGTCTGATGTATAAAGAGCCTCTAGAAAAGGAACTGACCTTTAGGAAGTGAGCTGACTTGTTAAGCAGCTGTGGGAACAACTGTGCAATGGCATTTTCAAAGGACTAGAATAATTTATGTCCCATCAGTAGTATATGAGAGCCATTTCTCTACAGGAGCTCGAGCAATATATCACACACTAGGCCATCTTTAAGCAATGTGTACCTCTCATTTTCTTTACCAGGAACACTGAGCTAAAATGAAACTTCTCATCACGAAGTGAGAGAGCAGAGTGTCCCAGAACTGTGACCTCTTAGAGGGTCTGCACAAGAAACAACAAAGGCACCTTTAAATTCCATGTCTCAAAAACGAAAAGTAGATGTCTTCTGTAGCGTTCTGTTGCTGTGAAGAGACAGCTAAACCACGACAACTCTTATAAAAGAGAACATTTAATTGGGGCTGGCTTACAGTTTAGAGTATAGACTGTTGCCATCATGGCAGGCTGCATGGTGGCATGCAGGCAGACAGAGTGTTGGAGAAGGAGCTGAGAGTTTTACATGCAGATCCACAGGCAGTAGGAAGAGAGAGAGTCACTGGGCCTGGCTAAGACTCTTGGAATCTTGAAGCCCACCCCCCACTGACATACTTCCTCCAACAAGGGCATACCTTTTAATTCTTTCAAATGGTACCATTCCCTAGTGACCAGGCATGCAGATCTATAAGCCTATGGAGGCCATTCTTATTCAAACTACCACAGTATACTTATCCTAAGAAATTAAGACTCTTGATCTTTGCTTCAAGAGGCTACAAGGGAAATGAGATTAAATAGTCAGGAAATATTGGCCATGTCTTCTGTATCATATAAAATTTGTATGAGTTTTGGTGTATTACATGATGATAATGATGACATTACATGATGATATATAGGGAAAGATAATGTTAGTACTTAATGGCTTTGGTAAAACTTTTGATTACTCAGCCCATGTAAATTTCTAAGTCTGTTACAAGTCTTTTTGGCCACTTATGCCTTCTGTTGCTGAGTGACAACTAGCTGTTCTATATCTTGAGAGAGATCAACCTCGACCAACCTCCACTGGAGCAGAGGAGATCTGAGGGACCCAGAAATTCAAGAGTTATGTTCTTGAGTGAGTGAGGTTTGGGATGGGAAAGAGTGTGGATCTAAGACTAAGTTCAGACATATGTTGTAGAGATCCATTTGGGCAGGTCTTTGTAATATTTAGAGAGAAGACAATGACTTTATTAGGACAGGATATCCAGACTGTAGGGAGGTAAGACATGGACCTAACAAACACATCTAGAGGATTCGCTGGCCTTTGGTCTCAGGAACAAGGCAGAGCCTGTGATTACAACTCTGCCAAAGAGTCAATTATCAGAGCTGGACCAATAGCAGGGCTGACCCAGTATCTAGTTCTCTACTGAGCTATTGGGCCAATGCCCGAGATAAGAAGGAACACCCAGGAGAGATTAAGTGGTTTTCACTGTGGGGAGAATAGGCACAGGAGTAGAAGACAAGCATGACATTGTCACCCAAAGGTGTCTATGAATGTTTTAGAAGCAAAAGAGATATATGGTGACCTAGAAGGGACAGCCCTGGACTCAGTGCTATTTAACACTTGCATTAAGTTGATAGATTAGAGATCAAATCATTAATTACTCAAATGACATTTTCACATTAAGTAAAAATACTGGGTATGAAATTAAAACCCCAAGTAGCTCAGCAAGGACAAAAGCACAGTAGAGCCTTTAAGCAGAAAAAAAAGTAAAAAAGCACATACCCTATCACTTTCAAAGTACAGACCAGAGGCCTGGAGACCTTTTGTTTTCTTTTTGACCTTTCCTGGGAAACTCAGGAGATATTGATGGAATTTTTAAATGCTGACGTTAATAACTGTATTCCTGGCAGTTTGAAGGTCTCCTGAATATGCTAGATTTTATGGACTCCAGTTACATTTAGTAAAATAATGAAATATTTATCAGTCTTATCTTGATGCTACATGGCAGTATACAATATAGTATTGTATACTCTGGCCTCCATGCTCATATACCACACACACGCACACACAAACATACACACATATATACATTCACATGCATACACACATACATAGATATGCTACACACACTCATATACATATAAACTGATATGCATGCATATGCATACTACATACACACATGAACATGTACATACATACACACATACATATTTGACTAAAAATCAAGTAAAGTGGGTACCTTGAAATTCTGTAAAGAAAAATCCTATTTCTGTAAGTCCTAAGGCATACATAACTTTACTTTTGCTGGCATTTTAATAGGAACTTTCTTACAAAATTGCGTTTTGAGGACAGGGGTCAGCCGAGCACCGGAGAAAGTTAATGAATGCAGAGGAAAGCCTAGAGCTGATGACAGCACACCTCGTTTTTCTTCTCATAGATGAAAATATCGGCACAGTAGAAAATTTAGTCGTGTGGATTTTCATATCTTGCATTAATAATATACATTAAATTTCATTTAAAATTGTGTATAATAGTTAAGCCACCTAGAAGTGGTAGATGATAGAGAACACCTGGGGTCTGAGACGGGGCTCTACGGAAGTGCTGACATTAGAGAAAATATTAAAATACTTGATATATCCACTCTTAAGAAGAATTTGCCGTTGGCCTGTTTTTCTTAATGATTATGCAATGGAGAAACTGTTTTCACGCTGCAGCTCAGCTTGGTCTGGACCGTTTCTATGCCTACCTGGTGATCTGGGTATCTGGCCTCCTGGCACAGGAATCCGTCCCTTCTCATCTTTCTCCCACCAGGAGTGGTGAGCTCGTGTTTACTCTGCCTCAATGAGTCCTTTATGTGCTCAAATACCACCATTCTGAGGGCTCCACTTTTCTTCTACAGTGTGAAACAAAGCCCCATTCTCTAAGTTCCCTCGCTATCGTGTTTAACCATCAAGCGTTTACTGAATATCGGGCTGTAAATGAGCGTGTGGTCATTCCACCAGACAGCATCAGTTTTTAAAAACTAGCATTTTGGATTTTCTGAGCCCAGTTTGCATGGGCAACTTGACATCTTCTCAGATGAAAAAGGATGACTTAACTTCCTCATGCAATATGGCACATGCATGCAATCTTGAAATGAGACCGATGCATTAAAGAGCATGCTAACAGGAGGATTTCCACAGGACCTTTTCATCTTGCCGTGCTTTATGAGATGGGCATTCTGAATTGTGACTCAGCCTCTGCATGAGAACTGATGTGTATCCTAGATTATGCGCAACATCTCATTCTGTAGATAGCCCATTTCTAAAAAAGTCGAGAAACCTCTTCGTATCCAGGTGAAATTAGTGAGAAGATCCATGACTGCACAGTTAAAATATTCTGTTTCTAAATCAATGGTAGAGCAAGCAGGTCACTCACTTCAGTGATGTCTGTGGACATAGATGTCACCTTTCCTGTCCCATCACCATGCAGTATTTACTTCTCTTCTCAATTTGCACACATTAAACAACCCTTAACTTCAGATCTGTAGGATGTGAGGAAAATAGGGGGTTAAGAGCCAAAGTGCTGATGTTGATCTTAACCCTTCCCAGGCTGAGACTCCATCCCAAGCCCTGTAACAGAGGGAGTCTTCCTGTATCTCAGCCAGCTTTTGTAACAGCTGATGTTTGTTCAGATGCTGTGGTGCCATGTCCCTGTCTCCCTGGCCCCAATCCATCAGAGGGAACAAAGCAATCTTCCAGCAGGTGCTCTCCATAACTCTCTGTTTGCTAGCCCATGCCATTTAGGGTTTGCTTGTATGGGTTTGTTCCTTTCGAAATGGCATTTGTTTCAATATTTGCATGTTCAAATGTCTACTCTCGAGTGTCCCCATCATGAATTTAGTTATTTAATTTGCAAAGGAAGCTTAGGAGTAACAATAGAGTTTAGCCCCGCTGCCTTTCTTGGTCCTCAAGCTGGATTTCTGATGATTCCTTACGCATGCTCTTAACTGCTATGCATCCTTTGGACAGGATGGGGGCAGGGTGATGGGCAACAGTAGAGGTAGAAACGGGCAAGCATCTCTTCCTTTGGGCACACCAGTACATCTTACTATGATATTTCTCTCATTGAATCAATTATTATAGATGTTTACTTGATTTGTTTTTTTTTTTTTTTTGAGACAGGGTTTCTCTGTGATTTTGGAGCCTGTCCTGGAACTAGATCTTGTAGACCAGGCTAGTCTGGAACTCACAGAGATCTGCCTGCCTCTGCTTCCCAAGTGCTGGGATTAAAGGCGTGCGCCACCACCGCCCGGCTTTAGGACCATTTGAAATGGTTCAACTTTTTGTGTATATTTAAAAGATGTGAGCATACGCGTCTGGGCTCTGTGATCTGCAGTGTCTCTGCGTTAGAAACAACTGGGATCATTCAGATGAGAGGGGGATGGAGGTATTTACTTGCTGGATTTAGGAAACTGGCTTAGGCCTGGAGCAAGAGCAACTTTTCCCATGAGTGTCTGCATGAGGCTTATTCTTATACACTGTAAGGGGAAGAGGGACACTTGCACCGCAGACTGACACACACAGGCTTGCTTTTCTTTGTCAAGGTGTCACAGTTCTGTGTCCTAAATCCTCAAAAAATCAGATATTACAGTCACTTTTGGTTCATTCAGGTGAGCAAATGTAAGGAATATGTATACACACACATATACAAAGATACATATATTCTCACAGATATGTTTCTTCTCATAATTATCAAACAGCTGTATCACTGTTGTTTACTACTTTTTATTTCTGTGCTTGGGTGTAGTGGCCCAGTTCCTTTCCATCAGTTGTTTCAATTCACTCTGAATACCATAGTGTATTTGCCTTTAGTAGTTTGCCTCCCAAACCTTATGTTTTTCGGTAGTATAGTTTCTTTTACATTTTATTTTGCTCTGTATCTGTTAACATTTATATTTGAATTGTTGAGCAATGCATGATAGATTGATTGAACTGTTAAGCAGGTGGCAGAGGGACTGGAGAGATAGCTCAGCAGTAAAGAACACCGGCTGCTCTTCCAGAGGACCTGGGTTCAGGCCCTTGCACCCACCCGAGGGATCCAATGTTCTCTTGCCTCTACAGGCACTGCACACACATAGTGCATAGACATATATGCAGGCAAAACACAGTACACATAAAAATAAAGAAAAAATAATTTGACAAAAAGCAGCAGAATAGAAGCTCTATATGAGGGTAGAAACTATGATTCTCAGCACTTACAAGAGTGTCTGGCCAAAGAGCACTAGCCCACGCCTTTAATCCTAGGGAGGCAGAAGCAGACAGATCTCTGAGTTTTAGGCCAGCCTGGTCTACAGAGCAAGTTTCAGGACAGCCAGGGAGACACAGAGAAACCGTCTTAAAAACAAAACAAAACAAACAAGAGAGAAAGGAGAGAAAGAAAGTGTGTACCAGACAGTAAATAATTGTGTATTTATGCAACAAATAAATAACAAATTATGACTTTACTCATTTGGTTAGTGTTCTCTGGTAAAGTACTGATGCTTTATTGATGCTTTTCCATGTGACTTTCAATTGGTTTATAGTTTTTAATCTATTTAATTCATCCTAACAAAAGGTCTCCTTACTTTATAGTTAGATTACTTACAGCAAAAATAGGCTGCACAATGCATCCATTTACTGACTGTATTTTCCTTCCGTGCTTTTTTCTTTGTCCTTTTAAAATCAGAGCCCTTTCTATGCAAGATTTCACCGAGATGGCTTGCTAAATACGTCCCAAAGGACAAGATTCGAAAGTATTTTGAATAACTGGAAGTGTTTTGGGAAACAAACCCTTTGTAAGCTGGAAAGCAGAGGCATGTACACTTGTTAGAATGGACGTGCATTTTTGAGGAGCTGACATCTGTCAAGCCATGTGCACATGTGAACGTATAAACACACTGAATTGTCCACCAGGGACTTGTTCGTCTCTGGAAGTTCACCCATGGACTTGTTTGTGGGTTCGTAGACTCCACGAAGGAAATTTACGAAACTCTCAATGTTTGATTGAGTTCAACAATTAGATTCAGCTTCCACCACAGGAAAGTGCCTTCCATTTAAACAAAGTGTTGAGTCTGGGCCTGGTGGTGCACACCCTTAATTGCACCACTTGGGAGGCAAAGGCAGGTGGAACATGGTAAGTTCAAAGTTGTACAGAGTAAGTTCCAGGCCTGTTTTAACCGAAATAAAACAAGCAAAAATGTTTAGTGAAGCCATGGTAGCAAAGGAGCTATGCTGTTTTATGTTCATGTTTTAGATTTCTTACTGTTCTCATGTTCAAATAGTGCACACCATGTGTTTGCGCCTCTGCTCTGCAACACTGTAGTCAAGTCCTGTCACATTTGATGGACTCATGGTGAGGGATTTTCGCCTGGCTGAGGCCTGGATCAATTTAAATGGATCTGTAGGGGTACTAGGAAGGAGCAGACGGTAGAGGTAAGCTTGTCCATGGCCAGCTCTCAGTCCATTTAGAAATAATATCTTTTGCCAATATGTGACATATTGTTTTCATAGCCTGCATTCTGCCTCTTCTAGAAGGTCAATATGAATTAGATTTCATCAAGTCACAGATTCATGCAATCTACTTTAATGCAGCAATAAGGAAATAATTAGAAATCTTTCATATGCTTCATTTACTATTATCATGGAAAAAGAAAAACAGTTTTATGTTTACAGAAATGCAGTTGAAAGCAGCAATATCGCAAGGAACCAAATATGTGAACGGCAGAGATGCTTCATCTTTTCCAGGTTTCTGGAACATTCTCGGGTGGACCACACAGGTCAGGGGAGTAGGTTCTGGCTGGGTCTATTCAATCAGTGCAAGATGTGAACCTGTATCCTACAAATACCAGTGATGGGGGCAGGCAGAGAGGGAGGGAAGATGGGAGTGGTCCTCTACAGAGAAAGATTGTGTTGGAGAACATGCTGTGACCTGCTTTGGCCTTGCTCTTCATGTCTTCCTTCTTCTCTTAGACTGGCAGGCTTCCGATGCCTAGGTCAGTCTCACACTCCATCGTCTTCTGCTGGACTCGGATCACAGGCACTGCCTCCAATTTGATGAAGGAATGAGATAACTGTTCGCTGCACAACTACTTGTGGCGCTCCTTCTGTGTGCCAAGCCTGTGCTAGGACAGAATGGATAAAATCCCTGCCCTTGGAGCTTGCAGTCTCTGGCTGAATGCATAAGCGAGAGAGCCTTGGAAGGAGACAGCGAGGGAACAAATGGGTTACTTTTGCCCCTGAGGACGGCTGGGCTGATGGCATTGGGCAGTGACAGTGGTCCCCTTTCCTCTGCTCTCTTTCATGAAATCAGTTCGTTTTGAATGGAGCTGTTCAAAAACCAAGCAGATATTTTGAAACATTGAGATCCAAGGGAGAGGAAGCGGATAGCTTCAGAAGGTTGAACTTGACTGTTTGACTTTGTTCACTGTGAATGACTGACTCTGTGATACTCAAGGTGTAATGGAGGCAGAACTGTGTTTACTGAGTGTCTGCAGAGTCTGTCTTTCAGCCGGAGGGGATGGTGAAGAAGAGAGGAACTTTGCTTTGTTGTTAGGATGACAGCATGTGATCCTGTTCCTGTGGAGGACTCTGTTCCTGTATCCCAACCCTGCTTTGTATATACTTCTTTTCTTGTTCGAGCCTATAAAGGATGGTTTGGGATGGTAGTCAGTAGTGTCAAGGAAAGAATGGAGTTGAGTAAGATGAATTCATATTGCTAATTAGCATATTCTGTTTATTCAGTTGTACTTTGAGCTGAACACAGACTTCAGAGAAGAGGAAAGGCATGGGAGGATATGGGGAGAGGGGCACAGTGGGAAGGAGCTCTACCCTTTATGCCAGCCATGCCCATCCTTTTGTTTTCATAAGAAACCCTTGCTTGAATTATAAACTGAAAAGAAAAAAACCAACTTGTATAGAATTGATAGACAACGTTTAACGAAGAAAAATTTTCTGGTAATCCTAGAGACCACCAGTGCTAATATTTTGGTATATTTTCTTATGCACATGTACTTATAAATCAATTTGTGGGTGTATTAAGTATTTTCATGATTTTCTGTCTGTAAGTCATTAAACTATTATCAGTCTATCATAGTGGCTACAGGATGTTGTCACACAGTACCATGATACTTAAATTTTTTTATATTTTTTTATTGCTTTTATTTGGCTATACATTTTCCTCCACTTCCCTCTCTCCCGCCCCATCCCCTTCTATTTTCTCCCATGACCCCCACACTCCCCATTTACTCAGGAGATCTTGTCGGCTTGACTTTTACATTTCGACTTTACAATGCTAAAAAAAAATTGTTCAGTAGCAACTGCACTTCCTATTTTGAAATTTGATCTTTTTCTGAGCTAGCGATACTTCGTGTGATATTCTCTCACAGTGGTGGGCCACAGCAGCAGGCAGAGGCCCCCCCTCTCCCCCACAGGCCTGGGAGCACGAGGGAAGCAACAGATTCAGTGTGCCATGGTGTTTCCTGGTAGTGGTCAGTAGACTCGAGCTGTGCTGTCTGCTTTTATCTTTCTGTGCTTTGTTGAGACACACTCCCACCACTGGATGAAGAGCACTGCTGTCTGCTTGAAGACAGAGACATGAGATGTCCAACCTCCCACTTTTCCCTTGCTTCCCGAGTCTCTGTGTGAACGAACTACTTTGTTCAGAAATCTTTCCCGTCATCAGAAGCGCAAGCACAGTGCTGCTTGGCTGATTTACTGTGTCCTGCTGCAAGTATTGAGCCCTGCAGTGCTCTCTTCATCTCTAAATTGTCTCAGCCATTTCTGTGGGCATCCCTATTCCAGCCTCGGTGTTGAAGGGGTTGAACCATGAGTCAGGCAGATAGACATGGCAAATAGACATTAGCTCTTTCTGCTTTCCCCTTGGTGTATAGTAGATCTAGGTTTCTCATCGGACAGTTCAGATCTTAGAGCATAGACTCCCCTCTGCTGCTCTCCCATGGGTCCATCCTTCTTCCTTGCATCCAGCAGATCCATATCAACACTGCACCTCCGAGCACACATTCAGAGGACAAGAAGCCATTAGTTAACATGGCCAGTTAGAGCAGACCTTCCTTTGCCCTCTTCTAAATGTGACTGGTTGCATGCAGGCATGCGGTTCTGTTTGTTGCTATAGAGATGAGGCAATGGTTCTAACACACCTGCGGCACGTGTCCCCTGTTACAGGCACTTTAGCCATTGACTTCAAAGAGTCACAAGGTAAGACTGTTAACAACCTGATGGAGTAGTTAATTTTATCACTTCAATTTACATCTGAGAAACCGGGGGCACCCAAAAGTCACTCCAATGGGTAGTGGCTAAGCTGGTTATCAACCTCAGTTTTCTGTCTGTCTCTACTCTTCCTCATTGTGCCATGGTAAATGTCTGCATCGAATTTATTTTTTAAGGTTTTGGGCAAAATGAAACCAGGAATGTTCATAATTTCAGAGCTGATATATTATTTATGCCTCCTTTAAGACTTCTTTAAACTGTTATTTTACCATAAGAAGGAGATGTTTTCATGAGATTTTTAAAGCTCATAAGTCTGGATCTTAGACTGGTTGGTTTTGTAAGCAGTGGTCACACATCACCACCACCACCACCACCACCATCACTACCACCCACTCCACTACCACCACCTCCATCACTACCACCTCCACCACCACTACCATCATAACCACCACCACCACCACCATCATAACCACCACCACCACCATAACCACCACCACCTCCACCACCACCATAACCACCACCACCTCCACCACTACTACCACTACCATCATAACCGCCACCACCACCATAACCACCACCACTATCTCCTCCTCCTCCACCACCACCACCTTCACCTCCTCCTCCTTCTTCTCTCCTTCCTCTTCCTCTTGCATCTCTTGTTCCCTGGTATTCCCACTGATTCAACAATGAAATGTCTCCTTTCAACATTCATGTAGTGTGCACGTGTGTGTGTTTGTGTTGGAGTTTAATTAGGAACTGCTTACATGAGTGTGGGTAAGAGATTATTCTCAGGATTGTGCCCAGCCCTAGTTTTAATTTTTGGGGAACTTCCATAGTGTTTTCCATATTGGATACACTATTTTAAATTCCCACATCTAGGAGTTATAGCTTTCCCACATTTTAGCCAATACTTATCTCTTGTTGTTAATAATACCTATCCTGACAGGTGTGAGATGATCATGTTTTTTTTAATGGTTTTGATATGTATGTCAGTTTGGGTAGCAAATGTAAGAACTCATGGAACAGATCAAAACTGATGCCGTTTAGGTTACCGTCCATCCATCCAGTTGCACTCCCATCTTTTCGATGCTGATGTTTGCTGGGTATTCGCAGTCCTGTTCAGGTTTAATGCAAGCTACTGTGTTGTGATTGTGGTCCCTTCCTATGTCCACTCTTCTGGGCCACTGCTCTTTTCCAATAGTCCCTGATAGGGGTTCTCTCCACTGCTAGCTGCATCTGACTCACACTGGACTCAGTTATCTGGAATCTCTGGTAGCCATTATTATAAAACTGCCAAGATGGCTAATCTTGGTTTTCAATTTGACACACCCGGTAAGAGGGGACCTCAGCTGAAGACTTTTCTCCATTGGATTGGCCTGTGAGCATGTCTATCTGGCACTGTATTGGTTGATGATTGATGTGGGAGGGCGCAACCCACTGTGGGTGGTGCCATCCCTGCACAGATGGTCCTGAGTAGTTTAATCAAACAGCTTAGCAAGCCATGGAGAGCAAGTCAGTATGTGTCATTCCTTTATGGCCTCTGCTTTAGCTCCTGTCTCCATGTTCCTGCCTTAGTTTCCTGCCATGATGTACTATAACTTTAGGCTGAAATGGGTCTTTTTCTCTGCTTTCAGTCAGTGTTTTATTACAGCGTCAGGGAAGCACACTGGAACAGCTGCCCACCCATTTAAAACATATCCTGGCTCTATCGATTCTCTTAAAATAATATCCTTTTCTTTATTAGTACCCTGTAGCATTTCCTGCTCTTTTCTCTTGTGGGATTTTTTTCTTCCTGAGCTCTGTGCTCTTTGTATTTAGAGTTGTCTGTGTTTTCTCCTGTAAGTAGATCTATCCTAAGTACTTCAAATGTAGAAGAGTGCTTCCTCTTGAGGATGCTTCTTCTGCACATGCCAGACAGAGCATTTTAGATAGATAGCTAAGGAATATACTTTGCCTGTTTTCTAGCTCTCGGTTGTCTTTGCATATAATCTCATAAAGATTTATTGTTCCATGTAAACAGAAAAGCAATTGGAGTAGGTAAGGGAGTGAGGTTTAATTCAGGGACATCCCACTTACCAGCTGTGTGACTCGCTGGACATCACAGATGCTCTAAGCATCTGCCCTTTGCCCACAAATGGGACAGTTATATACTCAAGAGCTTGATGTGAAATTTGAACAAGCTATTGCGTGAGAGACCTTGGCAAACAGGGATAATTTAGTACAGCTTTAATTTTTCCACCTGGTCTGTCTTCTATCCTTTCTTCCTTTTCTCTTTTCTCTCTTGTAGTGCAGGGTGCAACTCAAGTGTTTAAAACCCTGTTCGTTTTCATGTGATTTGCCTTTAGTTTCTTTTTTTTTTTTTTTTTTTTTTTGGTTTTTCAAGACAGGGTTTCTCTGTGGTTTTGGAGCCTGTCCTGGAACTAGCTCTTGTAGACCAGGCTGGTCTCGAACTCACAGAGATCCGCCTGCCTCTGCCTCCCGAGTGCTGGGATTAAAGGCGTGCGCCACCACCGCCAGGCTTGCCTTTAGTTTCTGAGTATATCATTTCCTCAACTAAATGTCAGGTTTCTTGAGGGCATATACAAGTTTTATATTAAAAGTGTCAATTAAGGTTTAGGCTTTTTATACTCGGAGTCTCTCTATAAATGCTCATTGATTTAGTGAGTCTCCCAACATTTTGTTTCGGCTGACTTGCTTTCAGTGGCACTAACTTTCCATGTTGGTTACCTTTCCATCTCTACCTCTGTTTGGCTGCTTTCTTCTTGTTATCTGCCAGCAGCTCACTCCTGTGGTCTCTATATGACTTTCCTCCCTGAACTCTGCTATAGTTCGTGTTAAGTCTTTCTCCAAACTAAATCTCCATGTCCATGCCATTTGCCTATGTTGGAACACTTCCCTGTAGCAGAAGCAGTAAATGGCATGATAAAGAGTCTTGTTTGTGGAGTTAACCATGAATCAATGATATTTTAGAAGGTGGTTTTACCTCTTTTATTCATTCATTCATTCATTCATTCATTCATATTCTCTCTCATTCTGGCAATATACATGCAATCGATTGTCTTAAGAGAATGACATAAAGTCAGAGTCTAGAACAGTAACTTATCTACTTCTTTTTTTTATTTATTCTTAGTTTGAAAGAGTGTAAGCTTTGGGAATCAGGCAAATGCTGGCTTGTTAAAACTGATCATTCTGTGGGATATTTGGCTGCTCTCCTCACTGGTAGTTTTGATGTCCTTTTGGAGGCCCCATTGGAAATCATATTTTGTTCGTACCCAAGTTGTAAGTAAAGTAAGAAATAAAGACAGAAATGTCTAAGTATCAGCTTGTTCCTGTTCAGTAGGAATGTGGCCTAGAGCTCAGACAAGAGGACCTTTTAACTCTGACCTCTAAACTCAGGCACACTTCTGCATTCCTGGGCTGTGCTGCAGTGGGCACTTCTCTTCTGGAGAGCAGAGTAGAGTTAGAATTAGGAGGATTCTGGAGAGACTGGATGCTTATTTTTAATACTTTCTTTTTTTTAAGAATTTAATTTCATGACTATTGATCATAGTCACCCTCCTCTCCCAACTCCTTCGGATCTACTCAAACTGTTTATGTCCCAATTTTGTGTACTTAAAAAAAAACTCATTATGTAAAAAAAACCTCATTATGTCTAATTTGTGATTCTGATAGACTCTTGAGTGTGAGGCCACCTGCTGGAGTATGGTCATCACACAAGATCCTGCCCTTAAAGAAAGTAATTCCTGGTCTTCCAGCAGCTCTTCCAACACAGTTGTCCATAGCTCCTCAGCTAGAGGTGGCTTCATGCGTATCTCTATGTTTATTGCTGAATTTTGCCAGACTTGAGCTGACACAGTCCTGTGCACACTGCAGTTCTTACGTGCAGCAGCCCTGTAGTGTCTGGAAAGCACCATTTCCTTGTCACCCTTCACCGTCTCTGGCTCCTACAGTTGTCTCCTTCCTTCTTTTGCAATGGTCCCTGAGCTTTGGGAGAAGAAGGCATGATATAAATAATTCTTCCAAAAGCTTCTTCTCTCCAGTAAGCGGAGATTTTAGGCTTTTGATAGCTACTGGGTCATTCTCCACCTAGAAGGAAACTGTGTAGACCACGAGTAGGCACTCCCCCTCAGAGTGCTGGATCTCTTATGCTAATCTTGTTGTTGGTGAGGTGGTATGGTCGGTTATAATGGAACCAGGATAGTTCAGTGGCACAGCACTTGCCTAATCGTGCTGGACAAACAAAGGTGAAGGCAACACAGACTTACTGAAAAACAATTCTCTATGTGTCGTATGTGCAAACAAGTGTGGTTCTTGATTACATGTCGATGTCATATGTGACACTGACTTCAATGTAACCTTAGTGGGTGCCAGTTCGACTTACCTGTTCTTAGTCAGCCATAAACGCATCTAGTCTGCTATAATATCAGTATTTCTCCCTATAAACTCCTCTGAGTTACTGCTTCACCCAGGCTCTGGCAAACAGCTGCTTTTAGATGGTACAAGGCATTCATTAAGATTAGCTTATATTTGGAGGAATTTTTCCACCAATCTTTCTGAAGTTACAGGTTTGCATACTTGATTAAGCAAAAAACTTGTAAGATGATATTATGCTTTCATAGCTTGAAGTTAATGCACTATAAAAGTAATCAACCTCATTTTTTTGTACTCATGTAACTGAACTGAGGGCAGATAGTTCTTGGAACTGGAAGTGTTGAAAAATATATATACCAGTATCCTAATCACATATTTTTATACCCTCAGACAGAAAAAAATTCAGTTCTGTGAAGTAGTATTTAATTCATGGAAGGTTATATTTGTGAGTTTCTGGCTAGAAATGCAGTTTGTAATATGTAAATATTAAGTAGCAACCGTCAAGTGTTAGAATAATGTCTCAATAGATTACCGCACCACTGAGTCACTTCTCTCGCTATGTAGCCCTGCTAAGTGGTCACTAAATGAAATAATGGGTTTGCAAATGAGATTTCAAGTAAAAATTATACTGAAGATCTTAATTTTAAAAGTTTCATATCTTCTTGGAAAATGCCACTTGCTAAGCACACTCGTGAAGTATAGCATTCTAGCGTATATCTTTTAGTTTGTCTTGTTAGTTTTTCTTCCTGTAAGTGAGACATGTTACAAGTTTCATATTAAAATAGAATATTGGAAGCTATATTTTCTGACTACTTAAAGAGGAGTTACAAACATCTCAGCTGTAATGCTTTAATATTCATCCAACTAGCATAGGCACTGGTCATGTGGGATAACACCCACGCCTCTTACTTACCGTAGGGACCAGCATTCTGACTAAAGGGCACAGTGTATGATCAGCTATGACACTCGGTCTAAATTAGCGTAGAGGTAAAAATGTCATTAGTGACATTTACTTCACAAATGCTGACCTTTGAAACTACTTTTCAGTCTTTGGTGCTATGGGAGTTATTGTCACGAGGTTCTTTTGCTCTGTCATCCTAATGCCAGCTTCTCTTAAGGCAGAACAAACGCCAGCACTGTGGCTATCACACCAGCATGCTCCTGGTGGTCTCAGACCTCTTCTCAGACCTCTACATACTGTAGTCAGGTTTTATCACTTGTCCCGAGCTTCAGATGATGAAGCTCCCCTGCTAGTCTTCAGACTAATCATAGAGCATGCATTTACCTATTACTGTGAGTCAAGTTAACCCAGAGCTCAGCAGCCCACATGGGAACAAACCTCCATAACCAAGCTTTTCTGTGGGTGCCGTGCGAACAGCCCACTGGTGTTAGTTTGGAATCCCATGAAGCCATCAGTAATCCAGCTGCTGCTACAGCCATCCAAAGACTTGAGAGTTGTTCTTTCTGGTCACTTGAAGAAGCTCTGTCAGTAGACAGCAAGCCTTTGACTCGAACCTCCAATATCTTATGCTGTAGGAAATGAATTCCCTGCTTTTTAACCCTTTGCAACAGTTTGAGAAACGTTTGGAATTATAGCTTATGGGACTGTAATCTCTAAGCTTCACTGAGACATCTGGTACCATCTCATGGTCAGTTATCAAGGTGGTTTTTACTCACAAGGGATTTTGTTTAATGTTCATTTTCTTAATGCCACAAAATAGACATTGATTTTATTGGTTCACCCAGATTTTCCTCATATAATACTTATTTATGGTTTGTTGTCACTACTTATTTTTGCCCCAGATGTTTCCTCTGAGATCACATGTGGTTAGGTGCATTCTTCCTCCATACATCTTTTAAAGGTTCTTTTAAAAAATTGTATATCTTTATTGTACACAGTGTTGGATGTGTTCATGCAAACATGTAATGAATACATGCGTGTTGAGTACATACTCCCTTCCAGTCCCTCTCCCTCCCATCCTGTAATGGTTGATAATGGTTATCAACTTGACAAGATCTAGAACCAGCTAGAAGGAGGCCTCTGGGCAGGCCTGTGAAGAACTATCTAGGTCCATCAGAGTGGGAAGACCCTAGAAGTAGGTGGCATTATTCCTTGGGTTTGGCTTCCAGGCTGCAGAAGAAGGAGAAAGAGTGTTGAGCACCAGCTTTCACCTCTCTTGGCTTCCTGTTTATAGATGCAGCGTGACCAGCTGTCTCAAGCTCTTGCCATTGGAACTTCCCCATTGCTGCAGACTATACCCTGGAACTGAAGCCTAAACTAACCCTTTTCTCTGAAGTTGCCTTTCTCGGCTATTTTACCCCAGCAACAAACCCAAGTAATGAAGACTCTCTCGAACTAGCCCCCTCGAAAGTTTTGCTTCTATTTTTATGCTATATATACATACATGATTTTATTTATCTCTATAAAACATAGGATTGCACATAGGCAGAAATATATTTATCTTTGTGAGACTAAATTTATTTTTAATATGATTATCTGCAGTTCCTTCTACTTGACTATAAGCAATATAATTTCATGATAGTCTTTAGGGTAGGGGAGTCCTCTGTGTGGATACAGCACTTCCTCATCCATATGGCTGGGTCATGTGATACATCTATTTTCAGTTTTGTAAGGGACAGTCTTTTCAGTGTCTCAGGGGTCCCTCTTTTCACATCCTTGCCATCATCTGTTGTTAATGTTTTCTTAGGGATTGCCATTTTGACTGGAATGAGTGGGAACTTGCTGCGCTTTTATTTTGTGTTTCTCTGGTGGCTAGTGAGATCACATCATTCTTCGTGTTGGTTGGCCATTTCAGTTTCATCTTTTGAGAACCACTTGCTCATTTCATTTGCACATTCATTGACTAGGTAGTTGGATTTTTTGTTGGTTTTTGATTCTTTCTATATTCTGGATAGCAGTCCTCTGTCAGATGTACAGCTTTTCTCGTGTTGGACAGCAGAGGTGTGGATGTAGAAAGTGTGGCATCTGCACTGTGGACTTCCCTATCCTGAGGTGACAGTGAAGCTGTACTGCTTATAGTCAAGTAGCAGCAGCTGTAGACAGTCATATCGGCAAATCAAGCGAGTCTCACAGCAAAGGTCTCTCCCATTTCTACAGGCTGTCTTTTCTACTTGATTAATTATTCTTTTGCTCTATAATCCATAAGAGCTTTTCAATTTTATGAGGTCCCATTTATCAGTTGTTGGCATTCTTTCCTGAGTGACGTGTGACCTATTCATAAAGCCCTTGCTTAGGTCTTGAAATGTTTTCTGTACTTTTCTGTCTACTGGTTTGAGGGTTTCACATCTCACGTTAAGTCTTGGGACGGTCTGGAGTGGAGTTTTTTATGAGGTAATAAGAGGAATCTAGGAGATCATTCTTCCACATGAATATACCATTTTCCCCGGCACTGGTTGTCGGAGAGGATATCATTTCTTCAGTGTGCATTTGTGGCATCCTCGTAAAAAGTCAGATAGCTGAAGCTATGAGAATTCATACTCGGGTCCTTGATTCCATTCTCTGGGTCTATTGCCTGTTTTGTGCAGTGACATGCTGTTTTGGTTGCTGCTCTGAAGTGTAAGTTGAAATCAAGTATGGTGATACCTTCAGCATTATTATTTATTTATTTTTTGCTTGGGATTACTTTGGATGCCCATAGTTCATTCTCTTTCTATATGAATTTTAAGATTATTTTTACTATTTCAGTGAAAGGCATAAGAAGTTTCAATTAATTTATTCTTTGAAAGTTTACACATACATACATATATTATACCTGGATACATACATGAATGTATACACTCCCACCTTGTCACCACGGTATCAGACTCCCTGGAGCATTGAGAGTGATTGCTTCCTTGGCACTGATGGAACAGCTACTCTGCAGGAGGTGAACCTTGCTGGTGTCCTGGAACAAGGAATCCACAGGGTGATGAACCTGTCGAGGCCCAGGAAGGAAGGAAGGAAAGAAGGAAGGAAGGAAGGAAGGAAGGAAGGAAGGAAGGAAGGAAGGAA
>JABTXL010000186.1:8194352-8204499 GCA_025134845.1 Neodon shergylaensis
AAAAGAAACAGAGGTAAGGAAACACAGTGAATTCATCTCCGAGTCCCCATCCCAGGTGCTGAGTTCCAGAGACCACACTGTCCTAGCTCACCTAGGTTCCATGGGAAAACTTTTCAAAAACAAAACAAAAACCAGAATAACAGAGAAAAGAAAAAGAACAGACTAAAGAAAAGATGAAAAAAGAGAGGGAGAGGGGCTAAGAACAGAGCAGGACATAACTGGCCTGCTGAAATCACATTGTCACTAAACCTAAGAGGAAGTGTGGAGAGAGCTGGGCATAGCTGTAGAGTCTGCATGCTTCTGCTCCTCCTCATCTTCCTCCTCTTCTTTTCTTTTTTTTTATTTTTTTTATTTTATTTTTATTTTTATTTTTATTTTGCCTCCTCCCAGCCTCCCATTTCCCTCGCCCTCCTCCCACTCTTTCCCCCTCCCCCCACTCCTCTCCCCCTCCCTCTCCAGCCTGAACAGCAGTCAGGGTTCCCTGCCCTGTGGAAAGTCCAAAATCCTCCCCCCTCCATCCTGGTCTAGGAAGGTGAACATCCAAACTGGCTAGGCTCCCACAAGGCCAGAACATGAAGTAGGAACAAAACCCCATGCCATTGTCCTTGGCTTCTCATCAGCCCTCATTGTCCACCATGTTCAGAGAGTCTGGTTTTATCCCATGCTTTTTCAGTCACAGTCCAGCTGGTCTTGGTGAGCTCCCAATAGATCAGCCACACTGTCTCCGTGGGTGGGTGCACCCCTCGTGGTCCTGACTTCTTTGCTCATGTTCTCCCTCCTTCTGCTCCTCATTTGCAGCAATGACTGACTAGCAATCAGATTGCTTCTTTATTTATACAGATCTCATAAAACAAAGACAAACTCATGATTTTTCAAGAGATACAGATCATATCATTTTGTCCCTAACGTGTGTTTGACTTCCTATTGCATGCCCAGAGTCACAGATTCAGTTACAGTTAGCCAGTACAGATAGAACAGATAGCAAGTTCCTCATCAGACCTATAGCCCAACTTTAAAGCCTCTATGCTTCTGTCAAGACAAGCGTGCTTAATATATGGCAGCATTTGTGGTTTCAAGGCGTTAGGCAGAAAATATCCGAGTCTGTGCAGGTGAGTTGCCATGTTTTGAACAATGTACTATTAACCCTTGGTGGTCAAAGAGCTACTTACAAGTCAGCGTGAGCCTGAGAACTTCCTCAGACATAAAAGCTGCTGCAGCTGCTATTCAATCTCTGGCATAAATGCAATATTTGCCCTTATGAACTCTATAAAAATCATTTGTTTAAGAAAATACTTTTGTTCCTAGTTAAATGACATCACCATAGCCTGATACCTGACTCTATTTTCTTATATTCTTACATCATCTTTACCTGCTATTATGTACGGAAAAGGTTATTTTAGCCAATCTAACTTTGCTACTGAGTTCTTTTCCTCTAGGGGTACACCCTGTACGACCCCTATCTTGGAAGCTACACTTTCAGGAAACCTGAGCTCAGTGTGGAAGGAGGACTGTGATCTGTTGTCAATTCTCCTGGCCGGTTGAAGCCTGTCAGCTTCTGCTAAGTTTATACTGTTCTGATTATTCTGATTATCTCCAGGGCATAAGGAAGAGTTGCAAGTAGGGTCAATTTCCGACCATTCAATTTCTGGAGAGTCTGAGGTCACCAAACATTATCTAAGCAGGGTCTTTTAAGAGCATCTTGCTGTTTCTCCAGGCCCATGCCTACAGAGAGGGTTTCCCTGGCATCTCTTCTCCTCTGCCTCTTGCTGCCATTTGCAATTTTTGTATTCTTTCTTCTCTGCCTCTTTTCTCTCTTTAAAACATCTGTTACTGAGAATACTGTGTTCGCGTCCTGGGCTATGTCAGTCTGTCAGGTATGGGCGCTGTATGTTTTGTTCTTTATCATTTTCATTCTCATTTTACTTTTCTGTTAGGCTAGAGATTTTACAGCTGCCATTCACCTTTTCAGAGAGCTTTTATTCAGCTTTCCAAAGTGTATTCCCTGGAGATTTTGTTGGACACTCCTTATGTATTATCTACTGTCTTTGATCTCAGCTTCTCTGATCTTGAGGGTTTGCAGATCTTAAAGAAAGGCAATATGCAAAAGTGTTGTTATAAGATGCAGCACCATGTACAGCGTGCATGTTCAAAAAAGATGATTTCCAAACACTTTAGTGTATTCTAGAGCAAAACCCAGGGTAGTTATGAATCAGCAATAGTTGTGTGAGTTAAAGAAAGTGCCACAGGATACCATACTGACATAAAACTTACGGTGTTTTGATGTAGGAGTGTCATATCAATCTGTTGATTTCATTGGTTAAACAATAAAGGAACTGCTTGGCCCTCATAGGTTAAAACATAGGTGGGAGGAGTAAACAGAATAGCATACTGGGAGGAAGAGGAAGTGAGCTCAGTCTCGACAGCTCTGCTCTCGAGAGCAGAGACGCCATGCAGCTCTCTCCAGGGCAGACATGCAGCCAGCCACCAGGTCAGACATGCTGAATCTTTCCCGGTAAGACCGGTGCTACATTTTATTAGAGATGGGTTGATTGGGATATCAGAATTAGCAAGTAAGGACTAAAGCTAATGGGCCAAGCAGTATTTAAATGAATACAGTTTGTGTGTTGTTATTTCGGGCATAAGCTAGCCGCTAGCAAAGCAGGCGGCCAGGGTGCTGGGGACGCAGCCCGGCCGTTCTTATTTCTACAGTGTTTAAAATAATTTTTTCATCTTTGGAGTCCAGATTAAGCAGAAAAAATGACCATTTTTTCATCAAAATAGTTTTAATGGAATCATAAAGATTCCTATAGTGTCTTACTCATTTTGTACTGACTTCATAAGTGGTGAGACAGATCTGATTGACTTGTTTTTTTGAGGACTGGTTGCTTGTAATTTCACTCAAAGTGAAAACATATCTCTTGGTTTTGATTGCTATATGATGCTGCATTCCAATTTTACATTGTCCTTTGACCTGGGCTTAGAAAATTGCCCAGATTGAAACATCTTTACTCTTAGTTGGACAGCTGATTTCTTGCTTTCATTTTTTTTAACCACCGTTAAAGACATTAAGAGTCCTTGACATTGCTGTGTGGTCAATGTGGGAGGACATTTGCCTCTCGGCTTTCTCACCTATTAAGCACGGGAGATGAGCTCCATTGTGCTGCGATATTACTGCAGACTAAAGAGCACGGCAGCTATAAACCCCAGTTCTATACAGTTGGTGCTGCTGCACTTAAATTCCTACAGTTCAGAGCTGTGATGACTCTGCCTGGCAACTCTGTACATGGACTGTGCAGAGAAAACCGCGAGTTTTCAGATAGTAGAACATCTGCCTTCAACAGTTAGAGGACAGCTGTGGGCAGAACCCGGCTCAAGATGAAAGTCGGAGTCCGACAGCCCTGAGCACAGAGGTACTGGCAGCAGGAATATCGGGGGTGTGAGGTGTCTGGCTGAATCCTGGCCTCTAACCTGACTTTTTCTCTCAATGAATTGTGTTCAGGGGGGACATACCCTTTTTCTTTCCACTCTGTTGATGACCAGGGACCTGGTGGATGGTCAGGATTGCTACAAATTGTGGAAATCATGTTGCTCACACACCCCAGGATAGCATTCTAGTGTAGAATCATGATTCATATTTGGAAACTGGACAGTGCAGTTCTCAAGTGTGGACTTTGTAGAGGACAACATAAGGTTACAGTGTGAATCAACTGGACATGCCTGAAACCTTCCTTTGAGTTGGTTGCACTGTGAATTGATTGGATATGCCTGAAGCCTACCTTTTAGTTAGATTAGTGTCTGATACTAAACAAAAACCTATTTTTAAAGAATGAATCATTGTTTTTCAAAATTGTTATTAGTAAAACGTAGGGTAAGAATTCAATGATAGCAATGATAGTAATTTCGGGGAATTCAGCCTATAATTTCTATTTCCATTGCCAATTTTAGCACCTGTGACATTTCAGAAACTGTTTTACCTACTTTCACTTGAAGCACCAGAATGCACAAAAATAGTTTTTGTTGTTAACTGTTGAGATAATCATGTTTTTAAGATAATTGTTGAGAATCTGAGGTGCTTTGCTTTGTCTTACCAGTTTAAACAAGGAGAAATTGGCATTAGAGTCTGAAAGTGCTGTTTCCTATGATTGTGTATAGAATATGTCTATAAAACAAAGGTAAAATTGATTTGATCAAATTTCTAGAGTATAATACTGTATATGAGCAATTAGGTGGATGCCTGTTGGGAGGCACTGTGGAGTTCCCATTCCCACACTGTATAGCCACAGCTGCATTTTTAATGAAGGAAAACATCTGCATGGTATTTCCTGTTGGACAACAATAAACAATTTGAGTTATTTAGGCTGAATGATTAATGCAAAGGTTTAATGGAAGTGGTCAACTTATAAAGGTAAAATGCAATACTTGGACTTTAAAAAAATGTAAGACTTATCACTGTTCTTTACTGAGAATAATTTGTGTTAACATGTGTTGATTTAGGACATTTATACTTTACTGCGCACCTTTCTCTTAATGCTTAGACTTCAAATCCGCACCAGGTACCACATCTGAGGCACCATCATTCTTTGTGGGTTTCTAACTGTTCTGCCATATTTCCCCCTCTCTTTCAGGATCTCATTTGAATTATACACTGTAAAAATATTTTTGGCCTATGTGGAATAATATTTATTTTCTCCGTGTTTGATTTTCTGCCAAATAATTGAACGAAAGTATCTTGTGAATAAGCTCCTACTTCTCATGAGGGTGCTAACCATCTATTATTGATGCTCTTGAATTCTCTTTATGTGTAAGAAACATCAGCTTTGATCTGAATACTAAAGGAATAGCACTCTTTGGGAGCACGGATCTTATGATCTTGTTCTCATTATTCGTATTTGTCTAACTAGAGAACCCCTTTCCCTAACGATACTCTGGTGTGTTTGTTAGATAATCGTCTTTGTTGCTGTAAGTTTAATACTTTTGGAAGTGACCGTTGAGCCAGGGTCTTGTGCTTAAGAAGATGCTCTCCCATTGGGCTTCACTTCTCTTCTTTTAGTTATTTTTGTGGTGTCATTTTCAATTAGTTAACTTTTAAGGAAAAATTATTTCTGTTAGAAACTGTAAATTCACACAAATTTGTAATAAATATTTCATATACTCATTTTAGTCTGATTAGAAGTGAGTTTCAATCAATGCTCAACTGTGGTGATCCAATTTAATTCTATCTTTTATATATTCTTTTTCTAGTGAGAAGACATAAGGCTCATATTTAGTCAAGTTTTTAATATTAAAATGTTAAATATTAACTACATCTTTAAAATATATTATCACTGTGCTACTTCAGGTTCATTTAATATTTTAGAGAGATGCAATGGTAGAGAAAGCATGAGGAGGGAATAAGTCTTTAACAGACAAGGGCAGTTATTTTCAAAGGTAGCAGTCTCCCAAGTTGACAGGTGTTGAGGTAATCGCTCATTGATCAAGCAAATTATCTGATCTCCAAAATTAAACTAGACCTGAATCATCTTGCAGTCCTTATGCAAGACTTATGCTATATTATATATATATATGAAATTCTTCATATATATATGACAATGATTATTCAGTCTTGTCTCCACTGACAGAAGCTTGCTATCTCCCCAGCAAGCCTCTTCTAGAAGTGCCTTTGGTGTATTGCTCCAGTATATAAAATACTAACCAAGGAAGATGACCCAGACAACATCACTGATCTGAACTTTAAGGCTTACATGAAGGATGGAGTTGGTGGCCTGTGGAAAATGAAGAATACCCAGGCAGAGGGTTCAACACAAACATAAAAAAAAAAACCCAAAACCTGCTTGATTCAAAGGGAAACAGAGTGGAAGATGGGGAGTGGTGACCAAAAATCTTGCTGGTCAATTAAGTGATGACTTGTAGACCCCATGGAAAAGCTTAGACTTTTACACTGCAGGGGCAGAAATGTCACCGACAGGTTTTACTTGAGAGTCATGTGACTACGTTTATGTTTCAGGTAGGTCTACTGACTGTGCTGAAGGTGGATCTGAGATAGGAAAGGCTAAAGTAAGAAAGGACAGCTGGAAAGTTGTTGGGATAGTTTTAGCAAGAACCAAGGAAAAACTATATATGGGAAAGAGTAAAATAATAGTGCTTTAGAGCAAGGAAAATGAATTCTATTGCTGATAGTTTTGAAATGATTCAAGAGTAAAGTCACAAGTGGATTTAAGGATAACATAAGCCAGACTGGAAATATGGACAGCTTGTTTGTTGGGACGAGGACTGGGGATTTGGGATTTGTTTTCATGGTCTGAGTTTGATTTTTTCCAGTAGTCCATCCAGGAAAAGTATGGCAGAAGCTGAGGCAGAGAGGTCTCAGCTGGTACATGGATGTTGGACTCAGGAGACTGTATATAATCGTGGACAAGCCTGGTGACAGACCATGGGAGTATGGGACAAGTAGAAGAGGAGATTTTTAAATAAAATAGTCACCAAGCATAGTCACAAACATAAGAGAAGGACAAAATGTGCTTGCTGATAGGGAAGCCAAGAAAGTGCAACATCTAAAGGCCATGGCTGTATGCAGTCAAGATCCCCAGTAAACTAAAGCCCAGGGAGTTTCTGGAGTTGGCAGTGGTGAGTGCCATGAACCTTTGCCAGAATAATTACAGTATTGTGTTTGCATGAAATATTAGATTTCAGGGAGTGGGCATGATGATTATTTTTTTTCATGAAGTCTGGATAAAAAGACAAGGGGAAGGAATGTAGTTTAAGGGCTTGAAAACAAGCAAGCATTGTTTTTAGGGTTAATGAGATTTTTGAGGCTGAGGAAAAAGGATGAGGAGAAAGGGAGAGATTGAGTGTACAGAAGAGAGAAAGGATAGCTGTAGCGAGTTCCTAAGAGACTGGATAGTGCTTTCTAAAGGGCATCAGGCGGGGCCTTTTCTGATAACAGTTTGGCATCCTCTGAGAAACAAGAGAAGGAAGAAGGAGTTCCTGCGAAAGTAGAGAGCGGATGAGTGTGAGAGGGCATGAAGCTGAGAGGAACCATGTTTAATGACCATTGTCTGTCACTGAGTCTGGGCTAAAGATCATATCCTGAGAGCAAAGAGACCTGCTAGGAGCTTTGAGGTGAACATTGACATAGTTACTGAGGAGGACAACGGCAGCCATCACTATATGGCTGTTCCAGGCAATGGCAGCTGGAATTGGAGATCATGAGCTACGCAATGTGTGGTTGTCAACCTAGTCCTGTTAGCCCTCCTCCGCTCACAGCACTTTAACAGAATCAGTGAACGCAAACTGTAGTTCTGAACTAGAGTTGGAGTTTTTCAGAGGAAATGTAAAGCACATGTAGAATGTACAGGAAATAAGGGTGTTGGGGAAAAGTCTGGTCAGGGAATTGGAGTGAATCAGCAATGCTGGGGATGGAGTTGGCATGTGAGAAGATGTGAGGTGAGGAGAGAGGTGAAGGAAGCCTCATAGGGCTCAGGGAGCAGCTCGGGAAGAGGCAGATCTAGAAATATAGATTCCTGTGCAATAAGGTATTGTTTGTGCCCTGTCCCCTATCAATTGGGCCAGTGCTTATTTAAGAGCAGTAGGTTCCAGGCACTGTGGTGCCTTAGTGCATTTTCTGTCGCTGTTAAAAGAACACCTAAGACAAGATGATTTATAAAGAATAGAGATTATCTTACTTCATGATTTCAGACACTGAGAAATCCCAGAGCATTGTAAGCCATCTTAGCTTTTGAGTAGCTCATGCTGCTTTGAAATTCTGAGAGCAACCGGACATGTACGAAAGAGACAAATCATGCAGAGTGTGTTCATTTTATAACAACCTATCTCACAGTTACTAATCCAGTCTTGAGAGAATTAACCCAGTCCCCTGGTATTAATCTTCCCTAACAACTTAATCATCTTTTAAAGGCCACAGCATTGCTCAGTGCTATTGACACAGGAACAAGGTTTCTATGAGTTTTTTGGGTATCTAATCATGTTCATATCATTGCAGTATGCACAGAAACACAATGATAGAAAAGAGAACCGTGGTCTCCGCTTCACTGCAATGTATAGGTGGTGAGGTAAACACAGAACAGTCAATGGATTGTTTGGGTATGCGTCTTCTATAGTTGTGTAGTCTCAGTGAGAACAGTGTAGGCTGTAATTTTCCCATCAGTCTTCCATTCAGCAGAAATAATTTACTATGTATTTCTTCAACCATGAATATAAAGAAAGGTGAAGAAAATAAAGTTTTCATTTGGACTATTTAAGCTTCATTCTTGTATGACTTCTCAGCTGCCTTCTGTCTGGTCAGATAATACTAGTATGTTAATAATAACTTCTGAAATATGCAATGCCTAGAGAGAAGTTCATTTCTCACTTACGTAAAGCAAGCCCTGAACATGGCAAGGACTTTTGTTCAAAGCGCTGGCTCACGAACTTAGGGAAATGTTGATACAATACTGGGAATTTTCACATTGTTTTTTCTGTTGCTAAAGCTTGTTAGACATCTCAGGTGTGCAGAATGCCCTGAGCTAACCCTGTCCATTTGCAGTTGCCTATTCTACTCTCACGCCTTTGCAGCCTGGGTGGCAGTGTTGTCTCTGGCTACCTCCTTGGCACCAGCACCCTGTGTAAGGTGGTACAGTTCATCCAGATTGTTTGTACTCAGTAAAATACTGGTAAACCGAATCCAAAAACACATTAAAAAAATCATACACCATGATCAAGTCGGCTTCATTCCAGAGATGCAGGAATGGTTCAACATAAAAAAATCTGTCAATATAATCCACCATATAAATAAACTGAAAGTAAAAAAAAACATATTATCATCTCATTAGATACTGAAAAAGCCTTTGACAAAATCCTTCATAATAAAGGTTCTGGAGATATCATGGACACAGGGAACATGCCTAAACACAATAAAAGTAATATAGGGTAAGCCAACAGTCTACATTAAATTAAATGGAGAGAAATTTGAAGTGATTCCACTAAAATAAGGAACAAGACAAGGCTGTCTACTCTCTCCATTTCTATTCAATACTGCACTTGAAGTTATAACTAGAAGAATAAGGCAGGAAAAGGAGATCAAGGGGAAACCAATTGAAAGGAAGAAGTTGAACGCTCATTATTTGCACATGATATGATAGTATAACTAAGTAATCCCAAAAATTATACTGAGAAATGCCTACATCTGATAATCATCTTCAGTAATGTGGCTGGATACAAGGTTTACTAAAAAAAACAGTAGCCTTGTAATTAAAAAATGATAAAGAGCTAAGAAAGAAATCAGAGAAACAGCAGCTTTTATAATAGCCACAAATAAAATATCTTGGGGTACTCTAACCAAACAAGTGAAAGATCTGTATGACAAGAAGTTTAAGTCTCTGAAGAAAGAAATTGAAGAGGATATCAGAAAATGGAAGGATCTCTCATGCTCTTGGATAGGTAGGATCAACATAGTGAAAATGCCAATCTTGTCAAAAATCAATCTACAGGTTCAATGCAATCCCCATCAAAATTCCAACATAATTCTTCACAGACCTCAAAAGGATAATATTCAACTTCACATGGGAAAGCAAAATATCCATGATAGCTAAAATACTCCTATATAATAAAGGAACTTCTGGAGCTATTGCCTTCCCTGACTTCAAGCTCTTCTATAGAGTTATAGTAATAAAAACAGTATGGTATTGGCATAAAAATAGACAAGTGGACCAATGGAATAAAACAAAGACTGTGGTATAAATTTACATAGTTAGGAACACCTAATTTTTGAAAAAAAAAAAAAAAACAAACCAAAATTCCACAATGGGAAAAGAGAAGGCTTCTTTAACAAATGGTGCTGGCATAATTGAATTTTCTCATGTAGAAGAATGCAAATAGATTTGTATCTCTCATGCTACATAAAACTCAAGTCCAGCCAGGCGGTGGTGGTGCACGCCTTTAATCCCAGCACTCAGGGTGCAGAGACAGGCAGATCTCTGTGAGTTTGAGGCCAGCATGGTCTACAGAGTGAGTTCCAGGAGAGGCTACAAAGATACAGAGAGAAACCCTGTCTTGAAAAGAAAAAAAAAACAACACACAAAAACTCAAGTTCACATAAATCAAAGACCTTAACATAAGTCCAGTTATACTGAACCTGATAAAAGAGAAAGCT
>JABTXL010000186.1:8204509-8216372 GCA_025134845.1 Neodon shergylaensis
AGTACACAGACACTAAGAGCAATGATAAATAAATGGGTACTCCTGAATCTAAAAAACATCTGGAAGGCAAAAGACACTGTCAATAAGACAGAGCAGCAGCCTATAGAATGCGAAAAGAACTTCACCAACCTCACATTGGTCAGATGGCTGATAACCAAGATATATAAAGAACTCAAGAAACTAGACATCAAAACACCAAATAACACAATTAAAAATGGGGTACAGAACTAAACAGAGCATTATCAACATAAGAATATCAAATGGCTAAAAAACACTTAAAGAATTATTCAGTATCCTTAGATATAAGGAAAATGCAAAACAAATCAACTCTGAGATACCATCTTACACCTGTCAGAATGACTAAGATAAAAATCCTCTAACAACAGTCTATGTTAGAGAGGATATGGAGAAAGGGGAATAGTCCTCTACTGCTGCTGGGAGTCCAAACTTGTACAGCTACTTTTGAAATCAGTATGGCAGTTTCTTAGAAAATTGGGAATCAGTCTACCTCAAGACCCAGCAATACCAACGTTGGGCATACACCCAAAGGATGCTCAATCATGTTCAACTATGTTCATAGCAGCACTATCCATAATAGACAGAACCTGGAAGCAACCTAGATGCTCCTCAATAAAAGAAAATGTGGTACATTGACACAATGTAGTGTTACTCAACAGTAAAAACAATGACATCATGAAATTTGCAAGCAGATGAATGGAACTAGAAAAATCCATCCTGAGTGAAGTAACCCAGACCCAGAATGGACAAATATAGTATGTACTCATAAGTGGATATTAGATATAAAGCAAGATAACCAGATTACAATCCACAACTCCAGAGAATCTAGGCAACAAAGAGAACCCTAAGAGGTATGCATGGATTTTCCTGGGAAGTGGAAATAGATGAAATCTCCTGGGTAAACTAGGGATGGGGGGTGGAGGCAAGGAGATAGGGGAGGGGAACATGAGGGGTATGGTTGGTTGAGTTGGGAGCTGGGTGGAGGGGGAGAGTAATGAAAGAGATACCTTGATAGAGTGGGTCATTTTGGGGTTAGGTAGAAACCTGGTGCCGGGGAAACTCCCAGGAATCTACAAGGATGACCCCAGTTAAGACTCCTAGCAGTAGTGGAGAGGGTGGGTGCCTGAACTGGCCTTCTCCTGTAATCAGATTGGTGACAACCCTAATTGTCAACATAGAGCCTTCATCCAGTAACTCATGGAAGCAGATGCAGAGATCCACAGCCTAGCACTGGGCTGAGCTCAGGAGTTCAGTTGATCCAAGAGGGAGGAGGGATTGTATGAGCAAGGAGGGGTCAAAATTATGATGGTGATACCCACACAGACAGCTGACCTTAGCTATTGGGAACTCACGGACTCTGGACTGACAGCTAGGGAGCCTACATAGGATTGACCTAGGCTCTCTGCATGTGGATGATGGTTGTGCAGCTTGGTCTGTTTGTGGGCCTTAGCAGTGGGGTTAGGACCTGTCCCTGGATCATGAATTGGCTTTTGGGAGCTTATTCCTCATACTGGGATGCCTCACCCAGCTTTGATGCAGGGAGGGGAGCTTGGTCCTGCCAAAACATGATATGACATGCTTTGTTGACACCCATGCAAGTCCTGCCTCTTTCTGGATGGAGGAGTGGATGGGGGTGTGTGGAATAGATGGGAGGTGAGAGGAGGGAACGGAAAGAGAGGAGAGAGGGGAAACTGCGGTTGGTATGTATAATAAATAAAAAATTTAATAAAGAAGAAAGCATTTGGGATTTCCTCAAATACAGTATTTGTGGGGAAGAATCACTGTTATTATGGTACATGCGTTTGCATAAAAGTTCCAGGACTTTACATAAATCAAATGTTTTAAGAAGGCAAATATAAAAGCATTCTGTGCATGGCTTGGACTTTGCCATCAGTATGCAGTTGCTATGCTATTACGGAAAACAATGTTAACATTTGCTTGATTAAAAAGCCACCGACCCTGAAAAAAAAAACTCCGAGCTTGAGAACCATGCAAGTTCTGAAAACAATTGTAAAACATTTCAAAATGCTTTAAGGATACTTAAATTTTATACTGGGCCCCACCCAGAGCTCCCTTTGGCTGCACATGGCCTGTGGGTTGCAGACATGCCTGATAGGTCCTGACTTTAACTCTTTAACTCTTGTAAGCCCTCAATACCCGTGCTTTTCCACCCTCACCTCCACACATAATGGTCTGGATGCCACTTGAATAACTAAGCTTTATTTTTCAATTGCTTTGTCATAATGAAGGTGATAGTCCATATAGAACAAGATTATGAAAATAAGTGTGCATATAGATTTATAAAGATATATAGGATCAAACTGAAACTGTTTTTTGACTACATCAGAAATACATCTCTCTTAGTGATGTCTTTGCCTCTATTGTTCCATGAATCCTCTTGTCACAGAGGTATCCCCTGAGATTCGCTGAGTAGAAAGTATTAGAAGGTTGTGGATTCTGTGGTCTGTACCAGGGGTGGCACACACTAGCCCTGTGTCTATGAGTTCCATATCTATGGACTCAGCCAACAATTGATATAAAATATCTGAAAAACATTGCACCTGTACTGAACACATACATGATTTTCTCTCCTGATCATCCTCCCCCTCAGCAATGCAACAGCTGTTTCCACAGCTTAGGGATTATAGGTAATCTAGACATGACTAAGAGTGCATGAGAGGATCTATGTGGGGTACATGCCAATATCATGCTACTTTATGTAACAGACTTGAACGTTCATGGGTTTCGGTACTTGTGGAAGGTCCTGAAACCCAATCCGATGTCAATTTATTGCCCGAGGAAAAATGCACTAGAAAAAAATGAGGTGACTACCATTAATCTTTATACAAGGAGAGTAATTATCTGGGTAAGCAATGTGCTTGGCCACCCTGTAGGGCAGAGACCGTGTTTCCATCAGACATCCTTCTGTACCTTCGAGGTTCTGGGTTTGATCAGATTGTATGGCAAAGTCATTTGTGGGATTGATGGCAGCCCATGTATACATGTTTCTGGCATTTGGTGGCTATTTGTTGAGTTAATCTTGAAGTTGCTTTAGGGGAGGTTTTATGTGACTCATCCTCTCTCATCTGCTGTGTCACCCCAGGGCTGAACATGTGTTGTGCTCTTCCCAGTGAAGTTCTCACCATGTTAACCTGCCATTTTATCCTGATGTTTCTAAGGCCTGGGATTACTGTCAGCTTGTTGATGACAGTGTGATGGGTTTGTCACATTACTATTTTTACTAACTTTGCATTATTTCAGGGAGCGCATGGTCAATTCACAATGTTTTATTTGCAGAACACTCCTAAATCACCAGTGTAAAAATCAATCTAGTGAATTTTTGACATAAATAGACATTGAAGAAGAAATTCATATTTAGAGTCTTAATGGAATTCTGATCGCAAGTCCTCACGGTTCCTCATGGATTACTGCATTAAATGCACAGGGCTTTGCAGCTGAAAAGACATGCAGCACAGAGAACCCTCAGAGACAGTCCATGAATGCAATTAAGGCCACATCTTCACTCATTGCCCAGTGCTGTTTGACCCTCAATATTTGCTTGCTTGCTCACTGCTGCATCTCTGACAGCTAGGACTTTGGCATACAAAAGGAATGTATTAGATATATGTCTTTAGTGAACGAACTAATATTTTTTATCATTTCCTTTAAGATGTTTATGTCCTTTTTTTTTGAGACAGGGTTTCTCTGTGTGACTGCCCTGACTGTCCTGGAACTCACTCTGTAGACCAGGCTGGCCTCAAACTCACAACGATCCATCTGTCTCTGACTCCTAAATTCTGGGATTAAAGGTGTGCACCACCACCACCTGGCTATGTCACGTATTTTTAACCCCAAACATTCTCTGCTTAATATCATTTGACTGTAAAAGTCCCATCAGTGTCTCATAGAGAGGTTTCAATGCCCCTGACTTTCTACAATTATTTAGTTAACCCACAAGTTCTAAAATCTTGTAGTGGTGGTGCTAGTATCATTAATTTTGGAAGAGCTTTGTGCATTATTTTACTAGCTATACAGTTACGTTTTCCTTTTGAAATCTTTGTGAGCGTGTGTGTTTGTGTGTTCACGTGTGCACACGGAGGTCAGAGTCAACTCTTGGAGGTGCACAGCCTATGGGCCTTATCTGGTAACATCAAATGTTTCTCAGGACCTGTCCCCTTGTTTGTTTGGGACAGGTCTCTTGCTGGTAACCAGTCCTCGCTGATTAGCTTAGGCTGGCTGACCAGTGATATGCTATGATATCCCAGTGATAGGGAAATGCCTTTCTCCATCTCACTAGCATGAACCAGCTACCCAGCTTGTGTGTGTGTGTGTGTGTGTGTGTGTGTGTGTGTGTGTGAGAGAGAGAGAGAGAGAGAGAGAGAGAGAGAGAGAGAGAGAGAGAGCATGCACCTACGTGCGGGGTCTGGGATGGAATTCAAGTCCTTCATTTGCAAGGCAAGGTCTCTACCAGCTGATCAATCTCAGATCCCTCTTGACATTCATATTTACCCTATGCTTCTCTGTAAGTCAAGAAGTCATGTATAGCCATCTTCTTTTCCCCTTCAGCTAAAGTTTGGGATAGGATAATGTTTCCCTGTAACTGGAGGCTATGCTTTTGTTTTCCAACTGCCCAGTCCCAAGTAATCACACAGAAACTTATACTAATTATAAACGGTTTGGCCTATTAGCTCAGGCTTGTTGTTGACTAGTTCTTATAACTTAAATTAATCCATTTCTATCAGTCTATTTTTTTTTTATCTCAAGTCTTGTGGCTTGTTTCCTTGCATCTTTCTTCCTTAGCGGCTGCTGGCATCTCCCAGACTCTGCCTTCTTTTTCCTTTTATCTTTGCTTGGATTTCCCTCCTGACTCTATTCTGCCTGCCTATTGGCCAAATCTCTATTTTCCATCTAAATAAACTCTTTGAACTTCTCCTAGACTCTTGTGGATTCACATAACATTTCCCAGGTCCCAAGGGACATCTAGTATGCTCTTTTAACCAAAGTAAAAATGAGGAGCAAGTTTAGTAGTTAAATCTTGAAATTTTAAAGTTTATTTTTATTTATGCATTATGTGTATGTGGCTACCCCCCGTGGAAGCCAGGAAGAGGGGCATCAGACTCCTCAGAGCTGGAGCTGGTGGTTGTGAACCACCCGACATGGGTGCTGGAAACCAAACTTGGGTTCTCTGTGAGAGCAGTAAGGAATCCTAAGTGTTGAGCCATTTCTCTAGCCACAAATAGGTAAGTCTTAACAGCCCTTTCTCTGTTCATAAGCTGTCCCTAGCAAGATCATTTCAGGTGGAAATAGTTGTCTATTTCATGACTTTTATGTAGTTAAAAAGGGGAGCTTTTTTGTTGTATTGACGTATTTAATTGTAAAATCTCAGGTCTACTTCATTTTAAAGATATTTTAGTTTAATCATGTACATATGGGCGTGTGTGTGTGTGTGTGTGTGTGTGTGCGCGCGCGTGTGAGTATAGGGGGCCACAGAGCCAGAAAAAGATATCGAATTCCTCTGGAGCTGGAGTCCTAGGTGGTTGTGAGGAGCCTGACATGCGTACTGGAACTGAGCAAGGATCTTCTGTAAGAGTAGTATGTGATCTGTGATCCCAGCTATGAGCCTTCTTCAGCCTTTTACTTCATTGTGTGGCTCTTCTGTCCATCCCATCCTCCTGCTCACTGACCACATAAACTTTCTGAGGTATGGAAATAACTACACCAGACAAAGTCCATCTTTAGAGAGGCTTACTTTCACAGTTTTTCTTCTCTTGAGTTTTATATGTAGAAAAAAATCATACTTATCTCTCAGAATACTTGTATTCATACATTTAAACATTTTCTGGAACACTTCTGGTATTAATAATTTTTATCTCAGTGTTTATCCTAATATATATTTCTTTTCCCTAAATTTTAACACTTTATCTTTTCTCTCTTTTTTATCATTTGTCTTTGTAAATTGGATTCTGTAGATCAGAGTGGAAATTATATTTTCCAATAAGCACACTGCTCTATGTGACACACACATGTGACCTCCTCTCTCACACACACAGCTGCATGAACTTTTAAGAGGTAGGAGGGAGGCTAAGTCCTCTGTGTCTGATGACAACATCTTTGTTTTTCCTTGACACGTCCCTGAAGAAACCGTGTCCCCTTGCAAGCGGAGCTGGCCGTGGTATGAAGAATGGGCGTCCAGAAGCCAAAGGAAACCATGTAGAACTCACTTATCATCCTTTCGCCATCTGCCTTAAGTAGTTTCAGTGTGAACCAGAGCACATTTATGAAATAAAATGCAGCAAGGGTGGTATTCCAATTTGTCCTCATGCCAGTGCAATGTATAATTCCTGGGTAGTAGTTCTCACATTAATACCACTTTCTAGGGGGAAACTAGTTGTCTTGGATTTTATTTGCCATTCTTTCCTCATATGAAAACAAAAAGGCATTCGACAATGGGCTTTCCCAAAGGTCTTCCTGTGGTTGAAATAAAGCAAGACTGTATGAATTTCAGTTGCCAATGGACATTGACTCATAATATTTCTCTTTCAGGCCAGTTGCTCCGGCTAAAAATGTTTCGTGAAGACCATGGATCGTGGATGACAATGTTCTTCAGCACCATTCTGTTCCTCTTCCTCTTCTCTCACATATATAACACGGTTCTTCTGATGGATGGGAACATGGGGTGAGTTATTGCCCCCCTTGTGCTGTGCTGAGGGGTGTATGTAACATTCTCTGAAGATCTCACCCAGTGTCTTCAGGTCTTCCAAACTTGCCCCTTTGCAGACACTGTGCCCTAAAGAGAGATAATTTGTGTTTGTCTTACTTAAGACATTTAGAACCTTTCTTTCTTCCTTTTAGTAAGATGAAGCATTTTTATAACACTGAGGCTTATTCCTTACTTTTAAAACCTTTTTGTGGTATAGTTTGAAGGCAAATACCAATTTTATTATAGTTGGAGAGAACAGGGAGTCAGGAAGCCTAATGGGTATAGTGGGGCTGTGACGGGCTCCAGGTTTGAAACTCATGATCCATGTCTGGTGTAATAGCATCAAAACAAACAAACAGCATCTCTTTTGGGCAGTTTTTACAGAGAGGAACTGGTTAAGGCAAACTCCCTGAATCAGTGCAGATAAAACACCACCACCCTTAGCAGATCACAGCAGCGGGGAGATTTGCTGTGACCTCACTGTAGAGTTTCTTCCAACTTTCTTCAGTTCTGTGGTTGCAGAGCGAAGTACAGTGGTCAGCTTTTCAGCACAGCATCCTCTAGCTTTGCTTTCGGTTGAGTTAAAAGGCAGAGTGCTGGAGGTTGGTTTATCTTACAGTCTTAAGGAGTAGATGGGTAGCAACAACAAGCCGCTTAGGCATTAGGCATTGAGAAAATTGCTAGGGAAGGTGTCTAGCCCCCGTCACTAGATTGTGGCCTCTCTCTCTAGGTTGCAGGCTAGCTACGATCACTTGTTTCTATCATGTGAGGTGGTTTGGATACTGTATACAGACTTTGGCAACCATTGAGTCGGAGATGAAGCCCATTTAGCATCTTTTTTTTCCCATTATAAAGGGACTGACTAGCCGCAGAAAAGCAGATGTTTCACAAGGATTATACTTTACAGTAGCAACATCCCTGAATGACTTCAGATCAAATGTTCAGGCCTTGGAACACTATTGTGTTGTCATAATTATTTTTTTTTGTATCCAAATAATGACACTGACAGTGGGTTTATTTTTGACAACGGAGTTACAGGTTCTCACTTGGGCTTCTCAGAATACTCCTCAGCTTTGATTCTGGGATAACAGTGTATAGTGATAACTTGGAATTGCCTAAGGTGGTCAGAGGGCTCCCTGCAAGACTTTGTACTTTAAAAGCACTGGATGGAGTCTGATGTGATAACACAGGCCTATAATTCCAAGCACCTGGGAACCTGAGGCAGGAGGACAGATTGTGTTTTTATATGGAACTCATAAGGCCCGTGTTAAGGATTTAAATGATGATATCGAGATTTAAAAATAGCAAATTGAATGCAGTAACATGCACAGAGTAAAACACTCAGCAGCTAAATCAAAATAATCCTAAAGAGAGCACGCAGCTACTGAGAACTTAGCGGCAGGCATGAATTGTCCCAGTTCTAAACCTCACACTGACCCTGTGCAATTGCTGTTAATCCCACCAGTCGAGAATAAAACCACTACCACAATTCAAAGCCAAATTTGAAGCAAGCTTTAATTACTGGCCTGGTAGATGAGCTTTGACAGGTCCATCTCTAGGTTTCCAGAAGATGACCTTGAATCAGGGTTTACAGCAGCTTAAGTATTCCATCGGGTTCAATCAGGGGCATGCGCACATCCTGATGTACCTCCAGCCTGCATCCAATCAGGGGCAAGCATACATCCTGATGTACCTCCAGCCTGCATCCAATCAGGAGCAAGCATACATCCTGACATATTTTCTGCCTATGAACTTCCTGCTCACGTGTGATTGAGCACATCCGGTACAGATGGGTCAAACAAACTTGCTGAGGGGAGTCAAAACACGTGGCTTGTCATCTCCCATAAACAACAGCCTCCAGCATTTGAGGAACTGTCTGTCCTTGGGCAAGGGTCTTGCAGATCAGAGACATTTTTGTCTCATGAATCTCTTAGGCATAGTAATTAAAACTTAAGCTATAACTTTGGCTGTCATAGTTGTCTCCATTTTATGGATCAATAAACTGAGGATTGCCCAAAGTTATGTTCAAGTTGATTCCCCACTCAAGAGAATAATGGAGTGATTGACCTATTAGTTAGCAAATTTTAAGGAACCATCACCTGAAAGGCCAGCACACAAGCCCCTAAAGACTGGTTCAGTGACTCGAATTCACTGCATCCCTGTTAGTCTTCTCCACACTTTAATCTTTCAAGCTGACTTTGATAATCAAAAGAAATAGGAGGTATGTGTAGTTGTTAAGTGAATAGTTTAAATGAATGCATTATTAGAGATTATGGAATCTTTGAACTCTCCAGTGATCTGTCTCATGTTTTCTAGGAAAGAGCCTTCCACTGAGAAAATGCCTTTAAAAATGTCACTTGAAAAAAATACACAGCAAGGGACAAATTGTTTAACTCTACTGACTTAAAACCTCAAAGAGCCATTTCCAAAGGATGCATGAGCTTTTAGCATGTGTGCCATGTGACTGAGCGAGTGTTTCAAAGCCAGTTTGTAGATTTGGTGGACAAACACATTCTCAGGAAAAAGGGCATTGTTGTGCTTCTGGGGTTCTCCAGGATGCATGAGTAGCTGAGGTATTGATTCGTCCTATGTAGGGCAGGAAATGATAGAGCTGGGGTATGAGAAGGACTGGGGACATGTGGACATCACAGGAGACTGGCTCATGTGGAGGATTGCTGCTAGCAGACTTCTTCACACTGAATCTGTTTTGCATGGAGGGTTCCAGTCTGCCCTGGCTTAGGGATGCTTCTGGTAATGTTGGCCTACACCCATTCCCAAAGTGCTTTCTGAACCCAGGAAACCTAATGTGGCCACTAGACTTGTATTCATATGTTTTGGGACTCTCTAGAATGAATGCTTTGATGAGACTATGTGATATGGGATATCCTTCTGTATATGTATTGCTTTTATTGATTGATTGAATAAAGCTCTTTGGGCCAATGGCTTAGCAGAGTAAAGCCAGGCGGGAAATCAGAAAGCACACACACACACACACACACACACACACACACACACACACACAGAGAGAGAGAGAGAGAGAGAGTTGGTGGAGACAGAGAGATGCCGTGTAGCTGCTGAAAAAGGCAGAAGCCATGTAGCTGCTAAAGGAGGACATACTGAAACCTTAGGAACCTTACTAGTAGGCCACAGCCTCGTGGTGATACACAGATTGATAGAAATGGGTCAATTTAAGGTGTAAGAGTTAGTTAATAAGAAGCCTAAGCTATTGGCCAAGCAATGTTGTAATTAATATAGTTACTTTGTGATTATTCAAGTCTGAGCTACTGGGAAATTAAAGAGCAGTCTCTTTTTACAACTAGGTGCTAAACATCAGTAGTGTTCCAGAGATAAAAATGGGGGTGCATTTCTATCTTGGTCTGCTTTTAAAAATGCCCAATTTAGAACTGAATAAAAATTAAGTATAAACTGAGGCCCATGATTCCATGATTTACAGAGAATAAACCCTGGCCAGAACTTACTTGATAAGAGGTAAGTTGCCTGACTCCTCTTTTTGCCCAGTTGAATCCCTGAAGCATACAGTGATTCCTAAGGTTTTGGGCATCTTTGGGGAGCAGACTGAGGGGCAGTGAGAGAGACAAAAGGCTAATGAGCTTCAAAAGGGCAGAGATTCAAACTGTGGGGAAACATTGTCTCCATGCTTTTCTCTCTCTACTCCCTATAGCTCACAGCACCCAAATCCTGCCTATCACGAGTTCCCATTCTGTGCGTACTCCAGGTTGTAGTAAGGATCCTAGGCAGCATTTGCCTTTTGCATTTTATAAGCAATTTCTTTCCTCACAATGTGGGTGGGCCCAGTAGCCTCTCCTGCTGTACAAATCCTAGGACTGTTGGAAATATAACACAGCCGGATGGATTTTTAAAATACGTAGCTAAGCTTATCCTGAAATAGAATAAAGCAAGAGGGGAAATGCAGAAGGTCTTGCATACCAGACAGCGACTTGGGGATTTGAGCTTTTAGCTTGTGGCAGAGACCAGAATTGAGGATTTGGGCTGTGTGCTGGCTAGTTTTACGTCAACTTGACACAAGCTGGAGTCATCAGAGAGGAGGGAATGTTAATTCCATAAATTGAGAATAAGGCTACTACCACAGTTGAAAGCCAAATTTGAAGCAAGCTTTAATTAACTACTGGCCAGGTGGATGGATTCTGGCAAGGTTCATACCCAGGTTCCTGGGAAATGGCCCTGAGTCACGGTTAAGAAGGAAAACCTGTAATTCATTACATCTTCTATCAAGTCCAATCAGGAGCAAGCACACATCCTGATATACCTCCAGCCTACATCCAATCAGAGGCAAGTATATATCCTGATGCATTTCCTGCCTGTGAGCCTCCCACCCACATGCCCACCTGTGATCAAGCATATCCGGTGCAGATGGTTCAGACAAACTTGTTTAGGGGTGTGAAAACATTTGGCATGCTTTCTCCCTTAAACCATAGCCTCCAGCATTTCAGGAACTATCTGTCCTTGAGCAAGAGGCGTGCAGATCAGAGATATTTTTGTTTCATGGATCATTTAGGCATAGTAATTAAGACTTAAAGTGTAGTCTTGACTATTATAGGAGCCTCAGTTGAGAAAATGCCTTCATAAAACAGGGCTGTAGGCAAGCCTGTGGGGGCGTTTTCTTAATTAGTGATTGTTGTGGGGGAGTCCAGACCATTGTGGGCAGGTGGTCCTGGGCTCTATAAAGAAACAGGCTGAGCAAGCCACATGGAGCAAGTCAGTAAGCAGCACTCCTCCATGGCCTCTGCAACAGCTCCTGCCTCCAGGTTCCTGTCCTGTTTGATTTTAGCCTTGAATGTAGATGGAAGGCTTTTCTTTGTCTTGCTTGTTCTCCCGGACCAGTTTCTCCACCAGCTGGTCTGCTCGCCCGTCCCTGCAGCTGCTTATGAAATAACCACTCTTATTATCAGTTACAATTGTTTGGCCAATGTCTTAGGCTTCTTACTGGCTAGCTCTTACTATAAATCAACCCATTTCTATACTTTATATTTTACCATGAGGCTCATGGCTTGTTACCTCACATCTTGCTTTTGGGGCAGCTACCAGGCATCTCCTTGACTCTGCCTAATCTCTTCTCTCTCTCTCTCTCTCTCTCTCTCTCTCTCTCTCTCTCTCTCTCTCTCT
>JABTXL010000186.1:8219300-8247801 GCA_025134845.1 Neodon shergylaensis
TTATGTATACAATATTCTGCCTATGTGTATGTGTGCAGGCCAGAAGAGGGCACCAGACCTCATTACAGATGGTTGTGAGCCACCATGTGGTTGCTGGGAATTGAACTCAGGACCTTTGGAAGAGCAGGCAATGCTCTTAACCACTGAGCCATCTCTCCAGCCCCAAACATGATGTTTTCTAGATCCATCCTTTTGCCCTCAAATTTCAAGATGTCATTATTTTTTTCTGCTGTGTAGTACTCCATTGTGTAAATACACCACATTTTCCTTATCCATTCTTCGGTTGAGGGGCATTAGGGCAGATTTTTTTTTAATGAAAATTATTTAAATAAAATTCCAATTACACCACTTCCCCCTTCCTTCCATGCTTCCAACCCCTTCCATGCTTCTCTCATCCCTCAAATGGGTCATTGAATTATTATATGTGCATACAATAATTGATACATGTAATCTGATGGGACTGTTTAGTGTTGCTTGTGTGTATATGATTTCAGGGCTGAGGACTTGGTATTGGATAACCAGTTGGGGTTCTCATTCCTGGGAGAGGCTAATATTCTCTCTCTCTCTCTCTCTCTCTCTCTCTCTCTCCATTCTTTACTTGCCTCTCGTTTGTTGTCTAGGACATGGGATACAGTGAGGCTTCCCCCTCCTGTGTTAGAATGTCTAGTAACACTGTCATTATTCAGGTCTTGTTTAGGCAGCCACATTGTTGAAGTGTCTATGGCTTCAGCTTCCCTGACATTTCTAGGAGTGACAGACTCACGGCAGATTTCCTGGTCTGATTCTTACAACCTTTCGGCCGCTCTTCCAAAGAGTCATATTTTAAGCTATGCTTGTGTGCATGTCTGTAGATGTGCATACTTCAGGTGCTCTGAGAGGCCAGAGGTGAGCTCCCTGGAGCAGGAGTTACAGAGAAACTGCCTGTGAGTGTCAGACACTGCGCTCAGGTGCTCTGGAAAAGCAGTGTGGGACCTTCCCCCAGCCATCTGGGGCATAGTTTGATGACCTTGTGTGATGTGATGGGCTTGGCCTTACCGTGATCCAGTACAGGCTTCTAGGACAGTATCTATAAGCACATACACGCAATCATGTTCACGTGTTTACAGACATAATCTAGCATTAAAAAGCAAATCCAGTGCTTACCAGTGAAGAAACTAGACCTTCACATTCATAAAATGCCTTCTATGAATGGGAATGCTTTTCTAAACAGTGCACTGTTTAAGGAAGGCTACAAAGCTGATGTTTCTAGAGTTCATCACAAAGAAAATATTTAATTTTTTGCCTTTTCCAGGTAGTTAATATATAAAAATGTATAGATAGGGATTAAATATAGCATAGAGAATAACTGAAGGGAAAAAGATAACGATGCAAGCAGTTTTGAAAGTATTCATATGCAAAATAACAAAATGAAACAAGAGGTGGTAGGCATAATGGAAGTGGCATAGCTCCTCAGCCCCTCTCTTCATCTCCTTCCTGAGAAGCCCTGGTGAGGAACTACATGGAGATCTAACCTGAGTGTGGTGAAGACCGAGGGAGTGAGCTATGATCAGAGCAACTGGACGAGGGTGGGTGGGAGGAGAAAGTGTTTGAAATGAATGCCTCTGAGGCCTCAGATTCATGTTGTGTAGAGAGAGGCAGCCCAAACAAGCGAGAATGGATACGAAAGATACATAAGTGAGAGCATCAGGGACCAGGGAGCTGGGGAGTGATGTGGGAGTGTCATATATCAATCTATTGATTTCATTGGTTAAGTAATAAACTGCTTGGCCCTCATAGGTTAAAATATAGGTGGGAGGAATAAACAGAATAGCATACTGGGAGGAAGAGGAAGTGAGCTCAGACTCGACAGCTCTGCCCTCTAGAGCAGAGAAGCCATGCTCCAGTCTCCCGGACAGACGTGAGCGATGAAGCTCCAATCCAAGATGGACGTAGGCTAGAATCTTCCCGGTAAGCGCACCTTGGGGTGCTTACACACACTATTAGAAATGGGCTAATCCAAGTGCGAGAGTTAGCCGAGAAGAGGCTAGATATCATGGGCCAAGCAGTATTTAAATGAATACAGTTTGTGTGTTGTTATTTCGGGGCATAAGCTAGCCGGCGGCTGGGGTGTTGGGGACGCAGCCCCAGCCGCTCTTATTTCAACAGGGGAGGTTGTCCAAGGTCTCACGCTTCTTAGGTCCCAGCACACATGACTCACCTCAGCCCTGAGACTCTCCTGCTCTTCGTTTTCAGAGAATGACTGGTGCTTTGTCTACCATGGAGCATGACACACGTCCTACCAGGAAGGATTGCTCACAGCTTTGGCCTCTCCTTGCGGAAGTGTCTGTGTGTGTGTGTGTGTGTGGGGGTGGTCAGCACACTGTTTTAGTGGAAAAATTCAGGGAGAACTTCCATTTTAGGCAGAATTTGCTTTTTCAAGTTTACTACTTTTAAAAAAATCTCAAGAGGGGACGCGTGTGTGGAGAGGTGGCTCGGCTGTTCTGTTAGAAGAAGTTGCTTCTCTTGCTGAGGACCTGGGTTTGTAACTCAAGTTCCAGGAGATGTGATTTCCTTTTATGGCCTCTGTGGGCACCAGGCATGCATGTGGTACACATACATACATGCAGGCAGAACACATACACACACACATATGCACACACACAAACACACATACACACACATATGCAGACACACGCACAGACACACACACAGACATACATACACATACGCAGAAACACACACACACACAATAAATACACCTAAAAATCACAAAAGTATTTTGAAATTTCTTACTTGAATTCTTTTTTCTTCTATTTATTTATTTTTGCATATATTTATCTATGTGTACACGCTTCTGTATGAGCATGTGTGTAGGCCCACATGTGTGAACACATGTGGAAAGGGTCGAAGTCAATGCCAACTGTTTTTCTCAGTCACTCCCCACTTTGTATTTTGAGACAAGGTTTCTCACTGATCCTGGAACTTGCCAATTCCCCTAGGCTGACTGGCCAGCACACCTCTTTCTCCACATCTCGGGAGGCTGGAATTGCAGGTGTGAATCCTCTGGGAATCTGAACCCGGGTCCTCAGACGTGTGCATTAAACCCTTTGCTGACTGAACCCTCTACTTAGCTTACTTTTTGCTGTTTCTAAAAAATAATTTTAAGCAACAGATAATAATCTTGTAAGTTTCTGGAGTCCAGAGTGATATTTGAAGCACCCAGTCACCATTAATCTAGAAGTGGGACCAGGAGCCAGGTGTACATTTTTACTCTCAAGCCCAGTGATTTTTATTTGTTGTTCTTGAGTGGAAAGTGGGTTGGCCAGCTACCAGTATATACTGCAAGCTTCCTTCTGAGGAAGAGATATGTTTCTCTGTCTTTAATAGTGCTAAATTTGTTTTGGAAAATGGTGAAGAAAAATTAAATGGTCTTTATGAACATTTAACTTTTTGTCTCATTAGGAGTGATAGACTTAAGCACAAAATTGTTGATTTGAACTGTGATAAATTAAGGAAAAACACCGACAATTTCCCTAAGCACTTAATAGATCACTGTGTTCAGGGTAAGAGGGTGGAGGCTGAGCCTGGTTAGGAAGCTTCACTGGGCAGCTGATGCATGGCTGACTGCAAATTCTGCTGGAGTGGCACTCAAATAATTTGTTGGCTTCATTCTTAATTAGGCTAAATACTGACTGGCTCATACAATTAATTCACAATAATAGCACCATTAATTACCAAGGCTGGGAGTAAGGGCTGAAGCTGGCTATTGAAAATAGACTAGTGAGAAGAAAAACAAACTGAAGGGCTAAGTCTGGTCAATAGGGTTGATACTGTGGGGCACAGACAAAAAGAGGGGAGAGAGGAGAGAGGAAGAGAGGGAGGGGGAGGGCAGGGAAGTGGGTAAAGAAGAGGGGGAGAGAAGGGGACTGGCAGAGGGGATTGATCATGAAGCATATTTATAGGAGAAATCCACAATAGGGTGGTTTGTTGTGTTGGTAGCTTTGATTTTCCATCACTTATTTTGATCATATAAATGTAAACAGTACAGGATAATGAGGTATTCATATGCCCAGCTAGTGTTGTCTTAATCGATGGGTTCTTAGTGAATTATTGAGAAAAATAATCAATGCTATGTTCTTGTGACTCTCCAGAGTCCACACTGACTTGATCAGAGTGACAGCAGCTCTGTGATCGCTGCTCACAGCTCCAAACTCCAACCTCTTTAAAGAGGGGGTATCGCTCTAGCTCAGGAGGGCCTGGCACTCAATGTGTAGCCAAGGCTTGCTTTGAACTCATAAGAATCTCCTGTCCCAAGTTCCCAAGTGCTGAGTTCATGTATGTGAGCCACCATGCTTGGTCATCGTTAAGTATTCTGTCAGCCTGTTTCAGGAGAAAGATTCTGACCCAGGAAATAGAGCCACTTGGGTGATGACCACAGCTTAGCTGGCTCCTGGTATAACAATGGAGTTTACAGTGGAATATTTGTAGCCACCCCAAAGTTGTGGCAAATAAGCCGTGTGTGCAGACCAGCCGCTAGCGTTCTCTCTCATAAGGCAACTGATAAGGACTGATAAGGGTTATTTTTTATTGTGATAGCAGAAAAGTTGTAAGATGCCTTCTCAGCATGATGGCTTTCAGGAAGTGTTAGTTTCTGTAAATCATTCATGGCAAAAAGAACGTTGGTCAATAAGATAGCATGACCTCACTCATTCATTCATTCATCTCAGTGCCGAGGGTCAAACCTAGGGCCATAACTACATTAGAATGTGGTTAAGTGGACCACAGTTCCCAGGACTGAAAAGATTATATTCATTGCAAATTATTATTATTACTAGGGAAATAGAACAGTTATTCCTAATTCATATAGAACTGCCCAGATGGGGACCTATAAATTTCATCAAGCAGAAGCTTCTGTAAGTGTTTTGTGTGATCCACACCGATGCATATATAGTCATAAACACACTTATGGCCGCACAGCTCTGTCTGGCCTGAGGCTGGAGCAGGTGTTTATGAATAGACCCGGGGTGCCCCTTTCTGTCCATTGCCGCGCACTGCATCTCCGTGTCTGCGCTCTGTATGCTGGCACCCAGTTCGCAAGCTTCGGGCAAGGGGGCTGGAGGTTAAAATACATAGACACACACAGACAGAGAGACAGTGACACGGGTCATCCTTGAATTCCCCCAAAATGCCCCTTTATTGTGTTCAGGTGCAGATTATATAGAGATAGCCACGCCCCAGCCAAACCCACCAGAAACCACTCTCCTGCCATCAGGAACTCCTGAAGCTCTCGTGCTCAGAGCAGCTGTAGGCACTCAGATCAGGGGATTACAAGAAATTCAGGATCTGGGGTCTCACTGCTCCCAACAGTTCATGAAAACAAGCAAATGCAGCATTCATAGGGCTTAAAAAAGAAAATCAGGAATAGAGTAAGCTGCTGAGTGGTTGCTTGGTAATTTTGATATTTTGAAAAAAGGAAAGGAAAATTTGATGGGCTTAAGGATGGGGTCATGCACATGAGTTGTATAGCAGGCTGTGTGTGTGTGTCTGTGTGTCTGTCTGTCTGTCTGTGTCATCTATAGTCCATACAATAATGAGTTTCTTTACATCCCATCTCAATTCCCGCTTCCTGGTGATGATCAGACAGGAAATGACTACTTTCAGTCATGGGAAGCTGATGTATATTTTATAGCCAAAGGCTCAAGACTTACCAAAATTATACAGTCTAATTTAACAAATTAATGAGACCACCCTGGACCATCTGAGAACGTGACATTTCTGTGAAGAGTTAACACATTTGCACTCTATTAACCCCGCAATAACTCTCACAGGATTGATGAGAAACAAGGAGTAGTTTTATTAATGCACTATTTTATTATTTATATCTTTTTTTTGCTAAGGTTATGTCAATGGTAGCAAAAATGTATGCAGCATTCTTGCTGCTGAGCTGGGATGTCCTCCCTCTTCCAGGTACTTCAGTGTTGGTGAACTGAGTACCACATGAATGAGGTGTGCATTCTGTTGGTCGTTAGGATAAAATCACACTAGTGTCTCCCTATTCAGCCTCCTTTCATCTATGATGAGAGCACTCTGACATTCCCTTTTAATTTTTTTTTCTGGAAAAGCAAGTGTGCCTAGCATAATACAATGTTAGTGTTGAAAGACACAAAGGGCTTGTATGGTGCTTGCAACATTGAAAGTCTTTAGAAAATGGAATACTAAAAAACCTGATTGAAACAACATGTTAGACAACATTTTCTCCTAGTTTTTAAAAGCTTATTTCTTTAGGTCATGAACCATAGAGTTCAATAAAAATATAAATTGCATCATAAGACTGGTGTACTTTTTATAATGTTCCTAGTTTTCATTCTGTCTCCTGAATATACACATTTTAGGTTAGGCTAGTGTTCCCAGCTTTGTTCAAAGCACAGTGCGTTCAGTGTCTTCTGCATTAAGAGCAAATATATGCCTATGATGTAAAATGTTTGTAGTCTGTGAGCAAAGTAGTAATAGGCTTGAATGCTTCTTCTTATTGTTTTGTTTTTGAAATACTTTAGCCCAAGTTGGCATCAAATTCATGTTACTCTTCTTGCCTCCCACTCCTGGGTGATGGTGAGAATCACCATGCCTATCTCAACTGCTTCTTTATTATTCACAGTGCAATTTTCTGTGTGTATGTGTGTGTGCAGTATACATATGCCTGTATTCATACATTTCATACATGTCTGTATGTGGTGTGTATGTTATGTGTGTATGGTGTATATGGTGTGTATGTGTGTGTGCAGTATACATATGTCTGTGTTCATATATGTCTGGATGGTGTGAGAAGTCCTTTTGTATATGTGTTGGTTTTATTGGTTAATAAGTAAAGCTGCTTTGGTCCATGGCAGTAAGGTGGAAATTCCAAACAGATAGGAGAGGAAACAAGGCAGAGTCAGGCAAAAGCCATGTAGCCACTGCAGGAGACAGACACCTGATGGAACCTTACTGGCAGGCCACAACCATGTGGCAATACACAGATTAATAAAAATGGGTTAATTTAGGATATAAAATTTAGCCAAAATATCCCTAAGCTATTGACCAAACAGTATTCTAATTAATAGTTTCTGTGTGATTATTTGGGTCTGGGCGGCCAAAAAACAAACAGCCTCTGCCTACATCTGAATGTATATGTGTATTTGTGATGTATATGTTTATATGGTATGTATGTGGTATGTGTGTATGGTGTGTGTGTGTGTGCGCACAGTATACCTATATCTGAATTCATACATGTCTGGATGTCTGTGTGTATTTGTGTTGTGTATGTTTGTATGGTATGTGTGTGGTAGGTGTGTATGGTGTGTGTGTGTGTATGTGTGTGCAGTATACCTATATCTGTATCCATACATGTCTGGATGTCTATGTGTATTTGTGTTGTGTATGTTTGTATGGTATGTGTGTGGTAGGCGTGTATGGTGTGTGTGTCATCCAGAGTTTACCGTGAGTACCTTCAGTGGTTGTTCACCTTATTTTTGAAGCAGGCTCTTTCACTGAGCCTAGAACTCACTGGTTTGGTAATATTAGTTGGCAATAAGTTTTAGAGATCCTCCTGGGTCCTTCTTCGAGCACTGGAATTACAGTGCACACCACTATGCCCAGCCAGCGGTTCAAACTCAGGTTCTGGTGAAACTTTACTTTCTGAGCCATTTTTCCAAACCTCCATACACTGGTTTGTATATCATACTCTTAATATATTACAACATACAAATCCATGTATTTGCATCATCCACTTTTAGGTGATTTTAATGGTTAATTTTCATTGTCAAGTTGATAAGATCCAAGCTAAATATAGACAATGCTGTCCTGTGAGCTGAGCTTCTGGACCACATACAAAGGAGAAAATGAGATGAGCACCCACATCCATTGCTCCATGCTTCTTCACAGTGACCTCAGTGTGACCTCAGTATCCCCACCACCATCCTTCCCCTGTGATGATGGACTGCATCTTCTGGAACTGTGCACTGAAACATACTCATTCCCTCTTAAGTTGCTTTCACTTCAACAACAAATATTTGCAGTCAGAATTGTTTCCTGGTAAAAGCATCTTCTTTTTATTAGAGAAGCTGATGTATAAACTTCACTCTGGAATCACCGATGCTAAAGAAGAGGTACCGAAGGAAGATGCTCTCTGTACTTGCAGAGACTTCACAGCTGGACACGTGGATGTACTGTAAGGCCATCATAGCCCCACAGGCGGTGTCGTAAGGACCGGAACGTCTGCTGGGCTCATACCGAGTGAGTGTGGCTCAGCAGAAAAGAGACACCTAGGAGATTCCATCTTTTTAAACAGTTTCAGTGTCTGGGGACGGTAGCTTTTATAGTTCACTTCATCATCTGAAAGCATCATTTTATGGTAAGTTTTTGAACATTTAAAGACCTGAACTAGTGAGGAGGTAGGATTTATGTACCTGTTTGGTGACTAGTTCCTAAAATTTCCCTTATTCCGCAGCCCCTTCGAGTTACTCAGTTCTTAAAAATTTGTCTGCTGTAGCCTTGCTCCTTATTCTTCCCTGAAGGAGCAAGAGCTGTTGGCACCGCTGATCCTTTAGGGCCTGGCCTCACTAGTTTAAAAAAAATGTAGATTTTGAGTACCCTTTGCACCTGAATCACCAGTGATATAGTGTAAAGATGGAGAACCCCCTCCTCCCCAGTGCCTGTGTGTCCAGGGCTGTCAGAGAACTGTTTTGTCATACCAGACAAAAACTGGTGACAGGTCAAAAAGATGAAACTTTTTGTAGCCAAGTGTTTTGAGTCACGACTGTATTTGTAGACTAAATACTTAGATCACTTAGGAATGAGCAAGTTATGCATTTTAAGGAGTTGACTAAACTTCTTATCCTTTTCTCCCTGCCTTCAAATTTTACATACAGTATGAAGTAATGGAAAGCCATTGAAGTCTCTCAGAAGCAAAATAATAAGTAGGAGACCCTACTAATATACTTAAAAATAAGGTGCATTAGTTGGGATATATTAGATTGCACCCCAATAACAAACAGCTCCAAAGATTTCATGGCTCATAGAACTGTACTTTTTTCATTGTGAGCCAGTTAGAAGCCCCTCCCCCTGCCCTGCTCACAGTCATTCTCCCGTGGGATCCAGACTGAAATTGTAGCTGTCATATGAAGCATCACCAGTTGCTCTTGGGGATGCCAGAGAAGTTATTAAATATTCATCCTTAAAGTGACATTCAGCTTTTTGTTTGCTTTGTTTTTCTTTTTTTTTTCAAGACAGGGTTTCTCTGTGTAACAGCTGTGGCTGTCCTGGAACTCACGCTGTAGATCACACTGGCCTCGACTCACAGAGATCTGCCTGTCTCTGCCTTCCAGTGCTGAGATTAGTGTGCGTCACCTCTACCCACCCAGTTGACATCAACACTTAACTCATGACTCAAATTATAATGATTTGGTTTATCAGAGTACGTAGGGACTGAGTGACAATCAAAGCAGGGGCCTGAGGTGGGAAGGTGCAGAATTATTCCAGAAGCAGACCCATAGCCAGCAATTGCATGCTTTCTGATAACCCATCTCTCGCGATATAAAAAGTACCTTTAACATCCACCTTCTCACACACAGTGTTGGCCTTCATGGAGGAAATGAATAGGCAGATTAGTCTAAAACCCTCACACCCATGGTGTGACATAAACTCATGGATACATTTGACATCAAAATCTAATTTTTATTCATCTGTGTGTGGTGATAGCATCAGATGGTCGTGCAAGACAATTAGCTGTGCCACAAGTGATCAGCAAAGAAGTCTTTCCCATAAAAGTAGGGTGATGTGGCCAGTGTGCACTGGCTCAGGCAGGGCTCTGCAGCTACAGTACATTCTGATTTGCTGAATGCTTTCGTTCTGATTGGTGCTTTCCCACAATGTTTGTTCTACATACTTTGAATATCATGCTTGGTTATTAGAAATAGATGAGCCAAGTTAGTAATTCAAGAAGCCTTTGTACAGTGGTCCTTGTAAACAAATGGAAAAAATCTATGTAATAAGTCAGAGAAATTAAAGCATGCCTAACTTCCTTTTCTATGAAAACAAAGTATGTCATGGACAGGGGAACTGGACCAATTAGAATAAAAATCCAACTGAGGCTGAACATAGGCATGCTGTCTGGTTACCTTGGCAACTCAGCTCCCTTCCTGTGCTACGGATGGTTCCGTGTGAGTCAGGAAATAATTGGAGGTAGAGAAACAAGTGTGCCAGTCAGCTCCTACTACTAGGAAAGGTAGGGAGGCATTTGCTGAAGGCGAAGGGTAACATCATGAAGGGGAGAATGTGAATTTAACAAAAGAAAAAGATGGTGTACTGTCATTTAAACAGTACCCTCCCCGAGGTCTAGTTCTTACAGTACCCGAAGGTGACAGGGACTGCTAAGGGAGGAAAGAAATCGGTAGTCCTATCCAGCTACCCACATAGAAGGACGGACGTGAGCTGGCCTGTCCAGGGCTCAGGAGCTCCATGGCCCCGCTCCCTAACGTCAGTACGAGAGAAATGGGGAAGGAAGGGACTACTCTATCTTGGCTTTCATATGCACTGAATATAGGTAGGTGGTTGTGACTAATTTTCAGCAAAAACGATTGTAGTAGAGACCATTAGAGCAGTATTCCCAGATGAAATGAACTATTTTAAGTAATAACAACATGATACATTAATAGTAAGAGTGTGTTAACAGGCATAAAACAATGCCACCCCCTATGGCCTAAACACCACATGAACCCTCAGAAATGTCCTTGGTGATTGACAGGGGAGTCATAAGTTAAGAATTAGCTGACCAATTTCATGTCCCTTCTGTGCCTCTCACTCAAGTTTACGAAAATAGAATCAATTCCATTTTGCTTAAGGCAGACCTGTCAGGACCTGCCTCTTTCACCGCAGCTCTCCCATGCGTAGACTCTCACGTAATTGGAGGGTGCACTGGGCAGCGTCTGAGATGGCTTTAGAGCTGATATTTAAGTCCAGCCCTCTACTTCCTTTGCTTTGACTGCAGCTCAGTGCTACAGCATAGACAGACAGAGCCGAGAGACAGCATGCTTAGGTGAGACTGGCCACAGTCCTGCTATCTCCTGTTCTCCCTCTGAGCTCTGCTGGATGAATAGTGGGTGTTCTGGCGGGAAGACCCGGGGTGAACAGCACCTAGCAAAGCACCCTGCAAAGACATGACTTCCCCAAACAGTACATCTGTGGGCTTAAAAGTAGGCTTCCCGCTCCTCGGCCCCTGTGAAGCCCTGATGTGTCTGCAGTCTTGGTTGACAGGGTCATTGAAAGTGACTTGAGAGATCCTGGGTCCTGAGGACCCAGGTGGAGTACACTGTCTTCTGGTACAGAGAAATAAGAGGGTGAATGTTTATGGTTTAAACTGGCATATGATGGTTTTCTAGCACAAGGAGAAACCTAATATACTGTCTTTAAAAACTTGATTCATTTTTTGAGAACCGGTTTTATTTTGTAGCTCTGGCTGGCCTAGAACTCACTATGTGGACCAGGCATCTGCCTGTCTCTGCCTCCCAGTGTTGGGATTGAAGGTCATACTGCCACATCCAGCCCCTAATACTCTGTCTTTAAAATAGGGTGTTTTGTGTTGTGAGAATTTGAAGAAAGAAGCACCCATTCAGCATGGTTGGAGAATTTCTGTACAAAGTGGGCAGACTGGTTCTTCTCAGCTCCTGCACTAATATTGTTTTCTGCCTGACGTTCCTCTCTTTCTATTCTCCTATGATGTTGGCAGGCAGCTTCAGAACTTTCCTACAGACATAGATGGATATCGGGCAGAGAACGCAATCTCAGGCCCAGAGGCCCAGTGTCTCACAGTGTGCACTGGAGAGATGCATGACTGACCTTTCCCTTGAGGGATTTCCCAGGGAGTTTGTATTAGCTGGGTCTTCCATTGCTGTGATGAAACACCATGACCAAAGAGCAAGTTGGGGAGGAAAGGGTTTACTTGGTTTATGCTTCCACATCACAGTTCATCATCAAAGGAATCAGGACAGCAACTCATCTGGGCAGGAATCTGGAGGCAGGAGCTGATACAGAGGGCCACTAACCTAGGGATGGCACCACCCACAATGTGCTGGCCCCTCCCCTATCAATTACTAATTAAGAAAATGCTCTATGGTTTTGCCTAAGCCAGATCTTATTGAGGCATTTTCATAATTGACGTTCCCTCATCTCAGATGACTTTCGTTGTGTCCAGTTGACATAAAATTAGCCATGATAGTTTCCTAAAGTCTCCTAAACATGCAGAGAAGTTAGTGACTGACTAACACTTCCAGAGTTAACCAGGATAGCACTTCAGCTGTGCCAGTATGATCTTTATTCTGGGGTTAGAGACAGGCCTAACTATGGGTATGCTTCCCAAGTGGAGCTTGGTCTCTCCAGGGAGAACATCTCACATGGTTTGCAGCAGGAGCAAATACCAGAAAAAGGAGTCTGGCAGATGGCTGTTGTTTTCAGGTTGTACCTGTAATGAAGGAAAAAGTGATTGACAGGCAACCTGTTAATTTTTTTACAGCTATGTAATTTAGATTGGTTGTTTGAAATCTGTTTGTTTTGGATTGGGTTTGAAACTTGAATATTCAGTTTGAAAAATGGCAGAGGGAAGGTTAAATCCAACCTGATGTCCCTATTATTCTGACGCTGGGTAAGTAATTTACCTTTGCAGATTTTTCTTTTTTTTTCCACATTTTATTTTTTTTTATTTATTTTTTATTAAAGATTTCTGTCTCTTCCCCACCGCCGCATCCCCTTTCCCTCCCCCTCCCCCAATCAAGTCCCCCTCCCTCATCAGCCCAAAGAGCAGTCAGGGTTCCCTGCCCTGTGGGAAGTCCAAGGACCACCCACCTCCATCCAGGTCTAGTAAGGTGATCATCCAAACTGCCTAGGCTCCCACAAAGCCAATAGGTGCAGTAGGATCAAAAACCCATTGCCATTGTTCTTGAGGTCTCAGTAGTCCTCATTGTCCGCTATATTCAGCGAGACCGGTTTTAACCCAGGCTTTTTCAGACCCAGGCCAACTGACCTTGGTGAGTTCCCGATAGAACATCCTTATTGTCTCAGTGTGTGGGTGCACCCCTCGCGGTCCTGAGTTCCTTGCTTGTGCTCTCTCTCCTTCTGCTCCTGATTTGGACCTTGAGATTTCAGTCCGGTGCTCCAATGTGGGTCTCTGTCTCTGTCTCCAAAAAGAGGAACATGGGATGTACTCACTCATATTTGGTTTCTAGCCATAAATAAAGGACATTGAGCCTATAATTCAGGTTCTTAGAGAAGCTAAATAAGAAGAACCCAAAGAAAAACATATAGGCATCCTCCTGAATATTAACCTTCATCAGGCGATGAAAGGAGACAGAGACAGATTTTTCTTTTTTAATCTGCTCTTTAGCTCAGTACAGTGTCTTAGAGTCATCAGGTTATAGGAGCCATATACCAGTTTAATTTAGGAATGATGGTGTAATGCTGTTTCAGTTAGGCATGAGGAAGTGTCAGTATCTAAAACCATTTCTGCACTTGGCAGTTTTTACTGCAGCCTGTCCATGGACAAATAATTCTTCCTAAAGTCACTTAATACTTCCTCGTGAGCTTTGTGCAACATACAGATTGATATGTATATCCTTTTAGTGGGAAATGAGTTTGGATTTTACTTAGGGATGTAAGAATTATACTGCAAGTGGAAATATAAAGAGATATAATAAAATCTTCTCGGCTGGTAATGTCGCAGCCTTGCGGATCAGAGAAAGTACAACAGAGCCATAGAATTATCTTTTTTTCCCCTTGCAGAATGAAGTAGAAAATGCCCTTTAGCTGCTGTCAAGTAAATACAGAAGCAAAGTAGTCTTTGTGAGAGATGTCTGCCATTGTGCAATGTGTACTTGCCACCTATTTGGAGATTAATTTAAAAATATGACTCAACCCATGTATGGAAACCCTCGAACCAGTCACACACAGGAAGTATGGTGTTATCTGGCGATGGGGAGAAGTCAGAGTTTACTGTTTGGTGGGCGTAAAGCTTCACTTGTGACAGATGATTCAGTTCTAGAGGTCTGTTATATAACATCACCATAACCAACAGCTATACATAGTAAATTTTTTAATTAATTGAATGGGACTTTTGTTAAATATACTTGCAATAAAAATAATTTAATCAACATATTGGGGAGGTTGGCAGTATGACTCAATGGCAGAGCACTTACTCAGCATGTATGAAGCATTGAGCGTGGTCCTCAGCACCGTGCACATACAGTACACTCAGAGTATGGGGGACAGAGGTGTCAGTATGGATAATTGGTAACACTGAATGAACATCTTACTTGAACTTAAGCTGTTCCTCTCAAAGGAAATTATATCTAGGCAGGTATCTAACTAACAAATATCAACTTTCAGGGCTTTGGCAGGCAAAAATCAGTAAAGAGGGAGAGTTTGGAGACTCGGGGACCCAGAAGTGAGAAAGTGAATACCCTAGTCACAGAACTAAGAGAAGAGGGGCTTTGAAGATGGCTCAGCGGGCAAGAACACTTGCTTTGCAAGAGTGAAGACCTGAGCTTGACTCCCCAGTATCCAAATAAAAATGATAGACATGGTGAGGAGACAGAGACAGGTGGTTCCTGGGAACTCTCTGGCCAGCCAGCGTCACAGATGAGGTTCAGTTCAGGGAGAGATCCTGTCTCAAGGGAACAAGCCAAGTGACAGACCAGGATACTTGATGTCCTCCTCTGGACTCTGAATGCACACGTAGATGCATCCATCATAAAGGTCATTGGGAGATATTGTCTTTGAGCAAAAATGGCATAAGGGCAGAATAATGAGATAAAACGGGGTCACATGATTTAAAATCCGGTAATTGATGGGAAGGACTTGAACTTTGTTATAATGGAAACAAAGTTCATTGCAGAGTTGGGAGCAGGCATTTCTGTGTTTCTAAAAGAATCACGACTATATGAAGAGTAGGCATGAGATAAGAAGGGGCATGAGATAAGAAGGGAAGGTCGGAGCAGTGGTGCTGACCACAGACCTAAGTAGACACGTTGAAGAGATACTGAGCAGAATGATCAGTGATCCTTTCTGAACCGCATGCATGAAATATAGATGTGCAAAGAATGAATGGCCTTCACGTGTCCAGCCTTCATGCTGGTCTGAGGCGTGAAACTAATGGGTGTCAGGCTCAGGGTGGAAGGAGAGAAATGAGTTTATTTTTGGATTATGGACATTTAGTATTGTTGAGATATTCATGTACTCCCAGTGGTTACTCCATTTTCATCCATAAGCAAAATCAGGGCCAGAAACCTCTTATTAGAACCACATACATAAAAATACTTGATGGTAAGATGGAGAATGGATGGTTTAGAAAGGAAGATTAAAGACCTGTTCATGAGGGTCATCAGCCATCCCCGTGGGTACAGGTGGATTTTCACTGCAGCTTGGACCTGCTTTTCTCAGATGACTTGTAATGAAGGCACCTTTTCCATATTTGTTGGACATTTTCTTGACTTCTTAGAAATATCTGTATCTATTCAAAGTCTGTTATGATTCTTTTCTCATTTTTGAGTTCTTTGATTTTTGCCATTGAGTTGAAGGATTTTTTAAAAAAAATATTTGGGTTTTAACCTCTTACAAGATAGATGGTCTGCAGATTGACCCTTCATTTTGTGGGCTGTTTTCTGAAGATGTGGTCTTTTCGGGTGCAGAAGGGGATCTTGGCTTGGGCAGCCCTACTTATCTACTACTATACTTGCTGTGTGCATCTGTTGTCACCCCCATGGACCGCAGTAGCGTTCCCTCTGTGCTTTCTTCTAGGAATTTCAGGTCTTCAGTTTCTGCTGTTCAGTCTGTCTTGTTAAATTTGTGTATTAAATAAGATAAGGTTCCAGCTTACAACATTGTTGAAGGGACTCCTTCCCTTTGTCTCTCAGCATCACCGTTGAAGGTCTGTTGAAGAAATATGTGTTGTTTTCTCCCTCTTTATTTTCTTGAATTGGTCTGGGTGTCGATTGTTATGCTAGGGCCATATTGTCTTAATGACCATGGCTTTGTAAGATGTTTTGGAATCTGGAGATGTTGTGACTCTAGATTTATATTTTCATTTTGTCTCTGTGTCTCTGTGTCTGTCTCTGTGCCACTGTCTCCCTTGGTGTGTATCTCTGTCCCCCTCTCTTTCACCCACTCAGAATCCTTTGTGTTCCTGTGTAATTATAGAACTTCTTCCTATTGTTTTTTTTTGTTTGTTTGTTTTGGAGAAATAGCACTGGGATTCTGGCAGGAAGCTCACTCATTCTCTACATCCTTTTTGCAGGAGGGGCATTTTTAACAATATTGATTTATCCTTTATACAAATGTGACAATTGTTAATGTGTCAGTTAGATCAAACTACTGTCTTTCTTTTCAGTAGCTCTGATGTGTCCAGGTGATAACAAGTTCCAAAGCTGCTCCAAGCAGCTAAGACAGCAGACAGCAGCCCGTGTACCCTCAGAAGAGGTGGAGTTTCAGATCATGACCCATCCATCCTTCTGTTCAGTTGAAGCCATATGGGACTCTGCTCTGAGGATGGTGACTGGCAGGAGGGTTTCTCTGATATTCCTGTTGAGTGTGATTGCTCCCATGTTCACCTCAAGTGCAAGAACTTCCTCTCTGTGTGTGTGTGTCTGTGTGTCTGTGTGCATGTATGTACGTATATACTACATACACACATAAAATATGTGTCCAACATGCAATATAATCATATATTTATTTATATATAAAACATATACATGTATATGTAATTTAGCTCCCTGATGGCTATGTAGACCATGTCACTAACCAGAAGTAATGGTCATCATTTATTTTTCAAAACTGCTTTCCAACTACAACGGCTGAGAATATGAGGCTTCACAGTGTGGCTCAGTGTGAAGAGCATCTCCAGCTTGGGCTTGGGCTTTTTTTTTTTTTTTTTTGCTTTTTGAGACAGGGTTTCTCTGTGTAGCTTTGGAGCCTGTCCTGAAACTCGATCTGTAGACCAGGATGTCCTCAAACTCACAGAGATCCACTTGCCTCTCCCTCCCGAGTGCTGGGATTAAAGCTTGCACCACCACTGCCTGCAGTTTGGGCTCCTGAGAAATGTCTGTAGAGTGGTGTGAACGAGTGACAGGAGTAGGAAACGTGTGTGCATTCGACCCCGTGATCCCTAATGTGCTGCTGTCGCAGCCTCGTTCGGCTTCTCTACATGGTTGCAGGGAGGGCTGTGTCGATTTTCCTCACTTCAGTTTTGAAGAAAACATCACCTAGTACAGTGTGCATAATACATAGTAGGTGAACAATGAATATTTTATTTATTGATTTGATTTTTTAAGACAGCTTTTTTGTTTTTACTTTTTTTTGTGAATTTGTGTGTAGAGTCTTTGGCTGTCTTGGGACTAGTTCTATAGACCAGGCTGGCCTCAAACTCACAGAGATCCATGGACCTCTGCCTCCTGAGTGCTGGGATTAAAGGTGTGAGTCACCACCACCTAGCTGAGTATTTGTTAACTGAATGGGCTTATTGGATTTTATTTCCAAAAGATGTATTATTTAGAACCCTCTGAAAAGCTGTCATTTTGAGACGCATGGAGCTTAACTCAAATATTTATCATAATTCTAGATTGCTATGAGTGAAGGCAATAGCAAGATATAAGAAAGTCTTATGTATGTTGTAGCTGCTTGGTGTCATAGCACTTCTGGTCCACTAAAGGGGCTCCACTAATCCTACATTAGTTAGACTTGGAGTCCGGATGGCTTATCTTGGTGTGTCTATAGGACAGCTGGGTTTACTAATGACATGCTATTTTTTGTTGGTTAGTTTCTCCAGTCAGCCTTCCAAAACTTTTCTTGTTGCTTCTCATCATTTCTACAGGAGAAGGAGTTTGAGATGGGAAGAAAATAATAATGCTACATCTTAATTATAAGTGGGTACTATGAGTTGAGGAGCGATGCCTCCTTTTTTTACATTAAAGTATTTCTTATTTCACGCAAATACCTTGTTCGTAACAGTCTGAGGTGCCAGTTGAAGACTTGCCTGGATGGAGTGACTGTTTTTATTTTTCTGTTGCATTAGCTGACTTGTTAGGGGTGGTACTCATGTGGTCCTAGCAGAGTTCATGCCCTATAGTGCACTGAATAGCTCAGCTTAGACTCCTTGGAGCAGTGCAAATAATAATGATAAAAGCTTTTCTGTGCCTATTTTGAGCAGACTGAGTGTGGATGGGGCATATTCCCCAAAATGTTTTCCTGTACTTGTTCTGTCTTTTTTTTTTTCTTCTTGTTTTCCTATAACCTCATATCGTATCCTGGGGAAATAGAATTTTTAAGATAAATAAAATGTCTTGGTGTGATACATTTTCTTTATATCATTCTTGCTTTCCTCACAAAGGGAAACTACACAAAAAGGAACAGAGTAGCATTATGTAACTGGAAGAATGGACAGTCCTTGAATCAGGCAGTGATTGGATTGGTTGAGGGTAAGCTCTTCAACAAGGTGGTCTGAGTCCTGCCTCTGGCTGTTAGATGTTTTGTATTAGAGCATATGATTTAGATGTCTACTATTTTCTGTTTATAAATTGAGAAAAGAAATGCCTCTTGGTTTCGTTTGACAGAACTGGAGGGAATGGTTGTGGAAATTCTTACGATCTTTCAAACTCAGTGCTGATGCATTCTTAGTTGTGACGCTATTTAATAGACCAAAAAGTGGTTACATCTTTGGAGTATACAGAGTTGAAATGGTTTAAATAAGATCAGCTGTAGTTCTTTTTTCTCCTTTCTGTAGAACAAATAATAAAGACACAGAGACAGATACTGGGGTTCAACCTGAAGGTCAGAAAAGCAAAGCAGCTAAGCCACTAGAGAACTCTTACCTCCATGAAATCTTCCCTGTCTCACCCCTCCTTAAATTCCTATCTAGTGCTGGGATTAGAGATGTGCACCACCACCACCTGGACAGTATGACTAGCCAGTGTGGCTGTTGGGATTAAAGGCATGTACCACCATCGTCTGGCCTCTATGGCTAACTAGTGTGGCTGTTTTGCATTCTGGTCTTCAGGCAAGCTTTATTTATTAAAATACAAATGAAATACCACTACATTTCTCTACTTTTGTCTAAAATTAAAAGGCTATAACTAATGTAAGAAAAACTATATGCAATAAGTACTATAACTATATACAATATATACAGGTAGTAAATGCATCAGCATTGTCTAGCCCATTTGCACTTGACAAATTCAGAGAAAATACTCCATATCTGTCTTATTTTGGTGAGTCCAAAGTCTTGAACCTAATTTGCTTTCTATCATCACTTGCTTTCTGAGTCAGGTAAACAAGGAAAATTATAACTATCTAGTCTTCAACTCTTTCAGGGACCTAGGAAGGGGATAATATTAACTGAGTCAGCAGGAAGTGCAAGCAAGTGACTTCCAAAAAATGTGAGAAATGACAGAAACAGCTAGCTGCCTAGATAGTCTCCCAGAATTCCTTTGCAATGTTAGGACATCCATCTTTGGCCTTCAGGCCTAGTATATTTGACAGACTTTTACATGAAGCAGGATATCTTGAAGGGCTGTCCTACCTTCTCTTGACAATGTTTGGCAGTCACTCTCTTTTGTGTCTTGCTTGTCCAATCAGGACAGAATACTGTCAGCAATTGAGGCAAGGGCATTTTTTGACCAGTGGCTTACTTTTGCCACAAAGAAAGTAAACTCCATGTGGAGTTTCTTTGATGCCCATTATCTTCTCTCAAGTAGATTGGTGCTGCCAGGGGCAGACATATCTCATTGTCATAAAAATGAAGAACCTATGTTATTAAAACATCCTAAATGTCATATTTTGTAGATCTCTGAAGTGTTTGAAGATATCTTGTCTATCTAAATATATCTTTGTTTAACCTTGAAAACTTACTTAATGTGACTGACTACAAGTTCGATTATAATATGTGATTAACTACTAACCTGCATTTCCTTATTATCTTAAACAGTTGGTAATACTTTTCAAGGACTAGAAATTTTCAATACATTGTTAAATGAGTTGTTTAGGTACAATTCCTGAAACAAGAGTACAAATGTATGTACAGAATGTTCTAACAAAATTAATCGCAATATATAATATTTGCATACAATATACAAAAGTCCAATCCAAAGTAAAACATTTAAAATGAGTAGTTGCTTTTTAAAAGTAGATTCATAATCTACCTTTTTATCTTATCACATCTATAGTCTCCCTTTTTCCTTTTCAGAGTAGATTCAATCATGCTGTGGGATAATGCTCTTATATACTGTAAAGTTTTGTCATTCGTATTGGTTTAATAAAATCTGTCACTTGTATTGGTCAGTAGCCAGGCAGGAAGTATAGGTGGGGTGACCAGACTAGGAGAATTCTAGGAAGAGGAAAGACAGTGACACAGTCGTAAACCAGAGGTAGAAGAAGCAAGATGAGAATGCCTTACTGCAAAAAAGTAACAAGTCATGTGGCTAAACATTGATAAGAATGATGGGTTAATTTAAGTTGTAGGAACTAGTTAGTAATAAGTCTAAGAAATAGGTCAAACAGTTTATAATTAATATAAGCCTCTGTGTACTTATTTGGGACTGAACAGCTTCATGACCGGGTGGATCAGAAACTTCCATCTATACCTTTCTTTTTGTCTTTTGTTGAGGTAGGGTCTTGCTGTATAGGTCTAGTTGTCCTAGAACATTGTTTGTAGACCTGACTGGCTCCAAACTTGTGAATCCTCTTGCCACATTCTTCATAGTGCTGTGATTACAGGCTTGTGCCACCATACCTGTAAGGACCTGAGCCCTGTTCAATGGCTATACTTTTTGATAATATGTGTGGTTGTTGTAGCGGGAGCTGTCATAGCAGCTCAGGTAATTTGAGCTTCTTGGGTGGATTTCCAAGATGGGAAATTCTCATTGGGAAACCATGGACTTCTTTAGATGCTTGTAGCTTAAAGGGAAGAGTAGGAAAGCTCTCCAAATACTCCTGAATCAAGATTACACCAACTTTCATCAGTGTAATGTTGGTCACTTTACAACTTTTGCAGAAGCGATATTTGCCTGAACAGGGAGCCCTTTCAGAAGCTAAACTTATGATTTTTCATATTTTCTTCAGCTTAATTATATTAAAAACAAGAAGTCATTGACTTGTGAATTGTAGTGGGTTTAGCTTTTTACAGTCCTACCTTAGAGAGAGATAGAGTAGATTAAATTGAACAACATAGCTTTCTAGCCCTCAGTAACTTGACTTTAAGTCAAGTTGGAAATTTGGAAGGAGATGGGTTCCTGCCTTTGTCAGGCTCTTGGAAGATATGTAGTCCACTTTACTTGTTTTCCCGTCCAGCACAGAGGGTAGCCCTGGCTGGCCTCATTGTCCTTTCAAGCTCTATAATGTCTAGAGAAACTCAGTGTACACCTTGAATGCTAATATTAGACACCTTTAGTAAACATCATCATTTAAAATCTGATTCTACTTAGAAAACTTTTACTTTATAAGAGAATATTGATACTGGTTGTTTAAAATGAAGGAGGGTCTAGTTGGGAATTACCTTTTGAAAAGTATGTTTTATAAAGCTCTTGCTTTATTTTTGATTTTTTATTTCTTAAGCATATTTTAAAGAGTGTCGAGAAGTAAATATACTTTAGATTGACTGGCAGCTGAGATGGGAAGAATACCCATATATGTATGTGTGTGTGTGTGTCTGTGTGTGTGCATGTGTGTGTGTGTATGTATGTATTCTTATATCCCTTTACCCTCATATGTAACAATTAAGGTAGACAAAAATCCATACTCTGACCATCTATCTTACCATGCTCCACATGGAAATATTTTTCTACTCAAGTTCTCACGTTATCATGCATTTACTAGGAACCTTTTTGATTTTGTTACAACATAAGACTAACTAAAAAAAACAAGGTAGAAAATCGTGTTTCCTAGTTTACACAGTAAATCTATTGCTGTCTGCAAACAGGACATAATGATACCCAACAGCTTCCTACGGTTGCTTATGAAGAAGGAAGGCACAGTCTAAAGCCTAGGAAATGGATATCAACCTGCCCCAATCACTATCACTGCCATTCAGCATCTGCCTGCCAATGGTAAACAGCAAACAGATTAGATGCTGACTCCCTGTTGTGTGACAAAGCTTTCCCTGGGAAGACATACCATATACATCTGCTCACCCCAGATAGAAAACCCACCACAGACCAAAGTGTTCAGTTGGAGCCTCTGCTTCACCCTTGCACAACTGAAAATCTCTGTCTGTCCCACTTCCCCCAGCCCAACCACACTAAAAACTCTGAAGAAAGGAATGGCACCCAGAGCTCAGTTCCATATTTCTGGCAGCCCTTGAGACCCACCTTCCTGACATGGCCAGCTCACCCAAGTGCCTTTGATCATACCTGGGGATAGGCCCAGCTCCAGGCTGGCACATCATTACCCCTTGCCTAAAACCTATAAAACCTCCTTGCCTTAGCTCAGGGGTGTGACTTCTCTGGCCTTGCTCTCTAAGATCAATGAACCCACCTGGGAGTTGCTTGGTTCTCAATAAGTCTGTTATGCTTATCATTTGACTTGATTAGGCTTACTTATTATTTGGGAAAAAACATATCACAAAGTACCAGCAAAGTATAACTTGGTGAACCAGTGAGTTTTCCTGGGGTTACTTACAGGAATATGGCTGATGACTTACTGGCAGGAGCAGAAATGACTCAAAGACAGCTGCATCACCAAAGCAGATTCCAGCATGAGTGACAGCTCACAAAGCTAGGAACCTGCACAGCCTGCAGGGACCTCAGTAGGTTGGAGAGTGTCCTTCCCAAGTGACTCTGGTCTAAACCTCTTGCAGGCAACTCACCTGGTTTTGGTTTCTTTTAGACATTTGGTCTCATCTCAAGAGTCTCCTTTACAGCTTAGCTTGTCTGAGTCTTAGGAGCTCAGGTCCTCCTGAGACTCTTTGCAGCTCAGCTTTATTTCCTTTGACGGAGACTCTCAGCTTTCATTATTTACTTTGGCTGTGAGGGGGGCTAGTGAATCTGGTCAGGTTTAGGAACTTCCTGAAGCTGTTTTGGGCTGTTACCTTCCTGCTTAAGGATCTTCCTGCAGGATGGAATATTTCAATCCTCGGAGGAAAGCTTTACACAGTACTCACAGATGTCTGCCTTAGGCAACCACTTGTCTGCCTGCAGCACAGCTTCCGGTGTCCTTCTTTTCTTGTTATCCTGGCTTTCTCCTCAAACGACTGCTGTGAAATTGTAACCGGGCTATGCCTTTAGTGGCATTGTTTCTTTTATTATTCTCGAAACCCCATAGTTATCTTTCATTGTATGAAGCGGTATTGTCAGGAAGACAAATTGTACTTGCTGGAGGAAAACAATAAAATGAATTCTTTGTGTCCTCTATGTGTTATTTGTACTGGCTTTGAGGTCAGACATGCTTTGCTTTAAATATGGCCTCTGCTACTTCGCCAGTTGTTCTGTCTTGAGCTGTAATAATGCTGGAGATACTTACCACGACATTATTATTTTCCAGGTATTGAGTAATATGATTTAGATGTATCATGCTATTGAATGCTCCTGAGTTTCAGAAAGATACTCTAGCCGCTAACAGAAGTCAAGCAGGTCCCACCAGCCACATGGCTATATGCTGTGAGGCAGCTTCAGCATTTAAAGTCAGGCTTTCTGGTTCCAGAAAAAAATCAGCTGGCATAACCATGTGAACTTTCCCAGCTATCAAGTAAAAACAAAAACATCTACCTTCTTGGGTTAGTTTAGTAATTAGGAAATGTTGAAAATACATTGCTTTTAATTGAAATTCTATCTTTAGGACTGGGAAGCACTCAGTTGGTAAGGTGCTTACCTAACATGCATGCAGCCCTAGGTTCAGGCTTAACATCGTATAAACTAATATGACGGCACAATGCCTGTAACACCAACACTCAGGAGGTGGCAAATGGAAAAACAGAAATTCAAGTTATCCTTGACTATCAAATGAATTGCGATCAATCTGGACTTGAGACTCCATCTCAAAATCAAACAGAACTAGCTAACTAGCTAGTTAGCTGGCCAAGTAACTAGATACCAGTCTTTCTATACCAAATCTTACGGTAACCTTAGTCTCGTGGAAACCCAATGTCATTGGAATTTATTATCTCACGTTGAAAAACAACAGAATCCATATGATTTTGAATGACTGAGACATAGTGATCCTTAGCAGTGTATACTGCAGATCACTGGCCTCAGCCTTGCGCAATCTCCTGGAAGTCTGGATGTTTGTAAAGAGATTGAGGTATCTTGACTAATCCACTGGCGCGAACCAAAGGAAGCGGCTAGGGGCTAGAAGATAGGAGGAAAGCACAGAGACGATGTTATGGCGCTCACCTAGTATTAAAATATATTGCAAAGGCATGGTTGGCTATCGTTTATCCAAAATCCTTGGAACAAGAAGCGTTTCAGATCCCAGAGCTTTTCTGATTTTGATAGAATTTATTGATTGAGTATTCCTAACCTGAAAATACGAATCCTGAAGTACTGCAGCAACAAAAACTCTCAGCAGATGCTGCCTGAGTTTAGACATACTTTGGAGCAGCTATTCTGAACCCATGGGTCGCGACCCATTGCAGTAGAATAGCCCTATCACAGGGGTCGCCGAAGACCATCAGAAAACACAGGTATTTACATTATGATTCATAATTGTAACAAAATTACAGTTACGAGGTAGCAAAAAAAAACAATTTTATGGTTGGGGTCACTACAGCATGAGGGACTATATTAAAAGGTCACAGCATTAGGAAGGCTGAGAACCACTGTGTTAGAGTCTGGAACATTTGATTCTTTGGATTTTCAGATTAGGAATCTTCAACCAGTCTAAGTTTAATCTCCAAAAGCAGTTGTCTGAATAAAGCTTTGTAGTTATAACAAACTAAAGGCTGATTGGGAATTACCAACATGGTATGAGAAGTATATAATCATAAATAGAATCGTTTTCTAAAATAATGAAATCCTTATTACTCTACAATCGAGCCATCTCTAGTGTGTGTGTGTGTGTGGGGGGTGTATATGAGTGTGGAGGCCGGAAATTGACTGGCCAGCATTAGGTGCTGGAGATCTGAACTCAGGCGCTCAGGCACCAAGGAATTTACCCATGGTGACCTTCCCAGGTCCATGAATCTACTGTCCTTGGATTAGAACTCAGTTTGCATTCTCCATTGGTCACAGTCAGCTGCTTACAGCTGGGTACCCGTTTGTGCTGATAGAGTCTATCCTGACCATTTTATTGTAGAAATTGCTAACTCTTGGGGCTTTAGCCTGGGGATTTTCACTATCTCCAAATCCTTAGTGAGCTGTCATGTATAATTGGGAGTGGATTTGATCTGTATGGTGCCAGAGGGTAAGAGAAAAATGATGAATGGGCCAGTCACAAATAAAAGTTCTGGGTTTCTTATGAGCAAGCCATCTTGCCTGGTAGAGCATTCTTAAGCTAAGTTTCTTGTTTTGTTGGTGTGGTGATAAGTTCGTTGCCAGTAGAAGTTGTTTTCAAGGATTTGTTGGATTGACCCCCATCAGGGAGAGCTTAGGCAAGATTTTGCTTTGACTAAGTCTAAGGACCTTGACTGTCTCTTCTAAGCCTAAAATTGCTTACTATGGAAGAAAAGAAACACCAGTGTTTGCAATTGAGCAAAGCATTTCCTCATAAAGCTAAGAGGAAAGTATTGCTACTGTTGAAATCACCTTTACAAAAGATTTAAAATTTTATTTTTACCAGTAAGTACTATTTTATTTTTATATAGGAATAGATATAGGAGTTTGCTATTTTTGGAAAGAGGTTACAGGTGTCCAGGAGCCCAGCTATCTGGGTAAGCTTAATTTTCCTGAGGAAATATGGTGGATAAGCCATAGGGTAAGGACGTCATTGACTTGGGACCATGGCGTAGTATCAAAGGAGTCAAATATTTTTTCCAAATATTTTTTCAAGTCATTAACATTTGAGTCCCAGAAAAAAAAACACAGCAGAAAAACATGGAAGCTCTTGGTTATTGAGATTGGTGGTTTCTCTTGTTTGTGTATGAGATGTTCCCTAGAGAATGCTTAATCCCTACTTAATGTTTGACCTCCGATTTCTCATGCTGTCATGAAAGTGGTGGAGTCTTTCACAAATGGCACCCAGGCGGCAGAAGCAGGTGTCCCTTTGATGACTATATATCCTCTTCTAGTTCTGGGCATGCGCTCAGGGTTTCCTGTCTGTTTCTCTGATGACTGCACGCATTCACTACCATCTGAAGGAGGTGCTTTCGACACTAGCCTCCCCACCCCAAAACAGACTAAAATCTCTCTGAAATGTGACCCAAAATAACCGTTCCCCCATTATGTGATTTCTGTTGGATACTTTGTCACAAGGACAAAAGCAGCTAGTATATATCACCGGACAAGAGAGAGAAGAATCCTTCCGTCTCTACTTATCTCCCAAGAAACACTGCAACTGAGCAGTCTGAGGCATGCATATTCTGGAATAAAAAATGATTACTTTAAAAAGAAAACAAAAATCTCTTCTTGGTATGAGCTAAAGTGCAGATGTTAAGATTCTGTTTGAAAGACTCTTCTAGAAATGGATTAAATGAATAAATCATATTTAAAGAGCAAATTTACTATCAGCTTTGAAAAAATTTTATTACTAGTTTTTCTGGATACTTTGTAAAAACTTGATGAAAATGAATTACTTTTAAAATACGGGTCATACGAAGACACTTCCTGAAAAGTCTGGATACACATAAGCAATCTGAGTAAAACTAAGTGTAATCTGAAACAAATAAGGCAGTTACAAGCCTGGGGACTTCACTGGAACTGTATTCAAAGTATGTTACAATGTGTTAAATTAGAAGAACAGTGGCTAGAATAAGAGTTTGTGAGGTTCCTGGCAGGAGCCATCTTTGCTTATAGTTGACTAGAAACCAATGTGTAGCCTGAGCTGGACCAGCAGATGCACCCTCTGCAGAGGTGGACTCTCCGGGCACTGATGTCAGTAATCGCTCGCGAGTTCCAGTCACTGAAATTGCCATATAAGAAGCCATCTCACTATTTAGTTTGTAAAAACAAAGCAGTGTTATTGACCCATGTGTCTCTGGATTAGCCACAGACTCTAAGGGATGAAGTGGGGTCTCAGAAATAGAGAAGTAGACTCTTCACCCATCTGGCATAGTTTTCTGTAGTTTTTTTTCGGGGGGGGGCATGTGAATCTTGATTTTGGTTGATAGAATGTGGAATAGAGTGGTGTGGTAGGAAGAAATTAGGATGTGTTGAGAGAGTGCCTAGAACTTTATGACTTAGCTCATGACTTGCTAAGCTTGGAGTGGAAACACTGAGATGCAGGGGCATGATAACTCATCTAAGGTCACAGCAAGCAATTCACACTCCAGTGCGTGGACCCCAGGAATTGTATAAGCAAACTGGCCAAAAGAATAACAAGCCTCAGAAATGATTCATTTTATAGAGAAGTATTGTTCCATAAACTGAATTTGTTTCTGTATGTTAGATTATGATGCATCATACAATTATTGTCTTTTTTTTAAAGAAATAAAAGCTGTTTTATTATCCTGCATGGCCTCACACGACAATGTAAAAGAAGAGTGTTCAGAACCAAGGACCACAAAAATACATTGGGATATCACCAATCTGGATTATCTGAAGGGTACAGAGTGCTGTGTTCACTGGTAGGGCTTTTGATCAGGTGATGAGCACATAATCTTTTCTACATATTAAGCCTCTTTTTCATGAGCATGTCCTAACATTTCTCTGAAACTTAAGGATAATCACGATCTAAGGGAAGATCTGAGTTCTTGGATAGAAATTAGAGCGTCCATTTGTCTAATTTTAGGGATGAATAGAGTACTCGAGGTGAAGGGATAGTTTGGGTGTTACGCCCTGGGTTTCAATCCAAGCATTTGGTACTCAGATGTTGTGTCTGAGGTAAGAACCAAACACTGTCACAATCTGTTACTCTTTTGCTTCTATCCTGCAAAGTGGAATTGTCCTTATAAGATCAGCTCACATCTTGAAATGTCTTCTGTTAGCTGCAGGATGAAACTGTTTCCGTACGTGTGGGAGGAGAACGCCCTCTGAAGGTGGCAGGGAAACAGGCACATCTTCAGTGATGGTGTCTTCAAACCAAAGTAGGTGGCAGGCTGCTGGCTTTATCTGGAACTTAACCCTTTGAGGTTTTTTTTTTGTAATACCTACCTAACATTAATTAAAAACCACAAATTAACAAACTGGAAATTCTTTGATAGAAAACAGTGGGAGGAAAATTTCCATACATGGACGCAAATCTCTGCTTGTGGAGAAGTTTTATTTTTTAATTAACATATAATTACACTGTTTCTGCCCTTTCATTTCTCCTCATAACTGCTGCAATGTTCCCTGCTCTTCCCTTTTCTTGCTTTTATGGTCTCTTTTCTTTAATTGTTATTGTTGCATCTATCTATCTATCTATCTATCTATCTATCTATCTATCTATC
>JABTXL010000186.1:8247811-8259403 GCA_025134845.1 Neodon shergylaensis
CTATCTATCTATCTATCTATCTATCTATCTATCTATCTATCTAGTCTGTTGAGTGTGTTTAGTGTTGCATATATATATATATAATTTTAAGGTTGACTACTTGGGTAATTAACTTAGGAGTCCTTCCCCAGGGAAGTCTATTTTTCCCACTCTCGTCATTCTTTAGTTGCCTACAGTTCTTTGTCCAGTGCTGGGCACGGTGAGATTTCCTGCTTCCATGTTCTCATCCCTACTAGTGCCATCCTTGCTTTGGTCGTGTTTAGGCAGCCATATTGTTGAGATATCAGCGAAGCTTCCCTGTCATTTCTAGGTGATACAGTCTCACAGCAGTTCCCCTTGCTCTTATAAGGTTTCCAAGATTTAACATCTTCCAAGTTGTTCCCTGAGCCTTGCGTGCAGGAGTTGTGTAGTAGACGTATCCATTTTGGCTAGATACCCCAGAGTTTTCTCTGCATTTTGTGATTTCCTGTGGTGGTTTCCATCTGCTGCAAAGAGTCAAGCATTGAGAGCTCCACTCACCTGTGCATATAAGATTGAAATGAGGAACTGCGCTGACTTAGTACCGTGTCAGTAGCTAAGTTATTTTCTTAGATCCAGGACCTCACCCACCATGCATTTGTCCCCAGTACCAGGCATGATTTCCCTCCTGCTGAGTGGATGTTATGTCCAACTAGACAGCTGTTGGTTTTATCTTCAATATCTAAGTGTCACTATCACACCTTTAGGGTTATCTTGCCATTCTGGTCCTTGTGGTTCATATGTGTCACAGCCATGTAGGACTACCGGCTGTCCCCTCCCTAGGAAGCTTGCTTAGTGCCTCCTGGTAATGTAAAAGCTAGTCATGAGGGAGGAGGCTTTCTGGTCCTCTGAGTCCTGTATCTGGAGTGCATGGTGCCTTCAGCAATAGAGCCTTACCTTCATCCTCTGGGAGACTGCCAAGGGCAACAGCAATAGCCTATAATGTCTTAAAGTCGCTGGGCCCACCTTGACCAAAAACTTGAAAGGAGTTTTTTTCATGCTTGGTATTAGGGTTTTTGTGAGGTAGTCTATAGCTCTTGTGGGGAGCGTTGTTAGCCCAAGTGACATAACTTCATTTGAACTATATATGTATGCACACACATATTATTCATAATTTTAGACTTTCTTTGAACCACCAGCCCTCAAATAATGACCTGGAGACTTATTATTAATTTTGAAAGCTTGACCTAGCTTAGACTCTTCCCCAACTAGCTCTTATAACTTAATTAACCCATATTTTTAAAAATCTACGTTCTGCCACGTGTCCCAGTTACATCTTCTTAGTACAAGATATCCAACTTGCTACCAACCTGCTAGGCACGGGCGAAACCCCCAACCTAGAGTTCTCTGTCCAGTTTTCCTCTCTCTGCCTGGAAGTCCTGTCTATTCTCCCTTGCCTAGATATTTGCTATTCTACTCTTTATTAACCCAATCAGAAGGTGTTTTAGACAGAGACTCATTTTTACAGTGTAAGCAAACATTCTGCAACGCTTACGGCTTGGCTTTTCAAAGCCTCTGCAGTATTATTTATCCCTTCTCCCTCTCTCCTGCTGTGTTCCTCTCCTTTCCCCTCCCAGCTAAAGCCCCTCCCTGTTTTTCCTACACTCCCTTTCCTATCACATTCTTTTTTCCTTCCTAGTGCTCCTAACCCACATGGTTTTCATTTCCTTGTTTCCATGGTTACTTCAGGTTCTATGTTCACCTCTGAATATTTGGAGCTAGGTGGTGTTTCATTTTTAAAGTAGTGTGAAATATAATTATGGCCTTATTTTTTTGATGGGTTTTACTCTCAGGTGTTTTATGTGTGTGATATTATTACATGGAAAGAATTGTCAATAGTTGGTGTTGATAAAAACAATTAAGGTGTTGGTAAGTAAATGCTAACAGCTGAAAGTGAAATATCTCAAATATCTAAAATTCCCAAACATGTCAAGATGAGCTGACGTTGGGACCCACCAGGATTCATGATGTGACTTTTAGCTACGCTTCTGACTACATCTAACTGGCTTCTGCTGGGAAGACAAAGGTTCATCCCACGGGACTTTTCGGGTGGAAAGTGATATAGTTTGCTGGTTGGTCCAATAATATTACATGACTATAATTAATTCAAGTTTACAATTCTGCACCACCTGAATTTTCAGGTCATTGTCTTGCTTCTTATCTTGAATTACTTCTGGGTCACAGATTTTATTAGAAAGGATGGAAAGCTAAATGAATTAATTATGTCTTCCTAGTGGACTCTGAGATGGAGCACAGCAAGAAATGTGGATTTGGTTAATGAGACAATTGCCATAAATTATTTCTCTTACAGCATCTTAATAAAAATATTCATATACTTTAATTATTCAGATGTTTTGTTTAATGTTGGTGTGTTGAAATGTTAAAGATTAAAAACACCGAAAAGCTCGTGCCTGTAATCCGAGTATGCCGTAGACCAAGGCAGGAGGTAGATGTGAGTTCCAAAGGATTCTGAGCTACATAGTGAGTCCCTTCTAGCCTGGATCACAGAGTGAGTCCCTGTCTCAAATCAAACTAACAAATGAACAATAACAATAATAATTCACAAATAAAAAGCAACATTCGGGACTGGAGAGGTGGCTCAGTGGTTAAGACAGCTCTGTGCTGCTGACTTCTGTTCTTACGGAGGACCTGAGTTTTCTTCCAGGCACCCATATCACAGAACTCCCAATTTCCTCTGCCTCCAGCTCTGGTTTCCATGAACACCTGTACTCAAGTGTACATAGTCATACACAGACAAAAACACCTACAAAAAAAATTGAACAAATCTTCAAAGAAAGCAACATTGGGTCACTCTAGAAATCTTAGAAACCTCATTAAAGCATAAAAGAAAGTGTTCCTTATAATTTGTATATTTCTTTGGGGTATAAATGCACATAAGATTTTTCTCTCGCCTCCACCACTCTCCCATTTAGCGCCATGTGTTCTGTCTACAATCAGAGGCAGAAAGTTCCTTTCCTTTGGCATTCTGGGGATGTCGCTCTACTGATGGTGTCTGTCGCTGCCACCCTTTGTGGTCTTTGCTGCTTTGTAGATAAGGACTTTCTTTGTATTGCTGCTTCTAATATCTCCGAGTTGGAAGCTGTACCTTCTACGATGATGTCACTGCATGTAGGTTACCGTCAACTTGCTGTGCTTAGATTTTTTTTTTTGAAGTCCTGACTGTTAGAATTACTGTTAGGGCTTTTGGGGATTTCTCAACCATTAGATTTTGCTTCTCTTTACTCTCTAACATCTTTCAGGAATTTCAGTGTGGCAGAAGCTGGGCTGGCTATCTCATTTGTTCTTTATCCCCGCTCACCATTTTTTTTTTCTGCTTTTGTTCTATGTTGCATGCAGTCTGCAGGTATCTCCCGACTCATTAGTTCTGTTGTTAGAATTCCCAGCTGAGAGTCTACCATTACCATACCAACTGACTCTCACATGTTGGAATATCTTCTACACCCAGAGTTTCTTTCCTTTTCAGATCAGTCTTTTCCCTTCCATGCTATAATGTCTGAATTGATCCCTGTTCTCCAAGTTACAGTACCGAAGGCCTGATCCCAGTATTTCAGAGAGTGACTGCATTTGTAGATAAGGCATTTGCAGTGGTAGCTAAGGGGCAATGGGGTCAGATGACTGGGTCCTAAGGATGCATCCCATGACCTTATATGGGAACATTAAGATAGTAGACATGAGCACACAAAAGACTTGGCTGTGTGGACACACAGCGAAGACGTGGCCATGAGCCAGCCAAGGAGTAAGGCCTCTGAGGAAACCACAGACTTGCAGTTGCAGAACTGTGAAGAAATAGTCTTCTATAGGTCAGGGATCTGCGTCTGGTTCCTGGACAGGCTTAGCACTCCCCCGTGTGTATCAGGGCAGATTTTCTTCAGTGTGCTTTCCTACTCATTTTTAATCTCTCCGTGTTTAACATATTTTAGTGTATTTATTTATTTATTTGGTGTATTTATTTATTTTTTTCTTTGTTGCTCTCATGCCCCAGGGACATTTGCATTGCCTGTGTAGCTTGTATATTTTCTTGTGCGTTAGTATCCCGGGAGGCTTTTAGTCAGTGGGTTTCTTAAGAGTTTTCTATGCCCTAGATACCTAGATAAATTTGAGATTAATAATCCAGTGTACGTAGATCATGAGTAGTACATTGACTCATGTTATTTCAGGTTCTGGGGAGGCTTTCAGTGCTCACGGTCTAGAAGCTTTCTTTCTTTATTTTATAAACATGAGATCCCCTTTGGCATTCAGTTTTTCGAAGTAGAAATGAGTGTGGCAGCCAATGTGCTGTGATGCTCCAGTGTTGCTCACTGCTGAACTCCATGGGATCTGTAGCTTGATTCTTTGTTGCTCCGCTGGAGCACTGAAAAATTGATATTCATTCTAAATTTGTCAAAAAAGCATCTAACTGGTGGTAGATATATTGTTTTTACCTCTGTTTAATACCTACAGTTAGTCACAGAAAACCGCCAATTTCAGATTGGCAGAATATCATCAGCATGGTCTAACTTTACACCAACTAAAATTATATACTTCTTTTGGGCTGAAAAGCCTGGAGAATCATGAAGTGAGTCTTATGAAAGATGTTGGTGATTGTGGAAAGCATAAAACAGGGAATATTCTAGTAGAAAGGCGTCAGTTAATTTTCTTGTTTGCTGAGGATATGGATCTGAGGGGGAGTATTTGCCTCACAGTCACAAGGCCCAGGAATCAGCCCCCAGCACCACAGAAAACCAAGCAAAATGCTAGAAAAATATCCCCACAAAACGAGATGCCTGGTGTCTGGAGGCCTCTGACAAGGGCTGTGCCTAGAAACACCCCTAAAGCATGAATATGTGTGCTGTGTTGCTGAATTCTATTTTTGAAACTGTAGTTCACATGGGAGAATATGAATTGGAAAGTTTAGCTCATGTAAATACATGACACACCCTCAAAACATTTTAATGACTGAAATTTGGCAGTCTTCATATATGATTATGTTTATGTGGTAGTGTTTCAGTGTGGTTTTCTTCCCCTCGAAGTTGTTGTTAAATTGCTGGAAATTAGGATGAAAACATTTAGACTCAAAGAAATGCTGATCTTAGCGCACTGGAAAATTCCAGAAGAAAAATTCACCTAAATATTGAATAGTGGTTACCAATTGGGATTTCGTGGGAATAAAACATGGGGGGTCAATGAGAGGTTTGCCTGAATCAGAGATGCCATCTTTCAAAACTTTGATAGGTGTGTATTTAAATGTTTGTTTAATATACTAGAAAAAGAGAAATTACTGCTTTTTAATTATAAGCATTTTTTTCTTATGGTTTCTCAGTCAGAGATAGACTGCCACCACAATTCTATTCCTGTTGGTAGTGACTGTGAGGGACGGTGACCAGGTGATTCTGAGGCCAGCAACACACATACTTTGAAACTACCAATTCCCAGTAAACAAAAGTTTCCGTGGGCAGGAGAAAGGGAGGATGACATCATGTGAGGAGTTTGCTGACCCATCTTGAATGCCGACAGAGAGTCTGGGGCACTTCTCCTGTTACGGGGTCCCAGTGGGATTCCGTCCCCTTGGGCAGGTGCTGGTGGTGCTCATTAATTCTTAGGCATTGTGTGCATTCAGCATCTCTCAGGGGAGGCAGGCTCATGGGCGATTCTGCTAGTTTGCTTTTAGATGACTCGTCCGTATCTGAAATTTAATTTTAGTTTCACAGATGTAGGAGTTCTAGTTTTTGTTTGGCCATGCTTCCTTTCCCTTTTCAAAGGCAGGCTGATACCTAGGAGAGAAGCTTAGCTTTGGCATCTGAGCAATAACGTGCAGAAGTCCAATCAGCCAGACGACCACTCTGCATTTGATCATACTTATATTTATGGGTGACTTTCCCTTCTGGTGTGGGGTTCTTAGCTGTTTAAGCCAGCTAGAATATCAAAGCTCTTATTAGGTCTTTCTGGCTCCATAGGGTGGCTCCTTCTTCTTCTTCTTCTTCTTCTTCTTCTTCTTCTTCTTCTTCTTCTTCTTATTATTATTATTATTATTATTATTATTATTATTATTATTATTATTATTATTATTATGTTTCTACATAAAACACCACACTCACACAGAAGTCTGGATTAACTGACCTTCACCATGGAGCAAAGGTCTTGAAATCAGTCTTAACTTCCCATCACCTAAAGACATAGAATTTAATTCTGTGCCACTTCTGCCTATATTTGAATAAGATAATTACATTATATATGAGTTCTCACACTGTATTTTAGCTCATACTTCCAGAATAAGAAACAAACACTTCGGAGGGATTAGACAATATATGAACCAAGGGAAGAGTTTCCCAGTGTTGGAAGCTAATCTACCTGAGAGAATATGAAATTGACTTAAAAATCATTTATAGGTTGAAAGACGCTGAGCAATGGTTGCCACCTGTCAGTTCTGGACCCTGTGTCTCCTGCCAGCTGCCGCCCTCTGGAGTGCTTTAAATCCATGTGAGAGATGAGGGTGAATGAGAATTTGAGGGTCAGCTGAGTCTGAGGCTCTTCTCCCGGCGTTTCAGAAATTAGACTTTATACTTCTTTATTATCCAGAAATAACCTCAAGATAACTCCACATTAATTTTTAAAATGTCATCACAAGACATTCTGCGGTCCTCTGGAGTTCCAGATGAAATTGAGCTCTATAGGCTTCTCATTTGAAGATGATCTTGTAATGTTTCTATACCTCACCCCGTGGAAGTTTTTAAGCAGCTCCGTTAGCCTTGTCTGTCCCTCTGAAATATATACATTTAATAGGATTTGCGAGTCTCTGTAATTTATTAACATTAGTTAGGATTTAACGTGGTAAATCTTTCATCCCAGGATCTCAGTGCATCTTGATGGGCTACCTTAGGCCATTATTATTTTTTTTTCAGTGTATCCTTGTGAGGCAGTTGCTAAGTATTATGTCTCATTTTACAAATGAGGTACAGAGGGAACTGATAGAGACTTGAGAGATTTTTTTTTCAGGTCCCAGAGCAGGCTAACAGTAGAAAAGAATAAAGGTGCAGCCCTGTGATTTGGAGACATTTAACTCATTTCAGTGTGTATTCCTAATTCTGCTTAGAATGCTGTAGCGTCTGTGACTGTTGGTGCTTCAGGGAGGAAGGTGGACCTGTGAGGGATTTAATAAATGGCTGCTTCTCTCTCTCTCAGCCTTTGATTCGTTTTGGGGGAAGCGTGTGTGGTCGAAGTGTCCTTTTTGCATATAAGAAGGGGCTTCCTTTGTTCATTCTTCGAGGATCATTGCTAGAGCCTGGGATTCCATGGCCAGCGAGATGACGGTGGTTGTGAAGATGTTGAGATTAGTGATGCTTTTCTTGCTAATGGAGGATCTTAGATTTAAGATTAAATCTTAAAAAGCCCGGAGATTTTTCTGCTATCTGTGAGAGCCTCCCTTAAGCTCACGGGAAGTCATAAGGCCATGGATGATAGTGTTGTGAGGGTGAATAGAACCTCAGAAAAGTAGGGCTTGATTCTAAAGAATGTTTGACAAGTACACAGACTCTGAGCTCTTTGTGAGATGGGAATTTGTCGCTAAGACAATTCTCTTCTACTGGCAAATATTCGTAGCAATGAATAATCATTTAATTAGTCTATCTCTCCGTGTTGTCTGTATGTATCTGCTTGTCTATTTTCTAACTATCAGTATATATCCTAAATGTAATGGAAAATAATGTTTTTGATTTTAAGAACCTTGGTGAAATTACTTGACTAGGAAAACCCTTTGCTTTTCTGTATAATGGAGACTTGTCCTGTTCTCAGGAAAACTTAGTCAAATATGAAATATTTATGCTATGCTTTTTAACTTGCTACATAAAAATGGTCAATAAATGTTTGTTTTCATCAGTATCTATGAAGAAGATGAAAGAAAGAATGAGAGGAGAGATAGATAGACAGGCAGACAGACAGACAGGTAGATAGATGGATGAGAGAGACAGAAAGAGAGAGAGAGAGAACATGCAAGAGAGCGAGAGCACGTGTTTTAGAGTCGCAGGTTGTCTGCTGCCCGGCTGCCCGCGGCAGGCATGTTTTAAGATCAGGCTCATGTGAGTGATTGCTGCAGCTTCCACACACTGCCCCTCCTCACAGCCTCAGCTTTTGCAAAGCATCTCCCCGCTCTGATGCCAAAGAAAACTTAATAAAATGCAAGTCTGAGCTTGTTAATCACCATCTTGAAATCTATCATTCTTCATGTATTCAATAGGAGTTACCCAAACAGCAGTGCCCGTGTGTCAGCGTGCGGCCTCTGGCTGCCTTGTTGGGCTCATTCACGGCACACAGGTCCTCAGACTTCACACTCTGACTAGCTTGCCCTGCCCCCTTCTAGTTTGTGGGTCTCCACTCCCTGCTGAATGGAAAGGTAGGCTCCACCTCTCCTCCACTATCACCCTCTTTTCACCCACCTGTCAGGGGCCTGTCCACATGCCTTCCCACACAAAATAACTCTTTTGAGAACCCCCAGCTGTGCCTTAAACTAAAGAGTCCTGACTTATTCCTTCTTCTTTCCCAAGGCTCCAATTCTTGGCATATTGTAGATGCTCAGTACATACACATGAATAAATAACACTGTATAACAGTGTGGGGAGGAAAGCTAAATAACTGATTCAAAAAAAACTGAGGACAGTCACAAAAAGCAGGACCCATCCTGATTGTGAGGGCAAGAAAAAGGACCACTGAAATAGAAGCCTTCCTTGGGTTGTCTGGAATGGAGAAATTCAGATGCCTTCCCTTAGGGCATTCGTCGATGCAACTGTAGGCTTCATACCAGAATGCAAGTTAGCTGCTTCCTTCTTTGTGAGGTGTTAGGCATCTGTAAGTTGAACAATCTAGAAACAACCACTCTGCAGGCCTGCAGAGAAGGTTTTCTATGACACGTGAATTGCCTGGCACAGCACCTGGCACATGCAAGCAGCAACCGGTGTTTGTCACACACGATTCACACTTGTTCTGTGTACCTTAGCTCATCTCGGGAATTATTAACTTCAGCATAAGTGTAGATTAGACTCTTCCGGTGCCTGGCGATTGACAGCCCATATCCTGGGCATGCACACTAGACTTTAATGCTAGTGTGTAGAATTGAGAAGTCCCAGGGAGACTGAAAAGGAAATGATGGAGGACAAAGTTGGAGGGAAACAGATAAAAAGCTCTACAGATCTGTCTCCTGCAGCAGAATACAAGTGCCCATGTAAAATATAATTGTTTATATTAAATGTTTATCTTGAAGATACCTATGGTTCAGTTTTTATTTTCATTTAAGACTACAGCATTATCACAAGATTATTATAAGGTTGGAGGTGTCAATGTGGGTATTTTAATCCTGCTGAACCAAGAACCAACCTGAGTCCATGGTAGGCCTGTGTACATCTTCTAGATGAAGGGGGTACTCCTTCAACTGAAAAGTTGCCAAATTTCATGAATGTGTGTATCTTCTTCTGAGGGGAAGGATAATTCTACCCCACAAAGTGTTCATGATCCAGAAGAAGGCAAAAAACCCTGGTATTTTTATGCTTTCTTCTTCAGAACTGCAGCAATCCTTTGAACCCTGAGGAACGGTCCATACTTAATAAGTACCCGGAATATTTAGTCACAGTAGAATATCATGACTCAATAAGATAGCAGTATTTTTCTTACATCCTTTTTTCTAATCATGGACACTTTTCTAGGTCAATTTAAAGTGAACATTTAATTATGTGTAGCTCTTTCCCTTGGAGAGCAGTGTTTATAAAGTATTTGACATTTGTAATTTTTGGGAAAGCTAAGTCATTGAGTGACTAAGCGTGCAGCATCTGAGCTCACGAGTATGAACACAAGCACTAGCTGCAGTCTGAAAGCTGCCCGGCTCCGTCTTCTCAAGGGCGTGTGCCTTTTACGGCAGGTTTTCCTTGCCAATGGAGTGAGGGAGGAAGATCATCCTTTACTTCAGTTAAAATATATGCTCAAGGAAATTTACGTTCTCCATGGATTTACCCAACACATTATGTGACAGAAATGTTCTTTGTTGGGTACAAAAAGAGGGAGGAGAGGGCTTGTGGTGGGAGCAGAAGGAGAAAATGAACTTGTGGGGGAGTGTCTGTGTGTGTGTCTGCATGGGTAGCATGACTGCTTTGTCTTCACCACTTCCATGATGAGGGTTCCTGTTGTCTGTGAGGGAGATGTGAGGAAACGGAGGCTTCAGAATGAAGCAACTCTCTAAAGTTCTCAGAACTTACCAGACTGGTTTTTAGTCTCCGACCTTGTCTTCTGTCCCTTGCACACCCTTTGCAAAGGTGCTTTTTAAAGGTCATTTCAGTTGCTACAGTGTTTGCAGAGGCGGGGGTCCGTGTCTCTGGATGCACAGAAACCCCATTCATGCTCTGTGAAGAGCTGGAACAGGCATCAAAGAATGAAGTGTTAATAAGGTAATTGTTGTCTCTCTAGGTACAAGTGGGTAACCTGGGCCTCTGTAGAGAGTCTGTACAAAGGCCCAGAAGATACAGTCTATATAAAACCTGTCTAGCCCGCTAGACCCCTGAATGCATGGTACCTGTATTTCTGTCTCCGATTAAGCATGCCTTGTCTCCAGACATCACTCATAAGCCCTCTGGAAGGAGGAGCGAAGCTTTAAGGATTTTCCTTGGTTCCTTTGACAAGTAGGTGTATAAACCAGGTGAGATGTGCATCTAAGTCTTGTATATTATAGAATTTAATGTGAAACAAACACAGATGGTTGTAAAACCATAGAGGTTATTCACTGTTTTCCCTTGATTATCAAATTAATGCATTCTTATTTTGGTAAAAAAAAAAGCCAGAATAACCAAAATATTTAGAAATAAAAAAAACATTATTGCTTTCCTCATCTAAGATAAACATTATCAATATTTAGTGAACTCCAACTTGATTTATATTTATATACATAGTATATATAGTATAAAATTATTGTAAACTTCAGCTTGATTATAAATATAGTTCAACATTATTTTTGACCTAATGTATCCATTTTCACAGGTTTCTGTGAAGTTTAAAATTAGCATGACTGTGTTTTAAAAAGACCGTGTGGCTGAAATGAGCCGCCCTGCATTGTGCTGTCTCTGTCCTCCACCATGGCTGTTGTGGGAGCAACCACATTATCATGTGGCAATATGTTCTTGACTGTAGTTGGCTCAGAGGTGTACGTTTTGTTGAAAATCAGTTTATTGGCATGCTTTTTCAGTTTTCTATCATAATTGTGATTGATACTTTTGGAGGCTCCAGTCAACAATTGACTGTTCTGTTGCTTTGGGCAGTATCCCATGGCAAGTGTGTGGCAGGGTAAAAGCCTGTCAGTTTCTGGCTAGGAAGAAAAAGATGGGAAGAGAAGAGAGCTTGGGTCCCACAGTCTCTTTTGAGGGAACGCCTGAATGACCTAAAGATGCCCTTCTAAACCTTACTTCTTAAAGATCCTTCATTTTTATAGGTCTGTCCTGGGGACAATGACAATGCCTGTGACACATGGCCTTTAGTGCACATTAAAGGTTCAGTTCTCTCTCTCTCTCTCTCTCTCTCTCTCTCTCTCTCTCTCTCTCTCTCTCT
>JABTXL010000186.1:8263440-8286141 GCA_025134845.1 Neodon shergylaensis
CACAGCACAGTCCGCACAGCACAGTCCACACAGCACAGCCTGCACAGCACAGCACTGGCCACCTTCGTCACCTGGAATGAGGGTTTCCTGGAGGGGGGTGGGTTCAAAACAAAGAGTCCTGAAGATGTGACAGGAAAGTCCATTTCAAATAAGCAGGCTAAATCCCGGGAACGGCTCAGCTAATAAAGGTGCCTACCGGAAGCCTCAGGACTTGAGTTTCACCTCCAGGATCCACACAGCAGAAGAAGAGAACTGACTGACTTCTTCGGGTGTGTGGTGTCGCTCACTTACTCACGAAATACATTAATGTCATAAAATTGGTGGAAAAACAGCCTATAGGATTCTGGTGAGGATGATGTTCTTCAAGGCTTCCTGGCACATATCCTGATTTTAGTGGTTTCTTTTGTTACAGGATTGTGTTTTTTTAAGGCATCAGGTCTGTCACTGTCACCAAGGAGATGGCACAGATATTTTGGTTGCTTTCGTTTTGGTGAGATTATGAAAGTAATGTTTAATAAGGATGGGCGTCCATCTCCTCTCCTGTTTAACATTCTCCACGAGGCATTCCCACCTACACTTTCCACAAATGGAGAAGACGTTATTCCCAGAGCCTTTTGTGTGTGTGCATCTCAGATGATAAATAATTGAAAGTAAAGGTTTGCAATGTGCTGCCTCGCCAAGCTTTTCTTTTGCTTTCCTTTTTTAGGGTAATGAGGAGACAGATGGTATTTTTTCTGTAGATGCCAAAAAAAAAAAAAGTAAAAAAAAAAACCCTCCTAAGTCTTACAGTTGTAGAATAAAATCTTATATGATTTGCAAAAATCAGTCTTCAGAATCTATTGGCACCCCTCTTTAGCCCCTACTCCAAGTCCTAGGATGACTGGGAAGTAATATGCATATTCCGGACGTTTGCCCCGAGAAGTTTTAGTTGGGGGCAGATCTTTCTGGGCATATAGTTAATAACCATGTGCCAAGCAAGACCCAAATCTGTCCAGCTGGTGAGCATGAATATTCTAATGGCCTGGACACTATATGCTACCCCTCATGTTAAACTACCATGCCGGCCTTTGGCTCGGCAGCCTGCCATGTTGTCATAGGCATCCCGACAGACGTAGAATGAAGATGTTCTCTTTAGGAAGGTAGGTGAGTTCTTCATGGTGTGTCTAGGCTACACAAATGATGACAATGGCTTCCCCAGTTGCATCGTTTTAAAAAAATATCATTGAAATGACAGGGCTCTGGGTTTTTCAGTGTTCATTTTAACATCTGACAAGTTTAAATGTTTCTGTCTGCATAAGTCACATACTAATTAGTAATTCGCCACTGTTATTTAATTAGACTATCTAGTTGGTGCATCACGCATTAATTATTCTCAGATTGGTGTGTGCCAGTTGCTCTTGGCGATGGGGCCACTCTGCTGGCCCGTGTCGTGCTGTGTGCTGTGACTGTGCCCAGGTGCAATCCTTCTCTGCTATCTTAAACATGGACAGGGACCATCAACGCAGAGGGGATGGCAGTGGCCAAGGGAATCGGTGAAGGATGAATAAAGGAATCTCCCTTCCCTTTAGGAGACTTGTTGTATTTTGTTATTGTTGTTTGTGCTTTGGATTTTCTAGCGGTTCTCTTGAAAATAATATGTATACGCCAAGGAAAGGTCACCATTCTATCCTGCACACTGAATTCCCAACAGTTCTCAGCACCAATGAACCCTCTTGAACTCTTAGCTATTTTCTGAAGATTTTGTGAGCCCGATGTACCAGATGAAACACGTTTGAAAGGATTTTAATTAGAAATAGTCGTGGTAATCCAGTCATGGTTATTTCAATAACAATGTTGAACTTGTAGGCTATGAAATTTACCCATTGTACTATTTGTTCCATTCCTTGTTACAGAGGTAGGACCACCATTATATATCCTCACACTGTGTAATGAATTTTGAGCAGCATCTCCTAGGACCTTATCAATTATTTTACCTAGAAAGTCCTCTCAATAACGAACTCTTCTTTTATAGCTGCACTTACCCACAGTAGAGTTCATCAGCGCCAGTGGTTCTGTCTGCACGAAGGTCAGAAGGGTTTTAAAGCATGTCACTACAGGCTAATTATAGTTTTGTTTGAAGGACAATTGGTGCAAACTCATCTGTGGTCAGGATGGTCAGAATCATCCTTTTGCAGAATATGATACATGTAAAAACCCTGAGGTGTGTGTCATCCGGGGTAATCCTGGCATGGCAGGCATGCATCCTCATCTACTGGAAGGAAGTAAATCCTGCTGTCTGGAGACTCAATTCCATCCCCCAGCACACTCACCTACTAGGTGTTCCAGTGATTGAGGGAGGCAGACGGTGGAATAGAGGTTCCAAGAGGGCGTTGACTTGTTAAGCTTGGCAGTCAAGAAGAACAGAGATTAGGGTTGAGGCTCCGATCTTGATTGCCTGAACTGGGCCTCTCTTTACCACACACTTTTCCTTTTCCTTCAAGGTACAAAACATTTAATTCCCTCCCCTCAGAGCTCAGGGAATCCCTCAGAAAGAGGAGGCAGAAAGAGTGTAAGAGCCAGAGAGGATAGAGGACACTAGGAGAACAAGGCTCAGCTCATGTGAACTCACAGAGACTGAAGCAGCGAGCACAGGGCCTACAAGGGTCTGCACCAGGTCCTCTGTGTATATGACAGCTTTTAGCTTAGTGTTTTTATGGATCTCCTGAGTGTGAGAACACGGGGGTCTCTGATTCTTGTGCCTGCTCTTGGGACGCTTTTCCACCTGTTGGGTTGTCATGTCCAATACTGATATGACAGTTTTTGCTTCATCTTATTATATTTTATTTTGTCATGTTTGGTTGTTATCTCTATTTATAAGCCTGTTATTTCCTAGTGAGAGACAGAAACAGAGTGAATTTGGAGGGGAGGGCAGGAGGGGAGGAACTGGGAGGAGTAAGAGAGAGGAAACTGTAATCAGAATATATTATTTGAGAGAAGTTTTCAATGAAAGAAAAACATCCTAGCTGCTTATGGTCAGTGTAGTCATTATTTGAAGCTATATTTAGTGAACTGTTTAATAAATATACTTTCTGTTTTGCTTTCATTCAAGTTAGCAGTTTCATTAATCATTATGCATAGTCAGGTATCATAAACTACGTAAGGGATACCAGCCACACTGCGGAGAAAGCTCCTTTCGGCCTTAATTGTCAACAAATAGAATTCTGGCTCTAGAAAGCTCTGGAAACTCTTTAATAGAGCCTCTATGAGCATGGCTATTTTTCCCCTAAAATGTCTCTGATTTTTTTCTCAGAGTATGGCGATCTCCACCTTGAGGGGAGCTTCTCTAAGCTCCACTCATACATCGTGATAGCTAATGATTGGTGGAAATATCGACCACATATCCCTCCTCCTAGGACCAGCCTTAGCAAGGCAGTGTTTTAGCTAGTGGTGCCAAATCCTCAGAAATTTCCAGTAATTAGTAGTGCCTATTAAAAATGAATTTAAAAAAATCCAGAACATATTAAAGAAGTCTGTGATGGGGTGCCAAGTGTAATGATGGGAACTATGCTGTCTTTGGTGAAAGGAAGAGCTCCATGCATTGAAACTATCCAGGCTCTGTGTCAGCAGGGGTCAGATGGGTGACTCCTTGCCAATGAGTTATCTGGTTGTTACTGTTTTATGTCTTCTATGTTATTTGAAGCCCACCCTGATTTGTGTCAAGATTCTAACCGCACTCGGAGGTGTTAAGCCTTGTATTATCCCTCCTTAAATTTTCTTCTCTTGTTCAAGGGCCAGCTGTGAGGTCGCGTGAAGTGGAAACTTGGCACAATAGAATGAGGAAGCCATTTCAAGGTCAGGACTCCAGCTTCTGGGTTACCATTGCCTGAATCTGGCAATGGCCAGCTGGGGTTTATTCACCCCCATCTATAAACTGACAGAGCCTAATGTTTTCTGCAAATAAGCAAATATAGTTAATAGCTCAGGTTAGTGCTAAGGCTAGGATCAGTTTAAACCTGAGCTTAGATAGTAAAGCAAAGAACAGGGTTGACTCTGCCTTCAAATTCTGCCCTTGCCACTTTGTTGGTTGCAGAGAGTCTCTTTGACCATTTCTGAATTCTCCAAATATGATTACATCCACACAGACACAACCATCTAAACATGCTCAGCAATGCTTGCTGCACACAGACACAGCCATGTAAACATGCTCAACACTGCCTGATGCCCACAGACACAGCCATGTAAACATGCTCAATACTACCTGCTCCACGCAGACACAACCGTCTAAACTTGCTCAACACTGCATATTGCACACGGACACATTCATCTAAACATGTGCAATACTACGTGCTACACATGAACACAGTCATCTAAACATGTATGCATATGTGTATATATGTGTGTTGATGGGGCAGAGATTTATGTCAGACATGTTTCTCCAATGCTATCACTGTAATTTTGAGACACACTTTCTGGATGGACCTGCACTGACAGACAGACAGACACACAGGCAGAAACTCAACACCATTCTACCTCGGCACTGTGCCCAAGGCACAAACAGTCACCTGGATGGATGCAGCACTGATCTTCATTTAAGAAGGAATTTAATTCTAGATCTCCTTACCTCTAACAGATACTCGTAGGAGCCGTGCTTCTTTTATTAATGGGGAAATATGCAGCTTAAACTCCAACTCGTATGGAATGCAGGACAATCAACTAAAGAAAAAATATGGAAAGCTGGGGAAACATTCAGACAGAATTCATCTTGTTTAACATTAGGAAGTAACAGTCCAGAGGTCTCTCTCCCGCTCTCTGTTGCTAAGCAGGTGATGGAAGACCTTTGCAAAGTTTAGAAACACACAACAATGAAATGAAGTGTTTGAATTCAGATAGGTTTTGGGAAAAAAAAGAACAAAATATTGCCAGCAACCTGTTGGAACATCTCCTCTTTTTATTCTTCTGAACTTGTATTAAAGAATCTCTTTCCTTGAGAAAAGGAACTTCTCCATAGAAAATTTCTGAGGTTTAAATAGAACAGATGGTATTTCAGATCCTCTGTCAATTACATATGTGTGAGAACTCCAGATTTAGATTCATTACCCAGCTACGATTGGTGACAGAGCATGGCATTCTGCTGTGATGAAAAGCTGGCCCATCCCCTCGTGGAAGATTCAGCAGGAAATTTCACATGACCCAGGTCATCCTTCCCCATCAAAGATGGCTCTGTGTGGCTACTCGCTGGTTGTCGATACAAGTTAATTCGGGTCAGTGATCCTTTTCATCCCGTGCATGACAAATCATGCTGAGAGCTTTGCAGCTGTTGCAGGTGACCGCGGTATTATATGGGTTATCACTTCCGGTCTGTGGGAAGTTTTATTTTTCAGTATTGGCTTGTTCCTTGCTGGGACTGTGCTTTGGCGGAGCATCCATTATCTTGTCTGAAGTATGTGTGTGGAAAGAGAGTAATTCCGCAGACTGTGTCCAGGATACCCTTTCTGCTTCTGTGTCCTGGTGTCACATGCCTTCTGCCGTTCCGTGTAAACGTGGAGTGTGTCGCATGTGGGTGCAAATGGCATGAGTGCCGCGTTACTGTTCCTCGTGCTTCTCCTGCTTCTTTCAGGGTTTTCTGCGCTCTGCTCCTACATCACAGCCTCAGAAAGTGGTCCAGTACGTCAGCGATTCCCACTGAAACCTGCCCACTAACTTCCAGGGTTTTTATTTAATCGCTGCGCTAAAGTTTTTATGGCATCACAAATCACATGTGCTTGTTACTTATGTTATTTGCTTCTTTAGTACTTCCTGCATTAGAGTCAGGAAAATATGCATTGGGTCTACCTGCAACCACCTGAGACATCCCCATATCCAAAATATGCATTGGGTCTTCCTGCAACTATCTGGGACACCCCAATATCCCACATATGCACTGACTGGGTCTGCCTGTAACCATCTGAGACACCCCCATATCCCATATGCATTGGATCTGCCTGCAACCGTCTGAGACACCCCCATATCCAAAATAAGCATTGGGTCTTCCTGCAACCATCTGGGACACCCCAATATCCCACATATGCACTGACTGAGTCTGCGTGCAACCATCTGAGACACCCCCATATCCCATATATTCATTGATCTGCCTGCAACCATCTGGGACACCCCCATATCACACATATGCATTGGTCTGCCTGCAACCATCTGAGACACCCTTATATCCCACATATGCACTGGGTCTGCCTGCATCCATCTGAGACACCCCCATATTCCACATATGCATTGGGTCTGCCTGGAACTGTCTGAGACACCCTCATAGCCCACATATATACTAGGTCTGCCTGGAAGCATCTGAGACACCCCCATATCCCATATTTCTGACTGGCAGTTACATAATCCAACATTTTCTTAACATTTTATTTGATTTAATTTAAAACATTCAGGAAAGATTTTTTTAAGCATTACAAAACAACCAGTAGCTATAGTTAGTAATTAGTTTTAAAAACATATTTGTGTGATTATTCTCTTTATATATATGCACCACCGTTATGTGTATACCCTTAAGTCCTTCATGTTTTTCAAAAAACAAAAGTATTATTGTTCATAAACAGGCATCAATACACTTAACATAGATACAGTCTTAATGGTTAACTTATAGTCTACCCCAAACTTTTAAGAACTTCCGTTAGTGACCATCTTTGTTACTGTCTCCTGGTTCAAAATGCCACCCAGAGTCATACGATATATTTGGTCATCTTACTTCTTTAGATGCTGGGAAGATCAAGTAACTATTTAGACTATTATAGCATTGGTAAAAGAGGTTAGATCAATGATATTATCAAATTCCTCTGAGTTTATCTGCTAATTTTTCACGACTGACTTCGGATGCTACATTGTGTTGGGAGCATTGCAGGAGAAATGCCGCCTTCTCATTGCATCGTGTCAGGAGACATAGCTCACTGTTATTTGTCGGTAGCTAAGTCATAGTAAAGGGTGATGCTTTAGGTCTGATGTGTGTGTGTGTGTGTGTTTGTAAGATTGTGGGTACATGTGCATGTGTGTGGACATGTGTGTGGTGGATAGAGGTCAACATCAGGTATCTTTTTGGATACTTTATGTTTTGAGACAGTTTCTCAGTGAACCTAGAGCATTATGGGTCAATGAGCTCCAAGAAGCTGCCAGTCTCCATTCCCAATTCTGCATGCTGCTGTGCCCAGCTATTACACTGATGCTGGGGTCTAAATACATTCCTTCTACCACACAGTGAGCACTTTGCCAAATGAACCATTTTCTGTGTATCTTTTTTTCTTCTAAAAAATTCATATATGTCTTGGGAAACAAAAAAAACTTGGGAATGTATCTGTATTGGTGTAGATTTATGTCAAGGAGGCAGAAAGAGGACCATGAGGAGGACAGAGAGTTCTTAAGGAAGTAGGGAGGCAAAAGGAAAGGGCAATAGAATACATGTGACGTGAAAACAGAATAGGGACTCCTAGGGGGTTAGGGAGGAGCGTTAAGCAAATAAAAGTATTGTGAAAGTGCACAGTCACGCCAGTACTTTGTATGCTAATTAGAAATGACATAAAGATGAGGCAGGCAGATCTCTGTGAGTTCAAGGCCAGCTTGGTCTACAAGAGCTAGTTCCAGGACAGGCACCAAAAGCTACAGAGAAACCCTGTCTCGAAAATCCAAAAAAAAAAAAAAAAAAAAGAAAGAAAGAAAGAAAGAAAGAAAGAAAGAAAGAAAGAAAGAAAGGACATAAAGAATGTAAGCCAGACCCAAAAAGAGGAACATGGGATGTACTCACTCATATTGGTTTCTAGCCATAAATAAAGAACATTGAACCTATAATTTGTGATCCTAGAGAAGCCAAATAAGAAGGTGAACCCAAAGAAAAACATATAGGCATCCTCCTGAATATTAACCTTCATCAGGCGATGAAAGGAGACAGAGACAGAGACCCACATTGGAGCACCAGACTGAAATCTCAATGTCCAAATCAGGAGCAGATGGAGAGAGAACATGAGCAAGGAACTCAGGACCGTGAGGTGTGCACCCACACACTGAGGCAATGGGGATGTTCTATCGGGAACTCACCAAGGCCAGCTGGCCTGGGTCTGAAAAAGCATGGGATAAAACCGGACTTGCTGAACATAGCGGACAGTGAGGACTACTGAGACCTCAAGAACAATGGCAATGGGTTTTTGATCCTACTGTATGTACTGGCTTTGTGGGAGCCTAGGCAATTTGGATGCTCACCTTACTAGACCTGGATGGAGGTGGGTGGTCCAGGGCAGGGAACCCTGATTGCTCTTTGGGCTGACGAGGGAGGGGGACTTGATTGGGGGAGGGGGAGGGAAAGGGGAGGCGGTGGCAGGGAGGAGGCAAAAATCTTTAATAAATAAATAAATTAAAAAAAAGACTGATAGAAGCCAGTCTGGAAGAAGTTAAATGGTCCCTGGCAACACATATGTTCCTCGTGTGTCTATAGGGGAGTAGTGTAGATCAGCAGTGGTGTGCTGGCCTGGTCTGTTTGAGGACTTGAGTTGGATCTCTAGCAGTAATAATGAATAAATAAAGATAGCGTAAAGCGTGGTTAAAAATTTCAGAGATCTGTTATTGTAATACTTCCAATACTCAAGGATTTGGGAATCAAGTGGAGAATGATGAACCCACACGTGTAGTTTAGCAGTGTTCCAGGTGATGTGTCTGCTCTGAAAGCTGATCCTTAGATTTCTCTGCAGTTATTACCGGTCCATTTGTAATGGATCATAACTGTCCACAAACAAAATCAAAAACAAACTCCCTTGCCTAGTAGACGGGACAACTGAAGCTGAGGCCTGAGGAGTGATTTGAAAAGGTCACAGACATGTTGTGATTTGAATACAAATATTATTTTTTAATCATGGTCTCCAGATTTTTGCATAATCTCTTCATCTTTTCAATAGAAACACATTTGAACATCTGTTTCTAAGTTTCTTCTTTCTTAGCTTCAAAGAAGACCAAATCGCAATCGTTCTTTTGTGATGCCCCTTGACTGGCAATGCCTCCTGCGTTTGACTCGCCTTCAGCTTGGGAAGGCTGACAGTTCTTTTCACAGCAGAATCAAAGATCGTTAATAAGAGTTTGATTTTTTTTTCTGTTCGGAGGAGATAACATACTGATCTTGATTCTTATCTTCCTGGTCAGCGGCAAAGGTCATGCATTTAGTTATAATGTTTGTTCGTCCTCTGACGCTGCTGTGATGCTTAGAGACTCATCCATGTTTCTGAGCAGAAAGGACAAGAAGAGGTAGAGTTGGGATGTTCCTTATTACACGACAGAGGCTGAACTTCTGCTAATTTCCTGGGGACAGGCTTTATATCTGGAAAAAGAATTCTCCTGTTGTAGACATCTAGAAATGTTGAATTAGCTGCAACAAATATCCTTGTTCCCCAACTTTAACCCAACACAAAAAGTCTGGTCCAGAGACAGAGCGTTAAGGATGAGTTCCTATCTGCTGACACTGTGGAAAACATGGGAGATACTTTCAAAGCAATGGCCTCCTAGAACAGAGTTAAGTAGGAAGACTTTATTGGGGAGTTTATGCATATGATAAATCCCTTAGGAGCAGGCATGTTTTTGAGCATGCTCAGTTTAAGGTAATAATGTAAGGAGGACAAATGACAGACATGCTTAGGAACTTGCCTAGGTCAGGGTCATGGGACACAAAGAGCATATTAAGATGGTGGACAGGGCTGCCGCTAGGCATGCTCAGCTTGCATCCTTAACTTTTAGTTGGAAATAAAAACATGGATTTTCTGAGGATGAACCGATGATAGTTTGCCATGGAAGATGCTCACCCTACTTAGCAGCTAACAAGGCCATAAAAAATAAAAATAACAAAATAGAATAAATTTAGAGTCAGCCCATGAAAAGAAATATTGAAACAGAGCTGCAAGTAGCTCTCTCGTAGGTTTAAATGTCTTCTCAGTGAAATTACAACCTTTTAAAGCCTCACACGAGACAACATTGGTATTATGTAAATTATTCTAAATAGATGAAAAAATATGTGTGTGATTTACAATGCAACTGAATCAATTTAAAGTCATTAGAATTCTACTGCAGCAGGATTTTGCCATTTTTCATAGTTATGTTATGCTGTTTTTGGACTTGGTATTGCTGTAAAAGTGGGTTTGCAAGGTACCCACTAAATACACCAAACTGAAATTAAAATTGGAAGTAAATTACTATGTTTTGAAAAATTAATAATCCTTAGCAAAGCAATATTATTCAATGTAGCTTTTAAAGGTTGGTATAGGGGATACTTTCTTGTGTCAGCTTGAGGAGCCTCTGGGTACGCGGATAAAATACCATTTATGGGTGTCCATGGAGGTGTTTCTGGATGAGTTTGGTGTAAGAACTAGTGGGTCAGAGAAAGCAGACTGGCCTTCCCTACTATGAGCTGACATATTTCAGTCTGTTAAACAGATGTCAAAAGCAGAAGAGTTTGCTCTTACTGTTTCCTGATGAGCTGGGCTAGCCCTTCTTTTCTTGGAGATGCTCAGGCTGGGGCGGTGTTATCAGCCTACTTGAATCTTACTTAGCCTTTGCACATGAACCTCATTCCTGGCTGTCGTGGGTCCCTGCTTTGCAGAAGGCAGATGGAGGATTTCTCAATCTCCAGACTCGTGTGAACTAGTTCTTCCCACTACATTTCTGCCTGTCGCTGTCACTCTGTCTATATCTATCTCTCTGTCTCCTCTGATTGATTCTATTTCTGTTGAATTCCCTGATGGATACATAATGTTGCAAACAAAAGAATATTCCTTTAGGCACTTGGAGAAGCTTGCATCTCATTCCCTTGCCGATAAAAACAAAGGAGTTAAATAGGTTAAAGGGTGTGCAGGCACTCACTGAGGGTGTCTCCATTCATTTACTCTTAATTAAGGGCTTACTATGTGACTAATGCTGCGAATTTGAAGGTGGGTGAAACACAGTCATGTGCTCACGTGGTGTGATGTTACCTAGCTACAGATACAGACAGCTGGGAGTCTACTACAGTGGCCCAGGATTAGCAGTGAGGATTGATTCTTCCCGTTCATGGCCTCTTACCTTAATCTAGTGTTTGCCTTAGTCTGGATTACTCTAATTTCCCCATCCACTGCTGTTTACCCTAGTCTGCACTGCACAGGAATCTGTAAACTATCATTATGCTGAGTCTGCCTTGGATCCTAGATGGCTTTTCCTTGCTAACAGTGTCAAAATTTGGAGATCTTGCAATAAACTAGGCAGCTATACTGGCTAACAAATTACTGTGAAGGTAAGCAAGGAAAGGGTGGCTGTGTGTCCCCTGTTTCTGTCTTAATTCCGTGGAAAGTAATCTCCAGCCACACTTGTGGAAGAGAAAAGAGAGCAAACAGAAGGCCACGAAAGCACTTGAGTTTTCTTCGTGTCTTTTGACAGACGAAAGTTGTGGAGGTGTTTTATGTCATGGTAGGAGGACATGTCCCATTTTATTCCCAACAAGTGTTTTCTAGCTTTCTGGGTTTAGCTCTGAACTGTTCTTTACAGGGTTTTAGATTCTGATCACACAGCAGAAAGTGTCTAGATCACAAATATTACAGTAGAAGATGCTATCTGTAATCTGTTTTACAGGAATTAAGAATCATGTTAGGGGCCAGGAACATGGCTCAGAGAGTAAAGTCCTCACTGAGCAAGTCTGAAGGCCTGAGTATGGATCTCAAGCACCCAAACAAACCATCAAATAGAAACAACAAAAAGCAGTGTGGCATTGCCCTGTAATCGCAGCACTGGGAAGCGGAGACAGGAGGACCCTAAAACTCACTGGCCTTATTGGTGAGCTCTAGGTTCAGTGAGAGGACCAGTCTCAAAAAATAGGGACCAATTGAGGAATCTATGGGTGTCAATCTCTGGTCTTTGTATGGGTGCACAAACCAGCACATACTTGCACACATAAGTAAGTGCACACACACGCACACACACACACCAAGTCACAGATATCTGGCGAAAGTTGTATATATCATACTTGAAAAGCAATGTATATTATGGAGTGCACAAAAATACAGTACATAATTTTTTTATACTCTTACTTTTTTGTATTTTTACTTTTTATGTTTCTGGAACATAATATAAATCGTATGCATATAATTTACAATTGATAATTCCAAGGCTTGCTTTTCTTATTCAATTTATTTTTCTGAGGCATATTAGTGTGGCTGTTTATGACAAAGATCCTTTCCTTTTTTTTTCACTGCTGTAGTATATCGAAGGAAAATTCCAGAAAAATTGTCATTCCGTTCTTAGAAGAAGTCTTGGTGTTTGTATTTTCTTGCCATTTCAGACTTCGGCGAACAGCGTTTTGGCACGTGTTCCTTCACATACATATGTACAGATAATAGATATAATTAATTAGGGTTAAAATCCTAGGGAGGTGCCACATGCCTCTGCTTCTATAGATTGGCTGCATTAATTTATACTCCTGTCAGCCACCGAGCACGTCTTATTCGCTTACTGCTTAATTTTCGCAGGCTTTGTAATGTGCAATTTTTTTTGTGCTTTTAATTTTAATTTCCCAGATACATGAAGTTGAGTACCCTTTCATAGATCTATTGATCTTTCATGTGGCTCTCAACAGAAAACAGCTTCTTCCTCTGGGCCGTTTTTTCTTGCTTTTGTTTTTTCTTATCAGAATGTTAAAATTCTGTGTATGTTTTAGATTTTGATTTGCTTTTAAACCATTTGTGTTGTGAAGAGTTTTTTCGAATTTCCGCCATCTTGAATTCTTATTAAAACAATGAAAGCAAAGCCTTGAACTCCCAGTGCCAATGACTCAGACTAGAGGGTCAATCCCCTGATGTCACAGTCATCCGTTAAGTGCCCTCTCCACTAAACTAATGTCCAGTTTCATACTGTTAAGTTCTGGCTGTTTTCTACATGGTTTCTTTTGATAAGTACCTTTTAGAATGTTCACGTATTTGAATTTATAACTTCCTCTCCTCTATGGATTGAATGCGTGCATCTCATTTGCAGAAATCTTTCTGTAAGCTGAGGGCAGGAGGATATTGTCCTCAATTTCTTCTTACAGTTTTAGCAAGGCATTATTTATAGGAGCTCCTCCCCTGACTCCATTGGTCAGAATTTGACATTAATTTTCTACTTTCGTGAGGGGGCTACCTCTAGATGTTTTATTCCTATGCTAATGCCATTTTAGTAAAACACTATAGCTTTGTAATAAATTGAGATGACCGAGCAGAAGTTCCCAGTTCAGTTCTTAGAAACTATCCTTGGGGCCCCTCTCTTCTATGTAAATTTTAGAATTTTATAATAATATTTTACTCAGACCTTTTGGGGTTTTAATAGGAAGTTCATAAAAAAGATGAATTTGTGCCGAAGTTCTCTGTCTTTCAAGTGTGGAGATTGTTGTGCGCATATTCTGTATCCTTTTGTTCTTTCTATTGATGACTTACAGCATCATCAGACCTCTCCTCAAGGAGGCCGTTCCCAGCTCTGCTCTGTAAGCTCTTCCTTCCTTCCTGTGCCTCCTCCATCTACTGACATCCTGAGGGCATTGTGTTTTCTTTGACATTTTTGTGAATTTCAGCTGTAATGTTCATTGTATAATAACTGGTTCTCTAGAGAATGGGAGGAAGGGAAGAATTTGTTAATGTCCATGTTAATATCCATGTTATAAAGTCTCCCACTGTAGCAGGTGTTAGTATGACATCAGTGCATCCATTCATATGTTGCATTTCCACCAATCAGAAATGGTGGATGCCAACCTCAATGATAAGTCATTGTGAGATGTGTGTGGGTGATTGCAAGATGCAAGAACCTAACTTAGCATAGAATTGCAAACTTTGTGTAACTTATTTAAAAAACATGACTGTATTTAACTGGCTTGCAATATTCACGAATGTTGAATTAATGACTTAATAGTTGTGCAAGTTGGTTCCAAATAATTGACATTTATGTTCCTTTATACTTTGTGTGAATGTTGTAAATAGTTTGTCCTTTAAAACTGGCCTTTCTAACAATTTCTTGCTAGTTTGATGGAATACAGTTGATTTTTTCCTAATGTTCTTTTCTATTGCAAGCTGAATAATGTATCTTCATCATCATTTAACATACATGGACATTCTTCCAAGGTTTCTTTGTAGATGATCTTATCTGTCTTCTGGGGAAATTGATACTGTGTTTCTCCATTTCTATTTTTACTATCTTGTTTCTGATTGGCTTGCTATTTCATAAACACAAATCTCAAATACTCAAATGTTGTTTTAGCACTAAAGGAAAAACATTGCTGTTTTACTTCTGAATTTAAATAAAAATTCTACATTTCTTTTTGATATTTTTTTGGCAGAGAGACTTTTCTTTTATTCATAGTTAGATAAAAATTTGTTTCTATTTGTCATGAGTAGTTGTTGGATTTTATGACATGATCCTAATCATAGGTGACAAAATGTCTTCAATTTGCCAGGAAATTTTTATGACATACCCAAATGATACAGTGTCAAAATGAATACAGCAGTGATTGGCAGAAGTAGAAAAAGAAATGGAAAAATAAATACATAGGAAAAATAATACATGCGAACAGCATAATTAGTAATTTGATCTCCTAGAAAAATAAAAAGCCTAGTTACCATCAGACTTCTGAATATTCATTTTATCAGTGCTGTTCACTTGTGTTTTATTATGTAACTGAAATCACACAGTTCTCTGAATCCACATATACCTTTGTTACATTACAAAAAATTCAGCTACATGGGTATTTACATTTTTGGTCATTGAATAGATAATTCATAAGGCAAATTTCACTCATACATGCACTTTATATACATACACACACACACATATATATATACACATGCACATATACATATGTTTACATATATACATACCACACATATACATACATATCAAGTATACAATGTTTTTTGACCAAAATTAGGCTTATTTTTAAAGTCAAGTTGGCCTCTTCTTTTTTTTTTCTTATTAATACAGTATTTATCTGTCTTCTCTCTGTCAAACCCTGAGCCAATCACTTTCCCCAGACTTCCTGGGGAGGTAGAGGAAAAGGAACATACAGGGCAGACGGGACACAAAAGAACTATGGGAGGTGAAGTGGAGACAGCTGCGTCACATGGCGAAGAGGAGGAGAAAGGCCACCATTAGGCAAAAGAGCCCCATGGCCTCTGAGAGGGCAAAGCCCAGAATGGCGTAGGAGAAGAGCTGTTGCTTCAGAGAAGGGTTCCTGGCGTAACCAATGATGAGGCTCCCCAAAACAGTTCCAATCCCAGCCCCAGAGCCAGCCACCTCAACAGTAGCAGCCCCAGCCCCAATGAACTTGGCGGCTGTGTCGATGTCCCTGGAAATGACACTGGTTTGGAAGCTGCGGCTAGGGACGAGTGAGGTCAAAGGATGAGGGACTGCCAAGCTGCTGAGGGCCTCATCTCTCCGTGTCTGTGGGTTCAGCTCCACTGCAGACGTGGATGGCTCAGCAGCTGAGAGGTGCTCCTGACCAAGGAGCGGGTGAAGATGAACCTGGAACAGGCATATGTTTTCAGGGGAGAGGGGCTAAGGCAAGAGAGCTGCTCCCAGGGTAGAGAAGATAGAGAACAAGTTGGCCTTTTCTTAAAGATGTTTTGAATAGAGGTTTGAGCAGAAGGCTACTCAGCTGGTCAGAAGACTGATAGCCTCGGTGTGGGTTTCTTTAAGAAACGTCGCCCTGTTCCGATTCCTAAGCACCTTCTTCATTTTTACTTTCTGTTCAAGACATTCTCCTTCCTGCCTCAGACACACTGCCATTTAACTTGTTCATTTTGATTTCCATTAAATAGTTACAGTGTTCAATTCCTGCAATTCTGTTAGCTTCTTCTCAGAATCTACTGGGGCTTGACTTTAAAATAATCTCTTAAAGATTTTTTCTCTTTGGTCAAACATCAATAAACCTAGCTGTTATATGAAAGATCTGCCAAACACAGTGCCATTCGTCTTCATCCAGCTTTCTGCCTTCTGTTGTTGCTATACCTGACTGGTACAGCTGCTGTCAACACGCAGATCTCTGTATGTAAAATGCACTGGGCTCCTTACTGAAGTGCCTGACTTCAGAGAGGGTTTGATTTTGCTTCATTGAAGACTGTAGGCTGCAATGGTCTTGGATGACTTGACATTAATATCTTGACCGGGGCCTTTTACATCATATAATATTGAGAACTCTGCCCCCAAACCCATCTATACTCAAGAGAAGTAGGTGTGTCTCTCGTTTCGCCTCTCTATATAGGACTGGAAATTATTCCTTAGTTATTATATGCACACATTGGTATGCACATGTGCCTCTCTCTCTCTCTCTCTCTCTCTCTCTCTCTCTCTCTCTCTCTGTGTGTGTGTGTGTGTGTGCTTGAATTCATTTTAAGGCAATTAAAGTGCAAAATAATGGGTTTCGTCATGACATCTTCATGATACTTTGTTTTATTGTTCTTTCTCTCTGTTTTTGCTCTTGCTGGTCTCCATCCCATCTCTGGCAACCTCCCTTCTACCTCATGTCACATAGATTTTACCACCATCCAACACCTCACTCTGCCTTCCATTAAGACCCTTCTCTTTTCTCAGTCCTTTTTCTAGTTATACATTACACACACACACACACACACACACACACACACATAAACACACCGCAGTCCAGGGGCAACATTTGAAAGCGCGCATCTGGCTTTGTCTTTCTGAGTCTCGGTCCTTTCTTCACATAGTAATCATTTCTATTGCCATCCATTCTCCTTCTATGGGGTCTTTTTTATTTTCCAGCTCACCATCTCATGGAAGGCACTAATTTTTAAAAGCGTTTTGTTGTGGTGCCACTTTAAGAAAAAAAGATTCTTCCTTTGGGTGTTTAAACCAAGAATGAGCCCATATTTGAATCCTCCAATTTCTCCCTGCATCTTTCATCTGTCCCTAGCAAAGGGCTTGTTCTATACAAATGAACAGCACAGAAAACATAGAATGGGAAATGGATGAATAAACTCTTACATCACCATCATCACTTTCAGATTTATTTATTTATTTGTTTATTTACCAACTGAAGTTCTTGAGTGAAGAGCTTACTTTATAGCCTGTTGGTCCAGAAGAGCACTCAAACCCACAAACACATGTCTTAGCCTAGATCCACATGTTGCTCCCAACGTTTATGGTGGACACTATCTTTTTTGAAGTTTCTCTCAACCTAGTGGCTGCTTTCAGCCAGTAAAAACCACAGCACACATACATCATTTTGGGGCAGTGATGTAGAAGAGTTTGTAATTTAAAACCGAAGCCATGCGTTGAGCTTAGTTTGTAGGAGTTGATCACATGGAAAGTCCAAGGTGTGGTAAGATGGGTCCCATTGTTTTCTGAAAGACAGGTGGGGAGGGCAATGAGGATGCAGTTTTAAATAGGCACATCATTAATGTGATCATAAGGTCAGGCTAAAGTTCAGGGTTTTGAGGTCCAGAGAGATTTTCAGAGAAGTTATTCCTACAAACTTCACATTTTAATTGGAATACAAAGTGATATGCCTTTTAACTCCACACATCCTTCGTTTGGGTGATCTCTCCCCTTGCCTCTCGCCCTTCTTGCTGTCCAGTTCTCTGCATGTACCCTTCTGCCCCAGATTTACTACCTTTGTATTTTCCTGTCACATGTGTTCTGTGACGCACTCCACTTCCCTTCCCTAAACCACCTCCCCCGTCGTAGCTCCTTTCGGCTGTCATTGCCTGTGCCCACTCAGTCCCATGAATGCACTCATCTAAAGATCAGAAGCTAGGATCTGCATATGACCCCAAGTTACCTTGCTAAATAAATTACTTTCTAGTTCCACGCATTTTCTGAAAAATTTTTTAACTTAATTTTTTCTTTATATCTGAGTAAAATTCTGTGTATACGAACCGCATTTCATTATCTGCATGTTAGTGGAAATCTAGGCGGATTCCATTTCCAGAAATAGGTTCAGGTTTACGTCAAACCCATGATCCTGCTGCCTCATCTTCTTCAGCATTTCTTTATCAATGGCTGTTCAGATTTTAAAATCAAACCTTGCCTTAGAAGGTGTCTATAACTTTACTAGGCCGAGTGGTGTAGAGGCTTTGTATCTTACCTCCTACCACGTACAGACTTTGAACCCCAGGTTTTGTATCTTACCTCTTACTAAGTACAGACTTTGAAACCCAAAATGCTAAAGACTTAAAGAAACATCCCAAGCTGATGAGGCTTACCGTTTATCTTAAGTGTGATACTGGTCCAAGTTGGTACTAAATGATGCTGGCTTAATGCTGGACTCACCTTGTCATCAAATGCCCTGCAGTTCTTAGTGCAATTATTTTTTTATATATCCACGTGGTCAGTGTTAGAAAGTTGACAATAAGCAGTGGATGGCCCACCATCACTGTAATGGTGCTGGAGAAAATCCCTGCATGGTGCTCATCACTGTCTTTATTTCCGTGCACATTGAAGATATAGTGAGATCCCTTGTAAACTAGTTATTGTACACTGCTGTGTGAAAGATAATAATTTTCTTCATTACATGACAAAATTTGTCATTTGAAATTACAGATTTCTGTAAAAGCTGCTTAAGTCACAAGACTTCCAGAGATTAATTTGAAAAATTAAGATGAACATTGTTTTACAATTTGCTTTTCAACAGTTGGAGTAGTAAAACATGTAGATATTTAAAATTTTTGACACTTAAAGTATTCATCAGAACACTTTGTCTAAAATTATATAATATATAATAAGTTGTTAATTTGATGGAAAAAGATAATGGAAACTGAAGCAAAATTTACCTTAAATATAGTTTAAGAATTTTAGAAAGTTATTTCAAACATAATCATTCCTGTTGTTAAAATAATAGGCCGGATGTCTCATGATTTCCATTGCTGCAATGAAACACCATGACCAAAAGCAACTTGGGAGAGGAAAGAGTTTATTTGACCTGCACATCCCAAGTCACAGTCCACTGAGGGAAGACGGGACAGGAACTCACTCAAACACTGTAGGAACCTAAAGGCTGGAACTTCTGCAGAGGCCATGGTGTGTGTGTGTGTGTGTGTGTGTGTGTGTGCATGCACACACATGTGATTTACGGCTTGCTCCTCATGGCTTTCTGAAACTGCTTTTCTATGGACCGTAGGACTACAAGCCCAGGGACAGCATCACTTGCAACAGGCCAGACCCTCCCACATCAATCACTAATTAAGAAACTGTCTTGTAGCCAGATTTATAAAGGCATTTTCTCAATTGAGGGTCCCTCCTTTTAGACAACTCTAGCTCTTGTAAAACTGACCTAAAACTAGCTGGGACAGTGAGCTAATGGCTTTTTAGTTGGAGGGAGGGCCTGAAGCTTTAATTTCGGATTTTACCGCATTACTGAAAACAACTTTTCTAGGGTAAATGATGATCGATATTCACTGAGTCATAAAGTTTTATTCTATCTGACAATTTTATTTTGCATGAAGTTTATGTACGTCAATGTTTGAGCAGCCATAGAGCTTTGGGGACACATACGGCGAAGCAGTCGGTAACTCACAGCTTTATTTCTGAATGGAGACTCGTGAAGCTGGAGGGGCCGTGTTTGCCGCTTTTCTCGTTGCTGTAACTCAACACCTGAAGAGAAGGCACTTAGGTGAGGAAGGGCTTCTTTAGGCTTGCATATTAAAAAGCAGATAGTGTTTCATCTTGGGAGGCATGGCAGCAGAACCATGAGCTGCCTGGTCATATGACATCAGCAGTCAGGAAGCAGAGTAGGAACAGGAAGTGGGATCGAGCTATAGAACCTCAACATCCTCCCTGACACTGACTTACTTCTTTCAGTGAAGCTCAACCTCCTAAAGGTTCCACAACATTTTTAAATATCACTAAGCTGGGACCAAGTGTTTGCATACATGATCCTAAATGGGAGCATTTCACTTTGCTGTGTGACTTTTTCAGGGGAGATGGGTACAAACATTTCTTTACCCCAGATAGGGCACTGACAACAGACCAAAGAAATTCCACCCAAGTCTAGCTTAGTGAAGTGGTGAGTTTGTAGGGACCCCTTACAGGACCTTGTGTGACTTCAATGCCACTGTATCACCAGAAAGCTCCCTGAAGCATGGTGACTCCTCACCAAAGCTGTCCCTGCATGGAGTGCTGTGTGTGACACGTAGTTTATTTGATCATAGTGTCACCCCTTTCCTGCAGTGATGTGAAGCTTAGTTGATGATAAGTTCCCCTCTCCTGCAATCATTGATGCTTATTTGGCTTGGGGGAGGGACTTTATGAGTCTTGAAAGTTTTAGGATCTTCCAAAGACTAGTATATTTTGTTGATTTTCTGAGTCTTAAAGAGCCCCTCCTCCCAGTTCCCTCATAGAAAGGAAGGCTTCAGTTTGGAGAGAATTGTTAGACAATATTTAAACCACAAGGGAAGAAAGGGGACTGGACTGGCGTAATGTCCTATTCTTTGAGAATCGAGAGCAACATCTTCGTTATGTTGAGCTCTTGGAATAGCAGAAATTCTTATTCTAGTCAGAACTTGAAAGATAATGAGTGACATCTTTATATCATAGGTTATAAGATGCATTGATATTCCCAATTCTCCTCTCACCTCTGTCTTCTTTATAAAAATCCTGATGATGATGAAATACATATATTTGTGACATTAATGCTTGTCAGTATTTAATCTCAAGGAGCTCTCAATTTGCTAAAGAAATAGTCCATAAATTGCTAATAGAGTTCCAAAGGGTGGTTTCTTAAACCATTCTGTCTGTCACCTTTTGTTTCCCAAGAATGTCTTATATTCCCTGAGTTAAGAATTTGCATCTGTAAAGACTGAAGATTTTTGTCTTACCGACAGCCCTGAGGACATTCAAGGGCAACATCCCCATACTGGGAAGTTTGGGAGAGTGATGGCAAGCATTAAGGATATTCAGATTGCGACTTCTTCTAAATGAAAATTTATTATTTCATTATTCCACAGACTTCATTTATTATGATCCCCGGGCCTTGAGGTAATTGAAGACAACAATAATCATCCCTTCATGTGCTACATATTATGGAGTGGTTCATTTTGAAGGATTCCCAGATGTGTCTCAGACTGCTTATGAAGTTCAGGGCACAGCTCAGCAGTGAAGGGGACGGGAGTTAATACATACATGTTGTGCTTCCCCTCTGAGGGGACTTTGCAGACTTAAAATGCAGTCGATCCTGTGCACTGTTAAAGGTGTAAATCTTGCCCAACTCACAGTTGCCATGACAATTTGATACTAGAGGGAAGGATAATAATAATGACAATAATGATAATAGATAATTTGCTTATCTGTTCTAATAAACAAGCCTAGCAAGAACTGTGCTATGTATGTATGCAAGAAATGTCAGACTTCCTGGAATTTTTAAAGAATAAATGAATAATAAAACACACTACCCGCCTGGAGGTATATAATTAAAAGTTATTGTAAAACTAGGCTCTGGCAGCAGTAATGATGTAAAAGGAGGATTGATCATTATGTATTCCTTCACTAGACCCTTCGCTCCTGTCAAGTGTTAAGTCAGGTTATCATTTAGGCTTGCCATGATCAAGCTGTATGACAATTATCTTTGTACGGAGGTTGAGCTGCATAAACTGGTAGCCTAAAGACAGTGCTATTATTGGTGGCAGTCATGAGACAGAGGTGGGGAAATGAGAGCGATGGACCACACCTATTCCAATTATATTCACTTACCAGAGATACTAATTCTCCCGAGAACGCAGTAACACCTCGGATAGGAACCTTGTGAGTTCAGTTTTGGTCATACAGTTTGTCAGTATTGCTTTTCAAAGTTGCATCCCATCTGCCGGTCAGCAGAGCAAGGCTGGATCAATGAGCTCTGGGTGCTCACACCACCTCTGAGTTGCCCCTCAGTCACCTGCAGTATTGATATATTATTCTATTTCCCGAAGCCTCGGGTTCATATCAAATGTTAAAGTGGTAATAAGAGTACCCACTGTTCAATAGGTTATGTGGCTTCTATGCGTATAGCACATAATGAAATTTAGAAACATCAGCAATGCTGTTGCTCTAGGGAGACAGTCATCTTGCTGAATGATAATATTTCTTCAAAAACTCTATCTTAGCAGTAGCTGTAAGGCTGTATTCTCTGCTGACTCCTTTGATGAGCCAGAAGATATACTTCAGGGTATCTCTGACATTTTTAGGCTTTCTTTAGGATTATTTGGCTATCTCTAGTCTTCCTGAAGATATCTCACTTGAGCCCAGGGTAATAAGTCTGAGTGCACACCCTTCCCTCCTAAATCCGACTGTGTGGGGCATTGGGGACCGGAGTCCTCATTGGATGCTTCTTCACCTAGGACTTTGAATTTTCTTCCAGTGTTGCAGGATGTCCCTAGCACCCCCAGAAAAGCCAAGAACAAGGAGCTAAGGAACAGGGATGGTCATGGCTGATTAGCTGCAGTGTCAGCTCTAAGGGTGCTCCAGGTAGAAGCTCTGGGGAATCTTTGGAGTTCATTCTTCAGTAGAGTTGAGATGATTGACCAGTCTGGACTCTGTTCTCATTCACAAGACATGGTTGGTGTCTACAGCCTGTCCTAATGACCTGAGTGGTCTCAATTTAGGATGACTCCTGCTGGCCTGTTCATGTGCCCTTATCATCAGCTTTTGAGGTCATGGCTTGTTTTTATGGAAGGGAACACACACACACACACACACACACACACACACACACACACACACACA
>JABTXL010000186.1:8301002-8319050 GCA_025134845.1 Neodon shergylaensis
CTTCCTTCCTTCCTTCCTTCCTTCCTTCCTTCCTTCCTTCCTTCCTTCCTTCCTTCCTTCCTTTATTCTTCCTGTGTGTGCATGGATGGGGTGCCTGCATAAGTTAGAAGAGAGCAATGAATCTCTTGGAGTTCAAATTATAGGTGGTATTAAGCCACCTGGGTTCTGGGAATAAAACTCAGGTCTTCTAGAAGAGCAGCAAACATTCTTAACCACTGAGCCATCCCTGCATCCCCCTGAATATAGTTTCTATCTAGTAAATATTTTATTATTCACAATCTATTATTAGTCAACACTAGAAATGCATGGTTCTTATACAAATCAACCACACAAATGAACAGATTAAACTAAACGAAGAAATTATGCTTAAGGTTTGTTGAATGAGTATTTACCAGGCATCTCTCTCTCTCTCCATCATAGACATAAAGTTTAGAGACATGGCAATTCTCCAGGTCTATTTGCTGGTCAATAACAGAGATGAAGTTTAATTCCAAGTCTGATCCAGGACTTGTGTCTCAGTTGAAAATGCATTCACTAAAGCAGAAAGATGCTTAATGTCATCTTTAAGTAAAATTTCCATTTCTTAGAAAAATCCAATGTCTCAGAAACACAGGGGCATTTCAGAGGAAGAGGACTGTGAACCATTTTTTCTAGAATCTTTGAGGTCCCAGGGATACTTCCTCTTGCTTTGACACACTTTAGACAAAATTTAGAAAGGTCTATGAACTTAATTCATACGTGAATCTGTTGGAGGGGCCAGGGGCTGCTTGTTCGTCCCAACTGCTTAGCCCCAAAATAATCACACTGAAACTGTATTAATTAAATCACTGCTTGACCCATTAGCTCTAGTTTTTTTATTGGCTAACTCTTACATATTAATTTAACTCATTTCTATTAATCTGTATATCACCAAGTGGTTGTGGCTTACCGGCTAAATTTCCCAGCATCTGTCTCCGGCGGCTCCATGGCTTCCCTCTGACTCTGATCTTCTTCCTCCTTCAGCTTAGTTTTCTCCACCTAGCTAAGTTCTGCCATGCTATAGGTCTAAAGCAGTTTATTTATTTATTAATGGTAATCTCAGCATACAGAGGGAAATCCTACACCATGAATTCATTGTTCTTCCGAGCACTTCTCATTTTTCCTCCAGAGCCCATTCAATCTTCTCATAAACCGAGGGTTTTTAACTGAAAACAACTGTGCTCACTCCTTAGTGACAAACGCTAGTGTCTTAGAACAGTCTCTATCTGTGAGGCTAGACCAGGACTGTTTGGGGATTGCCATTTGAACCTTGCTGCCTGTGGGAAGACAGTGGGGTGAACAGAACTGTAGGTTTCCTCTTTAGGAACTGGAACCAACTGTTGTGCAAGATTTAGCTATATAAAGTTGTGTTACATTTGTTTATGTTGTAGAATATTTAACTATGTGAAGGTGTGTTACATTTGTTTCTGCTGCTTTTTTAAATGACGTAAAGATGTGCTGCATTTGTTTAATTATGTAAAGATGTGTTCTCTTTGCCTGTCTGAGGCACCTGATTGGTCTAATAAAAAGCTGAACAGCCAATACCTAGTCAGGAGAAGGATAGGCAGGGTTGACAGGCAGGGAAGATAAGAAGGAGGCTCAAAGGGGAGAATGAGAAGAAAAGAGGGAGAAAGAGAGGGACATGGCCTGGGAGAAAGTCAGGCAGCTGCCAGTCATTCAGGAGAAGTGAAAGTAAGATATACAGAAGGAAAAAACCGTTAAAAAGCCTAAGGCAAAATAGATAAAGAGAAACAGATTAAAATAAGAGCTAAAATAAGGCCAAGCATTCATAACCAATAAGAAGTCTCTGCGTCTTGATTTGGGAGCTGGTTGGTGGTCCAAAAAGAAAGTCTGGTACAATCAGCACCCACTTTATGACCACCAGTCCCTCTCCCCCTCAATGTTCACACTCCACAGCTTGGGCAGGTAGCTGGCTTTGTGGACATGTGACTTGCACAGATGCATGGTTTTCTTCTCTGGAGAGCTGCAACTTGCCTCATTGCTTTCTTATTCATGTTTTGAAATATATAATTTTTTTGAACACAGATTTTTTTTTTGGCCTGGGTATGCAGTTAGTCTCAGTTCTAAGCTGAAGTCTTTTTCATGTATAGAACAGAAATGCAAAGCATTTTATTTTGATTACAGTTGCTGCAATAAAACACTGTGACTAAAACAGTGTAGGAAGGAATGGCTTACACTTCGAGGTTCATCACTAAGGGAAGTCAGGGCAGAAATGTCAGCAGGGACTTGAAGCAGAAACCAAGGGGGATGCTGCCTGCTGGCTCACTCACAGGCTCGTGCAGCCTGAGACCATCTGCCCAGGGTTGGTGCTGTCCACCCTGGGCTGGGACTTCCTCCTATATCAATTAGCCATCCAGGCTGGCCCACAGGTCAGCCCTCGACCAGGCAATCCCTCAACTGAATCTAGGCTATGCCAAGTTGACTATTAGAGCTGACCAGGACAGATAATACAGAGACTATTCCTAGGAAAGTGTATGCCAGTGAAGATGAGTCAGATAATGAGATTAACCCTAATTAATGAATTCAGTGAAGGTAAATCTGAACTTGATTCTCAGATGGTACCCATCCCTTGTGCTGCTTTTTGGCTTTGTTTGTTGTGGATGTGTGCCCCATATTGGGAATCAGGAAGCTCAAAATGGGATTTCAAATGTGTACATCTGTAAACAGAGATTGTGTTTGCATTTCCTGGCCACACAGACCCTAATAATTACACAAAATCTATATTAATTACAGCACTGTTTGGCCAATGGCTCAGGCATATTCCTAGCTAGCTCTTACTTCTTAAATTAACCCATTTCTATTAATCTGTGTATCCCCACAAGGCTGTGGCTTACCAGAAAGGTTCTGGCATCCTCCTCCTTTGGCAGCTACATGGCATCTGCCTGACTCCCCTTTTCTGTCTAAATAAAAAGAAAGGTTTTAACTTTAACATGGTAAAATTACACGTGCGAAACAGTTATCAAGAAAGAATTATAGTATTTAGTCCATTTATATTTGGCAGATTAAGGAAAATACTTTATCATCTATCCTGTCTTTGTGAGTCTAAAGGAAAAAAAAGGTGGAACATAGGAAAACAGATGATGGAACATGGCAGCCATCCGTGGAGGGAAGCAGAAGTAGAGACACAATGGTGGTGACGGGTTTGGGAACAAGGCCATGGATGACAATAACATGTTACTTAGAGCAGGTCTTTGGGCTGCCGGGAGGCCTGGGCCAGCACTGAGCCCACCTTATCCCATTGGCGGCTGCCACTCCTACGTCCACAGGCCTGGCCTGCTGCTGAAGCTGCCCTGTTCTAGAGAGGAAAGCACAAGACTTCCCCGGGTTGTGAACATGATGACCATGCCCAGCGCACTGGCAGTGTGGGCAGCACCGAAGGCAAGGTGGTGCATAGCAGCCTGGAGCTCAAGCAAGCTCTGAGTGCCTCCTCAAACCCCTCACCACCCAATCATTGATCACATAGATTTTGAGCAACAGTAAGATATCTGAGTAGAAGAAAGTTTCGTTTTTCTGGGTTAAGTCTTCTTGAAAGATACCCCGGGTCTGTGCTGCTGCTAGAAACCATGTTTGATGCCATGATTTATGCTTCAGGTGGAAACCATGTTGAGGTCTTTGTACATTTGGGATACTTTTGGTATGTGTATGAGGGCACAGGGCAGCCTTACTGTGGAAATGAAGCCATGTAGGATGATATGAGCATGGAGGGGATTTCTTTGGCCTCAGAGCGTTGGTGGGAGAGCAGCTGGTGGGTTGCCCTGGCTAAGTGCTGTGGGGGCAATGGTGGTAAAGTTTTCCTCTAGATTTTCTTTTATTTTGTTGTTATTGTCTTTTCTTGACGTGCTAGCAATTGGACCTGTTGGCCTTGTGCATGCTAGGCAAGTACTCTACCACTGGGCTCCATCCCTAGCCCCACCTTTTGGTTCTTAAAGCATCTCAGGGAAGCACTGCCATCAGCAGGACAAACTGACACCCTGGGCACTGTTGAAAATGCATTCAAGACTTCCTCAGTTGTCTGAGGAATACCTGTGGTGGCTTTTGTTAGTAATGAGCATCTTTAAAACTAACGAGGAGAGTAACTCATAGAAGTTGGGGCTTTGGAAGTTTACATGACTTCTAATTTCAAGAGTTATCTTTTTCTTCTTTTTATTAATTATGGGAAGAATTGAATCAACTGTGGATAAGGAAAAATCGATTCAAGCACATCATAGTTGAACAGCAAATGCAGGGAAAGCATCCTTTAGATATGTCTACATCATCTCTTCCTTTTAAAAATAACAATGGCTGGTCGGTGTGGAATTAGGAAGGTTTCCATTTTTGGCTTGCACCTCTCAGTTGACTCTAGAAACTATTTAAAATGTAAATGAGATGATCTTATGTTTCTACATCATATTTTCCCCATTAGCCAATGCTGTTTTATATTCGAATTACCGGTATCCACAACGACATGTTAATTTCTAAATAATCCTGGATAAAATAGTTGATTCTTCAGTAGTTGAACTTTATCACAATAACTATAGCCCAAGGTGGGTTCATTATAGCTGGCTGGAAAATGACCATTTCAAAAGGAGTACAGACAAAACAGAACAAGATAATCAAATACCAGCCACCTCTAGGAGAGTCGAGGTAAAGACTCTCAACTGCAGATTTGACAGTGTGCAACTAAGGGAACCACAGGCAGACTAAGAAGCAGATTTTTTCAGTCTGTCACAACTGTCATGGAGAAGAAATAATGCCATTTAACAAGCTCCTTGCCCAGGTGTCTTTGTTCCTAACAGCTGGTAACTCCAGAAGGTGGAAACAACTTACACTCTCCTGGAACCATCCCAGGAAGTCCTGGGGAGTTAAGAAACTGTGGAGAAGCACACCGCAGGAATCCAGCTTTAATACCCAGGAGAGCTCTAGGCAGTGAAAAGTGATCCTGAGAATGGCCCCCCAAGGGAGTGGCACCCCCATGGCCTCCCTTCTTGCTGTTTCTGCAGATATAGCTTGCTGTGAGCAGGTCAGGGGCTCTGCTAGGAAGTGCTGTAGACATTATTTCTGTGGAGTGTTCTAGCCATCTTAGCTTACTCTTTTTTAAAATATATATATAAAGAGCAGAAATAATATTTTATTTTTATTTGTGAACGGTTGGAGCTATTTTTTAAAAAATATATATAATGACTTGAATGAATCAGTTTCCTGCTTGTTCACTAACCTAATAGCATAAGGCGGCGTCTCAGCCCCGAGCTTGGTGGATTCCTCTCACGTTGGGCTGATTTGAAGGGGATGATTTTGCTCTCATTTGGAAATAATACCTGCTAAATTGCTAAATTTTATCTTAGGTTTATTTTTTTTTGGTTGTTGTTTTTCTTTCGTTTTTAAATGAAGGGCGCACTTTCTAAGAACAGCCTTGAAGCATTAAGATAAGATAATTTCATTTGAAGTTACAGCCTTGAAAACAATGCTGAGGGCAGCATTCATGATTCTGCCCCAGTCCTCAACCAGAGGAAATTTTTTTTCAGACTCGTGAATTAGTTGATCTTTGTGTTGACAGTTCTGGGTTATTGGTTCATATCTTGTATTTTTCTTTTTAATAAAAAATCCTGTTGTTCAGAGACAAGCTCTAAGAATTCTCTGATACTGGGATATGTTACTGTAATTATCTTCCACAGATAATAAATCCCTGGTATTTCCTTGACGTTCTCTACAGCAGGTAACTCAAAAGAATATGAGAAGCAAGAGATAGAATTCAGAAAGGAAAATTACAGGAATTAAATAATCATAGCCTCTGTACTGGTGATAAAAACTAAGAGATAAATGAGAGACACAATCATCTATAATTTTTTTTGAGAAGTTGAACATCTCTGGTATAGAATACATTTGAGGCTGTTCACAGCTCTTCAACTAACGTCTTCAGGATTGTGGCCTCAGAGCAGAGAGATATGCCAACTATTCTGAAATGTTTAAGACTTCACAGAATTGTCTGATTTCTTATCAGAGATGACCAAATCTTATCAAATAATTTAAATTGAATGTGGCATCCGAGGATAGACGTCATGCTACACAAATGGCGTGGCCTTTTCACACTCGGGAAAGTGATCTCTGCAGCTCGTTATGTGCGTGGACCATGGATGGTGACTCTGTATGTGTGGCCGGTGCAGCCATGGCTGGTCACATGCAGCTGAGGATTAAAAATGTCCGGCGGGAATGAGAAGACGCAAACGAACCCACTTAGGAGTTTATTAAAAGAGATTGTGCTCACAGGCCCGAGGAAACGGTGTGGAAAGAGAGAGAGTAAAGATGGCGCATCCAGCTTTTAAAGGCTTCCTAGCACATGCGCATGAGGGGAAAGACGAGCCTATGTCAGACGCTGATGCTGGGCGACTCTACACCTTGCACTTGCGTACAGGGGCTTTGCATGAGCACGTCAGATGCAGATGATGCAGATGGCGGGTGACCCACCATGCGCACACAGGTGTTAGTTGAGTCGCTGGTGGAGGTAACCAAGCATGTGCACACGTGGGTCATGTGGGCCCTGTTCTCAAGGACCCGCCTACATGCGCCTGCTTTAGAACCCGAAAGTGCAGCCTTACAGGTGGCTAAAAGAATTACAAGGATGGGTTCTGAGGACCACTTAAGTGTGGGGGACATGTTTGGAGCAGCCCTAGGGAAGGCTCTTTGGTGCTTGCCTTACGGTGCTGTAGTCTTCTCTTGGCTCTGTTTTCCCCTTTCAGAGTTTTAACCAACTGCTACTATTCACACTCCGAAGAGATGCAGAAAATCCCAGAAAGAAACAGCTCCCGAATTTCAAGTTGTACATTATTCTGGGGATTCTGACAAAATAGCATCTTGTCTCTCCCAGCTTGCTAGGAACACCAGTCATCCCTTTTCCAGTGTATCCATGCTGTATATACTAATAACTGTCCCTGTTGTTGATCACCTGTCACGATCTTACAGTGACTGTGTTCCAGGAACACTTGATTGACTCGCTGGTGGTAGGAGTAGAGTAGCGATAGGAGGGAGGCACCAGGCCCAAAGTGTGGAAGAACAGATGAGCTCTGGCACCATGTGGCGATGCTGTAGGATGGAGATGCCAGAGCACTGTCTGTCAAGCTCGGGACTATACTCAGCTGGGATCTGGTTGGGGATCTGGAATGTATCCTCCACGGATAAGGAGGAATTACTGTGAGTAAGACAGATCCTGGAAATGCAGCCTGTAAGAAACAGAGTGAAGAGGTAAGCTACAACATTCTGTGTACTCAGAAAGCTGCTATTGAGAATGAGTTTGGATGAGGCTTTTGAGGTTTGGTAGTTCTATATCAGTACCCTTTGAGAATCCATGAGATCATGTCAGAACTATACCGTTCTATTTTCATCTCATGGGTACAGATGTGTCTTTACTGGGATGTATGATGTGGATCACCTTGCTAAATTTATATTTTTACTTACTAATTTTGATATATACTTGCAAGATGAAAATGTAAATGGTTCCACAATTAGATTAGACTTGGTGTTGTTATTATTTCTCAGTGACATGGACACAGGATTATAACAGGCTGGATGGAATCAGAATCATGTCCTTTGGTATCTGCATGGTATATACTAGGTCTAATAGTATGGAGTTAGTTGATAAGTAACTTGATGTACAAAGCTAAAAATATTGATTCTTAAAGACTAATCCAGGCCTGGGAATGTTATTTAGTTGGTAGAATTCTTGCTTAGCATGAATGAAGTCCTGTGTTTGATCCTTATCACTGTGGGAACCAGGCACAATGGCCCATACCTGTAATCCTCCCATTTAAAAGGTAGAGGAAGGAGGATTAGAAGTTCAAGGCTACTTCTACTGCATAGTAAATTGCAAGCCTGGGTTACAGGAGAAGAAGGAAAAGAGAGAGGAGGAGGAAGACCCATTTTAGTCATGTATTTTTCTTCTTGTTTAATGTGTAACTTTGATGACTGTTTTAAATTTAGAAATTTTTGTTCTGTCCCTGAGGTAATCAATTGGCATACTTTTTAAAACAATGTTTGTGGAATCACAAACCACACTTGTGCCTGATTTACCTCAGCTGGATGGAATCCTAATTACGTGCATGGTGTTCTAGCTTTTTATGTCCCAATTCACTTCTCCTGCCCGCTCTGTGTTATACAGTATTAAAAATATACCCAAATCCCTAAGATTATTCACACTGGCAGTCAGAAGCTTCTGTGATCCGTGATCATCCATTTATACATAAAGAAATTGATTTGCAGAGAATCGATGATTAGTTTGCCTTCGAATATAAATCTCAGATTTCTGTTATAGAATGGCTTGCTTCCAGATTCTTGGATTCTTGGAGGTTCCCATGCTCATCGATTATAATTAATTTTGAAGTTAATGACCCCCTCGGGGCTTTTCTGAGACTGGATTAAGTTCAGTGTACAGAACTTCTAAGGGAGTCAACAAATAAATCTGTAATCTTGTCACACAGTGTTCTTGTTTTACTGGAAGTCTTGTAAATGGAGAGAGGGTAACCCCAAATTCTATAACTAATGTCACATCTGCGTAATTTAGTGCCACACAAGCAGTCACAGGGTTTGGAGTTAGAGCCAGGACCAATGTGAGGAGGATATGGATGCCTTCATATATGAAAATATTTATTTTTTATTTTTTCATTTAAAAATTTATACTTCCTCCCCTCCTTCCAATCCCATCCCACTCTCCCACTTACCCTCCTCCCTCCCCCTCCCTGCTTTAGAGAGAGCAGGGAACCCTGCCCTGTGGGAAGTCCAAGGCCCTCCCCTCTACATCCAGGCCTAGGAAGTTGTGCATCCATATAGACTAGGGTCCCAAAAAGCCAGAACATGCCGTAAAAACAAGTCCCAGTGCCATTATCAATGGCTTCTCAGTCAGCCCCCGTTGTCAGCCACAATCAGAGAGTCCGGTTTGATCACATGCTCGTTCAGTCCCGGTCCAGCTGGATTTGGTGAGCTCCCATTAGAACAGGCACACTGCCTCAGTTGGTGGACCAACCCCTTGCAGTCCTACTTGCTTGTTCTTCTCCCTCCTTCTGCCCTTCAACTGGACCTTGGGAGCTCAGTCCATTGCTCTGATGAGGGTTTCTGTCTCTATCTCCATCCATCGCCGGATGAAGATTCTATAGTGATATTCGAGATAATCATCAGTGTGATAGTGGGGCAAAAAAAGTTCAGGCACCCTTTCCTCTGCTGTCCAAGGACCTAGCTGGGGACATCCCTGTGGACACCTGGGATCCCCTCTAGAGCCAAGTCTCTTGCCAACCCTGAAATGGCTTCCTTAATGTAGATATCTTCTTCCCTGCTCCTATATCTGCCCTTCCTCCATCTCCACCCTCCCACTCCCCCAAGTTCTCGCCAGTCTTTCCCTTCTCCCTTCACTCTCCCCCTCTCCCCTTCCTCCAACTTTACCCTCACCCCTACCCCCACCCCCATGCTCCCAACTTTTGCCAGGCAATCTTGTTTGTTTCCAATTTCCAGGAGGAGCTATATATATTTTTCTTTGGGGTTCACCTTGTTATTTGGCTTCTCTAGGCTTGCGAACTATAGGCTTAATGTCCTTAGTTTATGGCTAGAGTCCACTAATGAGTGAGTACATACTATATTCATCTTTTTGGTTCTGGGTTACCTCACTCAGGATAATGTTTTCTATTTTCATCCATTTGCATGAAAAATTTAAGATGTCATTGTTTTTTACTGCTGAGTAAATTATAGTAATAGTGCGTATATATTTCACATTTTCTTTATCCATTCTTCCACTGAAGGACATCTAGGTTGTTTTCAGGTTCTGGCTATTACAAATAATGCTGCTATGAACATAGTTGAAGAAAAGCTTTTGTAGTATGATTGGGCATCTCTTGGGTATATTCCCAAGAGCGATATTGCTGGATCCTAAGGTAGGTTGATTCCCAATTTCCTGAGAAACCGCCACACTGATTTCCAAAGTGGTTGCACAAGTTTGCATTCCCACCAGCAATGGATGAGGGTACCCCTTTCTCCACAACCTCTCCAGCAAATGCTATCATTGGTGTTTTTGATTTTAACCACTCTGACAGGTGTGAGATGGTATCTCGGAGTTGTTTTGATTTGCATTTCCCTGATCGCTAAGGAAGTTGAACATGACCTTAAGTGTCTTTTGGCCATTTGAACTTCTTCTGTTGAGAATTCTCTGTTCAGTTCAGTACCCCAGTTTTAATTGGGTTAATTAGAATTTTAAAGTCTAGTTTCTTGAGTACTTTATATATTTTGGAGATCAGGCTTTTGTCTGATGTGGGGTTGGTGAAGATCTTCTCCCATTCAGTGGGGTGCCTTTTTGTCTTAATGACAGTGTCCTTTGCTTTACAGAAGCTTCTCAGTTTCAGGAGGTCCCATTTATTCAATGTTGCTCTTATTGTCTGTGCCACTGGGGTTATATGTAGGAAGTGGTCTCCTGTGCCCATGTTTTGTAGTCTACTTCCCACTTTCTCTTCTATCAGGTTCGGTGTGGTCATATTTATATTGAGGTCTTTAATCCATTTGGACTTGATTTTTGTGCACAATGATAGATATGGATCTATTTTCATTCTTCTACAGGTTGACATCCAGTTATGCCAGCACCATTTGTTGAAGATGCTTTCTTTCTTCCATTGTATAATTTTAGCTCCTTTGTTGAAAATCAGGTTTTCATAGGTTTGTGGGTTAATATCCGGGTCTTCAATTTGATTCAATTGGTCAACGTCTCTGTTTTTAACCCATACCAAGCTGTTTTCATTACTGTAGCTCTGTAATAAAGTTTGATGTCAGGGATGGTAATACCTCCAGAAGTACCTTTTTTTTGTATAGGATTGTTTGGGCTATCCTGGATTTTTTTTTGCTTTTCTATATAAAGTTGATTATTGTTCTCTCAAGGTCTGTGAAGATAGTTAAAGCATTGACTTAGCTCTGTAGTGGTAGTTCATTTGTATTTTAATAAATCATCTTGCCTGAAGATCACAGAGAGTAAAACAGTCACCCTGCTCAGCCTTACAGACCAGGCAGTGGTGACACACACCTTTAATCCCAGTAGCCACAATCATTTACCATAGAAATCAGGAGGTAGTGATGCTTGCCTTTTATCTCAGTACTACAGAGGAATATAAAATGGGAGGAGATGGTCTCACTCACAGTCTCACTATGAGGATTCCTGGAGGCAGGATTGCCAGTTTGGACTGAGGTAGAGGTGACAGCCAGTGGCTGACTGTATTGCTTTTCTGACCTTCAGATTAAACCCCAGTATCTGTCTCTGGATTTTTATTAACCATGCTTTACGAGGCCACTAACAGAAACAGAAAAATCAGGGAAGACACATGTTCAGGAGAAATGGCATGGTCGCCTTCACCCTTCTAAAAGGGACTTGCTGAAGGTATCAAATCTGTCTGACATTGAAATTCTGTGACTTCACTTTTTCTTGGAAGAGAAAACTGGTCTTGATTATCATACGTCATCATTTTTATTTATTATAATTAAATGTCTAAAACACTTAAAATATTACTTTGGTTCTTATTTATTTTTGCAGGCAACTCTTCTAGGAAAGAGAAGGACTGGAAAAAAAACTGAGCTTCTCTTAAAGGTGTAACTTTTGTTCGAGGGCAGAAAATGAGAGGCAGCAAAAGGAGGAGGGAGGGGCATTGAAAGGAAATCGCTCTCTCCCGAAGATGACTAGGAGCAGAGTGGAGTGAACCTTGAGACCAAGGGTATTTGGTGCTTGTACTTTCTGTTTCTGCAGGACACTAATGTGCTTTGGGTCCGTGGTGCCTGGGTGTTGTTTCCAACTCTTGCATCCTGACTTCATTGGCTTTAACCCTGTTTTCCACCTGAGAACTGGGTTGTTTGCTGCCTTTAAACTCCATTCTTAGTTGCACCCAGACAAGCTTGGCTGTCCCTGCTCCTGGCTTCGATCCTAAACAAAACCTCTCTGAAGAGACCAGATATTCCATTGGCTGAGGGTCATTTGTATACCACTGTGCTGTATATTTGAGATTTTTTTTCTTTCACTATCAAAGCCAAAAACGATTGCTCTCAGTTTTTTAAAGAATAATTTCCGTTCGAGCTACCCAACCAGCACTGAGACCTGATCTCGGCGCTAGGAGAGCCAGCGAGGGGTGAGTTGCTGATCCCGTGGCTTCAGCCCGGGACTGGGAACTCGGAAGTTCCTCAACCCCCTATCCTTCCTGGGCTCTCTGCAGGGCCTCTACTCCCTGCATACTGCCTTTTTCTTCCTATCCCACCCAGCTTGCATCCAGAACCCTCCCTTCTTCGGCCCCTCTGCCCTCTGTGAACACACAACATCCCCCAGCTGAGCCTGTCTGGGCGCTGGGACCGAAACCTCAGGGCACCCAGGTGGGCGGGAGTTCCTTTGTTTCAATAGCCTGCCTGCACCGAAGAAGGTAGGCGCTCTGTTTTCGAGCTACCCAACCAGCACGGAGACCTGATCTCAGCGACAGGACAGCCAACACTGGGCACGGAGACCTGATCTTGGCGCCAGGAGAGCCAGCATTAGGGAGAGCCATCATTGGGCACGGAGATCTGATATCGGCACCAGGAGAGCTATCACTGGGGAGAGCCATCACTGGGAAGATACATCAGTAGGCAAGAAAACCTGATCCTGTTAAAGAAGATCCATAGGGGAGCATTCGGAGGAAGAGATGGGCAGGCGCCAATACAAGAATTCACCCAACAATCTGAAAAGCAACATGAATCCACCAGAAACCAGCGACCTCACAACAGGAGGACATGAACACCTTAACCAAGAAGAAGTAGAAAAAATCGACTTTATGAAAGTGATAGACGCCCTTAAACAGCATGTAAAGAACACCCTTATAGAAATGGATGAGAAATATAACAGAAAGTTTGAAGAATTGAATAAATCAGTGAATGACACCCTAGAAAACCAAGGAAAAACAATCAAACAGATAATGGAAACAGTTCAAGACTTGAAAACTGAATTGGAGGCAAAGAAGAAAACACAAACAGAGGTTCGGCTGGACATGGAAAATTTAAGTAAACAAACAGAGACTACAGAAACAAGCATAACCAACAGATTACAAGAGATAGAAGAAAGAATCTCAGATTCTGAAGATACCATAGAGAAAATAAACACACTGATCAAAGAAAACAGCAAGTCCAACAAACTTTCATCACAAAACATTCAGGAAATCTGGGACACAATAAAAAGACCAAACCTAAGAATAATAGGTGTAGAAGAAGGGGAAGAAGTGCAGCTCAACGGTCCAGAAAATATATTTAATAAAATTATAGAAGAAAACTTTCCCAACCTAAAGAAAGATATACCTATGAAGGTTCAAGAAGCATACAGAACACCAAATAGGCTGGATCAAAAAAAAACATCCCCTCGCCATATAATAATCAAAACACTAAGCATACAGAATAAAGAAAGAATATTAAGAGCTGCAAAGGAAAAAGGCCAAGTTACTTATAAAGGTAAACCTATCAGACTTACACCTGACTTCTCCATGGAAACCATGAAAGCCAGAAGGTCCTGGATAGATGTATTGCAGAAACTAAGAAATTACGGATGCAAGCCCAGACTACTATACCCAGCCAAGCTTTCGTTCACTATAAATGGAGAAAATAAAACTTTCCAGGATAAAAACAAATTTAAACAATACGTAGCCACAAATCCAGCCTTACAGAAAGTAATAGAAGGAAAAGCACTAACCAAGGAGTCCAGCAATGACCACAATAACTCAGACATCTAGAGACCTTTCACCAACACAACTCAAGGTAGGGAAACACACAAACTCTACGACTAAAAAAATGACTGGAGTTAACAACCACTGGTCATTAATATCACTTAATATCAATGGACTCAACTCACCTATAAAAAGGCACAGGCTAAAAGATTGGATAAGAAAACAGGATCCAATATTCTGCTGTTTACAAGAAACACACCTCAACCACAAAGACAGGCACCTACTCAGAGTAAAGGGATGGGAAAAGGCTTATCAAGCAAATGGACCTAAGAAACAAGCAGGTGTGGCCATACTAATCTCTAACAAAGTGGACTTCAAACTTAAATCAATCAAAAGAGATGGAGAGGGGCATTTTATACTCATAACAGGGACAGTTCATCAGGATGAAGTCTCAATCCTGAATATCTATGCCCCTAATATAAAAGCACCCACATACATAAAAGAGACATTGCTAAAACTCAAGGCAGCCATCAAACCACACACACTAATAGTAGGAGACTTCAACACTCCTCTCTCACCAATGGACAGGTCAATCAGACAGAAACCTAACAGAGAAACAAGAGAATTAATGGAGGTAATGAAGCAAATGGACTTAACAGACATCTATAGAACATTCCACCCAAATAGGAAAGAATATACCTTCTTCTCTGCAGCTCATGGAACCTTCTCGAAAATTGACCACATAGTTGGTAACAAAGCAAACATCCACAATTACAAAAAAATATTAGTAACCACCTGTGTCTTATCAGATCACCATGGACTAAAGTTAGAATTCAACAACAAGGCTACTTCCAGAAAGCCTACAAATGCATGGAAACTGAACAGTCAACTACTGAACCACACCTGGATTAAGGAAGAAATAAAGAAAGAAATTAAAGTCTTCCTGGAATTCAATGAAAATAAAGAAACAACATATTCAAACTTATGGGACACAATGAAAGCAGTCCTAAGAGGAAAGTTCATAGCACTAAGTGCCCACTTAAAGAAAACAGAGAAAGCACACATTGGAGACTTAACAGCCCACCTGAAAGCTCTAGAAAAAAAAGAAGCAGACTCACCTAGGAGGAGTAGAAGACTGGAAATAATCAAACTGAGGGCCGAAATCAACAAAATAGAAACGCAGAAAACAATCCAAAGAATCAATGAAACAAAAAGCTGGTTCCTGGAGAAAATCAACAAGATTGATAAACCTCTATCCAAACTAATTAAACGGCAGAGAGAGAATATGCAAATTAATAAGATCAGAAATGAAAAGGGGGACATAACCACAGACACAGAGGAAATTCAGAGAATCATTAGATCTTACTACAAAAGCCTGTATGCCACAAAACTGGAAAATGTAAAAGAAATGGACACTTTTTTAGATAAATACCATTTACCAAAGTTAAACCAGGACCAGCTGAACAATCTAAATAGACCTGTTAGTCGTGAAGAATTAGAATTTGTTATCAAGAATAATTTCCTCTTTTAATAAGGTCATGAGGTTAGTAGATGAGGCAGACAGAAGTTATATTACGACAACCAGAGTTAATTCTGTGTCTTGTTTCTTGGAAATGTTCTTTTAAATCTAATGTGGATTAAATCAGAATGGCATTTATAATTCATAAAAAGTATCCATTGCAGAACCAGCCACAAAACTTTCATGGTGTTTTCCTTTTTATATTACGTGGGAGTCTGCTTGTTTGGGTCTAACGTCTACCGGGAGATCCCTGTAAACTCAGGTGGTGCCAAACCCCAAATTTAATGCTTAGTTCCATTTCTATTACAAAGCTGAATTTGTAAGCTAGGAAGAGTAAGAAATTAACAACAGCTAAATAATTGGAAAATTGTAATAATGGTGTTCTGTAATAAAGTTTGTGAGATGCAGTCTCTTTCTCTTTCTCAATAGCCAAGGCTGAGTAACGTATACAGAGAGGACACACTGGGCAAGGGGGTGATTCACAGCCAAGGTGGGGCAGAGAGGCCGGTGACTGATTGGATTATGCTACTCCACTCAGAATGGCAGTTAGAACTTAAATGAATTCTTGAGAGCTAGAATTTTCCATGACTTGTTTTGAGCTGAAGCTGACTTGCTGTAAGGGAAGCTGCTGGTGAAGCCAGGGACGGGGAGGTGTAAGGGACAGGGGAGGTGTCTACACACACTGTCATTGAGCCCAGTACTAATTATTTCTGTCTGTGACACAGGACTAGAACAGTTAGTTCCAAATTAAGACTAGTCATCTTACTAAATTTACACAATAAAATGTTTAATAAGAATTTGAATCAATAGATCCTAACATATAAAACATCCTTTAGTTTACTAATTAGTGTTTTTGGCACAAGAAATGAGTTGGGCTTATACCTTGGAGCCGACATGGTAAATGCACCATAGTTAACATAACCAAGCTTGCAACGCTGTTCTCTCTTGTCGTTTGTAAATTATATAGAATATTGAAACATATTTCTGTCTCTATAGTGTAGGTGTGTATTTACCAGAGGAGCAAACATGAGGGTTTTATTTGCTTAAAGCACATTTAAAGAGCTCTACTATACAGCATTAATCCTCTCTCCCAATATTTGGTGTTGGAACTTTTTTATTCTGAAAAACTAGTGAGGACTGCGATTTGCTCTAGAAGATTCTGTGAGCCACAAATGTAGGCACAGTACCCAGTTCTGAGCCAGGATTTAGGGTACACGGTGTGCTAGTAGGATGGAAAGTCAAGCCACATCTTCATTTTCTTCTAAAACTTGTTTGCTGATGCACAGATGGAAGCTGCTCTCTGAGAGAGGAGCACCTACAGAGTGGCTTGAAGATGGCACGCATCAGGACCACTCCCAGGTTATGACAGCAGCATTACCTACCCCGAAGGAGATGCAATTATTGGTTCTGGAGGATCGGGAAGGGCAGAGGGCTCCCCTAACAAGGGAAGTGGTATCCAACTCTCATTTCAGAGTTAGTGATTTCTCCGTGATTTATTTCCCTCCCTACTGGTCAACCTGAAAATTTTCTCCACAGAGCTAGCTGTGCCCAGCTAGATCTGGTTCTCTTCAGTCTCTGGCTTTTGAGGTTGATTTAAATCACAATGAAGTCTCTGAATTTCCAGTAGTCCCTTGGGATAGGTGAATCCTGCTGCAGGTAACCCATAGTCTTAGGATAAGTGTGCCTAATCTGAACCAGTAATTCTAGATTTGCTCTGGACTTCCGGGAGGTTTAGCAGGTAGGGAGTGTACCCCACCCCCTTCAGGCTTGCTGAGCTGTAGCCCCCTAGCTAGACTGAAATCGCTGCCAGGAGAGACAATATCAAAACCCTTTGCCTGGTAGCTGGCCCTCGTGGGTATCTAGGTGGAGGGCTTTACTTTTTATTCTGGTCTCCACCTCTAACCTTTGGGCAAATGGAAATGACAGCTTCTGTGAGCTGTCAATCAAACTAGCCGGGCTCGAGTCAGCTTTTCCCAGCTGCTGCTCTGGGCTTTGATTCTTCAAGTATTAAACAGATCACAGGTGTGAGGGACTATGAACAATAAATAACAGCGCTAAATGTGCTTTGACATGAATGAAAAAGAAGGGGTGGATTTATAGATTTATAGATACAGAAAGCGCTGGGATGATCTTTCCTTACTGTGGTTGATCTCGTTTGATGAAATCAAATGACTTTTATTGAAGTAAAATGGCAATGTTTTTCTAAACTGTATCTCTGTTGTTGGGCCTATCTACTAGAGGCAAAACAGACCTCTGTCACAAAGGTCTCTGGTGTTGACTAAGAAGAGAAAGTCCCATTTCTTTTGAGATTAAAAAAAAAAATCCCTCAGTTTATATAGGCCAGGCTAACCTCAGACTCAGAGAGATCCCCTTGCCTCTACTTAGAGAGTACTGGGATTGAAGGTGTGAACTAGTGTTTCTGACCCCCCATAGGTTTCTCTGCCGATGCTGTAAGTCAGATCAAACAGAACTGAAAAAGTATAGCAACTGGTATATGAATAAAGCAACTCCGCAGTGGGTTCTTGGGTTCCAGAGATTGAAGCCAGAGAAGTCATGCACCGGATCCAGGGTAGGAAAGATTTATAGACTGTCGGTGAGGGGTGATGATGTGTCCACCACAAGGTCGGTTTGTTCCCAAGAGTGCTCAAAAGCTGAGTGCTTAGACAGCTAGCAGCATCAGGGGAGGAAGCTTCAATAGTCACCAAGAATGGAGAACTGGGCTTTGCCCCAGACTTCCTTTATTCAGAGACTCTATGCATGGGTGGGAGAGAGAGAGAGAGAAAGAGAGAGAGAGAGAGAGAGAGAGAGAGAGAGAGAGAGAGAGAGAGA
>JABTXL010000186.1:8332323-8343930 GCA_025134845.1 Neodon shergylaensis
CTATCCATCCTCCCATCATTCTATCCACCTGTCCATCATTCTATCCATCCACCCATCATGCTATCCACCTGTCCATCATTCTATCCATCCACCCATCTCTCCAATTTTGGTGACAGGAGCCTGAGTTTACCCAGTAGTCTCCCTTCTTTAAAGTATCTAAGAAGAGTTGTTGAGTTTTAGTTTCTCTCTCTCTCTCTGTCTCTCTCTCTGTCTCTCTCTCTCTCTCTCTCTCTCTCTCTCTCTCTCTCTCTCTCTTTCTCTCTCCATATTAGTTACTTTTCTATTGCTATGATAAAATACTGTGACTGAGGAAACTAATAGAAGCAAGAGTTTACTTGGGCTTATAGTTGCAGAGTGTTAGAGGAGAGGAAACGGAGTGAAGACTTGGTGATGGCAGGAGTGGGATGCCAGGGTCTCACAACCTGAACTGCAAACATCATGCAGGAAGAGGAAGCTGGGAATTTCATGTGGCTTTAACCACTAATGACTTACTTCTTCCAGCAAGGCTCCCGAGTCTTCCCTAAAAGCGCTGCCGACTGCGGATAGAGTGTTTACACATCTGAGTCTATGGGAGACACCTCCTTTAAAGCACAATACTTATTTAGTGTGATGTGATGGATTTCAGGCTCCAGATACACTGGATTGGGGAGTTTAAGTCTGTTATATCTGTTTAAAAAACATGAAAGTAGACTCTGTTTTTGGAGGCTAATAACTTGCTGTTTTCTGAGGCTAATAGTGTAACTAATTAAAAATGATGGTCATAATTACTTTTAAATGCCAAAGTCCAGTTTTCTTTCAATTATATCATAGCTATTCCAACTGGTCTTTTTGTTGTGAATGGCATTCATATATTTCTATACTTTGAATAGTAATTATATACTGCTTACCTATTGGTCAAAGAGTACAAAATTTCAACCGAAGTATTTTGAGTTTTATTGTTCAACACGATAAGTTTAACAGTAATATACTGTCTATATCTGTCATAACATTCCTATGACTCCCATGAGCAGATCTGATTATAATTTGTTAACCTATAATACAAATAACACTTAATCAAGCACATGTATGTGTCTGGAAAAATAGACTTAAAATTTGCAGTATTCTATCAATAGTTTATAAAACCCAAGTTAATAATCAACCACGAAGTGATAGGTCGTGGTTCACAGGCAAAGAGAAGATGAGGTTGTGATTATGGTGACTAGTGTATGGAAATCGGTTATGTAACTCGGCAGCTCTTACCTGTGTAGAGTGGGTGCCTGTCTTTCACATCCTCCCCTTCTCTAGCTGCTCCACCCTGACACTGCACTTGTTTAGATTTCAAATGAACCTTGAACAAACTTACCCATTTCTAGTGCAAACAAGAAAATTAAAGTCAAGAAATCCAGGAGATGTTCCCCAGTTTCTCAGAGCTTGTGAAGTGCAGGGCAAGCATCTGCACTCGAGTTCTTGACTCCTGAAGCATAATATTAAAATCAATCATGCTCCAATAAAAGATCACACATACTTAAGATATGTAGGCAGCATAAACTGGTCTTGAATGGTTATAAAAGGGACATGAAGTTAAGTAGACAGGGAACGGGAATGGATTTGGGGTGAGTTGGAGGGTGAACATGAACACTGTATAAAGCTCTCACAGAGCTAGCTGGACATGTGTCCAGTTCACAGCTCTCTTTAAAAAGCCTTGCCTTCTGGACAGCATTAAAGTGCAGGGAAGAATTAACCTCAGGTTTATTATGTGCACTTTACAGAAGGGAGTCAACATTTTCAGAATGTAGGTTTCTCTGCCACTGTTGAATGGCTGGAGGGCTTCTTCATGTTCAGTTAAGATTCAGACACACTGCATCATTGTCTTGAACATGCTTGAATATGGATATTCAAACAGATTTTATTATTAAAATTAGCATATAGTAGTGCAGGGGAAGCAAGCACAGATTTTATGTTTCAGGTTTTCTTAGTGATACTTTGTGTGGCAGTGACGTTTGAATATACTCCATGTGTATAAACCACTTCTTCCGTAATAAATATTTGGTTTTACCTCTTTTTAGATGATTGTAAGATTTAAAACTGCCTAATAAACTATTCCAAATACAACCTCATTTCTTTTGTATACAGGCAGCAAGAATTCTGTTGATGAGACATTTCTCCTTCATATTTTGAAAAAGTAGTAAGCATCCATTGTGTGACAGGCTTCTGAAAATCTCCTCTCCTGCCCTGAGTTTAACAAAGTCACCAGTGTCTGTTCAGATAAGCTCTTCGTGTATCTTACTGACCAGTAGCTCTGTCTCTATTACTACATATTATATAGGACAAGTAAGCTTTTCTCAGTTGTTAAAGCAGAATTGACCCCTTTTTTTTTTAACAGATCTGCTGGGTGGCAGTCAGTGCCCCACCATCAACTTGAATTTAAAGTTGAGAGTTTATTTACTAACCTTCTTGTTCCACAAATAGGTAGTTTCAATGAGCCAAATATAAAGAAGTTGAAGTTTCTGTTTTAAAGAAAAGAGGATGTCTTAATGGTGGCTTGGTAGGAGGTGGTTGGTGGTGCAATGAGGGGCTGGGCAGAAGGAGCCCTTCATAGTTGGAGTGGTGAGGAAATGCAGGAGCTGTCCTTGGCGTTAAAATGTTAGGTTAGTATTGAATGAATGATAGAACCGTGCTGAGGGATTCTTTTTTTTTTTTTGGAAGTTATTAGTGATTTTTATTCTCCATTACCTACAGTTTCAAGAGAAAGGTCACACTTCTTAAGAGCAGTAGCATTGCAACTATTTTGCTATCATTTATTTTTTGGTGTTTGCTCTTTTTTTAATTTTTCTTTTCTTTCTTTCTTTTTTATTTATTTATTTTTATTAAAGATTTCTGTGTCTTCCCCACCTCCGCCTGATTCTTTTATTTCGGAATAGCTTTGAAACAGCTGTGCTGGTGACTAATTCAGGTCTATGTTAGTCAGCTGATGAAGATTTCTGTCAAACACAAGCTAGTGTCACCTGGGAACAAGGAACCTCAGTGGAGGAATTGCTGCCATCAGATTGGCCTGAACACATGTCTGTGGGGCAGTTTCTTGATTAATGATTGATGTGGGTGGATCTAACCTACTGTGGGTGGTACCACTCCTAGGCTGATTGGCCTGAGGTGTAAGAGAAGAATCTGAGCAATCCAGTAAGTACCCTTCCTCCACTTTTCCTGCTTCAGTTCTTGACTCCCGTGTCCTGTCTTCAGTTCTAGCCTGACTTTGCTGAATGATGGACTGCATAATCTGTAAGCCAAATGCACTTAGTTGGTTTATCATAGAAACAGAGAAGAAACGTTATTAGTAATTTTTTGTTACTGTTATGAAAATGCAAGGAAGCCAACTAAGTAGACAAGGAGTTTTGACTCACAGGCTCAGAAGTTCCAGTGGACAGCTATTGGCCTTGTTGCCTTTGGGCATATGGTAGAGGAAGATGCAATCAGAAAGGGAGAGAGCAGTTGAGAGCCAGAGAGCGAGAAAAGCCGGAGAGTGCTAATATCCCTTTCAATGGAAAACCTCCAGTGATCTGACTTCTCCCCACTCTCAGTGTTCCATCATCTAATAGCGTGCAACTAAATTATAGGCGTATAACCAAACTTACAGCACATAGGCTATCATGGGACATATGTACAGACCACTTTCCCTCTGGCTGACCAGTGAGACACTTTGAAATCCATTTCTTCTTGCTCAGAAAACTCATTTGTTCTCTCTTCACTCATATTCCCCATCTGATAAGCAAGACTAATCACAAGTTGTGGTAAGAATATTTGCCATCAGAACAGTCTTAGGACGTGGATGAAAGACTGCCCACAGTGCATGGATTCATGCATTGCTCTTCAGTTAAATAGCATTGCATAGCAATCACTGTGTGCACTATGCCTGGAATAGTACTCCTGAACTCAGGCCACTTCAGCAGAGAAATTAAGTCATGTATGAAGTTAGCCACCAAACTGATAATATTCCATCAGTTTTATTAAACACGGTTGTGTGTCTCTCATGTTGTCTAATTATTGGTGTTTTCTCCCCATCCTTTTCCACCCATGTTTCATGTTAAAATTTCTGCCTACACTCCAGGCCACGTTTGTTTTATTCCTGACTTTCTGCTCTCCAGTGCTTGTGTCCTCTTAACCACTGAAACTACCCTCAGTGTGGCCAGCAGATCTAGTGTTAAATCTGACAGATGTAGCTCTAGTTTTAGTTCTTAACTTCATTTAAGCATTTCATATCCCCAATGCTCTCTTGAACTTTGTATTGTATTCCATTTTCTGATTTTTTAAAATTCATGTTAAATTTTCTCTATTTAAAAGCTCTGCTGCAGTCCTCTCTTTAAGCTGCGGGTTTCTTTCCTTTTTCTTATTCCTTTGAGGTTGATTTTTGGCGCTCTAGTTGGTGACATGAACTCGGGAGAATGGAGCCTAAAAATGAGGTGGACTGAAGTCTCACACAATTGCCAGCTCTATTCAGGGCATCAGACAGATTATACTCTGAGGGTTAAGCAAGGTCGCATGAGCCAAGTTCCTGTGGGTTCAAGCTGTATACCACCACAAGGGCAAGGCATGCTCACTTGAGTTTAGGTTGGGCATAGCCATGAAGACAATCTGTGCTTGGAAACATCTGATGTGTAACCAGAAGTGAACCCTCTCCTCGTACTACACCTGGGAGGGGCATGAAAGCACATTCCAAGAACTGTCCTGTGCCTTGGAGGACAGAGACGCAGGATTCTTGTCCTGTTTTCTTGGAATTTTCTCCCGAGCAATCAGAATTCCCCTCACACAGCATGATTTGTGGACTGTATTCTGATGGTCCATAGTTACCCTTTCTTCTTCCCATGGCATCTCCCCTCTGGGAAACTTTCGAACTGTACCCCCATCTTTGGCCTGTGTGCTTGCTCACCCAGCTCAGTGCAAACCAGTCTATACAGTTCTCGCTGGAATTTCATAGGGGTCCATAAAGCTCCGCCTCTCAGGACAGAAGTGTCTCTTCTAATCTGCTCCTCCTTCCTCATTTCTGAATTTACTGAGTGAAACTACTTCAAGTGTGTTACCAGTTGCCTATACAGATTTAAGGCGTTTTCTTAAATCTATTTTTATTCTTCCCATCCTTGTCCTCTGACTGATGGGACACGATTGGCTCACTTTTAACTATTCTACTTCCTTATTTCTCTTGCTGACTCTTTGGCGCAGCCTTTGTGTTTCACTTGACTCCCTGCGATGGCCCCTAATGGTCCTAATTTCATTCCAGCTTTACGTTATCGATCAAGCTTCCATGCGGATGTCAGCTTAGTCTAATAAACGAGAATCTGTAGGATCTGACAGCCCAGCTGAGAATAATGGAGAGCTTCCCTTCACATCTGAGATTAAGTTCAAGCTGCCTCCGTCACTGTTTAGAGGACGATGGATTCTTGCCTGCGTCTCAAGTCTTGCTTTCTTTGTTCTGTCTCCTCTCCACCTCTTGGGTTTGGTACTTTGATAGCCTTGAGTGCGTCATTAGCTCTCTCATCTCAATGCCTTTCCCACCTTGTGTCCTCTAAATCTTCCACCATCGGCTAAAGTGCCTTATGTTTTGAGTTTCAATGATTATGTCATTCTCCTATAACTTTTCCTGATTTGTAGTTTGCTATCCTTGTTTTGTTGTTAATTTTAGCATATTTCTGCACAGCAGTGAGAGTCCCGTCTTCTTTGGCTCTCATTCTCAGTGCTCTTAGTGTTCACAGCACATATTGATTGGATCTATTGTGCCAGGACTGACTTTGACTCCAAAGTCAAGTCAGTCTGCTCTGGGCTTCTGACATTGCCTCCAGCACAGTTGCCCTGCTCGGGTTAGTCAGTGTGCTGGTTAGTGACATATGATATGTATTATTATAATGCTAAAGTCTATGGTCAGGGAGAGAAATGATGGGATTGTGGACCGACTTTTCTGTTGTTTAATATTGTCTCTGCTGAACAAGGAAACTGAATCTATAATATAGGTCCAATTGGTAATCTAGATGGTCCCGACTTTAAATAATTTCAACTCTCTTTTTTTTTTCTAGCCTTGTGGTCATGCCAAAGTAACACATGTTTAGTGGAAGCTTTGCTTAGGATGTTGTTTAATCTTTTGCTGGGTTAGAACTTTGCAGTAGGAGGCCCTTTCTTCAGCAAGCTGCAGCCCCCGTCAGCTGCCTGATAAGAGAAGTAACAACTCAGCCTCTGAAGCTCGCTGTGGGGCAGAACTGGGAAGTGCATCAGACTTGAGGGACTAAACACATTTTTAATTAATGATTTTTCTAGTTTTTTTTTTTTTTTTTGAGATGCAGCTCTGTTCTAGGTCCTTCAAATCTGGAAATCCTGTTGTGTGACTAAACTTTTCTGGGAGACTTCAACACACACATCCGCTCTCTCCAGATCGGGAACCCATGGAAGACCAAAGTTTGGATGTCACCAAAGTCCAATTTAGTGACAATGAGTTTTATTGGGGTTCCTTACAGGAATATGGGTGGGTGAAGCGTTACACATAGGCACAGAAATGACTCACAGACATATAGGCCACTGGAGCCCACCCCCATAGAGAGAGCTCACAGAAGCTGGGAAATCAGGAGCACCCTGCAGAGCCGGCCTATGGGCAGCTCAGGAGGTTGGAAAGCATCCTTTCCATTGATTCAGTTGGTCTGTTTCTCCTCCAGGCAGCTAGGTCTGTTCTCAGAGGCGACTTCTCAGCATCGCTTGTCTGAGAGTGATGCTCTTGGCCACTCTATTGCTTACTCTGAGAGTGAGGGGCCTAGAAAATTTGGTCAGTTTCAGGGACTTCCTGGAGCTATTTTGACTTTTTTTTTCCTTCCTGTTAAGGAGCTTCTCTGAAGGACAGGATGTTTCAATCTCAGAGAAGACTGTCACACAACAAATCCTCAGTATTTTTGCCTTATAAATTTATCTAAATATATGGAATATCAGTTTTGCTAATAGACATTCAGTTTTTACACATTATCATCTGTTTTATTGTATTTTGTCTCTTTAAATTTTAGGCATATTTTAATCACAATGTACATTTGATTTCTTTATTTAAAAATATGTACAAGAAGTGTATTGGAAAGAAATTGGAATAGCACTGAGTGATAGACTCTTGGGTATATTTTTTCCATTTTTAAAAATGGAAATGCTTTTCATATTTTAGTAATGAACTTTTGCATGGTTATGGTTTAAAAATATTCAAGAGAAGAAAGAAAAAAGAAATAAAATGAAAATATGTTTACAAAAAGAATAATTTTATAGAGATCAATTCCCTTTTTAAAAAAATTTCCATTGATTTAATTAACAAATTTTATTAACTAGTCATATTAACTGGAAGATTTAGAAGAGGGCAAGCCCAACTCTGTTTCTTGGAGGAGAAGTAGTCAAGTAGAGGGAAGAGGTATGGGAGCATTGAAACTTTTTTTTTCCTTTTCTCAATAAAAAAACAAAAACAAAAGGAAAGCAAAGGTTGGTTGTTGAAAATGTAGAAACATATGTCTCAGGAGCGGGGATCGTCTTCTGGCAAACCACAGTCCTGGAGCAGTTCCCTTTTAATTAATTTTTCCATTAATTAAATGAAATGTAAAAATCAAGTATTATATATTATCTGACTATCTTTTTCTTGTTTTGAATGTTCTCCCATACATCCCAGACTAATACTGACCGTGATATGTGGCCCAGACTGGCTGTATGTTCATGGTCCTTCTGTTTCAGTTTCTTGAGTGAGTGCTGGGATTACAGACATGCCTCCCTGCCCACTTCAGGATGTGATGTGAATGATGGCATCAAGGCAACCTTCTGGTCTCCAGGCAGATGAGTTCCATTTGTTTAAATATTCTGTGTATCATATCCCTAGATAAACATTGTTACAGCTTTGTTATGAATGGGTTTGTATCCATGAATTCTTTAAATGCAATTTTTACATTTTTCCAGTTGCATTAGTACCCGTCTTCAGGAATATAAGGCAACTATTAGCAAAGAGAGTTTCTCCAGTTTTGTAAAGGACCTAAAGTAATATTAAGTTATATTTCAGGTCATTTCCTCTGCCAACAGAGGTTTCACAGTTATGGGGTGGGGGTGGACTCTCGAATGAGCAAATGTAGTTTGTGTGTGTGGTTTTCTCCTGTTGCAGTTTGAGTGTATTGGGTTCCAACACAGCTCATAACTTGTTTCAACCAGAAACATTCACTGTAAGCAATTCTGATTTTGTGGATCCCCAAAAATGGCCTGAATCATCTTGGGCTGTGTGCTTTAAAGCCAGGATTGGAAACAGACTCTTTTTTCATAATTGTGTCACTTTTTCATGAGCATTCAGGGAGAAGGAGCAGTTCAGAGTTGTGCCCCTGGCTTACTCCCTCTGCCACTCAGATGAGCCTGAGTGCTAACCCGGGGATACCCAGCTCATGAATGGGCTAAGATCCATTACCAAAGTCAGGAAATTAGACATTGTTTTTCAACAATGCCAGCCTTGAACACTCCTACTCTATCTAATTTTAGTTTGTTCTTTGAGTCTGTATGACTCCAGTGATGCCTGTGATTTGCTCAGTGCTTCTGCCGTGTGTGTATGTGTGTGTGTGTGTGTGTGTGTGTGTGTGTATGTACAGGGGTTGTTTCCCTATGTAGCCCTAGCTGGCCTGGAAGCTGCTATGTAGACCTGACTGGCCTTACACTTTGAGATTCTTTTGAAAATGTGCACCGCCTTATATATTCTGCTTTCTAGCAATCCTTGTAGTAAGTGCTGACACACAGATTGCCTGTGCAGTTCGTGCCGGCACCCAGTACTAGATAAAGTAGGCCAAGATCTTTGGGATAGAACTTGGTCAATGGTGTCCCTTCAGAGTTCCCAGGGGTATCTTTTGAAGGACAAGACTGAGAAGGACTTGGCATGACTAGGTCCTGTGGTAAAGGACACTGGGGCATTTGAGAAGTGGCAGAAGAAAATCCAGGCTTTCAACAGGCCACTTAAAATCAGCAGGATGAGATACAGAGGGGAGTAGGAAGGCAGAGGGTAGGAAATTAAGTCTGATTGGCTGCTATGCTGTCCTCTAGTATCCTTGAAGGTGGGTACCCAGGGCAGGAGAGTTTGCATTGTGAAGAGAAAAGTCTATGAAAAGGGGACAGGTCAGTTAAGTTGACATCAAATATTTAAAATTGTCAGAATTTATAGTTTTATGTCCACGGGCTGCTTTTCTCAGTTTTGATATGTGTGTGGACCACAAGGCAAGCAGAGGCCACGGAGAATATAATCAGAGCTACATTCTGCAGCAGATTCTACCCACAGAGCCACTTTGCCTCATATAAGAGTCACCACGCTCAGTCCCAAGTGTCTGATACAGGCAGTCTCAGATCTGTTCCACCCCCCTCAGGTAGTGTGGCAGGCTCTTTCTCACGGCTCTAGGAGCTGGAGAAAAGCCTAACCCTGTGCGACCTGACAGAGTGCGTTTCTTCTCAGAGCTTGCACCATCTTCTCTTGTACTGTCTATGAGGATTTCCTGACTTCATTCCCAGTTCGATTACCTCCCAGGGGTTTGCTGGACTTGATTTTCAATGGGTTGCCCACCTCTAATTTGGTGTTGGTTATCTGCCGAGCTTTGGATTCAGGGTCCCCATTCAGACTGATGGCTCTGGACCCTTGTGCTGTGTGGGTGTAGGGATTCATAGATGGGAGTCATGATAGAGAGATCCAGCAATGCATCTCCACCACTTTCTTCTGCCCTGTAGACTACTTGTTCAAAAGTAATGGGTCATTTTAACTAAGACATTGTCAATCTATCTAAAAGCACAATTTTGAGTGAACGTTATGTCTGTTATAATGATATGGGTCTTCAAAAATAACTGAACCCATGTATATACAATACGCTGACCTGATCCCAACTTCCTCTCCCATCCAACTGCAGAAAAAAACTTTTCTTCCTTTCTCTTTTGATTTAACCAGTATCCACTGAGAGTTTGCAGCCTCTGGCACTGTGTTAAATATCGCTGTTCTGCTCACATAGTGTCCTGACATGCTCAGGGCTCTAGCACGCTTCTGATCTTCAAGGGATAGCTGCTGGTGATCTACACTGTTAAAACCGTAGCTCTGCTCTTCCGCAGTTGACCACTGAGCAGAGGCCTGCTTGCCCCATATTGTTCTTTCTGTTCAAGAGATGGTCTATTTTTGATGGAAAAAATAGGTCATTTGATAAAAATACTTCAACCAAACATGACTCCCGTGTCCATGAGGCATTAAAAGTGGATACCTTTGGGTTTCAGAGAAATGCTTTTAGGCTGGACATGCACGTGAGCAATTTTGTATTAATGTGCAGCTGTTGAGATGTGAACTGAAAGATGGTGACAGCCAGGACAAACAGCTCTAGTCAGAAAGGGGCTGGAAGTTGTATAGAAACGAAACGCACAACACAAAGCTTGTTATTAAGGCGTGGGTGTGACCTCATGGAAACTGACCTAAACAATCAGAAGTACTTTGGAAATCTGTAGATTGAACTATAAAATATTGAAATAGGGTGAATAGACATTGGCTGAAAGCATCAGTAAGAAGTGAGTTTTGTGCTTAATGAGATGTTTGTGTGTGTGTGTGTGTGTGTGTGTGAGGTGTGTTTGTGCAAGTGTGTACATTTATAACCACATGCAAGAGTGTGCGTACATACATACATGGACTCAGGAGAGTGCATAGGTGTGTGTGTGTGCACTTTCCCATGTACATGTGTGTATATCTGTGAGTACTCACATGAGCATATCTATGTGTGTTGGGAAAATCTGAGGTGATATTATAAAATTTTTTAGTTTAATTTTTAAATTATGGGTCAATGAGATGATGCAGAGAGTAAGAGTGCTTGCCATTAAGTCAATGACCTGAGTTCAATCCCTAGAGCCCACATGGTGGATAAAGATTACTGACTCCTTTAAATTGTTCCTAACCTCCACACATGTGTTTGGTATATGCACACAACGCATATACACACACACACAAACATCTCTCTCTATATATACATATCTACATACACATATATGTACATATATACACACAAAATAAAATAAGTAATTGTGAAAAGTTCATAATCTCAAATTGGGATTTTGGCGATTCAAAGATTTTATTAGCTGTTTATGGTGGTTGTGTTTTTGGAATAGAAATACAAATATATTTTTAAATGTAAGTTGGTACTATGGATTCAATGATAGCTTGTTTTTATAAGTCAGCTGACAGCACACTGTTAGTCAATGCTGAGTCTAGGAGCTGGTCTGACAGGGTTGGCAGATGCAGCTGATGTCTTCAGTCAGCTGACTTGAAGTAATGGTAAAGGAGACTCCACATTATGGGGTGGACTCTTGCAGTCAGCTCGAGGATCTTGGAAATGAAAGCTAACGTTTTCTAGAGAAAGAAGTAACAATCTGTGAATATTCCAACACCAGCTCCCGCCTGTTCAAACCTCTTAATCTGATCTGCAGAGTGTGTGGACTTATCACCCCACAAACGTACAAACCAACTATTTGAAAGAAGTCTATATTTATAATGTGCTTGTGTACTCCGAATTTGTTTGTCTACCTATCTGTCTATAATCTGTCTGTTTATCTATCTATCTATCTATCTATCTATCTATCTATCTATCTATCTAT
>JABTXL010000186.1:8344224-8383688 GCA_025134845.1 Neodon shergylaensis
TATCTATCTATCTATCTATCTATCTATCTATCTATCTATCTATCTATCTATCATCTATCCCCTTTAATTACTTGCTGCTTCTTATTTGCTGAAGTGCCTCTATTGAGACCATCCCCTAAATGGAAAGTATTTTAAATATATGAAGTAGGTGACACCCATGTGGTGTTAGCGTGATAACTGCGGGTCACCTCCTATCTCATTCTTCAGCACCCATGGTGCTTCTTGCTGTTGGACATCTGCTTCCTTCTACTTCAAGCACTTCTGCTGTCCTATGAGGTTTTCCCTGCTCTCTGTTCCTCCCCTTCACCTCGGAAGATTTAGGTGCCTTTCACGGCAGCCTCTCTCCTCACACAGGGCATGTCTCCTTAGGGCTTGTGGGTTTCTTTGCGAGTCTTTCATTTGCTGTACGGTAATGACTGTCTCATTCATCTTGGTATTCCCATCACCTGGCACAGTCCATAGAATATAGATGGTATTCAATCAATACAGCTGAAAGAATGAGTAAGCTGGTGGCCCTCTCCTTCAAGGATAAGCAGCTGCTTTTATGTTAAGTTGCAGATGGCTGGGAGGCATCCTCAGTGCCTAGTCTTTCAGGGCTGGGGGTGTTTCTAAGCTGCTTGTACCTGCACTGCCTGAAGAAAAATCCCCAGATAGACCTTTCCATTGCTAGCAAAATCTGATGCTATCAATTTTTTTGTGGGATATCGTGTCTGCCACGCAGACTTAAGCTGATTGTGCAGAAATCTTTGGTATCGCATGTGGGGGGCATAGATGCTTCACAGAATCAGATTTGAGATTTGTACAGACATGTTCTAACCTATCAGACTAATGGTTTGAAGGTCTACCTGCCTTCCCCAGTGAAGAGCTCAGTATCCCTTTGGATATTTAACCACTGAATTAACTCTAAACTTAATGCCTTCTTGCTCCAGGTCAAGATTATGAAGTTTGTGGTTTTCAGATAAGATCCAAAGCGAGCACTGTACCATATAATCATTATCTCTTCCCTGTGTGTCTTTCTATAGCTACCCACTGTTGGTTCTTAGACCCTCAAGGGAGTTGAATTGCACGAATTCTAATTGGTCTTAATAATAAAATCCCAGAGTCAGATATTGGGGGGGCGGTGAAAGCTGAGAGATCAGAGAAGCAGAGCAGCCAGCCATTAGAAAGACCTTTTACCTCTACCGAATCCTCAGCCAGAAAGGGCTATTCTGTTTCTATGAATCCTCAGACTGATGGCTGTCTCTGTGAAACTTCAGACTGCTCTGTCTCTACAAAACTTCAGGCTGACTTGAGCTCCCGTCTCCTCCAGCCTTATATTCCTCTCTCTGCCCAGCCATATCACTTCTGTCTCCACCTCCCTAGTGCTGGGATTAAAGGTGTGAGATCCCAAATGCTAGGATCACCTTTGTGTCAGCTCTTCTTCTCTTTTAGACTGGATCAATTTTGTATATCCCAGGGTGGCCTTGAACTCACAGAGATCTGTCTGCCCTTGTCTCCCAAGTGCTGGGATTAAAGGTGGTACCACCACTGCCTGGTCTCTATGGCTAACTAGTGTGGCTAGCTCCACACTCTGATCTTCAGGAAAGCTTTAATTGTTAGACCACAAACAAAAATAATCACTAAAGTGTGGACTTGTGCCTCCTAGAGTGCTTTGCGACTCACTCCCTGCATTATCTATTGGGTGGTCCCAACCCCAGAATAGTTGAAGACTTCCATTAATCACTCTGAGTGCTGATCCCAGCTTCTCCCCCTACCTCCTGAGCAGCCTGGCCATCTGCTCAGACAGAGTCTGGAGAAATCTCATCTTTTCGGGCCTTTTTCAGGTTCTTCTAATTGGCCTTGTTTTGCTTGTCTGATGACCTTTGTGCCAGGTGTCCTTAGAGCTTTACAGGACCCTCACAGGCATCATCAGTCCCCTCCTCCAGTAACTCTCACGCCCAGGAGAAACCACCACATCAAGTGGTTCTTCCTGGGCCTGACTGAGTCTCTGTTCCAACATGACTATTTACATCACCACTTGAAATAAAGGAGGCAGGGCAAAGTTTGTATGGTTCCTGCTATGCGCCTGACCTCATCTCTTCTCTGGGCACTGATATTTGTAAAAATGGCAGCCTCGTAGGCAGTGAAAAGTTATATTTCTATGAACAGATGCTAAGAGGTATGCCCAGTTAAATGACATATCATGGAAGAAACTCAGGCAATCTGATTTCCAGATGTAGATGGTCCATAGGCTTTGAAGTTGGAGCTATATTACACAGGACCTTTCCCGACATTCTGAGCTTCTGGCTTTGTCCATTATTGCTCTGTGTCATGTCCTGCTCACCAGGTTGTGTCCCAGATTGTCCATTCCAAAGCAGAGTCTCCTTCCTCTGTGTCCTGGTGTGGGTGTCTTCAATCTAAGTTCAAAAAAACTTTTCTTCCCCCAAAATTACCCTAGTGTTTTTAATAAAATGATTATAATACCCACCACTTCTGGGGCTTCTGCTATGCTACCAGGTCTTATTACTGTGGCTTTCAGCTTTCTAAAAGGTAGAAAAACATACCTACAGGAAAGCTCATACAACATATATGCACAATATTTTTGTGGAAGGGGACTATCATGTTAAATTCTTACTCATATTGCCTGTGTTATAACTAATAACATTAAATGCATGAGCACCACGAGCATTGCAGAAGCCTCGGGCTGAATTCTGTGCCAGCACAGCTCTCCTTCCCGCAGAGCACCACTGCCCTTCTTCTGGTATAGCTTCACGGTTTGACGTCTTGCAGGACTTCTCTAACGTCACTGGGTTTTGCACATTTGCGATTCCACGGCATTTGTTCCTTTTCCGTATTCGGCTTTTGTACTGTTTCTGAGATCTCCCAGGCTTCATGGCATAGCAATTTCTTCACTTTCACTGTTGAGTGGTCTGCATAATGGCGTAATTTGTGTATCTGTTCTGTTGATGGACATTCTGGATGTTTCCAGTTGCAGGCTCTTATGAACAACCACGCTATCAACACTCCTTCACAAGTCCCCGGGTGCCCATGTGCACATCTGGGCCTAGGTTTTCAGTGTGGGGAAGTTTATAGCTATGGAATAACTTTTATGAGTGGTTGTATGTCTGTTTTTTAATTTCTTTTTTGTACCAGTATACAGTTAGGTATATTCTAAATTATTTTCTAGAAATATATGGATATATTTTGTCAAAGCTTCGACTTTATTGCTATAAGACGTCTTAAAATGTGTATTTTCTTGGTTTACTCTCTGTGGCATATGTGGCAATGTCCCCTTTTCATTCTAGTAATTAGTTATTATACCTCCTTTTGCATTTTGATCCATTTTGTCAAAGTTCATAGAATTATACATATATAACACACATGTGCTTCATTGTGACAAAATATCTGACAATACAGCCTCAAGGAGATGGGATTTATCTGGGCTCGTGGTCTCGGGGTGTCAGTCCATCACAGGGGGAAGACAGTGGAGCACGCACAGATACTGAGGCTGGGAAATAAAGTCTTCTGGCCTACTTCCATCAATTAGATCCCACCCTCCTAATAGCTCCATAGATTCTCCATCATAGAGGTTATCTCCAAGGTTAATAAGTGGTCAGAATGTGAATTTGTTAGAAGAACATTCCAGATTCATTCCATAATGTTCTGACCCTGACCTCTGCAGATTTTGGTAATCTCCTAATGCAAAATCCATTCATGTAACTTCAGGAGTCTTGAGTCTTGCAGTCCTAACAGTTCTAACACTGTTCAAAAGTTCAAAGTTTCTATGGAGACTTAAGGCGAACTCTTTCACCGCAAACATCCATAATATATATAAAAAAAGAAACTAGCATGCTTCGATATCCAGTTCAGGGATGGCTGAGTAGGCAAAGGGAAGATGGAAAAGGATGCTGTTGTTGACCAGCTGAAGGAAAGAACAAGATTCCCAGCACAAATGCATGCACGGCTCTGAGAGAAGCTACTGGATCCCTACAGCCAACTCAGGGACATTTAAAACACCAAACCAAATCTCTTTGGACATTTCTGATTGCAAAGTCAGCAATTTTTCTTTTCTTTTTATTTATTTATTTATTTTATTAAAAATTTCCACCTCCTCCCCGCCTCCCATTTCCCTCCTTGTCCCCCCACTCCCCTCCCCTCCCTCTCCAGTCCAAAGAGCAGTCAGGGTTCCCTGCCCTGTGGGAAGTCCAAGGTCCTCCCACCTCCATCCAGGTCTAGGAAGTTGAGCATCCAAACAGGCTAGGCTCCCACAAAGCCAGTACATGCAGTAGGATCAAAACTCAGTGCCATTGTCCTTGGCTTCTCAGCAGCCCTCATTGTCCACCATGTCCAGAGAGTCCGGTTTTATCCCACGGTTTTTCAGTCCCAGTCTAGCTGGCCTTGGTGAGCTCCCAATAGATCAACCCCACCATCTCAGTGGGTGGGTGCAGCCCTCGCAGTCCTGACTCCATTGCTGGTGGGAATGCAAACTTGTGCAACCACTTTGGAAAGCAGTGTGGCGGTTTCTCAGAAAATTTAGGATCAACCTACCCCAGGACCCAGCAATTTTTCTTTTAAAAAGAATTTTGGTTTGCTATAGATCTCTCTGATACTGTGATCTGGTACTATGCCCAACTGTGTATTTTCTCAGGTCCAATTATCTTGTTGAATGCCTATTGGCTGTGGTCCTCACCTACCACCCGACTCACAGAGAGCTTCCCTTCCACTTTCCACACACCCTTTTGCCCTTGTATTCCTGTGGATGTATAACCAAACTGAGCTTCACTGATTTTTATGGAGATCATAATTAGACAATGCTATGTAATTAATTGTACTCAATAGATTATCATCTTAAAATGAGATGCTTAAATATGGTAATCATTTATTTCATATTGTGAAAGTTTTATGCGTAATATTCGTGTCAACTTGGGTGCAATGGCTCATTGCTAGCTTTAGTCATAAATAACTGGATGTTTCTGCTGACAACCTAGATTTTGTGAGTTATGCCTGAAACTTTAGATCTGAGGTTTCCTGTCCCGGCCACACTGTGTTAGAATGTGTCCTTCAGACATACCCTCCTGCAGTTTTTCAGGCTGTTCTGCATTGATATTTCTTGAAGTCTAACTCGGTGCTGATGTGCCAGATCTACATTTTAAATAGAACATGGTCTTAATTTCGACAGGCTGTCTGAATTTTAGAGAGAGGTTTTGGGAGACCATTTAGTATTTTGCATCATGTAGAGAATATATATATATATATATATATATATATATATATAGTGTTGTTATTTTGTCTTTACATTTGTATGACGTGACATAATAAATGTGAATGTTCATCACTGCCTCTCTGTGTTAATCAACATGTTTAACTCTGATAAAAAGAGGAAGAGGGACTCTGAATGACAAGGAACTAGTGAGGATGAGAATAGCAATGTTGTTAAGTTCATATTGAGAAGGCAGAGAAGGGGAGGCATACAGCAGGGGGAGAACTGCTATTGTAAATACCTTGGATTTGAAATTTTTGTAAGAAGTAGTGATACAGATTCATCTGTCAGTGTTTTTTTTTCTCATTTTATTGTACATGTGGAGAAATTGTAGTTTCTGCTAAAGTTGATTATGCTTCTCTACTTCTTATCTAGTTTGGCCTTTTAACACTATTTTATTGACACATTCACTGAAATGGAATTTATTTAATGCCCTACTTTGTGTAGCATCAATATTATAGGAAAATTTCCTTCATGATAATCATGACCATCTAATGTGTGTGGAAAGAAGCGTAGTTAGGCCGAGTGAGTTAATTAATGGCGTTCTGGCTTAGCTTGCAAGTCACTGCTACAGCGAGAGAAGTAGCCGTTTATCACACACATTCATTTGAATACTTCCAAACACATTGAATCATATTTAACCTAGAATTGCTTAGTTCACTGGTAGTTAAGACAGGCTCATTTTAGAATCCAACTAGAGCACAGATTTTGATGCTTGAAAAAAATAGAATCAGAAAGATGCACCAAACCTCAGTCCTGTAACTTAAAATTAATCTAAGGTTGTGTCACCTTTCCCCTGGAGAACGTCTCAGATCTGTTGAGTGTGAACAGCAAAGCGTTGGCACCGTCCAGCTGGAGGGCAGTGAAGCACATTTTCTTTCACTCATGAGGGTTAAATAAATGGCTACATGGCTTTAACTGATGTGTTAAATAATGTATCAAGGGGAAGGAGAGATGGCTTAGTGGTTCAGAGCACGTGCTGCTCTTACAGAAGACTCAGATTTATTTCCCAGCACCCATGAGGCAACTCACAACCTCCTGTACCTCTAGTTCCATGGCATCCTGCTCCCTCCTCTGGCCTCCATGGACATTGGAAGTGTATGTGCCACACAAATATACATGCAGACATTCACCATACAAATAAAATAAAAATAGAAATCTTTCAAAAACAAATTATGATTGGTATCATCTCATTTAAAGGATGTTTTTAAAAACTGTAATTTTAGTAGGCTTCTAATACTTTACCTTTTTATTCTTAGCCAGTTAAAATGCAGATACATAAAAGAATAAGGACATCCTCTTCATTTTGATTTGACTATGCTTTGGCTGCTATTTTTTTTATAAAAAATTAGTAGACATGAGACAATGATATTTTACTCTTCATAATTACATGACTCATAACTTATCATTGATGCTATCTTTTAATTTTATCTCATATTATTGTAAGTCTTTGGTTTCACCTTCAATGTTTTCATGTAATGTCCAGTTTTCTCTGTTGTCATGTTATTTAAGTAATTAATTTTCTTACTTTAATCAGTAAATAGCTATTGTATTTCTAAAGCATACTGTGTACTGGATGAAGTAGTTCGCCTGCCTAGGTGAATGATGCATGTCCTTCATCTTTGCAGGACTGGTCTCATGGGAAAGTGGAGCCATGTGAGAAAACAATTAAAATGTTTATGGAAAGCTGTGCAACATAATGATCTATTCTAGCTATTACGACAAAACCAGGAGTGGGTAAATTTTGGAGGCAGTGGCAAGGACGTCTTAGTGTGCAGGCTGGGTTATTAACCTCAGCGGGAAGGTAGACAATGACACTCCAGATACAGAGAACACTGGGGTAGTGACAATAAGGGCGGCCACAGGATGGTAGGAAGTGGGTGGATTGATTTGCTGGTGAGATTGTAAAATGAAAAGTGATTGAAAACAAGAAGGTAGTGTGTGAAGGGTCTTTTTCTCCACACTTTACCCGATGATAGTTTGAACTGCTTTATAATTTGAGAAAAATAAGAACAGGCTTAGAGGTTTGACTTTTTAAAATTAAATTCATTTCTAAAAATTCACAAACACACAACACACACACGAGACACTTATAACTCTCAGTTTTCTCTTGTGCCAAGTTATTTAAATAATATGAACATGTTTGTGTGTGAATAAATATATAAACACAACTTTCTGAATCCATTTAGTGTTGCACGCATATAAGTTTTTAGGACTGATAACTCCATACTGGACATAACTCCACCAGTTAGTGGACTCTTCACTAGACAGGACTAAGTCCCCCTTTCTCCCCCAGTTGTTAAATCTGTAGCTCTTCATCTAGGAGTAGAGGTCCCATGAGGTTTCCTCCATCTGCATTACCATGCCAACTGGTGTCATTGCTTAGGCTCTGTAGTGTTGAGATTTTGTGGGGACACCTTCCCTGCCATGGGTAGAAGATGCGCACTCTTGCAGCACACGTCCTGGCTAACTGGATCTTATAATCTTTCTGCCTCCTCTTGCACTGTTTCCTGAGCTTGAAGTGTAGACACTGTGTTGTGTCAGCTGAGGCAGGGGACACCCCCTGGTCATTTGTTCTCTGTGTTTTGACCAGTTGTGGCTTTCTCTAATGGTTTCCATCTGCTGTAAAAGGAAATTTCATTGATGAAAGGTGAGTGCTACACTCATGTGCAGGTGCAAGGATAAGTACTTAGAGCCCAGGAATTATACTGGCTTAAGAGACTGGCAGTGGAAGGCTCTCCTCTGTGATTTTTAACCTCTCTAATCCTGGGTAGTCAGCTAAGATTACAGGACTAGGCATGATCCTTCCTGTTGAGTGGACCTGAAATCCAATTAGACAGCTGCTCACTACCTTTGCAATTTTTGCTTATAATGAACTTCTTGTCTCAGGAACATATTCTTTTTATCCTGTAATATTAAATAAAATTCAGAGTGGGAAAATTTTGTTCATACTGTAATGCTTTAAACTTACTAAATATTTTCACATACAATCATGCATTAATTCTTTTTATATCATATTTTTATTCATTTTATTGAGCTATATATCTTTCTCTGTTCCCCTCCCATGCATTAATTATTTAGCATTTTACTAAGATGTTTAAATTATCCCATCATGAAAAACTGGTAGTGGATAGATGTTAGTAAATCAAAATGTGCATGCATGTGTGAATTCGCTTTTTAAAAGTTTTTAATTATACCGATGGATAAAGTTCAACGTGGTATTAATGCACATATACACACATATATAATTTATATAAATCTCACACTCTTTTAATAAAAATGCATGATTTTATCAATGTTGAATATTTTTTTCCAGGTATTGAGGGCAGGAGGTGGGTTGCTGAGTCAATAGCTTTCCATTCCTACTGTTAGGTACTCGGGACAAGCAGCCTATACTGAGAAAAGATGTATTTTTAAACTTACAGTTGTGTGTGTTTTAGTATATGACAATTAGAAACTTGTATCAAGTAAACTATCTTGGCAGACATATTTAATGGAGTCAAGCTGCTCAGCTCATAGCCCATTGTCCCCCTCAAAGGCATACCCTTAGTGATGTCATGACATCCCAGTAGGTACTACCTTGTAAAGTTTCCACCCCCCAGGGGTGCTGTGGGCTGGAGACCAAGCCTTCAACCCAAGGACTTTTGCTGACAGCACACATCCACACCACAGCAATTTCAAAACTGGTTTCTAGGTTCATGACTCCAGCTCCTCCACTGAGGCATATTTCTTCCCCATGGCATGAAGAATCTACAAGTGAGAAATATCCTAGGAAAATAGGAGGCTATTTAATTTCATATTATAAATAATTATGAGCAGATATATAGTGGTGATGACAGATAGTTGAAGAGAATCGAGAGCCCTTCAGAAATAACTTTAGTGATTGATTGTACGCTGAGAATCAAGGCAAGGAAGGGATTGATATTCTAATAGGGCGGCTATTTCTCACACAGATGGAGTTTGCTGAATAGGCTGAGGTTTGGTAAGGAACGGACAGAGAATTGATGTAATGTGTGGGTTTGGTCAATTAAATTCAGGGTTGGTTTGGTCAGTAGGAATATAGGTATATGTGTGTTGTCTATATAGACATCAGAGGGAAAAGAAGGCTAATGTCAGGGAATTTGAACTGGCAGGCTATCGGTGAGACTTGTTAGGATTCGGTACACTCTCAGTCATTCATGGGTTCTCTAAACAACTGTCTGCACTATCTATAGCATGACTATAAGTATTTTCCCATAGCTTCATAGCCGTGGTCTGGCCAGAAAGGTTTTATATGTGCGTTGAAATTTACCAAAATCTTTTAATAGTCAAAACTGAGATGTTTTGAGCAACAGTATTCAAGTGTGATTATTTGGATAATGACTGACTAAATGACTGAAAACAATTAATCATATTACTACAAACATACAGAAATTTAGAAGAGGCTTATACAACGATATATGCTTACTTCCTAGCAATGAGTGTTGACGAATTTTTTCTTCAATGAGTTAAGAATACTTAAAGCTTTTAAAAAAGTATTTCTTTGCTTGACATAGAGTTTTGCTAGCGTAAGTCAACTCCTTACTCGTGATTTACTTGTGTATCGAGCCCTCAGTCTTGTTTATATTGCCCCAAAATGACTGGGAGAAGCAGCTGTGACATTCTGAATCCAGCTGGCCACAGATGGATCTGCTGTGGAGCACGAATCCATATTGAGCTGGTGATATATGTTCATAGCCTCTTGTTAAACTTTCAGAGACCCAACCCTAAATCACCTGGCACTGACTATACCCATTTGGTATAAATAATGGGTGGATGTGATTGGAACTTTTAATGTTGGTGATCAGGACTCTCATCTGGAAGGCCAATTCAGCTTACTGTACTTTTACTGAATGTTTGGCTCAGCTTGGAGTCTGTTCAGTGCAGTCATAGGGCACCTAAGATTTGGATATGATATAGTCCCAGTTGTTCTTGTTGCTGAGCTGTTAGGATAACTACTCATCTTTCCACGGTGCTGTGTATTGTAATCTCCACCTATTTGTAATAGGTTCCCCTGGCTTAAAGTTTGAAAGATATTAAAGTTAGATTCTAAGAAATTAATTTAGAAATTTTAACCAGAAAGCAGATGAGTATGCAAGATTCTGTAGATCTATTAATAGTGGAAATATCAGCCAAAGTCCACATGATGTAAGGCTGATGTAATCAACCTTAGCACCAAACAAAGCTAAAATTATAAATGCATTCTAGCAATAGAAACTAATTCTGAGCCACCGAGTATGTGAAATTTCACAATTTCAGTTTTTTTTTTACAGTGGTCTTCCATCTGGTTAAAATTATTGAAAGGAAAAAAATCAAAGAATTATCTGTCTTTCCTTCAGAACCCAACAAGGAAACACGGATAAATGTTAATTGATATGAACGCCAATGAAGTAGTTGTTGAATGTTTTTATGTCATGGCTACACATGTGTAATGTATTTGTCAGAAGCAATGAAAATAATAATAATCATAGGTCTTCATATGTCATTTCATATGTCCCCTTTACATCTTTTGGCTCTTTCATAAACTGTGCTACTTTGTATTATTATAGCAGGCAGTGCCAACGGTACGCATATAGCCACAGGGAAGTACAGTTGCTATACCTCCTCTCATATATGACTCAGGGGAGTTGGGGCAGTCATCCTGCAGTGAAAGGGCTACAAATACAGTTTGGGAAAAAACAAGCACACCCAGTAAGTCAAGGTTTCTTTCTATTCTTAAGATTTATTTATTTATCATGAATACTGCATGAATACCTGTATTCCAGAAGAGGGCATCAGTTCTCATTATGGATGGTTGTGAGCCACAATGTGGTTGTTGGGAACTGAACTCAGGACCTCTGGAAGAGCAGCCAGTGCTCTTAACTACTGAGCCATCTCTCCAACTCCAAGTCAAGGTTTCTAACATCTTCCTCTGTTTATAATGTTTCCATAGTTGAATACCATTTTGTTTTTTTCTAAGGATTAATAACCTACCCATGGCATATGAATGTGGATATTCCATGCATATAAATCAAGCAAGTGTTAAGGGATCAGTTGCTCTATGAAGGCAGCCTTGTAGATGCTTGGTGACCGGCAGTGAACAAAAACCTTGCCCTACTGGAGCTTGTTATGTTTAAATATGATTTCAATCTGGGTTTTCAGTGATATAATCATATTTCTTGTTATCTTTCCATTTTTTTTTAAAATTTTTTAAATATTTATTTATTTTATTTATTATGTATACAATGTTCTGTCTGTATGCCTGCAGGCCAGAAGAGGGCACCAGACCTCATTACAGATGGTTGTGAGCCACCATGTGGTTGCTGGGAATTGAACTCAGGACCTTTGGAAGAGCAGGCAATGCTCTTAACCGCTGAGCCATCTCTCCAGCCCGATCTTTTCATTTTTTAATAACCAGCAAATATCATGTATAAAATGTATACAGGATCTAGCTTATATTTACTTTTTCAGAAGAGGCTCATTCCTTTTTTTGTTGGAAGAGTAGATTTGAAAAAACATAATCCTGTAATAAAAGGACACGGGAAAGGCTGATTTTCACGTTCATCAAGGATACTCCCTCTCTCTTTTGTTCTTCGGGGCTTTATACTTTCTTAGCTCATACTCTGTAATAATATGTGATCTATACTAGTCTTCTTATCATAGACTATGACAATATTTTTGACTTTACTTAGTCTGTGTCAAGTCCCCAAAGACATTCAGAATGTGACAAATGACTTGTGCTGTGTCCTATTCTGAGTTCGTCCTTCCTCACCAGAATTGTAGCTCTGCAAGTTTCTAATAATCTTACTGCAGACCCCTGAGGATATTCTGTGACCAGGCCAAGCATGCTTTTTATTTCCTTACCTAAGCAAGTATTTCCAGGGAAGCTACACCCAATAATTACTCAGCTTTCTCCAATGTGGTGCACCAATTTCGTTAGTCTACATTGTTTAATTAATTCTGATATATTGAAGCAGATTTTAGAGGATTTAATTCTTTTAATTATAATTTATTTATTTATTTATTTTTTATTTTTCAAGATCGGGTTTCTCTGTGTACCCCTAACTGTCCTAGAACTCATTCTGTAGACCAGGCTGGTCTTGAGCTTGTGTCTGCCTCCTGAGTGCTGAGATTAAAGGTGTGAGACACCACTTCCTGGCTTAAAAACATTTTAAACTTATATTTATTTTAGTTTTTCTTGGCTGGATCATTGATCTGTTGCAAGTATATTCAGGCCACCCACTGAAACAAAATATGATGCGTTCTCTTGCATGTGCGTGCACACACACACACACACACACACACACACACACACACACTGCACCCTGAAATTTATATTGTGCCCTAATGATTTTAACTCATTGGTATAATTGGAAGGGTGTAAGGTGCTGTTGAGCATATTCATCAAAACTGTGTCATTGATTTGGACAGTTCCAAAGGTGCTCTACTCCTTAGAGCATGGATTTCACTTCCCTGGAGCTATTCAGTGATGGTGGTGCTGAACTGGGTAGCAGCAAGCTGTACAACTTCACTTGGGAGCTTTTAGCTTGAAGTACTCATGTTGGTGCATCTAGAACAGCGGGTGTCCAGTGCATGATGTGAGCTCTGAGTAGTGGCTAATGCTACTGTTGGTTTCTTATTCTGATTCATCTTCCAAGACTTTACCTCTTCCTTATTTACTATACTGCAAAGTAGATTTTCTTCATGTTTTTTTTTTTATCTTCAGTAATACTTGCAGGAGAAGTTATAGCCTAATGGTTAAGAGTCTATATAGCAGAGGCAGGCATGTTTAAATTCTACCTCTATTGATTTGTGAAGTGCTTACTTGGAACAAGTTGTAGAACTCTTAATGTTGATTCAATGTCTGCAAATTGCAAATAGTGAAGCATGTTACTGTAAGTAGATGAAAGTTGATGGATGTATGTTACTTAAACTACAACACTGTGAACATAGATGTTCTTGTAGTTATACTTTTTCTAATATGAAAATACAATCAAAAACTACAAGTATTGCATGAAAACTCAACATATTTCTAGACTTTCCAACAAAGTTGAATGAAAGTTGTAGAAAAATTTATTTTGAGTATGAGATTTTGTTCTTTTAGAAATTATTTAGATAACTTTTTTAAAGTAATGGCATCAAAACTATTGAAAATAACTCCAGGAAATTAAATAACCAAATTAAAGATGGTTTCCAATTCATCAATTTCAAAAATCTACTCTAAAAATTTCAGTAGATGAACAACAAACATGCTATTATCTACCAAGACTAATCCAAGGAGAAGAGGTCTTTGCCAATACTGTAGATTATATGACATCATCAACTTAGGAAAAATATAAAATTGAAATTAAAATAATGAATATGAAAAATCTTAAGGGTTAAGAAAAATGGGAGAGAGAAATTTGATTCTCAGCAATTATCCATTTGCCCATGTGATACTGATTGTCCCAGTTTCCCTAGAGACATGAGAAAATAATAATTACTAAAAATTTTAACATGAGAAAATAGAAAATGAAAGTGTTTCTTTCAAGTCAACATGGTATTGTACCAATGACTGTTTCTCCTTTAGTTGTAAAGAATATAAATTTATGTTATTTCAAGCAAATAAGAACTATCTATATAAAACTAAAGCGATGCATTACACAGTCTGGCTTTTGTTGTTTCAGTAGTAATTGAAATCATATGTATTTAAATCAGATTTTACATTAGTTCAATGTGCAGATGTCTTTCTTAAAACCTGACAGCATTCTGAACATTATACCCCTGAGGCCCTGCCCAACACCTTTCCAAAGAGGCTAACTTGGCAGAACACCGCTTTCCTCTCAAGCTCTCTTTCAGGAATTGTCCCAGGTCCACTCACACTTGAGTGAGTGTGAAATGAGGTCTTTGCTGAGTATTTCTGCTCAAATGTTCCAAAGCTGATGTTAGTCTTGCAGCTCAAAGATGAATACCACATGCCAATGGCCAAGTTCCCAGTTAGTATTTAAACCTAATCAAAACCGACCCCAAACACTGTTCAAACTCTTTATTGCCTTTGCAAATGTATAAATGAGTGTGGGTGTGGTGAGGTGATAGTTAGGGAGCTGGTTGCAAAGGGGAATAAAGTGTGTGGCTGCAGTTGTCTGGACCGCTCTCTTCTCTGACTGGGCAGTGCCTTGTGTTTGTTTCCACAGAGCATACATCATCACGGACTATATGGGCATCCGCAATGAAAGTTTCATGAAACTAGCTGCTGTAGGGACCTGGATGGGGGACTTTGTCACAGCCTGGATGGTAAGAAAATTTCAACTTTCCTCACTTTGAACAAACATTGAGTGGAAGGCATGTGCCTCCTGTTGAAAAAAATGTTATGGGGAAAAAAACTGCTAAATGTTTTAAGAGCACACACATATAAAATCAGTGTTGAAAACTAATCATTTTTTTGTACAGATTTGATTTTTAAGCACAGATTTGTCTATAGATTATAGTCAATATCTGTAGTCCTCAGAAAACAACCAAATGCAATCATAATATTGATGATGAATCTCCTCTAGGAGATTATAAGTGTGTATATCTGTGTTTGTTCATGTATATACACAGAAGCATATCTGAGAATACAAATGTATATATGCTTCTTAATGAAAAAGTCCTCCCTGTGAAATTCTAAATTATCCTTTGGAGACTGTTGTTTTGACACACAGTTGTCAGATAACGTTTGCTTCTGAAACATTTGTCTCAGAAGACCATCTGAAACATTTGTTAGGTGCTCTCTAAATTTGTTTTTCCCCATCGAACCACTAACTTACTGGTAACTAAGAGTTCTGATGACTCTATTTTTAAAATTTAACTTTGTCTTTTGAGAAATTCATACAGCACTCTGTAATAGCATCAGGTCTGTTGTCTTCTCCCCTCTCTGACTCGTCCCATACCTCCGCCCATTTTCTCCTCTTGAATTCATGACTTCTAGATTTATTATCATTGCATGTACATATATACGCAACCTACCATTGCCTGTATATACATGGATATAGGGCTGACCACTTCGGCTCTTGAGCACATTATGAGAGACTCTACTTTAAAGGAGGTCGACAATAGTCCTGAAAATCTCATCTAAGGCTTTCTTTTGACTTTCACTTGCATGTGTGCACACATGCTATCATACATGCCCATCCCTACCCAATAGACTTACATGCAAACTCAAATTCATTTAAAAATGATTTACTTTTAATGATTGAAAATAGTGATCTTACTAGGATATTCATATATTCCAGGCTACATCATATCAAGATTTTTCATTTCCATTAGGAAAATCTATTCAGAAGGAGGTACATACGTTGGAAAATAATATACTTGAAATTTGGGACAATAGCTTTTGAGGAAATTCTACATTAATTGTGATTGTGATTTTTACCTTGAATCTGCTAAATGGAATAGAAGTGAGAACTGGATAACATTTTCAGAAAGGAAGACTCTATGACCTTGACACTCATGCTTTGACTTTGGAGAAATAAAATACACTGCACAGAGGCCCCAGTTGTACATTTCTCAAATGGATTTAATAGTTTCTGTTTTTTTGCCCTAGGTAGAACTTAACATCTTGAAGTATGTGTCAGATGTAAGAACTTAACTGTTTTTCTTGAGTTGCTTGCCTGGATCTGGTCCATTGAGTGACTGTAAGGTCAGGTCACTGAGCCAAGCCTCATGCTGTCTGGACTTCCTGGCCCCTACTGCATCCTACCATATCCCAGGCCTGGGTGCAGATTGTTTGGAGTTGCCCTCACAGTATCAATGCTGAGGCAGGCAGGTAGTGTGGCCCACCACTTCCTGGTTTTGTTCTTGACAGAAGTCAAGAGAGAAGCATACAGGATAAGAGACTTAGGAAAATCATTCTGCAGACTGGAAGCTCATGCCAGCATTTCATATGAAGTCATTTGCTGTCTTCATTGTAGCTTCATTGTCTATGCCCTGTTTCTACCCAGCTCCAAACATTTCCTCAGTGTGTCGCTTGTATTCCCTCCAGAGCTCTGCCTTTGTGCTTTTCAATTTGAAAAATGAAGCCCACTTGCTTAGGCTCCTTCAAAGGAGTGTGTAGGGTGTAGCTCGGACCATTAACCCTTTCTGGATGTATTTCTCATGCTGTGCATCTGACTTTTTGCATGGTTAAGGGGAACACAAAGAATCTTGTGTAGCCTGTGCTCCCGTCTTTTTCTCAAGCTCTAACTCAGCCTCACAGGTTAATGTCTGCTCCTTTCATGCCTCCTGTGTCTACCTGCTAACCCAGCTCTTTCCTCTTCCATAGATTGCTGCTTTATTAGAAAGCCGGAAAAGGGTTGAGGATGAAGAAATGTGTGTTTTAGGCTTAACCGCCTAGTGTAGACTTGAATCCCATGGGTCACCCCTCTTTTCCTTTCAGCAAACTGGGGCAGAGCCCAAGGTCTCTTTTTGCTTATGCTCTGTGAAACGTTGACCTTTCCCCACTAGACTCGGATAGAGATGGCAAAGTAAATGTAAGCTCCTGCTTTGCAAACACAGCCACACAGGGAGAATTCCCAGAACGCAGTTTCTATTCCCACTCCTATTCATTGGCTAGGCAGTAACTTTCCAATAAATATTTATATGCCTACATGTGTGTGCATTGATAACGCTTTTAAAGTAATATTTTTCCTCATGAGAGGAGTCTCAGGTAGCTTTGACCTTCGTGTGTATAGAATCCTCAATATGGAATGAATATCAATGATGAAGGTGACCTTTGGGGAAAAGCAAGCGACTTTTTACATTAACAATCATAGATTAACTCTTAATGCATTTCTGCAACAAAGGAGTTTTCTTTTCTGGAAATAATTCTGAACTTGTCCATGGTTTATAAAGGCTATCAGGATTGATTTGATCCAAAGACAAGAGTTATCTCAAACATTGTGTGAAATACCACTGTTTCTCATATGACAGATTGTCCAGTGGTGTCCTGGCTTTGCAGTAGGTCTTCCATGTAGGACAAATGTGTAAAAAGTCCAGTTAAGCCTTCCGTTTTCTTGTTGTCTGTTAAATAGTTTTTCATTTTAAATAAAAGAAATTCATGAAGTAATGAGGTTTATAATCCAGCACTGGGTTGCACTGTTGCCATTTGGAGGAACAAAGAAGAATTGTGTCCCGAAGACCCGTGTGCAAACCAAAACACTGGCTACATTGAGCTGCAGTTTCCTTGTGTCCACTGCTCTGTGCCACTCAGTGATCCAGCTCAGGACTCCAGCTTCTCCGTGCCCTGTTCAGCCTCTGCTGAGGTTGAAGGTGGACAGGCTGCTGTGGAGATCCTCATGCGGCTATTGTCTTTCATTTCCTAGCAGAGGGAAGAGGCTCCTGCTGTTTTCAGCTAACCATTTCCTCTCCCAACCTCTGCTACCTCCTCCCTGCTTTGCTTTTTGCTTCTTGCAGTAAATAGCATGACCCATGGCAGTGAGAGGGCTGGAGGCTCCTGTGAAGTAAGGAGGGAGGCGCAAAAGAGGTGACAATGAGCCATGCCTGGTGGAGACAGTTGTGTTAGCAGGGCATGAAAGCAGCCTTCCTTCTGAGAGCCACCTGCTGTGCACATCCCTCTGAGGATGTGGCCTGGAGGTGTGACTCTCTGGGTTGTTTGTGGGCACTCTCGCTTTAAAATTTTATTCTTCTCTCATATATTACATTCTGGCTCATTTCCCTTCCCTCAACTCCTTCGAGTCCCTCCCCACCATCTCCCCTTTCCGCCATATCCACTTCTCCATTTCCCTTCAGAAAGGAGCAGGCTTCCCAGGGATAGCAATGTAACCTGGCCTGAAATGTTACAATAAGACTGGGCATTTATTTTCATGTGGCCACAAAGGAAAGATTCTTCCCTGGGTTAGTAAGATGCAGTCTCTGCATTTGGACTAGGCCAAGAAACAAAAGTGCAAAAGTGTTAAATTTCCTTCATGACCTCTGTTTCAGCTTGAGCAAGAATAGATTTTAGGGGAAAAAAAGGTGGTTTTATTCCTTTATTATCATTTGAGAATTTCATACATGCATACAATATGTTTTGAACAGTCCAGTCACCCCCTCCTTCCCCTGAATTCCTCCTCTATGCTCCCAGCCCTTCCCCCAGCTTCACATACTGTTTTATTTAAAGCAAAAGAAAAAACTTCCCTAAAACTCTATGGAGCTCAGTTAGCATCCCCAAGGAAAACTGACTCTCTTGTCCCGGCAGCCACCCATTGCAATAGCTCCTAGACTCAGGAGGGGCTTCACGACTCCCTCCCCATGCATGTTAGGATTCAGTTGACTTGATCCTATGCAGGCCTTTGCATGCGGTCCCAGCCATTGCGCATTCGTGTGTGCGGTGGTGCTGTCATGTGTGGCAAATTCTGTTTTGCTTCAGGAATCCATTACCTTTGAGTCTCTTAATCTTCCTGTGCCCTTTCCCACTGTGATCCCTGAGCCTTTCCGGGTAGCCAAGTATGACATAGATGTCCTCTGTAGAGCTGAGCGCTCTACAGTCAGTTTTTCTCTGCACATCACCTGTGCGGGTCTCTGTGTCACTCACCATCTTCTGTGGAAAGAAGCTTCTCTGCTGAGGCTGGGAGATGCGCTGTTCTTGGGGTATAAAGATAAGAACTTAGGGGACAGTTTAATCCTATATTTCTCTAGCAGAATAATTCTATTATGGCCTCCCCTAATGGCTGTGCCTAACCAACCACAGATTTTTGGCCCAGTTAATGGTATCAAGCATGAGTTCAGCATTGTGGATTGGGCCTTTAATCAAATCAGAAAGTAGCTGGATTCTTTTCATGGCGACTCTGAAGTGGTTGGCAATATCATGATGAAGATGAATGCACTGGCTATCAGGAACTCTCGGAAATGAATGATGAGTGCAAATCCCATACTTCCTACAAGAATCCGTGTACACAGAGGTAGATTCTCTGGGTGAAGAGCAGAAGCCATGTGGTCCAAAGTAGTGGTGAGAATGATAAACAAGGTTTTCTCGTGAAGCAAGGTGTCTAGACCCATGGCAGCTGCTGTCAAGAAAGGACCATTTTTTTTTTTATTAAAGATCAAGTAGACCTGGAGAGAGGAGTGAAAGTCTATTTCAGGACACACTTGAAAACTCAAGGGAAACTTGAGTTTATTACAAGTAAAGGAGAGAAGAATATTCCTAGACTGGCAGATACTACTGTGCCTCAGATGATGAGACCTAAAAGAGCTATCAGAGTCCAAAAACTTTCCAGTCTCCCTAAAGAAGATGGTGTCCACCATTATGGTGTAAGAAGGCCATTAAGCACAGAAAATAAGAAAGGCCCCAACCCCAGGACCTGAGTACCCAAGACTCAACTTCATATGACTCCACATGTCCTCCAACACATATGCTGATATATTACTCTATAGAAAAAAAACCACGCTAAGAAAAATAAGGAGGGGCTGCAGACTATATTAAGCTGTTAGCCAGGAGAATTGAAGAAAGCCAAAGAAAAGTGTCAGCAACAGATTGCCAAGAGATGTAGGCTGTCCGCTCGGAGAACTCCTATTTTTGAGTCTGAGTTCAGTCAAAAACAAGTCTTTAAGAGTAACAAATAAATGATCATACCTTAAAAAATAAGAAGGTAGTTGGTTATTCCCATAAAATCCCTGACACTATGTACCAGTGGCCATGCCTTGGTAGGCATGTTAGAGTATGCAGCATCACAGCTGGGTGAGAACTTTGGCTACCTTTGTCCTCTAGTAGCATGTGAAGAACCTTTAAGCACTGGGAAATCTCATTTGTAAACATGAAGTGTTTGTTTTTATGAACAGTTTACTTCTCTATCTTAACTATGCTTGCTTTATATATAAATGTTTATTCGCTATCGAAACATTTGAATGATAATTGTCATTGTTACTTTCTTTACTGTTATATATTTTCTACTTTTTCAGAAACTCTGAGTTTCATAATTAATACTTTTATTATTATTATTATAAAAAGCAGTATCTTTTAAAACAGAAGGTGTAAACACTGCCTTTTTCAACTAGAAGCTTCTTGGAGGGAGCAGGTAGCAACAATAGGTCCACATTTGTGTTTCTAACATTCAGCACGGAACCTGACATTAAGTAGGTGCTTAAGAAATATCCAGTGAGGCTCAGGGAACGCTGTAGAAGATGGGATGGTGAGGATGTAAGGGCCAAAGAGTGTGGACGAGTGCTGTGAAACATCCTTCACACATGTCACGGTTGTTGCACCATGAACCAATTGAGCAGTTGTGGTCTCCTGTTCTAGATCAAGACTGCTAAAATTGTAGCATGGGGTGGGGAAGAGCTTCTGATGTGGGAGTGTCGTATATCAACAGAACTATGCTGACCTCAGGCAGGAACTACCGTAATTACCATAATAACAGCGCACAGTTAAGGTTTAAACTGGGCAGGACACAGGCAGTACCATATTACTTGTACATGGTGCAACTTAAGTTTTTAAGAAGTGCTTAACATTTTAAGAAATGCTCCTGGATAGTAAAAAAATTACAGATTCACAATAAAACAGATTCAGACAGACCACTAAATGGGTCACAATGTTGGATGAATGTACGTAGGCTTGAGAGAGAAAAAAAAAAATAGAGAATAAAGTTAATGGTTTAAAAAAAGGGTAAAGTCTTTAAAGAGACAGAGTACAGAGTTATAGATTAAAAAAAATAAAGAAAAATAAGCCACGTAAAAATGGAAAATTCTCAGAGAGTCTGGATTCTTTGTATTATTGTGTTTTCTTTAAAATTTTTGACGGTGAAGGAGCTAAATACAGAGAGACATTTCATTACATGGGCTGCCAAGCTAAACCAGAATGAATATAAGGGTATTACGATTTCAAAATTTGGGTCTAAGGATATGATACTTTGGAAAGGAGTTTCTTCTTTTGTTTTCACAGAGGATGAGACCCTATGGATTTCTTCTATTCCGATTTGGTATGATAGACCTCGCCCTCCTGAAAGGTTGCTGTGAACACCCTCAAAAAAATTTACTTCACTCAACTGCCAACTGAGATGAACCTGGCACACAGGTTACCCCATGAAAGATATGATTAACAGCGCCCCCATTCAGCAGGAAGCAGTTTAGAGAGAAAAAACTGCGCCCATGTTCCCAAATATGGTTTATAAACGTTCTTTTCCATTTAAAGGGGGAAATGACATAGGTATGAATAATTTACATTGATACGGATTTTGCGTTAGTGATTTAAATTTAAGGTCAATTTTGTTATATGTATATGTATTTCTGCTCTTGATTAAGGTATTGTGATTGTGTAGTTTATGTAAAAATGTAATGTATATAGTTGTTAATGGATAATCAATAATAGTCAAGCTTGTAGCATGTTAGTTAAGACTTTATAGATGTACATAGATATATTTTAGATAGGCATTCTTCATATCTTTCAAAGATTATAGAATATGGCATTTTAAATGTTTTAATAACTTAGGACTTTTCATGACAATGAGACACTCTGCTCCTGGCAGCACCAATCTACTTCAAGAAGAAGATGGGCATCGAAGAGGATCCTTATGGAATTTGATAGCCATTTGGGCAAGAAACTGCTCTTGCCTGGACTATTGCATAAACTGGACACAGAGAACCCTCAGAGAGAGGACTACTGAATTTGCCTAAAGGTGAGATGATCTTTCGGGGTTCCTGATTCATGAAAGAGTCTGCAAGACATTCTTCAGGACAAGCAGATAGTGACTGCCTTTGAAATTTCCTGCTTTGTGGAAATGTCTGCTGGAAACTATGGGCCTGTAGGCCGAAGATGGATGCCCCAACGGTACAGAGGAACTTTGGGTGACTGTCCAGGCAGCAAGATGTCTATGTCATTTCTAGAGTTTAAAACTTGCTTTTTTCTTGTTTGCTTAGGTAATATTGTATCTTTCTGGAGTCTTTGATGGAGTTAAGAATAGTTAGTTATAGTTATAATTTTCCTTAGTTATGATAGAGATTATTGTAATTTTTACTGATAACTGTTTTGTTATATGTAATTTTGCTATGTTAAAGTTAAAGCCTTCCTTTTTTGTTTAAACAGAAAAAGGGGAAGTGATGTGGGAGTGTCATATATCAATCTGTTGATTTCATTGGTTAAGTAATAAAGGAACTGCTTGGCCCTCATAGGTTAAAACATAGGTGGGAGGAATAAACAGAATAGCATACTGGGAGGAAGAGGAAGTGAGCTCAGTCTCGACAGCTCTGTGCTCTGGAGCAGAGAAGCCATGCTCCAGTCTCCCGGACAGACATGAGCGATGAAGCTCCAATCCAAGATGGACGTAGGCTAGAATCTTCCCGGTAAGCGCACCTTGGGGTGCTTACACACACTATTAGAAATGGGCTAGTCCAGGTGCGAGAATTAGCCTAGAAGAGGCTAGATAGAAATGGACCAAGCAGCATTTAAATGAATACAGTTTGTGTGTTGTTATTTCAGGCATAAGCTAGCCGAGCAGGCGGCCAGGGTGTTTGGGGACACAGCCCCGGCTGCCCCTATTTCAACAAGCTTCCACGACCCATTCTGACTGGGGAGCTACTGAAGGAGAGTCACTTTTTTTTTTTTGAGGACATCACCACTGATAGGTTGTCCATGCCTCAATGTGTGACTCCAACCGGTGCATCTGTGGGCATCGCTGACTAGACTCAAGGGGGTAAAATTTTTTGAAGAACAGAGGTTGGGAGGGAGATGTGTTTGGGGAACCCTGGGAAGTTGAAGAGAGGGAATGGGATGTAGACATGATCATGACACAAAGTGCATGTGAACTTCCACCCCTTCCAAGGATCTATGGGCATTTGATTGCTAGTGGGAGAGGAAAAGTGAGTTTTCTCCAGTGTAGTGACACTGTGTATATCAGTCACTCTACAGGGCAGGCCCCACGCTCAGAAGTGGTCAGACAACAGAAACCGGACTCCATATTTTGTTTTGCTTTTTTTTTTTAAGTGAGAGGGAACATGAAATTGGGTGAGTAGAGAGGTTGGGGAGGATCTGGGAGAAGTTGGGAAGCAGGATGGATAGAATCAAAGTATATTGTATGAAACTCTCCAAGAATAAATAAAACACTTTAAAAAGGAAAAGGAGATATATTACATACATGTTTGAAAGTTTCAAAGAAAAATATTGAAAAAAGAAGTGTTTATTGAAACCAGGCATGGTGACATGCACCTGTATTATGGTGTTCTGGAGGTGGAAGCAGGAAGCTCTGCAGTTCATGGTCATATCTTGCTATAGAACAAGTCCCAATTAAGCCTGGGTTACAAGAAAACATACTTTTGAAGGAATAGATAGCCATAAGAGAATATAAGTGTTCTTTAATTTTTTTCCTAGTTCAGTTTTGTGACATCTCCACAGCAGCCATTCTGGAGTGCTGGGGGATGTGGAGGGAAGAGAGCTGTACCGTGTCAGGGACATTTGGTGCCAGCTCTGCCTCCCCCTTCCTCACGGCCCTTTCATCACGCTGTGTGCCCACTGAATGTGTTTCCGTTGCTATGGGGGGCCATGTTTGTAAGGAGACTTGAATGGATGCACTAGACTGTCAACGGAATTCTTCCTGAGTGGTGTTTTAATGGGCAAGTGTAAGCAAACCTGAGTCATGCAGACTCTGCCTGCATGGTCCTTGAATAGTCGCTGTCAGTGCGCAGTCCTGCCCCATCTGTGGGAAAAGGCAGTTGGATTGAGATCTGTCGCTCAAGTTACTTGAGCAAGGAGAGAATACTACTTAGAGGGAATTGGTAAAGCTTCGCTGGAGATGTAGATTTAGATGCTACTCTATATTTGATTTCTTATTCTCCTTCTAGATTAAGGTTTAGGGAACAGAACTGTAGGAAAAAATGTTTCTGAAGTGTTTGAAAATGCAGGTCTCTTTTTCAATTTAAATATAGAGAACAAAATAAAATTTATAATTACATGCATATAAAAATATAAAATATGGTAAGTTTTTAATTGTCTATGCTTGTTACTAAGGAAGGAAAGAATGAAGGAATGTGGGATTTTCATTTCATCAAAATAAGAAATACCTTTAGTCAATAATTTTTTTCTTGTATAGGGGCCCAAGAGCTAAGCTTATTCTTAAGAGCACTGACTGCTTTTCCCGAGGGTTTGGGTTCAATTCTTAGCATCCACATGGTGCTCACAACATCTGTAATGTCAGTCTTCAGGAATCTGATGTACTCTTCTGGCTTTCATGGCTTTTATGCATGTGGTACATAGACGTACATGAATACATCAAAACCCAAGTTATTTTGATATATTGTTATCTGAAAAAAATTATTTTGATATATTTCTGTATTTTGGATTATTCCGAAAGGGCCAAATTATCAATGAACAATAACTGGAAAACAACCAATATCAAGTCTAGCTTGCTATTCTTTCTGGAACTGATCTTGATAATTTGTATTGTGATGGATGCCAGTTTTCTACTTCTCTTTCACTGATTTTTCTAAATCACAAAATAAAAGGCATAATTTAATTTGATTTACCCCTGGAAATAGAGCAGGAATTACGAATTTACTGAACTTTATAGTAGGAAAGAATTTAAACTGTAAAACACGGAGAAGGAAAGAATGAACAAATTCAGTGAACGAGCAGATACGACAAATGAAAGGGTGTAAGCCAGATGTTTAGCCACTGGAGCTGGTCCCAGGAACAACTGGTCCTTGGGAGCATTAAGCTGCATTTCCCACTGTGTTTTCTCCAAGTAGGCATTGGAACTGTCCCATAGCGTTGGTGTCCTTCCTAACAAGCTAATGCCAGGTCTGCACAATTTGTATGCCAGCTTTCATTATTTTTTACATTGAAGATGGAAACTGGCTTGAGCATTTAATTGTGTAGTTTACCACATTTCCATAAAGTTTCTGTATTATGTGAGATTCCATAGGGAGAATTACACTCCAGGGGAACTGGGAGTACACGATTTATTGTTTCGTGCTCTAGTGGTGGTGTGAACTCGGGTGAGTGGGGCCTGAAGATGAGGCAGACTAAAGCCTCATGCAACAGCCAGCTTTATTCAGAGCTTCAGACAAGTTACATTATGAGGGTTAAGAAGAGTCACCTGAGAGAGCATGCGTCACAAGGATAAGCCATCCATGACAAAAACATGTCACATAGACACATGGATAACGTCAGCTGAAGTGACTGTCTTTTTTCCGCTATACCTGGGAGGAGCATAATATCACATTCCACAAACAATTCCTTGGTTTTTAAGAAACTGACATCACAAGACCCTTGTCTTATTTGCTTATAGTTTTCTTACAAGCATTTAGAAGTCTCATACATCTCCACTCTTGGACTATATTCCGACAATTGAGAAAATGTTCTTCATGGGAAATTAGAAAGAAAAACAGGAGGGAGAAAGGGAAGAAGGGAACAGAGACATGATCATGTGATCTCATAGAGGCCCACTAGGAGTTTGCCTGTTCTGGAAAGGGTGAAACAGAGCACCAGCATAGACCACCACACTGACACACTCTGAGTTCCCTGCTGCCTATGTTTTCAATCAAAACAAACAACAACAATGAAACACTTCAGACACTGACAGTTTGATCATTTGATGGAGCTAAAGAGTGTGAGAAAGTAATTATTTTATGCATTTGTCTTCCATTCTTTAGGAAATATAGTGGGGACTTGGTGTGGTCGTTTTGCTTTAGTATGTATAAATATTTTAATGTCACTGTAAATATTTTAGCTTTGTATTTCATGTTTGCGTAAAAAATAAGTACTCACTAAAAAATTAATAAGCCATGGGGGGTCTAACCTCAGTTAGCATCACAAATGAATCCAAAAGCCATTTAATTTTCAGGATTGCTGGATTTGGAAATTATAGAGTATGTCATTTGAGAAAGGCTTCCTTAGTTTAAGAAGTGTGACATAATGTCTAGATGTTTGATAATAAAGCAGGGAGTATGGTTTTTGATATCAGTCTTCTAACACTAACATCTCTATGTAAATGTAAAAAATTTGTCATATGTAATAAATGTATTATATTTAATTATATTAATTTATTAAAAGTGTGTGGATATCCTATACTAAAGCATGGAAGCTACTTAGTGAACTTGAGGGATACTGAGGACATTTCTTATAGACAGACATCACCACCATAGGCAGGACTTATTCTGATGTTTTCTTTTCCAGTCCCAGCTCAGTTTTCGATTTCTTAGTTCTGTTATGCTTTCTTTCTATTTCCTGATTTACTCTTCCTCAAGCCATTGCTTCCTTTGTCCACACAATCTTTATGACTCTCCTGCCATAATGTTCTGTGCTGATTAAAATAACATCTGTCCTTCGTTTACCTGAAGGAGTTGGATGAAATGCCAGGAAGCACTGCTGTCTGCTTTGTCCCTCTGAGGTCAGTAGTGTAATACAGTGAGGTCTAGTTGTTAGTATTAGTGCAGATGAAAAGTTTTTAAAAAGCAGCTTCTTTTGTTATTTTAGAAAAAGTTAGAGGTCCTCTCTATTCATTCCTTTAATCTTAGTCTCCCACTGATGACTCTGTAGGCCCAGCAGCACTTCAAGCATGTCATTTATTATTTGGAGTAATGCTTTACATGGTGATTTATATTTTATAACTGTATGTTGCATATATTTAAAATAATGTTTACAAATGAATATAGCCATACACATATGCACATGTAAAATAAGGTTTACATGTAACCATACTATATAAATACTAATATGATTATGTATTACATGTGATATAATATATTTATAACAGGAATACAGGTACATTAAATAGAATATTACATATGCTATTCCACATGTATGCACATAGATACATATTTGGCAGTATTTTGGATGACAGAATGCGTTAAACAAAAGGTAAAAGAAATGACGAGTGGAGTGACCCATTACTCACTGTGCTACAAAAGAATCACTGTTTCTCCTCCTCCTCCTCCTCCTTTTAGTTCCATTCTTAACTAATACTTAACTGGTGCTCATTTCATTACCTCATTGACCTTACATATATGTGTTTTCCCACTAAGTAACCCAGAGTAGACACTGAGCTAAGGGAGGATATCTTGCCTCATCTCAATGCCACACTGATAGACAGTGTGGAAATTTGCTTTGAACTCAGGCAGTAGATTCCAAATTCTGAATTATTTCAACTACCACAAAACCATCACGACCTAATTTGGGGGGAATTATTTTACAGTAGATTTTAATACAGTGTGGGATAAAGGAGCAAACAGCACTCGAGTTATTTTTCTTCTGCTAACCTCATCATTAAATTGGTTGAGTTTTAGTATCAACCAGAGAGACAGACTGGGACTTCCCAGGCACACACTGATGCTACTATAACATGTAGTCAAACCATTACTCTTCTACATTGTGCAGTTCAGTTATACTTCTGGTTCCCTTTGACAGATGTGATGCAAAGTCTGTTTTCTCTAGGACTGGAAGGGAGTTAAGGTTTTATACTGACTAACTTTACTTAAGATAGATGCTGCAGTTCCTAGGTATTTAAGTGTTAAGTGTGGTGTTTATGTGAAATTGCTATCCTTTGGCAATTGTTCACCCCAAGGATTTGGGTAGTACTTAAGATTTTTATGCTCAAAGAGTGTGCTGCACTTATAGTTAGATGTTCTATAAACATCAGAAAAAAATTTATAGCAATGAAGTGCTTTGTGCTTAGGTTTTTGCTGTTATTGCCTTATAAAAGCTATTACATCAGGTTGCAAGTGTATTTGAGTGAATTATGATAAGAACTGGTTAAGGGAGCTTTCTCTCTCTCTTTCTGTCTCCCTCCTTCTCTCCTTTTAATCTTTTCCTCTCTCTTTCTTTTCCTCTTTGTCTTTCACCTTCCTTCAGTTTTTTGATGCTAGCAGTCAAACCTAGAGACTCAGGCAAGTTGGGCAAGCATGCCAGCATTGAGCCATACCCACAGCTATAAGAAAAAGTCCATTAAAACTACACAGATAGTAAATAGCCTTTTGGGATAGTATTTGCCTGAAGGCTGATAGAAAACAATTGACTTCCTTTTGTTCCCTGGCTGCTGAAACATGTTAAGGGTTTCAGTAGTCTACCGAGTGGCTCTGTGGAACACCTTAAGTCATTTTGAGCCCAATACGGTACAAATGAGGGGTCGATTAAGCTTGTATTGTAATTGTTGCTAGTCTAGTGCAACATCAAATAACATTTCTGAAGGTATCAATTAAAACAGAAGATAAAGTCCACTTCAGTAGTTTCCTTGATGCCATGGACCTGAGCCAAAAGAAAGGTTAGGACACCATGTGTGCCAATTAAAAAGTTCCCAATTGTTTTGCTTTGACACCTGACTAGAGGACATAGGAAGAGTGATTGCCTTTGAGCTTTGTGCTTGAGATGTAACCTGGAGATAAGTCATTGTTTTCATCAAAAAGAACAGCATGTCTCTTCAGGTTTAAAATACCTCATAAAAGATAAAGCGAACCTGTAGCTGTGGAAGAGAAAGGAAAGCTCACAATTCTAGAGATCTAAGCACTTTTTGCCTGATGTGCTTTATAATTATACTAATTTCTATTTGGCACTGATGATGACAGAATTAATGGAAAACTTTCTGGCAGCTATACGTATAGATATTTTAGAACTTAAAAATTTAAAACATAAAAGTTAGCAACAAACCACTTTTAGCCCAATCAAATGCTAGCTATCCATAAATTGTTCAATTACCTTAAAAGGTAGAAACCCTTAAGTAGAAGAATAAGTGTTCTTGGGACCTGTACTAGCTGAGTATCAGGCTCTCTATGACCAGTCCTGCTTTTTAAGACCAGTGATATCTCTGCTTGATTCTGACCTCTGGTCACTCATGAGACCCGGGACTGTGAAATGGGAAGGGAGCCACATTTAGTACACACTTTGGTGTTTTTTCCTCGGTGTCTCCTGATATCTTATTTTTGACTCTATTCGAAAGATTTTTATGTGATAGAATCACCGAGTACATTGTCTCTACACATAATTTTTAAATACATCAAATTTTCATGCTGTGGAGTTATAGACTTAGTATTCTAAAGCTTTATTGAAGGCCTCTCATTCAACACATTATTCCCTTGACAAACGCAGACTGTGTGAGATCACTGTGACGATGCACTGAACAGGTAACATATGTCCAAGCCAGCACCGTATAGCACTTTCCAGTTGGGAGATGTGCCCGTCCATAGGGTTTGCTGTCCTGCAGTGCCGTGTTCTGTTCACACCATCCTTCAGTATCTAGGTCCCCAATCTGTTGTAAAAATCTGTTAAGTGATAGTGGCTTTCTGGGATAATGTTTGCATCAACAATACTTTCCTGAGTTGCAGATTCAGCTGCCGTCTAGGTAAGGCTGATAAGAGTGAAACTATGAGACATTTGCTATGCGATGAGAGGGGACCAGTGTTGGACCATGTTCCCTGCAAAGACGCTTTCAATTTACTGTAACACCCAAATACCATTACTGCCAAGTAGGATCTAATGTTAGCATAATTTTGGCCCCCAGCACAGTGGAAAGACCTCTGTTCAATGCCATTTTAAAAAATATATACCTATGAGTTTTTTAAGTCCCAAGTAATTCTCAACTTTAATCACCTGACTGAGCATGTGTACAAACAGAGACTCCCTTTCAAATGGAATTCCTCTGTTGACCCAGCCCACCCAACTTTTTAAAACTATTTATTATGTATATGTTTTTTTTTACTGTGTGTTAGTGTTTTGCCTGCATGCATGTATGCACACCACTTGCATGGCTGGTGCTATTGGGATCCAGAAAGAGGCTATTGTATCCCTTGGAACTGGAGTCACACATGGCTGTGAGCCACCATGTTCATTCTGGGAAATGAACTTGTCTGCCATGGCTCCATCTTCCAGCCTGTTTCTTGTTGGATCCTCTTCACAGCACCTTCTTGTAGGTGTGTCTGCCTGATCGTCCACTAGGAGGCCTCCAGGTTGCTGTTTCTCAAACCTGTGAACAGAAGCTGCTGGTTTGAGATGGTTGTCATGTGGGGGATAGGCAGGATTCCAGGGATCAGAGAGCATGCAGGAGAAGCGGCAGAGTTGAATACCCTCATCGTAAAGCACCAGGAGAGGGTCTCCAGGATAATAGCTGCTTTATACAGCTCCGGGATTCCAGGGCTTTAGAGTCTTCGTGGCTTGGATGACGGACATGCGCTTGTCTATTTTTTACAGGTTGGCGTTCCGGGTTTAGCTCCCATCAAATCCTTTTTTGAAAGGTGATTATAAATAGCTTTAGTAGCTACTTTCTGTTTCTGGGATAAAACACCATGACCAAGGCAATTCATAGAAGGAAAGGTTTAATTGGGGCTTTAGTTCCAGAGGGGTAGGAGTCCATCATGGCAGGGAGGCATGGGCACAAGCAGCAGGCATGGCGCCGGGAGCAGAATGCTGAGAGCTCATATCCTTTACAGTAAGCACAAAGCATACTGGAAATGACACACGTCTTAAAACTCCCAGTGACACAGTGCTTCTAACAAGGCAATGCCTCTGAAACCTTCCCCAAAAGCACCACTAACTGGAGACCAATATTCAAATATATGAGATATATGAGCCTATGTGTGTGTCGGGGGCATTCTCATTCAATACCACAATGGCAGACTGTCTTTTCTGAGTGATTAGCACAGACATGGCCTGTGTGAGAGCCAGAAGGGAAGGAGCAGACCTTTTTTTATGCTAAAACAGAGTTTCATTAGCTTAGAAACTGATCCATGACAGGACCACTCAAGGAACTGTGAGGGAAATAAACTGCTAGGAGTCACTCTGGAGCATCTCTGACATTCTAAGTAAATGTATCTTTCCTCTAAAGGGTTAGCCGTGCCTGATTTGTCATGGCCACTAAAATTCAGAAGAGACAAGAATGGAGAAGCAGCAGCAGAATCCTTGTACCACTTAGCGCTTATTCACCCAAACATTTAAGGCTCAAGTGGGCAAAAATCATGTTCGTAGCAACACTTACTGAAGTGTTAATGAAATGCGTGTTTCTGTGGCCAGTTTGGTTGTTGCCAGCATGGGAGCAGAGAGTCCTGCTGTATTTATTGACTGGCTTGTTAGCTTTGGAATATTATCGGAAACACTGTGCAGATGGGTTCTTGATGAATTGTGCCGTTATTAAATGAATGCAAATATTAAGATATCTTTATTAATAAAGCTGTTTACACAGCTTGTGTATAGATTTAGATAACCAAGCTTATTGTTTAGTTGGCTGCTTCGGTCTATTTTTACCTGACTTTCATTAAATCTGTGGTTCCCAGGCATGTCTGTACTTTGGGTTCACCTGGTAGCTTCAGAGACTACTGATGGGTGATTTCCTGCTCCTGGAGAGAATGGTTTGATTTGCCTGGATGTAGTTTGAGTGTCAGATCTCATAATAGGCAAGGCTGGGGTCCATTTCTCCTTCAAATTCATAACCTTGGTTTTTCACTAATTATTGCTGCACACATATATGTATTTATATAGAAATATATATTCCTAAAAGCATGTTCAGTCCATATAATATTGCTTGTATATATGTTTTCAGGTCTGACCACCTGGTACTGGAAAGCCAGTTGGCATGCTTTTCCCTGGGGAAGGTCACTGCTCCTGCTCCCAGCTTTCCTGACTTGAACAGAGGTCTTTGTGTAGAACTGAGGCCTCCTGGGCTTTCTCCCATCCAATTTGGCATGTTTGTTAGTGTTATCTTTGTTTAGTTCATGTTTGAGAATTCTTTTGAGTAGAGTGGATTCCACCCAAATCATACCAGCCATGATGAAAAGGGAGCAATTTCACTGTACCCAGAGTTTTGATAAAATTATTCAAAAAGGAATTTTCCTTTGTCTAGAGTGAGGACAAACACTGCAAGCTCCACCTTTCCTGCTCATAGTACAACAAAGAGTCGCTTTGTGATTTTGCTTTTACAATGCAATGTCATTAAAGAACAGTCATTTTGTAATTGTTCCTATTTGTAATAAGATGTTACCTATATAAACTTCCTTGCAATCTGTACTCCCACTAGATGACCTGGCCTTTCAATTCTCCACGGGTTGTAATTTCATTCTGCACCTCTCATTCACTGTTAGGAAGTATTGCCACTCGCCCCCCCCGGGGGGGAGGCTTACTTGGAGTAATTATTACTTTGGTAACATGACTGTTAACTGCTGTGAGGCAAAAGGGAAAGCTTGTGAAATTATGGCTGCTAATACTGTTGGTGTTACTTAATTTTTAAAAAATTACAGTGTTTCATAAATGAGAACATCTTAAAATATGGTTCACAATTTACATTTTCTGAATGAAGATAATTTGCTAATTTTAGCATCTTTTTTTTTTTTGTCCCACTGTAGTTGTTCCCAAAGCGCAGCCAGACATGAATTGATAGCAAGACAGTATATTCACGGTTTCCCATAGCGAGCTCTTTTCCTTCAAATGAGGTCAACTCTAAGTAGGTCACTCTGAATTATAAATATGCCGGATGGGGGTGTGATGCCATTTGCCGGCGACTTCTCTGCTCACAGGTATGAAGATGTAGGTCCTATGAATTATGTATAGTGATGGAGACACATGATGAAACCCCCGCGCTCTCAAAGGTGCAGCTCCGGTGTGCTTTAACAGATGAGCAGAGCCTTGAGTGGGCGAGTCAGTCTCCACTTCGACTCCCAGTGACTGAGCAGTCCTGCCGGAAGTGCTGAGCTTTAAAATGTAGCCTTGCCACAGAGTGGAGAGCTTGAGCTTTAGTTGCCACAGAACCTCACTGTGTTAACTCCCCTCCTGCTGGGTTCCGAGTCTTAAATAAAGTCCACACTGGAACCCAAAGCAAGACCCTCATTCGAATAGTTTCTTCGTATGTACTTATGGCCCTGCTTATCTTAGTAGTCTAACATAAATAGACAATTGCATTTACATACTAATTATATATTCTTCAGGAAGAATATTCACAGAATGACATAAAAGCAGAGTAGGGACCAGATGTGGTATCGGAGAGCAAACTCCTGGGGCACGCGTGCGAGGGCGGTGTTTTCCTAGTCAATGAACTCCTCTCATCTGATGTGCCTGGTGCTTACCATGTCTACAACACTTCGTCGGCTCGTCTGTACAAGTGAGACTCAGAATCAATGAAGGGATGACAACAGAGGCATGCGGAGCAAACCCAGGGGACTCGTAGGAGGTAGAGAAGTGTGGATTTTAATCCAGAAGTTCGGAGAAAACAGCTGTGCAGGAATGCCAACTTTTGATGCGAAGTGGGTCTTGACAGAAGCTCAGATCCTTGAGAGCTCAGTGCTGTTCATTTTGTCAACACAGAGGCGAGATAAACTCTTATGGGATTAAGCAAACTGCAGGGCTAAAAATATAGTTTGACATTTCTTGAAGGCAGTTGACAAGACTCCACATAAAATTGTATTAGTATTCTTTCCAGTTAAGAGAAGAATTTTTAAGGAAGGCTGAGTTCTTTTATTCAAATTCACACCTTAATTTTTGGTTGCCATGGCTTCTAAAAATCATATATAGTTTGGCTTCAAATGTTAAGTGTATGGTATTTGAGCATGAGTGAAAAAATTTTAAAGTGTAGAAATAATATTGTATCAAAAAGAAAATTGCATTTATGAACTTAAAAACACGTAAGAAGCCCCCAAAAGCCAATTACATAGATTCTGTACAATAAGACTTCCATACAAGAGGTTTATGATTGCTAACCATATTGCTAATAGCCCCTGGTGTCTTGGAGTGATTCAGCTGGCTGACACATGGTGGCTAATGTACAAGTGTTTGAGAAGTAAGGTTTTATGGAGGAGCAAGGGGTGCAGAGCACAAAATGCCAACAGCCTCTGAGTTTGGGCTGATGCAGGCATCAAGGCTAGTGCTGATGGCGGGTGGGGACGTCTGCAGAAAAAGCCTGCCACGGGGAAGATCATAGGGCTCAGGCGAATGAGCAGTGTTTCATGGAGAGGGAGTTGGGAGGGACCGGCAGAGAAGCAGTGGTTGGCAATCAGTAATCACCAAATATTGGAGCTGTGTTTAGTGGCAGACTGGTACCTGCAGAGCCGCACAATCTTAGGTCTTCCTTGTCAGGTGCATTGCCAATCACTGTCCTGAAGCCCATGCCTTCTTTGATTTTCCTTTCCTTTGAAAAACATGGGTTGTCAGTTTGTTGGGCTCTTCATTCTTGCTCTGTTCAGCTTCAGGAAAAACAGTTTGCAATGTTCAATCATATTATTTACTCTTTAAAACTAGTAATAACAATAATAATAATAGCCCCCAAATAAAACCCCAAATGCTTCAGTTTGTTTAGGTTTCAAAAAACCAGTGCGAAGGGGTGAATGCTTAACCAGGCTGAAACATTCACGGCGCTACTCTTCTGAGAGCTTACCAAATGGCAGCCTTCCTGTGATGTCAGTGGTCTACTCCTGAAACCCTGACTCTATAATTTCTGAAGAGGTCTTTGCCCATTTGGGCTTGAAATTCCTGAGTAGAATGCACAGTCAGATAATTACAAGATTTGGTGTCCAACTGTGAGGCATGCGATTCCTCCATGCCGGTGAATTAGCACTGACACCTTCACCCAAATAGAGCTGCTGTTTATCCCAGGAATGCCACTGAAAGCAAGACCAATGGCCATGTTATTATGAATTACTTTGGAGTTTTGTGAAAATCGTATTGACGGAATGAACTAATGTGAGATGGTTCTTGCATATACCAAAACGTCATTTGCATAAGACTCTACCCTACCAGGTGCCTGGTGAGGAACAAAATGCCGGCGTGGAGACAGAAGGTTGAGAGACAAATGCAGGCAAGTTGGTGCAATGCTCATTCCCACCAGGGTTTCCAGTGTCAAATCAGAGTCGATGAAAGCATGAGATTGTGGCCAAGGGAAGGCTGAGAGAGTAACGGCAGATTGTGAACCAGCAGGACCCTGTTACTAACCCGCAAGGCAACATGGCATTTCCTGAAGACGCCCCAGGGGTAAGGCTAAACCCTGATCATGTGAAGTTGTCTACCCTCCCAATCCCTAGGTAATGACTCCTGTGTGTATCAGCATCCTGGACTCTGCGGCACCAAGACAATCCAGTCATATTTTATTGAGCATCTAAATGACTTTGTTTCGATTGTATTTAAATTACTCATGTATGCACATTTGTATCATCCACAAAGTAAATAATATATATCCAGTTTCTTCACCTTTCCCCTTCCTTATAAAATTTATTCAAAAATAAATGCTAAAGGTAATGACTAAATCCATGAATAAAGTTTGCTCTAACAAAGGCTACTTTTTAGAACACCAAACATTGTACTTGTACTTAAAGTTTCAGATCTACAACCATCCATCAATGTTGGGCCTCATTACACTGCTCAAGCCATCACCTGGCTAGGGCCCTGGTCAGTACTGGAGTTTGGAGTCTGCTGTTACAGCCAACACTCTAGTAATGCCAGTGTGAAAGGAGTTCGCCTGACAGTCCAGAACCCTTTCTAAATGCTTTTCCCCGATTGGGCAGTGTGACCCGATTCTATCAGGTACATTTTTTATTATTCTTATTTTACACTTTAGAGCACAGAGTCAGTACAACAAAGGTTGTATCTAATCAATAAATATGACGTGCTTTGAGTAGTGAGGTCTTTTGGATATTGGGTAGTACTCTAAAATATATTTCTCCCACTCAAAATTCAGCATCAATGCAACTTCATCCCTGGAAATTTGTGGTGACAGTTAGGTTTGATGAAACATCTCTGAAGACTGTTGCATATATAAACAGAAAACGTTAGGGATAATCATTTTTATTAGTAGTAGAATTGGCCTGGAGCTGCGTTCAAGTTTCAATTCTGTTGCTTACTAATAAGGCCCTCAGCCTTTGTTTACTGATTGGTAAACTGATACGTGTTTGGGAACCATCTGGCATGGGACATGTGTCATAAATGCTCTCAAAAGTGATAGGTGTCAGATTATAGGCCTGTGAGATGTTTCAATAATAGTGCTTCCGTTGTGAGCGTGAGGTCCTGAGTTTGAGTGACAAACACCTACATCAAAAGCCATGTATGTCTGCATACGCCTACAACCTGGCATTGGGGTATAAAGACAGACAGCATCTGAGAGTTCCCTGGCCAGGCAGCCATGCCTAAACAGTTTACTTGGTTCACTGATGTAGCACAAATAATAACATTATCCCAGAACGAGTGAGAAACCCTTCTGCAAGGCTATAAGACAGTGCAATAGAGGAGGACATGCAAAGGCCTCCTCTAGCCTCTACATGTGTGAACATGGGTGCACACACTCACATACTCGTGGGCATGCGCCATACTCATACACATACTTCCACACATGCTATAAAATAAATGAGAGCTGTTGTTACCATTTTTCCTATTTCCTTACAGAGAAAGTGAGAGTATTGCTGAGAGAGGTCTTTTGTGAATTAACTTAGTAGAGTCCTGTATGGCCCCCTCTGTGTGTGCATGTGGCATAGGTTTTCAGGGTGTAGCAATCAGCATAGTGAGTTTATGTGTTGGAGAAGAGCACTCAGAACAGTGTGCCCAGTGTGTAGGAAGCTCTTAGATAGTGGCTTCTCTCCTTACCACCTGTGCGGTTTTGATGCAATCCTGTTCAGTCTAATATGCTATTCTGTCTCTGTTGCTACTCTTGTTGATTTATGGTTAGGGAGGTTAAATTAACTTTTTGATTTTTAATTCTTGACTAGGCATGCTTGGTGATGTGCTAACCCAGATCATCAGGATGGCGAGGAGTATGTGGTGGGGTCGTGTCCATATTGGTTTGAAGCATCTAGGGAGCACCCAGATCTCAGCCCTTGGGTGTGGAGGCTGCAGTGGGCTCTGGACAGTCATGTAGGAATCACTGGGATATGTGGGTTCTTTGAAAGCACTAAAGTGAAAATGGGACGCTGTACTGGAGCTTGAAAGAACACAGACATGCATGAGAGCTGAGTTTGTGGGTCACCCTGGCAATTCAGTGCCTTTCAGTTCTACAACAATGGCACAGTGCCCCTTTGTGAGTCCTTCACAATACTATGCTGACTGTGTTTCTTGGCCCCTTGCCCAGTGTTCCTTATATCTCCCTCAACACACTGGGTTTGCTCCCGGAGTGGCAGGTGCTTCCATGTCCTTAGGACCTCTTTTGCTTTACTTCCTAGACCTGAATGGTATTAGAAACACACCCCACCTTATGTTTTCTGTTAAGATGTTTTTCTCTGTCATTCAGCCTGTCTCAACTCTGCATGCAATGCCTATCACATCCATTACCTGGATACTTGTTGAGCAGTTTATAATGAGCAGATCTTGACTGCTTCCACAAGCTATTGTATCTTGACCTTGCTTTGTCTCTTCAGTTGTATCTGTTTGTTGTAGCATTAGGCTTCAGCAAGTGAATACATGAATGAGATGATGATAGTTGTAAGATGTGTGAATACGGATCATATTATCATTCTTGTGTATATTTATCTCTGATATCATCATGCTTCAAATTTATAAAAACAGACTAATATATATTTAGTTGTATGACCTTTCCTTTAGATACTGCAAAATGGCTTTTCTCAAATTAGTTACTGAATCAAAGAATTCAAAACAGCCTTTTCCAGATGATTTTTGTATCACCAAAGCATCCACACTGATGCTTTCAGTAGGCAGTGACTGTCAATCACACCTGAGTCCTGAACACTGGTCAGTGGACCAGAGATACCTCTGGCTCCAACAGCCTCCCTTCTGCCTTGCTGGGAGGAAGAAGTGACTATCATTTGGCAAAACTGGGCTAGGAAATGTTAGAGATGGCTTAGTAGAAAATGTGCTCCTGGGGGAGGGAGTGTCTGTTCTCTTTACCCGTGGAAGTTCATACATCCAACAGTAACACAAGTTGGATGCTGATTTCAAATATACAAGTTTTCTACAGAAATTACCAGGTGTGGGGCTGATCATCAGTGATTTCTGTGTGAAAAATGAAGCTCCATGGTTTATGCAAAACAAATGTGGCCAAAGAAACCAGACTTTCCTCCACACTGACATCCAAGGGGGAACATCAGCCTAGAAAAGAAAGGCAGGGGGAGCAACAATCTCGAGAGAAAGGTGGAGGAGCACCAGCTCAGAGGGAAAAGCTGGTTCTTGGTAGCATGTTTAGTTTTTTTTTTAGTTGTTAAAAAAAATTTCCACCTCCTCCCCATTTCCCATTTCCCTCCTCCTCCTCCCACACATCGTCCCCTCCCCCATTCCCCTTCCCCTCTCCCCCCTCCTCTCCCCCCCCCTCCCCCCCCATCCCCCCCCCCCCACACACACACACCCCAGCAGTCCAGATTCCCTGCCCTGCGGGAAGTTCAAGGTCCTCCCACTTCTATCCAGGTCCAGGAAGGTGAGCATCCAAACAGGCTAGGCTCCCACAAAGCCAGTTCATGTATTAGGATTGAAACCTAGTGCCATTGTCCTTGGCTTCTCATCAGCCTTCATTGTCCGCCATGTTTAGAGAGTCCGGTTTCATCCCATGCTTATTCAGTCTTAGTCCAGCTGGCCTTGGTGAGTTCCCAATAGATCCATTCCACTGTCACAGTGGGTGGGTGCACCCCTCGTGGTCCTGACTTCCTTGCTCATGTTCTCCCTCCTTCTGCTCCTCATTTGGATCTTAGGAGCCCAGTCCAGTGCTCCTATTTGGGTCTCTGTCTCTATCTCGATCCATCGCCAGATGAAGGTTCTCAGGTGATGTGCAAGATATTCATCAGTATGGCTATAGGATAGGATCATTTCAGATTCCCTCTCCTCAGTTGCCCAAGGTACTAGCTGGGGTCATCTCCCTGGACACCTGCGAGCCCCTCTAGAGTCAAGTCTCTTGCCAACCCTAAGATGGCTCCCTTAATTAGGATATATATTTCTCTGCTCCCATATCCACCCTTCCTTTATCCCAACCATCCCATTCCCCCAAGCTCCCCCCTCAGGCTGGCATGTTTAGTTTTTATGGAAAGAATGCCACAAGGCTAGTGTGTTCTAAGGGAACACACCCGCGTGTTTTATTATTAAAGCAGTCATGCCTCCATAAACCATATGGCAAAAAGATCATATTAGTTCACCAGGTAAGCTCTTATGTTCCTGCTAAAATTTTATTTGTGAGCTGAAAACATGACTTAATGGTTAAATACACTGGCTGCTCTTACAGAAGACCTGGGTTCAATTCCCAGTACCCGTATGGTGGTAGCTCATAGCCACCTATAACTCCAGTTCATGGGAATCTGATGCCTTCCTAGAACCCATACAGGTATTGGGCACATGAGTGGCAAACACATGCATTCAGGTAAATATTCATACAATATCTATCTATCTATCTATCTATCTATCTATCTATCTATCTATCTATCT
>JABTXL010000186.1:8389882-8411515 GCA_025134845.1 Neodon shergylaensis
TCCTTCCTTCCTTCCTTCCTTCCTTCCTTCCTTCCTTCCTTCCTTCCTTCCTTCCTTCCTTCCTTCCTATTTAAAGATACATCAGTCACCTAGGTTTTGCCTTTTCTAGGAAAGCATCTACAACTTTTTGCTTCTCAAATCTTTTCAAGCTTCCTCAGTATCTGTTCTCCTAATTAATAATTCTTATAAATGCAGATTTAACTTGAGTAGTGAAAGAAAACATGGATTTCATCTCAGAATTTATTCCTTCAGTTATGGCCCAACTAACAGAAAAAAAAAAAAAACTAAGCTAGAACTTCTCATTCTTAATGGATTCTATTTATTTATCCCTGTCTTTTCCTTCCTTTATATTAACTTCATGCAGCCATGTTGCTCAGTGGAAGCTAAACATTGTCACATAACAGTCACAGTTAAGCTGTACCTGTCCAGCACTGTCCCTGCCTAGGTTTTTACTGATTATGATAATAGAAACTTACAGTTGTCAATATGTAGTTTGATTTCTTATGATCCATGATACTTCTGTATCTAATTGCTTGGCCTCTGCCAGTGCTACCCCTCTAAGCTATAGGCTTGATACACAGAATTGATCATCTTTGCCTAATTCATAGGCCATTATATTAAAGCTCAGCGTTCCATCATTTCATCAGTCAAACTCCTTGGATTAGAGACACCCAGTCAACTCACATCTTTGCCTATGACATCGTGTTGAAAAGCACAGTTTTAAATACCAGGCACTGCTCCTAGATATGGTTTCCAGAGCTGCTAGAGAAATCAGTAATATTTTAATTACCCTTGATAAACTATGCAAGCTGCCTGTGTTCTGATGGTCTTCCTTTTCAAAGGAGATGTCTTCTTTGATGATGCTGGAAAACACTCTATAAAACAGACATCTCAGCATTATGCCTGGCATGCAGTAATTTCTCATCTGATTGATCTTTATTGCCACATCTACCTGCTGAAGTTCAGGACCATGGCAGGAGCCTCACCTAATTGGCAAATTGTTCTGAGTTAGCTCCTTAGATGTCTAGTTAAATAAGTGCTCGTTCCACTAAAATTATTAATTTAAAATAACTTCTTAGATTCCGTAATTACCTCCTCTATGTTAATAGATGTTTTCACTTTTTCACTCTGCTCTTTGTTTTCATGCTGTAGGCTAATAAAATACTCTTGGGAGCATCCATCAGTGACCGCCAGTTGTCTTGACTTTCACATATTTATAAACTTTGTATCTATGCATTTCTATGTATGTATGTACATATGTATGTATGTATCTATATATCTATCTATAGATAAACAAAATCTTGTTGGATTTAGGAATTCAGAAATGTATTAATAAAAATACAAGAATTGCCAATATTTCCCAGGTAGAAATAATTTATTAGAATTTTGACATGATTCTAATATTTTTCCATTTATTTGAAAGAATTATTTCTAGTGGCCATATTAACTGGCAAACAAATAAACATGCCCCCATTCATTTAGGGATTCCTGTAGAAATAGGAGCTGCGGGCCACTTACCACCACCCAGCTAGCTTTACCCAAAATAATTACACAGAAACTGTAATTTTTTAAACACTACTTGGCCCATTAGTTTCAGCCTCTTATAGAATAATTCTCACATCTTGCTTCAATCCATATTTAGTAATCTGTGCAGCACCAAGAGGTGGTGGCTTACCAGGAAAGATCTTAACCTGCGTCCATCTCGGAGAGGAGAGCTATAGCGTCTGCCTCCCTGCCTTTTTTCTCCCAGCATTTGTTCTGTCTTTCCTGCCCACCTATGTTCTGATCTATCAGGCCAAGCAGTTTTCTTTATTAATTAACCAATGAAATAACAGATAGATAGAAGATCCACCTACATCAGATTCCCTCTTAGGGAATAGGTGTCAGCATAATCACTGTTATATGTGACACAGTGTAGGGAAGTTATAGGGCCAAAATCAAACTAGATGAAAAATAAGGTCACAAAACTTTTTTGTGTATCCAGGCCGTGTGCTGAAAAAAGGGTGGGGAAGGGGTCAAGGCTCACCTCTTTGGATTGGATGTGTGCACCCAGGGAGTGAAAGAACTGAAAATTAGTAGTCCCTTGAGTATGGTGTCCTCTTTTCCGTGCATTTTTTGCCTGGCTGTTTTCTTCAAATTTAGCATGAGATTTCTGAGCCAAAGACTAAAACATATATTCCCAAACTAGACTGAATTCTATAATTGTCCCAGAGTCTTGTTCCTTCGCTATTAAAGTATGAGTTTAGAAACTTGCAAAAGTCTCTGTGTAGTTAAAATGAGGTTACAACTGACCTTAAGATAGAAAAATTGGCTTGGTTTATCTAGCTGGACAAAATATATCATATGAACCCTTAAAAACAACATAAAAGGGCAGAAAAGTGAGTCGGGGAGATATTGCAGATAATGGAAGCAGGAGAGCTTGCTGAAGTCAAGTGTAGGAAGAACTCCCATTGCCTACTTAAAGATAAAGGAAGGAATCCCAGTGGGGATCTCTAGAAGCATGGAACAAGTTCAGCCTTTGTCCCACAGGAAATGGGCTCATAAATGCAGGGAACTCAGTTCTGTGTTCTACCAGATTGAGCTGAAGAGCAGCTCCATCCCCAAAGTCATCAGAAAGGAGAAAAGCTTTTCTACCTTCTTTCTAGCTATGTTAACCATCTACCAGGAAAATCACCGAAGGCCTGCACCTCATTGAACAGTGTGGCTGTGAAGTGGCGAGTGGGTGTCACTTTAATATACTGAATCCACGCTGTTAGAGAAATAACAGAGAACCAAGGCATCAGTCATTCTAAGCACAACTTCTATTCATTTGTCACACTCTCAAAAATGTGTCTCCCCCTCCCTCCCTCCTTCCCTCAGTCCCTCTCTTCCTCCTCCCTCCCTCCCACCTACCTTCCTTTTTTCCCTCCTTTTTTTTTGTAACTTCATATGTCCTTTGAAATGTATACATGCTGCCTTTTGAGAAAGCTTTCCTTGGTCAGTGTGTTTGTAATGCTTTTACTTGCTGTGATCTCTGCCTACCTCTTCTGTGAGCTGTTTTACTAGGAATCATTGGCTTGCTTTTCTGTATTCCTCATCAGCCTTAAATGCCTTTTGATGAAGGCTTGAGTCTTGTCTGACTTTGCATTTTAGTAACTATTATGAATTACTCAGAACTAGGAGGCTCTCAAAGTATAATTGCTGAAATGATAGCTGGACAATAATTACTCCTGTGCTAAGTTTAATGTGCCGGACCAAAATATCCGATCACAATGATTGGATAATTATGTCTGTCTACTTGTAGAAGATTGCAGTGATGAAACAGTCTCAGTTTTCAGCTTTTTAAGGTAAAATATATATCACACTTTGCCACTTGTTATTCATAGCTTCTAGAGAAAGCTAGTTCATAAAGGCGGAAGAGAGAAGCAAATTACCAACAACAGAGAAACAGAGCAACACCTTTGCTGAGAAGACTCCGGTGCTCAAGGAAAGCATCTGCCACACATTCATGTTGTATAAATATAACTTAAATTATATTTTACTAGCTAGGAAATTGTTCTTATTATATAACATATGCCTCAGTGTTGATTTCTTCCTGTGCCTTGATGCACCAATGTGGTGCTGTTCCCATTGCGAATCACTAACTGGACTCAATAGGTCACTTGGGAAAAATAAGAATCCCAGCACTCAGCGGTAAGTCTGTCTGCATGGTCTGTGTATTGAGTTCCAGGCTCGACTTAGACACGCAGACAGACAGGCATACAAACAAATAGTCTAATAATAAATAAAGAATACAAGTTGGGGAGGGGGACATTTAAAAGCAGGGTTTGGCAGAAGCGGGGGCTTCCTTCTGAATGAAATCACAGACTTGGGTTGTTTAGTGTTTAACGTACTTATTTTTTGACATGACACACAGTAAAAAATAACTGTAGTTATATCTAAAGATATAAAAGGTCTGTGTATAATTTCCTGTTCAGACTCATACCCACCTAATATCACACACACACACACACACACACACACACACACACACAGTTTGAGTATTTACATATACGTGTATACAAATCTTCCTACATTTTCAGTGTTATTTTTAATGTCATGTTCACATGCTATCTTCCACCTAATGGAATATAAGGTAATGCTTTCTAAGTAGGCCACCCAAATGCTCTGCAGCAATCTGACTCAGCATGTAATATACACCCAATATAAATGCCTGACAATGTTAACAAGTAGCATGCAGCAGCGTGATTGGCAGACAATTTGACTAGATTCTCTGACAAAACTCCACTTCCAGGGAACGGGCCTTTGGGAGTCTAGATAATGCAGTGTGGTTAGCATTTTGGCATGTGCTCTTGCCGTGACCCTGGGGAGATCTGCTACCAGTGGTGACAGCGGAGTGGTTAGGCTCCCATTGACTTGTCTTTCCAGGGAAGCTCACACCTTCATAAAAGCAATCAAAACAGTCCCTGTTCCTCCTGAGACCTAGGGATGGCAAACCAAGGATGGTTAGTCTAGTGAAGGAGTAACTGTTATCCTACAACCTTGCGAATTCTTTCTGAACTGTAAAGTGCACAGAGGAAGAGGAAGACAGGGAGGCGCGCGCATGCGCGCGCTCGTGTGTGTGTGTGTGTGTGTGTATAGCTTCCTTCCAAACATTTCCATGTACTACGTCACACCCAGCCAGCCTTCCTGTGAAATGTGGTAGGCAAAAATGAGAATGATTTGCTATTACAGTAGCCTAGTGTTATAAGGAGCTATGCATAATAATTTAGTGATATTGAGCACCGTGCTCAATATCAAATAATTTTGAGTGGCAAATTTATTGTTGTGTTTATTTCCTCTAAGATGAATTCTAACATGTCTGATAGAAATACTGGCTCAGTGGTCTTAGCTTGCAGCTTTACCGTGAAAGAAAATAAGAAGGGAGAAAATTATGAATTTGTATTTAAGGTAGGGGATAATGATGACATTAAAAGGGCGATGAGGCTCCCCAAGTATCCTTTCTTCGTGCTGCATTAAACTGTCAGTGCATGACAGACCGACTGGGTAGTGGTCCCCTGGTAAACAGTTGTTGTAGAATATTATTATTATTATTTCTTATTTCTTGATATTTATTTTTCTACATTTTTTTATGCTCCCCTCCCCTACCCCCTTCAATTCTCTCCCAAGGTCCCCATGCTCCCAATTTACTCAGATCTTGTCTTTTTCTACTTTCTACTTCCCATGTAGGTTAGATCTATGTAAGTCTCTCTTAGTGTCTGCATTATTGTCTAGGTTCTCTGGGATTGTGATTTGTAGGTTGGTTTTCTTTGTTTTATGTTTAAAAACCACCTATGAGTGAGTAATGTGATACTTGTCTTCCTGTGTCTGGGCTATCTCACTCAAAATAATGTTTTCTAGCTCCATCCATTTTCTTACAAAATTCAAGCTGTCATTATTTTTTCCCGCTGTGTAGTACTCCATTGTGTAAATATACCACATTTTCCTTATTTATTCTTCAGTCAAGGGGCATTTAGGTTGTTTCCAGGTTCTGGAAACAAAGCTGCTATGAACATACTTGAGCACACGTCCTTCCTCAAGACCCAATAATACCACTTTTGGGTGTAGAATATTATTTTAAGGTATGTTACATTTGTTTATGCCATGCAACATTATGATGCAAAGATGTGTTACATTCTTTTAGGTCGCATTTGTTTAACTCTGTGAAGCTGTGATTCTTTGCCTATCTAGAACACCTGATGGTCTAATAACGAACTGAATGGCCAATAGCAAGGCAGGAGAAAGGATAAGTGGGGCTGGCAGGCAGAGAGAATAAACAGGGGGAGAAATCTGGGAGGAAAGAAGGAAGGTGAGCAAGACAGAGAAAGGAGAAGAGAATGTCAGAGTCCAGCCACTCAGCCACACAGTCAGATAAGGAGTAAAAAGTAAAGAACAGTAGACAGAAATAGAGAAAGATAAAACTACAGAGGCAAAAGATAGACAGGATACTTTAAGTTAAGAAAAGCTGCCTAGAAACAAGGCAAGCTAAGGCCAAGCATTTATAAGAAAGATGAAGACTCTGTGTGTGAATTATTTGGGAGCGAGGTGGTGGGTCCCCCCAGCCCAAAAGCCAAAAGAGCAAGAAGAATAAATGACAGCAACAGCAACAACAACATTTTGGCGTTCCAACGTGGGGCTAGAGAAAAAGAAAATCCAGCAAGAGACAGGAATTGCCTAGGTCTAAGTAGGCCTTACTTACTTCTCGTGAGTGATGTGAAAAATGGGGGAATGCAGGAGCATGTGCATAATACCCTCACACTAAAGCTAGTGCAGTCTCTGTGTGTACGTCTTTATTTAGTTCTCAAAGCAAATACGAAATAATCAAAGGTTCCTAATACATAGTTTTTTGCAGAGATGGACATTACCTATGGATACTTCTTAATACTATTAAAAATACGTGTGTGTTTTTAATTATATCTAATCCAGATGGATAAATGTAATTAATGAAAATCAAAGTTATCAAAACCTTAATATTTTCATCTGTTGCTCTAATCTACATATTTATCAAAGAATTTTTTTATTTTACATTTTAAAGAGTATTTGATATTGTATATCAAAAGAAATTGGTCTTTGCATGTGGAGTTTCTCATGTTATACCCTTTGTAATGCTGTTAGTCTGATATTCCTTTGTTTATTTAATCATTCATCAAATATTCAAAAGTCCTTGGAGGCAAGGACCATATATTTTTAATGCTTGACACTTAGTAATGGTTTATGGATTAATAGTGTACACAAAGAAAGTGTGGATGAATTCAAATGACTAGGAGGAGATCTTTAAACCTGAGGAATTCATACATACAATGAGTATGCACAATTGTTTTGCACCGTGAGCTCTTAAGTACAACCAAACCAAACAGAAGCAGGCCCTTTGCAGGCAGAACGCTGTGTTCTCTCATTGGAGATCGATTGGCCATCAGCGTTTGTTTTCTTAGGTGCCTGCTTCATGGAGGGGCAGGGGCAGTACACACATATCGAGCTATGAGACCCTCCATAGCATCCTAACTGACTCAGGGAGCCCTCAGTAATTCACTTACCATTGATCTGTCTAGCCACTACCTCCAAGGAAGAATCAATGTGGCTGGCTTTCTATTTCATGATGCAGTTGATAAAATTAAATCCTCTTCAGGTAAATTTAAGAATGGACTAAGGGAATCTAACCTGTTATATGGGACAAGATGTACATAGAGTTTTTTCTGAAATATATGTAAGGGTAGGTTAGGAAATACTGTTGGTGCCTGAATACATCTCAGTAAGAGAGGAAGGCAAACAGCAGACCTTCCAGTCCATACACAGACCTGTGAGATGCTTACCTCAAAGTATCCGAAATTATTTATTCCTGAGTCGGGCTTCATTTAGACCTCTATTTTTCTGTCACTAACTTTTGCTCATCTCCACTTGAATGTCCAATAAGTGGTTTTAATTTTGGAATTCTGCTTACTTCACTCCCGATAAACACTCATCTTTCCCCACCCTTATTATTTTCAGGTGTTGGTCTTTGCTTTTTGTACATTTAAATGCGTGCCTGTTTTAAGGCCCTGACAGTGATAGAGATAGAACTGGAGAGTATCGTCAGACTCTTGCGGGTTCTAGAGCAAATCAGCAGAAATGATGCCTGTCTGGACAGCTAGAGAGGCAGGTGGCAGATCGGTCAGTTCTTGACTTTGTCTGCAGAAGTGATGCAGAGAGAAGACCAATAGACTCTTGTGCAAATGTCCTTGCTTCTGCTCTTCTGTATTTCATGCACAGCATCCCCCATCTGCTATCTTTTGCTGAACCATCATCTTCTGAGTGAATCCTGTGCTCACCACCCCAAACAAGCCCCAGCAATCCCGGTCTGTAGGACCACTCCCTTCTATGCCATGTTCATGGTTCCTGCACCACCTGCTGCTCTATTGCCATATAACTCACCTTGTCTATCATTAAAGATTTATGTCTATATAAAAATACTCAGTGGAAGTTTTTATGTTTTCAGTGTTATTGCCCAAACATCTAGAGGAGTGCTGTACCATATCGTTAATTTGTAATAAGCATTTTAGAATGTATCCATTCATACTTCCAGAAGGAGAATATGTAAAGATACATGAGAATGGGTTTGATTACCTAGAGACGCTAAACAAATGTCACCTTTTTTTTTCCTTACAGTAGAAGAATACTCTGGGAACTAAAGATATTTACCTTAAACTTGGATTATTATCAGCGTGGAATTTATTAACATACTGTACTGTACAAAGAAAAAACATGGGAAAGGGACATTTAGGGAGGGGCCCTCAGGTCAGAGAAAGGTCAGATAAGGAATGGGGTGAAAAGGGATAGAATATATTATATCCATATATAAAATTGTCAGTGAACAAATTTAATTAATAATAGATGACAGAATGCTATTCCTGAAACAAAAAGTAAAATAAGAGTTTTGCTTTCCAACTCCCTGAGAATGAAAGAAAAATGTCAATCTCCTGTAATGCTTAAATATATTCCATGTAAATGGAAAATTTGAAAATGTCAGTCAATGGACTTCATAGTACAGAGCCATTAGGCTCCGCCCAGCAGGTGGGGGCCTGCACTGGAGACTTGGCGATGTATTTCTTGCTTTGTCTTCATCTTTCAGTGCTTCTTATCCGCTCATAGGTTTTCTTGTTTGTTCTGCTTATTTATTTGAGGGAATTGACATTTTGAAAATGCAAGTAAGGGGAGAAACTGGGAGGGGATCGGAGAAAAATGTAGAGATCAATAAAAATCAATAAAAAAGAAAAGAAAACGTAAGTATAGGAAAGAGAAGAGAAATGGTAAAATGCCCTAGTTTGAGTGCAAAGAAACGGGACTGTGCTCTGACAAATCTCAATACGTCTCTGTGCTTGTGTTTGTACTTATGGTGTAAAAATCTTGAGTGACGCTGTGGCTGTGACTGTACATGAAAGGGTGCTTTGACAATTATCATGTACTTAATATGGATAAACATCAGTGAGAGAATAGATGTAGTAAAGTACTTTTACCAAATGTCTGAAGTTAGAAAGCAGATCCTTAATTTGAAAGTAAATTATTATGTCACAATAATCTGTGAAAATGTTATGGAATAGACACGCGGTGTGTTGGGTGAGTGATGTGTTTTAGAGGCCAGCATGGTTCCATTTAATCTCTGCCCCAACTGTCTTCCACTATGACCTTCACCAGCTTTCAGGTCTCTCTGTGCAATGTGATTGTCTTCCATGAAATGGGGACACGGTAATGCCTAGATGAGGTAGAAATGCCTGTTAATTGGAGGTCAGTAGCAGGTTGGGTGCCCAGGAGCATGAAGCCAAAGTCTGACCAGCTCTTTCCCTACATTAGAGAAATAAAAGCAGTGATCTGATGTGTGTGGGGATGCAAGGCGCTTCTCAAATATTCCCAGATTATGGCCGGAGAATCTCTGGGGACATTTGCCTGTGAACCTCTGAAAATAAAGATATTATTGAATATCTTTATTCTTGCTAGTTCCTTCTAGACATTAATCATGTCTTTCTGATTAATGATGAGGACTGGAATTCTTTGTGAAAACACCCCATTCTCTGTAATGATAAATCAGGAGTAAGAAAAAGTGTGAGGAAAAGCTGGCCTGGTCCTGGGAATGTGGTGGGTTTAGATAACCCTGGAGAAAAGCAGTGAAAATAACCTCTTAATACACACTATATCTGAAACAGCCTTTTTATATGTTTTGTTATTCATGGATACTTATGTTTCATATAAACATTTTATACGAGTATATCATATCATTTTACCATGCACACCCCAACACCTCTTTCCCACCCTCAGCCGTTACATGTTATCCCCATGTTCCCACAGACAGTATCATTTCTACTTTCATGACCTATACACACAATTATTTTCTTATTACAAGATAAGAGAAGTGAGGTATTTGCTGGAGCCTGTTGCGTTTTTCTTATAATGATTGCCAGTTGCATTTGTGTTCTTACGAAGAACTTAGTTTCATTCTATTTTTTCTTTTTACTGAAAGCAGATTTTTTTTCTTTCATAATATGTCCTGATTATGGCCTTCCCTCCCTCTGCTCTCCTCAGTTTCTCTCCACTTTCATTCCCATCCAGATCCACTCCTTTCTGTCTCTCAAGAGAAAAGAACAGGCTTCTAAGAGGCACTATTAAAATATAACAAAATAAAATGTAAGATAAAAACTACCCCATCAAAGTTTGACAAGATAAACTGTAGAATGAAAAGAGCCCGAAAGAAATCACAAGAGTCAGAGACCCACACATTTACACTGAAGGAATCCCATAGAAACACTAAACTGGAAGGCATACTATATATGAAAAAGACCTGGTACAGACCCACGTAGGTCCTATGCATGCTGACTTAATTTCTGTGAGTTCATATGAGCTTTGCTCATATTGATTTATTGAGCCGTTTTTTTTCTTGGGGTCATCCATTTCCTTTGGCTCTTATACTGTTTTCACTTCCTCTTTCATGGGATTCCCTGATCTCTGAGAGAAGGAATTTGATGGAGACATCCCATTTAGGTCTGAGTGTCCCAAGCTCTGTTGTCTGTCTGTCTGTTTCTCTCTTTTTCTCTGTCTTTTACTCTCTGTCTTCCTGAGTGTATGTATGTATAATACCTGGCTGTGGGTCTTTCTTTTCGTTCCCATCTATGGCAGGAGGAAGCTTCTCTGATGATGGCTGACCAGGACACTGATCTATGTGCATAGCAGAATATCATTAGGAGTCATTTTATCACTATTTTTTAAAGACCAGTAGTATGCGGTTTTCTGTAGGTCCCTGTGCTGTGTAGTCTCTAGCTCTTGGTCACCCAGGCAGTGTCGGATATGATTCCATTGTGTGGCCTTATGTCCACATAAGGTTATTGGTGGTTTTATGGCTGAATAAACCCCATTATGTGATTATACCACATTGTTCTTATTCAGTCATCCAATGAAGACTTAATGTTGCAAAAGAGTTGCATGTTTCTCTGCAGTGTGTTGAGCTAAAATTTTTCAGATATGTACCCAAGAGTGATGGTGTTCCTAGTATTAGGGCTTTTTTTTTTAAGGATCCACCATAATATATTTACATATATTAGCTTTGTGTAAGAGCTTCCTTTCTCCCACAAAGTGCCCAATTTGTTATCTGATTACATAGTAATAATGATTCAGACTGGGGAGAGATGGCGTTGAAAGTTCATTTAATTTGGACTTCCCTGGTAAATAATATTGTTCAACATTTCCAAAAGACCATTGGCCATTTGTTCTATGTCTACTGAGAATCATGGGTTTATTTCATAATCTATGTACTGGATTGTTTGGGTTGCTTGTCTTTAGTCCCTTGAGGCCATTTTTAAAAATATTTTCTAACTATTAATCCTTTGACAGATATAGCTACAAAGATACTTTCCCATTCTGTAGGTTGTCAGTTAACTCAGTGAATCATTTCCTTTTCTATGCAGAAGTTCTTAATTTCACAGAGTTCAATTTGTCAATACTTAGTTTAATCTCCTGAACTTCTGGAATCCTCTTCACAGAGTCCTTGTCTGTGCTCAAATATTGAAATTTTTTTCTTTTCATTTTCCTTTAATAGTTTCGGAGTTTCAGGTCTTACATTAGGGTCTATTTTGAATTGTGTTTAGGGTGAGAGATAAGAATCTGATTTTATTCCTGTATGTATTTTATACAAGGTTTTATTGATACCAGTTTTTATTTATGTTTTTACTTTTATGTTTAGATCAGTTTCCACACAGTATTTGTTGAAGAGGCTGTCATGCACAGTTTTGGCATCTTTGTCAAAAATTAGATGACTGTAGCTGCATGGGTTTATTTTGGGTGCTTTATTCTATTATATTCATCTATGTGTCTGTTTTTGCACCAGTACCATGCTATTTCAATCACTCTGGCTCTGTTGTATAATTAGAAGTCAGACATTATGATGCCTCCATTGATTTTCCATTTTCTAAGGATTTATTTGGATATTTTGTGTCTTCTTTATTTCTTGCTTGAATTTCTCTCCTTGATACTTTGTCTTTGCTTTTAGTTTGTTTGTTGATGCAGAATATCATACAACCCATGCTTGCCTAAAATTTACTATGTAGCCAAGGATGACCTGTAACTTCTGACTCTCCAGTCTCTACCCTCCAAGTGTGGGTATCTTTATTATGATTTACTGGAAATTGAACCCAGGACTTGGTGCATGCTAGCTAGGTACTCTACCTGCTGAAGCACATTCCTAGCCTTTGTATCCTTTTTGTTTCTTTTCTTGACTTATTGTTCCAGCTCTGAAGTCCACTCTGCATTGGGTAAGAGTGGCAGAAATGTTGTCTCCTTCCTGATTTTGTGGAACTGCTCTACATTTTTTCCTGTTTGGTATAGTGTTGGCTATAGGGTTGTTGTATATTGTCTTTATTTTGCTGAGATTAGCTTCTTTTTAGTTATTTCAGGATTTTTATCATAAGGAAGGTTAGACTTTATCAGAGACCTTCTCCAGCTTTAGCAGTCTAATCCCAGGTTTCTGTGTTAGAGACTATATATGTGATATATGGCATTTACTAACTTGCATTTGTTGGCCCATCTCTGCATCTCTAGAATGAAGCCAACTTGGTTATTGTGAATTGGGCATGCCAGCATTTTATTGCGAATTTTTGCACCCACGTTTATCAGAGATGCTGGGCTATAGCTTTCTTTTGTTGCTGATGTAGCTTTGCCAGGTTTGGGTACCAGAGTCATAGTAGCTCCTTGAGTTTTCATTTTTGAGCATCAATGTACCGATGAACTGGAGACATGAGATACAGCTGAGTTGTAGAATACTTGCCTATCAGGGCAACACTCTAGACTCTGTTCCCATGCTTGAGAGAAACATTTTAGGACACAAAGAGGAAAGAGATATCTTGATTGATGGATCCATGATGGGGAAACCTGACACTAGGGAAAATCTCAGGAATCCATAAAAATAACCCCAGCCAAGACTCTAAGCAATAGTAGAGAGGGTATCTGAGCTTGCCTTCCCCTGTAATTAGATTGATGACTACCTTAATTGTCAACATAGAACCTTCATCCAGCAAATGATGGAAGTAGATGTAGAGATCCACAGCTATAACACTAGACTGAGCTCCCAGAGTTCAACTGAAGAGAGGGAGGAGCAATAATATGAGTGGAGAGGTCAAGACCATGATAGGGATACCCACAGAGTAGCTGAACTGAGTTATATGGTGCTCACTGACTCTAGATTGATAGTGGGGAACCTTCATAGGACCAAACTAGGCCCTCTGAATGTGGATGACAGTTGTGTAGGGCTGGGACAGTCGAGAGTGGAACCAGGCTTTATCCCTAGTGCTTGAACTGGCTTTTTGGTGACCCATTTCTTTGGATGGATACCTTGCTCAGCCTGGATATATGTCTCAAAGTTATGTGCCAGACTTTGTTGAGTCCCCATGGGAAGTCTCACCCTCTCTGAGGAGTGGATGGGGGTGGGATGGGTGAAAGGTGGGAGGAACAGGAGAAGGAAAGGGAGAGGGAACTGGGATTGGTATGTAAAATAAGAACAGTTTGTTTTTAAAATTAAATGAAACTACAATAAATAAATAAGTGAAACAAAGAAATCAGTATTTAAAAATATAAAAGATATATAAACTCATGGAGACAGAACACTCTATGGGATGATGACTAGGTCATCAAAGACTTTAGGAGGGAATTTCAACAAGTTCATAGTAGAACCTATGGAATACAAAGAAGCAAATCTAAGGGGGAGTTCATTAGCTATAAATACCTACATCAAAATATTTAAGGGAATTAAATTATGGCATTTCTCAGGGCCCTAGGAAAACAAGAATAAACCAACCCCAAATCATTAGATGGAATAGAATAATAAAGATCAGGGAAGAAATCAGTGAAATTGGAATGAAAAGAACATATACAGAGAATTATTGCAACAAAGACCTGGTTCTTTGAAAACTAAGAGAATGACAAGCTGCAGGACCAAAGAACAAAAGAGAAGATCAGAATTGATAATTTAAAAAGTAAAAAGGAAGACGTTATATTAGTTCTCAATGAGGCTCAGAAAGACTTCTGGGATATACTTAGAAGAGCTACATTCCAAGAAAATAAAAAATCTAAAATAAATGGATAAATATACAGACATGTGTGACCTTTGAATGTTAAGCCAAGAACATACAAGCAGGGAGTGGAGTGATGGCTCCATCATTAGGAGCCCAGGTCCTCTTCCATGGGACCAGATTTTATACCAGCACCCATACTAGTTCTGTTAAAATACCATTTATTTAGATAGATTTATACAAAGCAAAATAAAGACTTTGCAAATAAATAAGCATTTTAGGATTATAGATAGTTAACATACATCGAAGACATAAACTTTTTAAATTTGTAGATATCACAGTTTCAAAACTTATAAAGAATAGATTCAATGGTGATTATGATATTAAAGAAAACAAACACTGAAAGTTAACGATATAAGCCTCCAATATTTAAAACTTAAAAAGAAGACCTGGGATTAGAGCTTAGGAGGTTCCCCTAGCATGTGCCAATGGCAAGAGAAAGATGAAAGGAAATGCAGAAAAAGATAAATCAGGAAAAAGAAGCAGGAAATCAGTCAAAAAGAGTGGAAAACAAGATGATGTGATCAGAAATTAATAGGATAAAAACAAGCGCACTACAGAGAGGATTAAAACCATCGAAGACTTATTTGTTGAAAAATCAAATAAAATTCAAAATATACTTATAAGATTCAGATTTTAAGAAAAACTCCAAACCACATAAAAATGAAACTTTAATTCAGCCGTAGATATGAAGAGAGATCAAGGTTGTAACCATTTGGTTCAGTGCAGCCAGATCTGAGAGAAACTGGAATGAAGAATAAGAAGAGGTGCAGGGGAATTAGTATTGCTTTTACTTAAGTGTGAATGTGCTGTCTGTAAGTGAGCAATGCACTTTATTGCACTTTGTGAGCACAGCTGTGTAGAGCAAAACCACAGTAACCAAAAAGGAAGTGAGGATGAGAAGTACACTCTTCAGAATGGTTATGTCTTGGGTTCATACGGGAAAGTTTGGGGAAAAGGAGACGAAGGAGTTTGTTTTGTGGCATCGTATTCTTTGGTAAGTGGTAGAAACAGGCTTTCTCTCCATTTTAATTCTTGGCTGTAATGTATACTTACCTATAATTTTAAGCAATCTTTGTGAATGCTTGCATATGCACCCAATGTCTTAGCAAAATCACAGAAAATGACTCAGCGTCTTAAGTCACTTTCACTAGGTTCTGTATAGATTTCCCCTAAAACCTGTATTTCCTTATTTGAGAGCAAAAGAATTGGCTTCAGTTTTAAATACCAAATGCTTATGAATTGGGTTCCTAATTACAGTTGCTTTGAGGTAATTATTTTCTGCTTTCTAAGCTTGAAGCTTGTGGTGAGTTTCTTCAAACACTGTCGCGTCGTCATGACACATCAATTCTGAAGACACAGATCAGTACTCATTTTAACTTTTTAGCAACACTTCACTGTCACCATCCTGCATAATGTCTGACTCTACGGTCAAGCTGCAAGATGGTCAATAAGAGAGTGGCAGGATTCATAGCCCAGGCTATGACAACTCTTTAGACTAGCCTTTAGACTAGAATGCTTTGAACATCACATATAGAAAACAGTGGAGAGGTTAGGCTTTTAACATGGGATTAGTTATCAATCTGAGATATTTTGCTCTTCTGTGATTTAGGGCTTCTTTGTGGATATTGGTTTTTATAATGGGATATCTGAAATATCCATTATTTCTCTTCCTGTAATTTCTCCACTTATATACACAGTTACAAAGCCATCGTGTTGTGTATTACATTAGCTATGATAGCAAAGCGGATCAGGTATGCACACAGTAACCTAACTCTTTCTTTGAGCCAACAGTGAAAAAATAAATGCCCAACCCTGTACTGTTGGGCTATTGTTGTTTCACAGTATAGTCAGCAATGAGAAACAGCATGCCCAAGGATGGAGTCAGAGTTTTTGTCTGTGGCTTCTTGCTCAGGAACCAGTAATCATTCTCCTTTGCCCTATTTATTGCAAATTATAACTCACTGTTGTAGGAAGCAAATTGTACCATATCATATTTATTTTTGAAACTCTGCACAACTTGTACAGGAAGGGATTTTTTTGATTATGTTTATTTCTGTTTCCCAGTAATTCAGGTGTCTTTCTCCAAATGATTCGATATTCTGAGATGTGCCCAATTTCTTTACTTAATAATAAAACAGTCCGGGACTCATTGTAAATCAGTAGGGATTCAGCAATACGGTGAAATACATCACCAAGGTAGCATAGGCTATCATTGGAGATAATAAGCAAGCACATTAATATTCATGCCTTGTGAAATCCTCGCCATGTTTCTGAAAAGCTGGGGCATGCGTTCCAGGTTTAATGTTCACCAACAGATGTTTGCCAAGGAGTTTTTAGATATTTCTTGTGGTAATTCATTCATGACATCAGTGTACATGGGGGAGACTTCCATCCATGGTTTCTAGTTACTTAATTGTGTACTCAGCTGATGTTTCTCAGTGAATACCCATAATCCTTTCTGCTTAGACCTTAGGCCTTGGGTCTCTCTTTGTCTCAACTGGAGATGCTGCTGAGTAAGGCTTTTAATGTATATGTGTCCTTGTGAATGAGATGAAGTTAGGGAGGCACACAACACACACACACACATTTGTGTTGTTCTGCAGAGTGCAGAATTTTCCTAGAGCCTAAGAAATTCAAGTTAGACATTGCAACATAACATGACCTAAGTTAGGCCCCTGTGGAAGCCATACTGTGCTCCCATGGATGTGGAGATGCCAACAAAACAGAGCCATTCAGCACAGGGGTGCACAGACTGAACACTTACAGTGTCAGAGACCACAGTTTGCTATAACCCCCACTCTGCTTCCCAGAGCTGGTACTTAAAAATACCACGAATATGGCACACAGAAGTGTATTACAGTTATCTTTAAATATATGACTAGTGAAAGATGGGGGATATATAGTCAAGGTTCCAAAGAAGTAGAATCTTTGTCAACTGAAAAAACCAATGCAAACATGATTTAAAGTGAAAGAGATAATAATTCTAAATTGCAGAATTGATTATAGTATCCAAAAAGTGTGTGTGTGTGTGTGTGTATGTGTGTATGTGTGTGTGTGTGTGTGTAGTTGTCCAAGATTTCAGAGATAGGTGAGGTGGAAGATCAAGCAATAGATGTAGATGGTAAACCAAAAATGAAATGTTCAAGAGAAAAGACTGGGCTGGCAAGAAAGCTTAGTGGGTCAAGCACCTTCCATCCAATCCTGATGACCTGAGCTCAGAACATAGAGAAATGTGCAAAAGAGAATCATCACAACAGAATTGTCCTCTGATGTGACTTCCCCTCATTTCACACCCCCGTACCCCCACACTCACACCCACCCATACCCACACCCACTCACTCTTCCCACACAGTTGGAGATTAAAATAGAGCTGGGAATAGAGCAAAATAGAGTGTCAAAGGACAAAAGTGGATTCCTATAGTTGTGAATCACACCCTGCCAAATATACAGTATGGATCATAGTTGAATGAGCAACACTGAAAGCTGAAGGGAAAGGACCCCAAAGACAGAGAACCAGCATGTTTGTAGTTGTTTCCCTAAAGGATAGGCACAAATAGAGCACAGAAGGAAAGAGACGTTACAGACATGATCTCCAAAGACCTAACAGAGCACAGCAGCTCTTAATACACCTTGAAAAAAATCTTCACACTCAAAATACAAAAGAAAGCATTTGAGCAAACAAGCGACACGAATAATTTAGCAGGAAAGATGAAAACAGTAATCCAGTTTCCTTTTCTTCTTTCTTTCTGGTGTACCTTAACAATGACCCAATAGTGAAGCAATTGATGTCTTCTATTCCTAAAGACAATTCTGTGGCCCAGTTTTTCTCTCAGTCTCATGAAAATAAACATACCTGGAAGAATTATGCAGGAGGATCATGCATTCGATGCCAATATGGGCTATAGGGCATATTAATATTCCAGGCCAGCTTAAGAGCTGCATACTGAGACCCTGCCTCAAAAATATTTTGATACAAAGAAAAACAAAAAAGTGGGGAGAAAGACAGTAAACGGGTTGGTTGTGGCCTAGGTTTTTGAATGAGTCTTTGTGAAATCCCTCTTATAGGAGTACTCTAAGTAGTTCAGCCACTGCAAGCAGTAGACAGTCTTGAGATAAACGACAGTGAAGTCTTGTTGAGCTTGCTCACTTGTGGGTCAATGTGAAAGGAATGCAGAGTATAGAAAATTCCTAACGATATGGAAATGATGTTGGGAACAGAATAATAGTTTTTATTTTTCACCCTTTATGGCTAAGGGAAGATGATGTAATTTAATGATGATAATAGAGACACTAAATACTCAAAGAGTGAGGAAGTAAGACAAGTAAGATGGTTGGGAAGGTGCAAAGGGAGGGAAAAGCTGTAATTTCCACGGATACCTTGTAAGCTCAGAGACGGTCAATGAGGAATTGAGCTCATTTGGGAGAAAGGGCTTTGCCTTGACCCAAGAGTTAGTACAGCATTGAGAAGGTCAGATTGGAACCAAGGCTGGCAACTGTTGTGTGCACCAACACATTGGGCATGACCCAACTCTATCATTGCATCTCACTGATGTTTGTCTCTCTATGAGATCGAAGTGGAAACTATGAAGGTGCCATGACAATTAGTAAGCAAAGTACTCCCAACGGCTTATACCTCACTGAGTTCTGCAGCAAGCATGGTACATGCATGGTATCATCACTGTTTCTGCCATCACTAGGGCATCTTATCAAAGATGCCACTTTGTCCACATAAGACAGATTGTTTCTACAACCATTTGCTTGTATGCTTTGTATGTTTTTCCCTCCCAGACTGTACAATACACACGTCCTAAAGTGACTTACGTTCTCCTGAGAGACAATACATGATAAAGTTCTGTGTAAGTGCCAAATGGTGAGCTTCTGTGTCCTGTGCTGAGACATGGCTCATAGGAAAGGGAAGAGGGGCGTTATGAGACTCACACAGCTTAGAGAATCAGACCTGCATTTTCACATTCTACTCTCTGATTGGGAGAGAAACATCAGCAGTCATGCACTGCATTTATGCCACTCATTCATGCATCCTGTTCCACCACACACAGCATCATACTGTGTTCCCACCACACCGTGCTCTCCACATCCCCTCCACTCTCCCTTTCCTGCATCTTTCCCAATAAAGACTGCCCTTGACCAGCACCAGAAATAAATCTGATTTCTCTAATGTAGGAGGTAATTGGATTTTTTTTACTTATTGAATGCATCCCTTTAATGATTGTCCCAGTAACTGCCAATTTAGCTGTAAGTGACCTCTCATCGATCAGGTGATATGTCTTAAAATAAAGAGCAGGAACTGGGGTGAAAAAGACCAGCTATGTGACATCTAATTGTTTCTGAGCCCCCATATTATCATTTTACTGAGAAAATGCTTTGTCTTTGGATGTGGTTTTTGTAAAACAAGCTGTACAATAATTGGTTATCTAGCTGCAGATGACTGCTCTCTAGGAAATATGATAAGTATTTCTCAGAAATTGCTCTGGAGCAAAAAAAATGAAAATTGAATAAAACACAGCCAGTAATCATTTTATTACACGAAAATTCCTATTATCATGTATATTCTTCCAAGAACAGAAGACATATGAGTGAAACAAAGTAATGAAATGTTTTTCTTTAATCTGGTCAAACATGAAATCAAACATTGATGTTTTATAAATACTCAACACATGTCTTGTTCTCCAAAACAGTGATGAAAGGATATGGCTGAAATTGTCATCGCAGCTCTTTCTTAATGAAGTTCTCATTTGAGATTGTGTGTCTGAATATAGGGGATTTAAATTCCTTTATTTTGCCTACTTTTTGTGACAACACAATTCTTCCATTGCATACTTTTTATCTGTCTTTACCCTTTGAGTATGTCAATAAATACCTTGAATCTTTTTTTGAAGGAAATAATCTTGGTCATCACTGTTAGTAAAAAAATAAAAATTTGTATTTGTGAAGGGTCAGAACAAAACTAAGCAGATGATAAAATATTCAGGGTATTAGCTCCCTTTCAAAACCAGCAAGGACTGGGGAGATGGGTTGGTGGTTAAGAGTTCTGGCTGTTCTTCCAGATATCCCCAACACTGGTGTTGAGTGGCTCACAAGTGCCTGTAACTCTCACTTTAGTGAATCTGTTGCCGTTTTGTCCTCTGTGACACACAGACACCTACACACACACACACACACCTGCACACCTGGACAAACACTGCACACATGCACACTCAGCTGCATACATGCTGCACACACATAAAAACACAAATAAAGTAAATAAAATACGTATCTGTCCTTTTTGAATTATCACTACGAATTGCCCCACATGTACCAACAAAAGGAGAGAGAGTTTGAGGAACTGAGACTGTCCCACAGTTCTTTACTTCTTCTCACACCCTCTTTTACCATGATTCCTCGGTACTGGAGGGGGTGATCGAGGTGTCCCATTTGTAGTTTAACATTTAGCTGCCTCTTGTTGTCATCTCTTTGGTTATGAGTCTATGAAGTTACTGCTGCACAGAGAAGCTTGTCTGACCAAAACAGATAGCACAGGAGTATTTCTTAGTGGGTAATTCAACTTCTCCTTTACACAATGCATTATTCTCCATTCCATATCGAATCTCTTAATTTTGAATCTACATTGTGTGTGCTGGCTAGGAATATGTACATTTGACACAAGCTGAAGTCATCTGAGAGGATGGAATCTCAATTAAAAAGATGCCTCCATAAGATGGCACTGTAGACAAGACTGTAGGATTTTTTCTTAATTAGTGATTGGTGGGGGAGGGCCCAACTTATTTTGGGCATTGCCATCCCTGGGCTGGTGGTCTTGGTTCTATAAAAAAGCAGACTGAGCAAACCATGTGGAGCAAGCCAATGAGCAGCACCCCTCCATTGCCTCTGCATCAGCTCCTGCCTCCAGATTCCTGCTCTGCTTGAGTTCCTGTCTTGACTTCCTTTGATGATGAGCAGTGATATGGAAGAGTAAGCCAAACAAATCCTTCCCTCAAAGCTGCTTTCATCGTGATGTTTCATCAAAGCAGGAGTAATCTTGACTAAGACATTGTGTGTTTGAATTTCAGTATTATCAGCTAAAATCAAAACTAGTAGAATGATGTCTGTCTAATGGAAAATAAAATTTCTGGAAAAAGAAGAGGTTTCATATCCATATGTATATGTGCATATAAAACCATATTTTCCTTTCCAGGAAAAGCATTATCCACACCTATAGGCTTTTTAAATGTTCATATAGTGCACTATTAATGCCACATTGAACATTTGCAGAAAGCATTAATATGGCTAATGAGCAATTAACTTTGTCAATGGACCTTTAAAAATAAACACGTTTTGCCAGGTTGTGGTGGCGCATGCCTTTAATCCCAGTACTTGGTAGGTGGAGGCAGGTGGATCTCTGTGAGTTCAAGACCAGCCTGATCTACAAAAGCTAACTCCACGATAGCTAGGGCTGTTACACAGAAAAACTCTGTCTCAAAATAAATAAATAAATAAATAAATAAATAAATAAATAAATAAATAAATAAATAAA
>JABTXL010000186.1:8411525-8474748 GCA_025134845.1 Neodon shergylaensis
AAATAAATAAATAAATAAATAAATAAATAAATAAATAAATAAATAAAAACAAATAAATAAAACCCATGTATTTACTAATTCATTTTGTCACTTTTTTGTATAAGCATTTTGAACTGCTCTGTGGTGATTGTTAGACATTAGAAAGGACGCAAAGATAAATACTTACTGTGAGGGATATTGAAGGCTGATAGAAAGGAGAAGTGTGAAAATGGGAACCGAAATGTGGTGTGGTGTGAGTAGGTAAGTCAGCGAGTGTGAGCCCTCTGCACTAGCGCCAACGCTGGGGGCTGCATGAGGCAGCACAGCTGTGCCTGGGCTTCAGCAGAGGGGGCAGAATGAGGAAGGATGCTTGGGGAAGACGCAGAGTTGTAGGTGGGAGGGCACTGGCTCATGAGAATACACGCCTTGTAATCTGAGGGAAGTGCTGTCCCAGATTTATGGCAGGGAAGGCATGTCCTTTCGCTCATCTCTTATTTATTTACTACTTCAGGGGTGAGTGTGAGTCGGAAAAGCCACAGGCAGCAGAAAGGAAAAGGAAGAGAAAAAAATTGAATTAGGTTTTAGGCAAAATCATTTGGATTTGGGATTTCAAGGTTCTGTTTTTACTCTTATGATTTAGACACACTAAGGAGACATTACTAATCAAAGGTATCATCCTATTAAAGGTGGTATTCAAGTGAGAAGGGAGGGGGCCATGTGATTGAAGAGCACTGTATACCTGTGTAAAATGCAGACAGTATTTGCTAATCATTTTAATGAAACATAGTTCAATTGAAAGAACCCTGTATAATCTTAATTAACATTTGCAAACCAGCATCAGTACATCACACGCTGAGTAACTGCAAACACAGGCATCCAGCAGGGAAGGTCAAATGCACTCTTACGTTTCTGAGTCGAATGAAGCATATGCCTCTCATTTGTTTCTTCTCGTGTGCTCTGATGTTAAATATGTGCATATTCTGTTCTCAGTAGATTTAAATTTCATGCTTGCATTGAAATCTGAATTTGAGATTTCCTCAAGTGCTGAGCCAGCTCCTCCCTTTTCCAGGTCACCGATATGATGCTCCAGGACAAGCCCTACCCTGATTGGGGGAAATCGGCGAGAGCCTTCTGGAAGAAAGGCAACGTCAGGATCATTTTATTCTGGTAGGAAATTGCCTCAGTTATTTATTTGTTTCTGTATTATTTATTTTGCCCCACTCACTAAAGCACTTGAATTTTGTGTGCTTTTCATTAACTGTACAGAATTCTATTAGGAAGGCTCTGGGACCGCACTTAAGTCATTATCCTCTCTTACAGATTTATTGAGTTTATTGTTCATGAGTTCATTTGTAAGAAACATCATAGACAGCTTATACTGGTTTTTTGAAAACCTATTCTCTTTGGATGTATACCTTGCTCAGCCTAGATATAGTAAGGAGGGCCTTGGACTTTCCTCAAAACAATGTGCCTTACCCTCTCTGAGGAGTGAATGTGGGGTGAAAGGGGGTGGGTGGAAAGAATGGGAAGGAGGGAGGGAGGGAGGGGGAACTGGCCTTCATTTTGATTTGACTATGCTTTGGCTGCTGGATTTGTGGATAGGTATTGTTTAAATTTGGTTTTGTAATGGAATATCTTGTTTTCTCCATTGATGGTGATTGAAAGCTTTGCTGAGTATAGTAGTCTTGGCCTTCATCTGTGCTCTCTTAGTGTCTGCATCACATCTGTCCAGGTCCTTCTGGCTTTCATGGTTTCCATTGAGAAGTCAGGTGTAATTCTGATAGTACTATCTTTATATGTTCTTTTGCAGCTCTTAATATTCTTTCTTTATTCTGTATGTTTTGCATTATGATTATTATGATGCAACAATGTTGTTTTTTATTTTCTGATCCACTCTATTTGGTGTTCTTTAAGCTTATTGTACCTTCATTGGGATATTCTTCTTTAGGTTGGGAAAGTTTTCTTCAATGATTTTGTTGAATATATTTTCTGTGCCTTTGAGCTGGGATTATTCTCCTTCTTTCTATCCCTATTATTCTTAAATTTGGTCATTTCATGATATTCCAGATTTCCTGGATGTTTTGTGTTAAGAATTTGTTGGATTTAATTTTTTCTTTGACCGATTAATCTATTTTCTCTATAGTATCTTCAACCCCTGAGATTCTTTCTTCCATCTCCTGTATTCTGTTTCCATGCCTCTGTAGTTCCTGTTCATTTACCCAGATTTTCCATAACCAAAATTTCCTCAGTTTATGTTTTCTTTATTGCCTCTATTTCAGACTTCAAGTCTTGAACTCTTTGCTTCACTTGTTTGTTTTTTCTTGGTTTTATTGAGTTTCTTTGAGAGATCTATTAATTTCTTCCAATTTCTGTTTGTGTTTTCCTCCATTTTTTAGGGGAGTTTTTCATTTCCTCTTTAAAGGTCTTCATAAAGTTACGTTTAAAATTATTTTCTTTTACTTTTTCTGGGTTAGGATGATCAAGTCTGCCTGTTGTGTAACCACTGAGTTCTGATGTTACCATGTTGCTTTTTATGTTGTTGGATGAATTCTTGCATTGGCACCTATATCCATCTCTTCCTTCAGTTGATACCAGTAGTGTCTTTGCATCTTAGTCCAATCCTTGTGATGATTGTCTGTATATTGGGAACTGTTTCTGGTCTTCTCTGTACTGTAACTGTGTCTCAGGGGTTTTGGAGCAGCCTACCTGCATGAGCTCTCCTGCTGGTTAGCTAGACAAGCCAAGGCAGGTGGGGGAGGGGCCTAGGGTTTTACCCCAGTATGGAGGGCCTAGAGAGTAGATTGTCCCACCAGGTGGCTGGTCTCTCACCTCTTGGTCCTCACTGTGTAGTGCCAGGCTGTGCTTCAGTATTCCACTGAGGTTGCAGAGGTTGTAGGGTTTGGGAGCAGGGTGGGACTTGTAACTTGCAGGGTCTGATGGTCAGGCTGAGGGTAATGGATCAGCCTACATGCAGGGAATTCTTTTCCTGGCTGGCTAGAGAAGCCGAGGCAGGTGGAGGAGCTAGATGTTAGTTTCACTTTACTTTTTAAAAATATGCTTGACAGAAATACATCTTCACATTGGACAGTGGTACAAAATGCTACAAAAATAATGATAATTATGTACTGGGAGAAAATAAACACTCAATGTAATTCTTTGCAATGTAGCACTGTTGTTAAGTATTGCTAGTGATATGTGGCATTTGGACTCAATTCTCAGCAAGTAAACAAGTGGGTTTATTAATAAGTGAGAGGAGTATGAGTCTGTAGCTGCTTGTTCACACTACGACTTCATGGGTCAAGCATGGCTTGTGTTTATGGTGCTTTTTATGTAAGCTCCTTATATAACTTGTTTGAGTATTATATAACAATGTAGCAAACACTTACTGAGGGTGTTCAGCCCCCGTGCAGCACCATGGACTGATTTGGTAGTCTGTACATTTGCTCATTTAATCCTGATAACCTTGGACAGTGGGTGCAGTTGTCACAGGTAGTCTCAAGGCCATTAGTCATTACAAATGACCACGTCTAAGAGAATTGATGTGCTTCTTTTCGAGTAATCATCTTCTTCAGCTATTTTACTACATAAGAATTTGAGATTATGAGGATCTTTCTACCTTATATAATTCTCTACAATAGTTTGAAGTGTTACAGTTTGAAAGGAGACAGACTCTAATATCAAAGATGCCTCTCTTAAAACAATCTTCATTTACTATGTATATACAGAGTGCACTGAGTCCAGTGATTTCACCAGGGTCAGGTATCAGGGCCAAGTGTTTCAGAGTTCCCCTGTATATAGAGATCTAAAGACCCTGTTATTCTTGTCATTAGCTATTTTTTCTTTGTTTTATTTTGGTTTGGTTTTGTGTGTGAGTGCATGGGTGGGGGGAGCATAGGCATGTGAGTATTGTGTGTACATATGTGTGCTTCTGGAGGCTAGAGGTAATACTGGGGACTTTCATCAATAGTTCTTAATCTATTCCTTTTTAAGAATTATTTTATTTGAAAATCTTATTTGTATGCATAATGTTTTGATGGAATCTTGCCTCCAGTCTGTCCCCCAAAAGCCCTCTTTCTGAACCCTTTCTCATCCAATTGTATTCTTCCAGACAGGAAACCTTACTGAACCCACAGCTCAACAGTTTAGCTGGCTAGCAAATCCTAGGGCTCTTGCCTCCCGATAGCTGGAACTACAGACATGCATCTCTATGTCCTGCTTTTATGTAGGTGCTACATATTGAACTCAGGTGTTTTTGTTTGTGCAGCAAACACTTTACCATCTCAGCCACCTCCTTAGCCCTGCCAGGGGTATTTGCAATTACAGTTTTTTCAGAGGAATGCATATCTGATTCTTCCTAAATCCTTCCTAAATGATCTTAATATCATTTTTCTTGAAAGTTTCTGCTCAAATCTATATACTGTCTATCTCTTTTATATAAAGACTTCATTTTAGTATAAGTGATGACACACTTCCAATGAATTAATCAAATGCATAGTTAATTGATTTAAAATAATAATTTAGTTATAGTTATTACCTAAAATACAATCTTATATGTAGACCAAATTAAAATTTAAACTTATTCATTGTTCATATAAATTATTAATATGTAGTATATTTGAGTGTGGTCTTTCCATGTAATTCAAAAGTTGTAATTCCAACCACCAAATATCAAACAATGAAAGAAACATTCCACTTTAAGATACTTTTCTATTTTATACATTTTGGTGTGGTTAGATTATCTTAACCATAGTATCTTGATTTTTTTTAAGCAAAATCTAATGCAAAGAATTGAACATGGAAATCATATGGAAAGCAAAGAAATTTTCTTTTGTGTTCATACAAGTCATGAAAAGGAACTGAGCTAGAATAAAGGGCATTTGGTTTTCTTCTTAGCCTTAGGAGATAAAATAGAAAAAAAATTGATATTTGGGAAACTTGTCATCTCAATAATAAAAGAGAGCATTTGCATGCTTTGTATCATCCACTCAGAAAAAGATGTTTCCTTTTGATTTTGCTCTAGTTATTTAAAGAATTGGTTTAAGCTCTATGTAGGAGCAGGAGGTCTAGTAAGGAAACTGTTGTGAGTTTCAGTGTGGTCATGCAAGGCAGAATGAACAGCACAAGCCTATAAAATGTGCAGATATTCTACTTTCTTAACTCACAAATCCCCACTGGAATGTCATCACTTGCCCTTGTCTGGCTGTCTGCTTCCTTGCCTCAGTGACAAGTGGACTTCCCTGTGAAGGTGATGGTTTCATTTCTACCAGCAAAGACAAGGCAGCTGCAGCACTAGGCTCTCACATCAGGGAAAAGACTAAATCACGACTGTCTGTGTTTGGAAATACTAGATGCAAAGGGGAATATTCTCAGATGGCTTCCAAAGCCACTCCTTAGACTGTTTCATAACATAAAAGAATAAAGATCTAAGAATGAAAATGTCTTTTTCACTTCCAATTTTATTCAAGGGCCTACCAGTTGCCATTTTCACTGTCTTGTCTGAAGTAAAAGAGCAGACAACAAAAGGAAAATTATGTTCATGGTATCATCTGTGTCTTTATTTTCCAGAGGCACAGTTGGTTTGGCTTTGAGGAGAAGCATCTTTGCATTCTGTTTTCCATACTCACGGCTTATTTGTTTTTACCAAGGAGAATACATTGTATTTGATTAGGGGAGAGACTGGTAGAAGGAATTGGGGTATGGGTTGTCCATTCTGCCCCTTCTAAGTCACATTAGTTGCTCTGAACAATGATATTGTAACTCAGAGTGGTACATGTCACATCTAAGTAGGTGCATTTAGTTTCTAATGAGAAGTGAGTCACCTTTGAAGTGTGTCTTGCTGAGAGGATGTAGGATGAACAAAGCATCTTGAACAACACAGTGGACATGTGGTGTAAACACGTGCCAAGACACTGGGGTTGGGCACTGTTGAATGCAGCAACAAGAACTAGTCCAAGCTGTTGTATGCAAAAACATAGCCTTAGAAATATCCCCAAAATGCTGTAGCTAAAAGTTGATATTTGTGTCTTATGGCTTAGACAGGGAGTGACAAGGAAATCACTGACACAGATTGTAACAGAGATGATAGTACAAATGAGATAGTGGCAAAGTGTTTGGTTAAGACTGTGCTATGGGAGAAGGAAGGTTAGAAAGCAAAAGTGAGGAGAGAGAGCCTCTGTGTGATGTGAGAGGTTCTTCTGTATATGTGTTGTTGCTTTCATTGGCTAAGGAATAGAGAATCTGTCTTTTTGTAGTCCCAGTCCAGTTAAAGACTAAAGTTGGCAGTGTGGTCCTCTCCTTCTCTAAACCCAAGAGAGCTTATTAAAGTAAAATCCATAATCTCTGTCCCGTGTCATAAGAGCAATCTGATATGGACCAGAAGTAAAATAAATAATAAAGGACTACTTTATTGCCATTAATCTCATAATCCTTTGGTTTCACATTTCACATTGACTCTTTAACAGCTTTTCTTAAGGTATAAAATACTCACTTTATTGTTTCTAATGAGTTTTTTTTTTTTTTTTTTGGTTTTTCGAGACAGGGTTTCTCTGTGGCTTTGGAGCCTGTCCTGGAACTAGCACTGTAGACCAGGCTGGTCTCGAACTCACAGAGATCCGCCTGCCTCTGCCTCCCGAGTGCTGGGATTAATGAATTTTTTTTGTTCTCTCTTTTATAGATGTTCTGTTATCCAGGGCAGTATGGTGTCTTACAATAGGCATTAGGTTCTTTAACTGCTCTGGGAAGGAGTTTCCTCTACAATGGTAGGAAACGACTGTACTGGATTTTGACATAGGGGCCTACAAGAGGCCTCTCAAGGAGTTTCCTTCTGGCAAACAATTACCTTGAACATCCCTTGTTGATCTACATTAGTTAGTCCAATGCCTGCCTTTGCCCCACCTTCTACATAATCCAGAAGGGTGGGGTGTTCTGAATAAATTATGCTTAGGAAAAAAAACTTTGTTTCTAGATGTGCTTACATTACCTTCTAAGGTGGCGTTGTTTGACACAATTGAAACACTTGACATTTCAGATTTTTTTTAATCAAACCTCTGGAAATCACCTCTTTTATCCAAGTATCATGATGTTCATGAGATGCTATGAGATGTTATATTAATTGTATCTAGGATACATTCTTCCAAAGGTGCTGACCTTGCCTTTAATGGACTTTGGATTGAGAATTAGGATTTTCAAAAGCCAGAGAGTCAAATATTATTTGTCTAGCTTCTGAATTTGATAACATTTTATGTACTGCTCAAGTCAATCTTTATATGAAATGAATGAAGGCTTTTTGGGGGCCCTGTATGACTTTAGTAAATGATTCAATCTTCTTTCTTCCTTCTTACCTCCTCCCTCAAGAATTTGATCTTGGGAGATTTCCATACTTCTAGCTTACTCCATTGTTCAATAGTCTTAGCCTCTTCTCTGAGCCAGGTACTCCACTGTAATTTTGGGCCAGGTTCTAAAACAGCTTTAACCAAGTCTATCCAGTCTTTAGAAATAATTTTATTACAAACTGACCACGAGTTTAACATTGCTTCACACAAAAGGTCAGTGCATGCCAAATGAGACTATTGCTTCCTTGAATCTCTTTAAATATAAGATTGGCACAGGAATCCATTCAGTTCTTACAGAGCCTCTATCATTTGGCAATTGCTGTAAGGTTACTGATTATGTTAAAGTTTGTTGTTTGAAAACCTTAAGATATTCCTCCCTATTCTAAAAATGCAATGCTGAAAAAGGTTCTCCATGAAATTTGTCTCTCTGTATTTGAATATCCCTATGATCTGTTTTATTACGTTTTTCTAAAACTTGTATCTTAGCACTCAGATTAGCCAACATTTTGGTGATAAAATAAAAATGATAAATCCCATATAAATTAATTATCCTCTCATTTAATCATTCTATTTTCAAACTGTCCAGCATATTATCATACAAAGACCCAAATTCCTCCATTGTAATTTTTTCCCCATTTTTTAATGTGGGAAAAAAAGCTTTCTTTTTTAAATAGTTTCTCCCTTTAAGAATTTCAAATTATCTTACCAAATCTGCTGAGGATGATGATGATGAATATGTGAGATTTATTGTTGCTGTGTAGAACAGTAAAATCCTGACTAGATTCCAAGACAGCTACCTAGATTGACAGCAGCCTGAGAAGGGGATGCAGGGAGAGCCTTCCAGTATTAAAGAAAGAAAACCCTAACTGGTAGGACAGTGACTCTGGCCATGTGTAGCTCCAGTCTATGCTAGTGGTTTCAGAGCCACAGACAAACAGCTTTTTTTTTTGTTAATTCATACCCCAAATGTTAGACCCCAGATGTAGCATGAATAATAAAAACCCAGGGACAGATATTGGGGTTCAACCTGAAGATCAGATAAACAAAGAAGCAAACCACTAGAGAGACCTTTTACCTCTACCAAATCTTCAGCCTGGAGGGAGTTCCTGTCTCCAAAAATACTCAGACTCCACACTACATTGAGTTCCCCCTTTATATTCCTCTTTCTGCACAGCCATATTGCTCCTGTCTCCACCTCCCTGTGCTGAAATTAAAGGTCTGTGACTCTCAAACACGGGAAATAACGGTGTGAGTCACCACCATCTGGATCTGTTTCTGGACTGTTCTTGTGTAGCTTAGGGTAGGTAGCCTTGAACTCACAGAGATCTATCTGCCTTTGTGTCTGGCATCCTGGGATTAAAGGTGTGTGCCACCAATCCCTGGCCTCTAGTGGCTTAGCTTTGCATTCTGATCTTCAGGCAAGATTTATTCATTAAAATACATATAAATATCACTACATAGCAAATCAACTATTATTGATTTTTAATTCATGCTATTAATGTGATATGCATATTTGATAATTTCCTAAAATAGTGTGAACTTCTTAATGCCCAGTGAACCTGTATGATGAAGTCCTGTGTTACTCATTAATAAAAATTGTTTTTCAAAGACTAGGTACCAATCTATTAGTAATAATATAGAAATAATTCAACATTGAATAAGAAAAAAACATAATACTTTCAAATTTTTATCAAACCTGATGAACCTTGATATTTGTTTTTAAAACACTCATTTATTCATGAGTGTGCATGTGTGTGTGCATGCGCATGTGTGTGTGTGTACGTGTATACAAGCTATACTGTGTGCAAAAGTCATATGACAATTTATAGATTTTGTTCTCTCTTTCCATCTTTATGTGTGTGGGTGTCTGATATCAAACTCATGTTAGTAGGCTTGGTGGTCAGCACTTTTACCCATAGAAATAACTAGCCAGTTTCTATGACAACATTTTTAACTGAAAAAATATTTCATATTTTGCATGTTATGGTGGAGTGAGTATCATTATTTAATACACTGTGTACTTCTTTCTTTTTTCTTTAATTAAATATCTATCTTTGGCTGAAAACTATCTTTGTAATTGAGGAGAAACAAACCATTTTTTTCAAACTAAAATGCCTGCACCTAGTAAATCATTCCCCTTAACAATAAATTAGCAGGTACCACGGTAAAGATGGCTACTTATTGGTATTCAAAATAGAAATACCCAAAGATAATACTCCAGCTGATTTTTTTGTTAGATATAAGCTCCTTACTTCTTGACTAAAAGGTAACTGAGGAGTTGGGAAGATGGCTCAGTTGGTAATGTGCTCACTGCACAAACAAGAGGACCCGAGTCCTAGAACCTATGTCAAAAAAGTAATACGCACGTATAATCTCAGGCTGAAGAGGTAAAGATAGGCAGAGCTCTGGGGCTTTCTGGCCAGCTGGCCTTGCCTGCTTGGAATGCTCCTGGCTAATGTGAGAGATCATGTCTAAAAATAAAATGACTATAAAATGTAAACAGCACATGAAGAATGACACCTGAAGTTGTCCTCTGGCCTCCACATATATGTGCACACATTTGTACATGCAAACACATGGGCATCTGTACACATGCACGTATTTTTATACACATACATTACATTTATGCACACATATATACACACATACATATGTGTATTCACATAGTGCCCACACAGGTACACATACATACACAGGTACATATTAATTTGTATACACATGCATTCACATAGATCCAGACATTTGTTCACATACATGTACACTTATATACATACATACATTTTCACACACAGAAGCACACATATAAGCATGCACACATTTACACACACAGATGAATACATTTTTGCATGCAGACATGCACACATTTGTACAAACAGACACACATGGAAACCTACTGATATCTAATTACTTTGTTAGCATATGATATGAATCATTCACTTTGAAAAATGACCTATATTCTTGCCAGATAAATTTAACTCTTGGGGAAACATTTATGACTGCATAGCAACCCAACTCATGACTTTGTAAGTTTAATATTCCTGAATTAAAATTAGCCAAGTTTTAAATAATCTACTTAAAAACAACTACTTATTAAATACTGAGTACAATGTAACATAGTTATTAGAAACAGAGCCTTTTAAGCCACCGGCCTGGCTTTCAGCTCTGGCTTTATTGTTTATTATTATTGTTAATTATCTGTTAATTAGAATTTTGTTATAAGGCCTATTGTTTCCTGCAGCAGATGCTGGCTGTGGTTATGAGAATATAACTTTGAAAGACGAATTCAGGATAATGTCATTTCAGTCCAGTGAAGAGGGCAGGGAGAAGAAAAGAGGGAGAATGAACTGGGATGTGGGCACTGTCAGGGCACTGTGGTGATGTGCTAGGTGAGCTGGAATTGGGTTTGTAAAGAAGTAGACCTGAAGTGTCATCTCAGAATAAGAAGGAGCCATGTGGGGGAGGAATTGGTGGTTGGTTAAGTATTGGGGATTAGAAAGAGGAGAAGTCTATGGTAGCTTTGAGTGTATAGATACAAGCCCCAGCTCAGTGGACAATGATTGACAGCTGTCTCCTGCCATAGGAGCTACCACTGAAGAAGCAAAGTCTCAAGTGGGGCACAGTGAGCCCAGTCATGGAGAACAGAGACACTCAATAGTCAGTCATGTGGATATAAATCTTGGGAATAAGTTCTATGACAGTAGTGTATGAAAAATATATTTTATTTTATACTTGAGGTTTGTATAGGTGGCAGCTGCATGAAGATGATGTCTGGAGAAATGTAATAGAGCATAAGAAAAACACACATTAGGTTACAAACCTGGAGAGATGAGGAGTCTCCAAATGAGAGAGAGTGCTCATAACGGAGATGGAAGGGGCGGGAGAGTGTGCGGAAAGAAAGAAACCCTAAAGAAATTGTGTCAAGCGCCAAGACTGTTTATCATGGCATGCTATAGCATCCACAGCCAAATGCCAGCAATGGGTAACATAAGTCCCAGCATTGAGCTCTCATGGTCTTAAACACTGAGGAAAATGACCTTGGCCAAAATGGTTCTCTAGAATGAAGCTGTTTGAAGCCAAGCTTGTTCTAAGTTAAGCTGTGATTAGCAGAGTAGAAATTGAGAAATATGAGGATAGTTGAAACATGAAAAAGAAGGTCAGAAGGACATACACATTACAGCTTATTACTCTATAGAAGTAGCTTGTTTCGTCTACAGCACACACATTTTTATGTGAGAGAATAAGCTCATGTTGCTACATAGGCATCATATTAAACCATCTTTAAATTGGCTAGCAAAAATTTACTACTTGTTTAATTGTTATCACTTAGTAGGAAAATAAAGAATAAATAGTTTACAATATTATAAGTTAAAATACCACCAGATGTTTTAAAAATATACTAAAATCAAACATGGTGACTGAGTTTTGTACACATTTCTACCTTATTCTACTATTTGGAAGCAGGACTGTTGTCCTTGCTGTGTCCCCGGATTTAACACGGCGTCCAACAGACAGCAAACATTCCATGCCTTCTGAAGAGTTCTGTTCTATGGTCAGGGATTCCCAAACTGCCATGTTCTGTGATATCTATAAAGTCAAGTCAGATGGAGGACATCGTTGGAAACCATAACAAACAAATTTTAAATAATTTAGTCTGCAATTAGTGAGTGGTTTGTAAGAATCATAAAACTTAGGAGTGTATTGTTTTCCAAAACCAATAGAAATATTTATTTTCAGAGTTTAAAAGTCACCGTGCCCGAAATAACATGTTCTATACCCAACTGTAAAGTTCATTTAAACACTGAAGGGTGTGTACCTATGGCAATATCACCACCGTCCCTGACCATGAACATTTGGGTCATATAAATATTTTCTTTATGTCTTAAAGGTAAGTGGAGTTTAACAGAACAAACAAACAAACAGACAAACAAGCTCATCCTGCATCACGTAAATAGTAACCCCTAGTGTAGCCCATCCTTCCATTCACTGAAAGGCAGACTAGCATCAGGAATAGTCCTTGGAGTTGTACATATTCGAAAGAAAATGCCTGTTAGTGAAGATCCTTAAGGACCCACATGTTCAGTGTCAGTGGTGAGGAGAGGAATGTTGTAACATTACATGTAGACACATGCAGGAATGTCTTGAGAAGTTTCTCTTGAGCTAGAGGGCTAGGAAACTAGTTCTTTGGATAAAGGCACCTGGTCCTTAACCAGATGGCCTGACTTCGAACCCTGGGATTCAAACAGTGGAATATGAGAGCACAGACTCCCACAAACAGTCCTGTGACCTCCATACATATGCAGATACATATACAACATCCTACACACACGTGTGTGTGTGTGTGTGTGCACATGAGAAATAAATACCTTTTAAAAACTCCTCCTTGAAGAAAGATGTTTGGTTTTGTGGACTATGACCAAGCTTTCTGCTTGAATTAAGATTTCCTACTTAGAGAATAAGTATCTAAACATAGTTGTCAATCATTGTTAGAACTGTCTGAATCATAACTGGCTAACGTTTTATAGACCAAATAAACAATAAAGCTCTGATGTCTGTGAGGAGCATCGGGCTGCCCGGTGCTCTGCCTCGGTGGGGTCCAGATTTGGATCCGAGTCTGGTGATCCGTAAACTCAATTCTGTGCTTCACTGGTCACTGCTGGAAATCCATAGCTGATTGGCTTAGAGCTAGAATTGCTAAGAATTAACACTCTGCTGTCATTTACAGGGCAGCTCGTTACTGTTAGCAAGGGAAAGCAAGTTATTACCTTGTTCTGTGGGCCAGAGAGCAAAACTAGGACCATGGACAGCAAAGCCAAGTTTCACTGAACACAAGATAAGATGAGGCATAATGATCGATCTCTTCCTGGAATCAGAAAGCAGCTGTTCCTTGGATCCACACTTTAAGTTTGATGGTGTACACCCTAAGCAAGTAGACTATATCCCTAGCCCCATTTTATTTTATTTTGAGATGAGGTCTCACAAAGTTGCCTATGCTGACTTTGAACTTTATTCCATAGCCCAGGCCTTCGCACACCCAATGACCTGCATGCTGGGAAGAGTTGTTAGCCTGACTCTGAGGAAATCTTCTTCGGACAAAGGTGGAATTAGGCAGAGGTGCCTCAGATCTGATGAGGGAGGTACTCCAAGTTTGCTTTCACATTGGTTAAATAGAATTTGCTGATAAAGTCTGCACAAACTGAGCATTTCACATTCTAAACCAATGTATAATCTAGCAGATATTTGCTGTGAGCCAGGTTAAAGACAGGCTTACCTCATTCATGTGTGTGTGTGTGTGTGTGTATGTGTGTGTGTGTGTGTGTGTGATTTGTTTACTGGAAGAGGAATTCTACTACATATGCAACAGTGAACAGAAACAGACCTTGCTCAACAAAGACATAAAATTACTTTTAAAAAGCTCCTTAGGAAACAAAGTACAGTACACATAGCACATTTAAGTGATATGCATTGGGACTGAGGGTATGACTTGACAGTTAAGGACATGTATCTGAATTCAGTTCCTAGCATCCATGTTAGGCAGGTCACAACTACTTGTAACTTGAGCTGTGGAGGAATCTCATGTCCTCTTTAACATATCATGACATTGTATAGTAGTGTGCAACCCCATATGTGTGTGTGTGTATGTATATATATACACACATGTATACATGATTAAAAATAAATATTTTAAAAAAGATTTATGTATTATAGCTGTGTTTTATTTCTTGGTAATAATGGTGGTTCAACATCAATAGGCCTATCAGTGTATCACAACACCGTAATGGAGAGAAATAGCATGATCACCATGCACAGAAAAACACACAAACCTAATAATCCCTTGTGATTTTAAAACCAGGGAAACACTGCTGACAGCATAGTTGCGGAAGGACTGTATGTCAACACCATGCAGATCTTACATGAAACCCCCAGAGCTAACACTGTATTTAGTGGCGACAATATGTAACGCTTTTCCTTTAAACAAGGAAAGTGTGCCTTCTCTCCTCATTCTCATTCAACACAGAGTGACTTAGAACAAGAAAGACAAACACTAATAAGATGAAGAAAGGCAGAAAGATATCAGTCATATCAGACACACACCAGACAGAACCTGACAGCTGTTGCTTCTCTGTCTCAAGTACCAGACCCGCTGTGTTCGTGGCTTTCTTTAATCTGCACATCTGCCTTACAAACTGTGTGCCCTTCTTGGCAGTGTTTTGAGGATAAAATCCTGTGGTTTTGTTTGCAGTGAATGACAAAGCTGAGATCTGAGTGCAATCTGGTTGATTTCAAAGCTTGAAGCTATTGCACAAAATTGCCCCCGTTGTGTAACATATTTGTCCATTAATAACCATGTTTTTGATACATGCATTTATTATGATCCTTTCTTTCTCTTTAAAAATGGTTTTTGGTTGGCTTTTTTAAAAGGCATAAAAATTTAAGAACCATGAATGGAGTGATGGGTCAGGTCAGTGTACAAGATTAAGGGTCTGAGTTCGGATCAAAAGACACACTGGATGCAATGGCACACACATGTGTGATCCCAGAACTCCTGTTGAAAGTAGAAAGGTTGAGATATAGATGGCCATAAGTTCCCTAATCAGCTTATCTGATGTATGAGGTGGAGACCTTGCCTCTAATAAAGTAGAAGGTGAAGAGCTACACCTGAAAGTTGTCCTCTCACCTCCACATGTATGACCAGAGTAACATGCACTCAGAAGCATTCATATTCAGAAAACAACAGTAACAATACACACAAGCATACACACACACATATACACACACACACCAAAACAGTCATGGTGTTTCCCTACTTATGGTCTAATACCCTCCTTAGGCAAAGAAATGGAAATAAAAAAGGAACAACTTACCCAAGGTCACAAAATTGATGTCCTTGGGCCAATAAGTTCTCTGAGCTGCTGAATCCTGTCTAATAGTCATTTCTTCCCTGCGTTCTTTTGGTTGATCTTGTTTAAAATAATCATAAACTTCAAAGTAAGAGAATGTACTGATGGCTGGATATACGAATGTAAGAGCTCTTATGAGCTGATAGTAATAACTAAAAGCATTCTGTGTAGTTTAACTTGATGTAATTGTATGTCATTTTCTCTCAATTATAGGGATTATAAGAAAATAAGATTGCAATATATAGTTTAATACACCAATAGATAGGATGTATTAATAGAAGCCTGCTTTAAGTTCATACATGAAAATTCAACTGATAGTTTTCTTGTTCGGTTTATCTGCAGGGGTTTCAAGGACCTAATTTCTGTAAAATGTATTTGTAAGATTGAAAATAAAGATTCCAAGTGATGTCATATATTGACAGTAACAATCACAACAAAACCACTGCATTTTCCTAATAAACACTGGAAATGAGGAGTCATCAAACACTAGAGTTCATCAATGGCAGGCTCTGCTCATTGGGAAAGAATGAGTTCACATTTCATGCTGAAAATCTTTACTAGAGAGAGTGACCCAGCATCATCTCTTTCAAGAAGAGAGTCTATGGCATCCAAAATTCTTTGCATCATAAAATTCTGTGATTCTGGATAATCTTATTTCTTTATCTAAGGTTGACATTGTAAGGAAATGTTGAATTAGTGTCAGCACGCTCTTTCGGTGCAAGCGTATCTAGCTGAAGGAAGATAAAGATGAGAGGACCCAAATATAAACAATCATACTATAACTCGCAATGTTATTTTTCATGTGTGTAACAGTTGACAGTGATGAGTAAATTACATGTAGTAAATAAATGATGATTGAAGCCAAATTTCTTACTGTTGATTGGTCAAGGTTATGTATAAAGCAAAGCTCTAATGTAGATTAAAGTCACACTCATCATTATGAGCTCAGGTTGAGCTTAATATGAAGGTACATATACAAATACATAATTTTAGATGTGCCTGTGTATGTATGATTTACAATATAGTCATGTGCCATGTAGTAGCACTTCAGCCAATATCAATCCACATGAGAAAATGGTTCCATAAGCTAATAATAGAGGTAGGAATTCCTGCAATCTAGTACTTTTTCATATATCTTTCAATTTCTATATATTTTAGATGAATGACACAAACTATTGCATTATAACAGCTTATAGTATGTAGTACAATAAAATGCTGCATGTGTTGTTGTCTAGGAATCAAAACTATCTAGTAGAAAATACCATTCAGATTTGGGTAAGTTAACATATGATATTCACCCAAGGATAACACTAACAGTACATTTCTTAGAAAGTCTTTCTATTGCTTAACAACTATATGTATACAATGAATAAATATTATATATATATATATGTGTGTGTGTGTGAAATATATATGTGATACATGTGATTATATGTATAGATACATATTCCTGCTGTCCTTTCCAAGATGATTAAATAGAATAACACTTTAGTAGGAATGAGAGCCAAAATTTGATTCTAGAATTTGGTGTCTGATATTATTCTACAGTTAAAGTTACCAGGGCCTCTAGGAGAAATAGCTGACACTGGACCTGAGACTAAGAATAAAAGGAATGATCATGGAGCATCTTATCCTAGAAGGTAAGGGATCATAGATAAATATTAAAAGAAAAAAAACAGGCTTTGTATCCCTTTCTTTAACAATCTGAGAGCTCCCCTCTTTTGTTATTACATATATATTCCCTGTTTATAGTGTGGCATTTTGTTGTTGATTATTTCTGCATCACCCTCCAGTAATCACACAACTTCCATGGGGCTGCTTTTTATGGTTATTCTTCTCATTTCAGTTTATGATTTCTCAAGTATGCATGCATGTGTATATATCACAGTACTAATGTTTACATGTAGTCATTTTTACATGTCACTACTCCCTTTCTAAAGTGGACTCTAATGGTTTGGAGGATGTACTGGATACTTTTATATCAACTTGACACAAAGAGTCATCTAAAAAAAGGAAACCTCAGTTGAGAAAATGCTTCCATAAGATCAGGCTGTAGGCAAGCCTACACAGCATTTTTTAATTAGTGATTGATTGGGGAGGGCCCAGGTCATTGTGGGTGGTACCATCCCTGGGCTATGGTCCTGGGTTTTTAAGGAAACAGGCTGTGCAAGTCGTGGGGAGCAAGCCAGTAAGCAACACTCCTCCTTGACCTTTGTATCAGCTCCTGCTTAAAAGTTCCTCCCCTGTTTGAGTTCCTGCCCTGACTTCCTTCAGTGCGGGTCTATACTGTGGAAGTGGATGTCAATTAAACCCTTTCATCCCCAACTTTCTTTTGGTAACAGTGCTTCACTGCATCTGTAGAAACATTAACTAAGATGGGAATAATATCCTTCTTGACTGACCGCCTCATCTCTAGGTGTTTTTTTCTTCCTATTTCTGAATGGCTGAAAGGCAGATTCCTTCCCATTCCATAGCCAAGAGTTTTTCTTGCCCTGCATCAACGTCCACCTCTGATATCAAGTCATGCCTTGGACAGACATCAAGACCCACTGCACCTCCAGAGGGAAGCCCTACCCACATGAGCAGTCCTAATACAAAAGAAACATGAAGGGCAGCCTTTTCATTGTGTTTACATACTTCTCCATGTCATGGTAATTTGGACTATGGAATGGAACAACAGATGTGTTGCAGGAACACATTCCACATATTTTATTGACTCAAGAGGGAACATGCTATGTTTAGGGTTCCCCTCATACATCTAAGTGCAGCTGGCTGGCATTCTCTTGCAGTAAACCATCTACTAACATAGCATTTAAGAAATGAAGTTTCATGTCACAGAGAGAAAATGACAGGCCAAAAATATTGCCATGAAACTACACTAAGACATGCTTGGCACTCACTTGAACTACTCCAGTTGCATTGCAAAAAAGAGTGTTTATGGAGTTGTGAAAACAGAATGTTGTCAAGGCTGAAATCATCAAGAACAATTTAATTTGTTTTTCCTATTAACAAATGAACTGATTGTTTTCATTTTAGCATAAAATCTTTATACATATAATTATATAACCTAAAGAATTTTAATATTATACTGAAGTTATATGGAGATATTCATTATTCATTTCTATTAAATGAGTTTCAATATAAAAATATCTTTATCATTGACCATACGATGAGATGTTTCTGTGCAATACAAGTTAATGCAAAATGTAGGTATTGTAGGTGAGCAAACTGGAAATAATTCCCTTTGATTGCTGTGTATCCATGCTAATGTGTAGACTATGTCAGGGAAGCCAGTCTTTAACTGAGACTGGCCTGCAGGAGGGAGGGAGGTCACTAATATAGCTGGGATGGTCAGCTGGGCACTGTAAGTATACGATCACACTTTTTATAAAGCCTTAGGAGGCAAAGATTATTGCTGTCTGTTCAGTTTATCTAATATATTCTACCATTACACAGTATTCTAACTATGTAACAAATGAAACAGTAACAAAAATGTCTTCCTGAGCGAAGGGTAATTTTTTCATTAGAGGACTCACCATAGATAACTCAGGACTGGCAAAATGGCTGCCAAGGTTCATTCAGAAATGTCTTTATTGCGCCTGTTTCTGCTCATGCATCAAGGATGACTTCTCTATGTGTCTGGCTTCAGCCTTAGAAGGGTCATTCTGGATAATGATGCGATGGAGTCATAGAAATCAATGCCATAGAAAATGCCCTTCAAAGAGCATGAAAATAGAATGAATCCTAGTTATGTGCAATGTAATGACGAAGACATTTTTTGAGAAATTCACATTTAATTGGCTTCATCAACACAAATACTGTGTCCTTTCCTCAACATGTGGATATTACAGTGCCCTTATACAAATTAAGAGAGGGCTATGATATCACTAAGTGATATGCTGTGAAAACTTCATCTTAATTGTAGTTTATCATTGATGTAAACACTATTAGGGAACATATGGATATATTTGGTTCTAATAGCATCATACTGATGAGAAGAACCTCTGCGCTCAGTATCATTGATTCTTCTCATCCGCAAAGCTATGTATATATCTCTCTGTCTCTATCTATCTATTTATCTATCTATTACTTATCTATGTATATGTATGGATCTATATCTATCTATTTAGTTAACATTGCATCTACCTATCATCTATCTATCTGTCATTCTATCTATCCATCCATTTATCTATCACCTGTCTATCTATCTTTCTATCTATCTATCTATCATCTATCTATTATCTATCACCTATCTACCTATATACACAATATACACACCTGTTTTTATACAACGTATTTCTAATATATAAGTCACATTGGCTTCTACATTGTTTTGCCTATAAGTGCTGCTCCTCCCAGTCTGTATGTCGATCCTACCATGAAGTGCTTCCGAGTGCAACTGCTTTTGTAATGAGGATGTTAAGGAGACAATCAAGCTAAAATGATGTCACTGTAGGGTTCTCTCCTCCAGTGTGGCTGGTACCCATATTAGAAGAGTAAATTACAAAGCAAACCTCAAGTAAAGAGTAAAAGGTGTTCCAGCCACCTGAAGCCTTGGGAGGCCCCAGGAGAAGCCAACTCTGCCATCACCTTGATGTGGACTTCAAGTCTCCAGAGCTGACAGAAAATCAGTTTCCGTGTGTGAGTGCTCAGGATCTGGCACTGTGTTTCAGCAGCTGTCGCAGAGTAGCAGAAACACAGTAAAAAATCCAACCAAATAGCCTTAGCTCCAAAGCAATTATTCTTTTTTTTTCCTTCTTAATAAAAAGTCAAATAATACAAAACCAAACTCATAGCATTGATTTTTACTGAGTCAATTCCTAGGCCCAGGGTGCCTTTGGCTCATTACATGTTATATTCAATCTTCCACCTACTCAATATTTGCATTACAAGTCACAGCAGTAACTTGCAGAAACATGACCCTGGGGCACTTTATTATTTGAAGTCACGAAAGGAAAGATTCTATCTTGTTTAGTATATTACGCTTATGAAAGCAGGAAAATGGATATTAGATTTTGGAAATATTTGCAAGTTTGAATAAGGTGAGCTTGGTGGCTAGAAACTTAGTGTAGTCAAACAGGTCTTTGTGTCTAATCATGTATTAAGGCAGAAGGCATTAATGAGAACAAGTCTTGTATTCTAACCTCAAACAATAACATCATTGCATAATCTGCCCTTGGCCAGCATTTTCCAATTCAGAAAGTGCTTCTTTGAGCGTCGTTCCCCAGCTGTACCCGTGGACTCAGCATTGTTGCTTCCTGACCCCCACTTTTCCCTCTCACTGCCCTATGCTGTACTTTAATTAGTTAAATGCTGGTCTCCTCAGAGGTGGCAGATGTCTGTTCCCAGGCCCTGCAGAGTTCCTGCTGCAAAGCAACTGACCAATAAATGTTCATGGAGTCATTTGTGTGCCTGGAGTGCTTTGAAATTCAAAATTCAAGAGCCAAAATCTTTAATAGACAAACAGGCTCGGGGAGAGGTACAGGTGACGGGAGCCATGTGACGGAGGTGGAAGAAGCTGGAGGCTGCATCATCATTCATGTCCAGGCTTTCTTCCAATAGATATCGAAAGCGATGGGCAGTTCTAAATAGAGGCCTGATGTGATTTCATTTGCATATTTAAAGATTGCGCTGGATGCTGAGAAAAGCAAGGACACCAATTAGGAAGATATCACATCAAGCCTTGAGAGAGGTCACTGTGACATAGAGTGCAGAGGGAAGAGCTGAAATGAAAACACTGGACAGAATGCTGACAGGACTTCTCAGATTGCTCTTATAAGGGGCTTATCTGTTTATTTGACAAATAATTAGTTCCAGTTATATGTCAAGTCACTATTTTAGACCGAAATAGGTGTGCTGTCAGGGTCTGAGTTTACAGTCAGTGGGTTTATGCAAACATGAATAGATGGATACCAGCCAAGCTTCAATCTTGTGGTAGTTAATACCGTAAAGGAGGGGATGACACCAAATTAGAGCTACTTCAAAATGGATGTTAACTAGCCATAGAGTGTTACACAGAGACCAGTGTGAGCAGAGGGTTAGGCACATGAAGGTCTAGAATAGTAGGTCCTGCAAGAGGCCATTATGGTCCGGTGTGAGAGCGGCTGGACAGGTTCTGCCAATAGAGACAGGGCCAATGTGTGTCTTAGTTAGGGTCACTATCACTGTGACAGAGCACCATAAACAAAAGCACCTTAGGGAGGAAAGGGTTTGCTTGGCTTATGCTTCCACATCATTCAAAGGAATTCAGGATAGGAACTCAAAAACACCAGGAACCTGGAGGCAGGAGCTGATGCAGAGGCCATGGAAGAGTGCTGCTTACTGGTTTGCTCCTCATGCCTTGTTCAACCTGCTTTCAGGTAGCAACCCAGATCACCAGCTCAGGAGAGGTACCACCCACAGTGGACTGGGCCTTCCCACATCAGTCACTGATTACAAAAATGCCCTGAAGGCTTGCCTACAGTCAAATCTTATGAAGGCATTTTCTCAACTGAGGCTCCTTCTTCTCTGATGACTCTAGTTTATGCCAAGTCAACATAAAACTAGGCCACATAGCTTGGCTTTTTAGTAAAAGGGGTGAGAAGTCACTTGGATATTATTGTTCTAAGAAGTAGGAGAGGACACGGTGTGGTGTGGAGACTGGGGACTCCCCCTAAAATGTGGCAGGAGGCCGTTGCAAAATGTCAGCCAGCTTGTAAACATAGTTGCTGTATGGAAAACTGATTACAGGTGGGGAGTATGCACGTCAAGACCTTGGCAGACAAATTGGCAGCACAAACTTGTAGCAGTGGAGGTAAGGAGGAGTACATATGATGGAGGAAGGTTAAAAAATAAAGAAACTGCTTGGCTGGCCCTCATACGTTAAAACATAGGTGGGAGGAGTAAACAGAACAGAATTCTGGGAGGAAGAGGAAGTGAGGTAAGACGCCTCAGACAGAGGCCATGCTCTCCTCTCCCGGGCAGACGCCATGAAGCAAGCTGCCAGGTCAGATATGCTGAATCTTTCCCGGTAAGACTGATGCTACACAAATTATTAGAGATGGGTTGATCGGGATATGAGAATTAGCCTGTAAGGGCTAGAGTTCATGGGCCAAGCAGTGTTTAAAAGAATACAGTTTGTATGTTGTTATTTCGGGGTATAAGCTAGCAGGCGGCCGGGGTGCTGGGGACGCAGCCCTGCCGCTCCAATTACAACATACATAGATTTAGACTCTGTCTTGGAGAAGAAGCAGACATTGTGATGGTTTGATTGAGAATGGTGCCTCATAGGCTCATATACTTGAATGTTTGCTTTCCAGTTGGTAGGCCTGTTTAGGAAGGACTAGGAGATGTGACTTTGTTGGGGGAGAATGCGCCACTAGTTGGGGGCTTTGGGCTTCCAAAATCCCACAGCTGGCCCATACTTCCTGCCATGATGGTCATGAACTTACCCTTTGAAACTGTAATCATGTCTTAAATGACACGTTTTCTTTTAAAATCTACCTTGGTTGTGGTGTCTCACTGTAGGAAGAAAACAGCAGCTAAGAGAGACATGAAGAGTAGCAGAGAGAGATTGCACAAATATGACATGAATCTTAGGCATTGAGCAATTTCTGGTGGCATTATTTAATAATGGAAAGATTGTGACAAAGCCGATTTGGAGGAGAGGATCTGGACAGGGCCTACTGGGCACACAGGAACAATCTCAGACAGATCAACTGTCACACAGAGAAAGGAAAAGCCAGAAGCAATAGAATATAAAATCTTAAAAACTCTAACTCATATTTTAGAACTAAGAATAAAATACATTGTTAGTTATGATGAACAAATCACCAAGCAAAAGACAACTCTAAGTCCCTGGATGAGTAGGGGTGAGCTATATTGCACCACTGTGGTATCCCACTGTCTGAGATGTAGCCAGCTTCCCTGCTACATAGGTTCAGAGAGAGGAACATCACAGAGCCCAGGTGAGTAGAGCAGACACAGTACAAGTCCTGTCACACAGGGACTTGGGAACGATTCACTTTTAGGTTTTCTTTGATTCCATTGTGTTCACTTTTCTAAAGCCTATTTCTGGATTCCCTCTAAGCTTGGAAGCTTTTCTCTCACATTTGCCTCCCTATAAAGCTGCCAGTGATGTATATACTCAGGTTTCTGCCAGTTCCATGGTTTAAGGCATCCCCTGGGTGCCATGCTTAAGCCATAATGTTTAACAAGTGTTAGTTTTAACTATATTGGAAGAAAAATTATTGTAGATTACATGTGTAGGCTTTTGGGAGAAATGGTGGTTTTAGTTCAAATGCGTTTAGTAGAGAGCCACAATCAACACAAACAAAATCGATAGAATTTGCTTATAAAAATAATGTAAACAAAATAAACATCCACTCTATAAATCCCCCTTTGATCACCCCCATGAGCTAACTCAGCACTGCAGTCATGTTCACCGTACATGTGACAATGATGCACGTGCCCAGATGTTGCCCATAGAAACATCACTGTCTCATTTCCGAGCAGTCTGTGTCCAGGCTGTTAGGAACTAAGCAAAATGTACAGTGTATCATGTCACTGGCTCAGGAATTGTCTTTCCTCAGTAAGCTAGCACCCATTCCCTGCTTTTGATTAATGATTGTTATGTTAGCCTAACAATTGTGTCACCTTGTCTCTTCCATTAGTTTGATATTTGTTCACTTTACTTACATTACATTCTATGGTTTTAGGGAACTATTCACTTTTATTAACTCATAGGGTTTTTTTTTGTATTTCAAAAACATGAAATGTGAATTCTTCTTCAGCCTGGCTTTCACATGGACTTCAGGCACGTGATAGAGTCATAGGAGTGTACTCTCTACTTGACACTGTATTGTCCATGCCTAGACCAGCAGACTCAATACAAAGGCGAGTGTGTGAGTGAGTGAGTGAGTGAGTGAGTGAGTGAGTGAGTGAGTGAGTGAGTGCTCTCTGTTACTTCCTAGATGTCACAGGAAAGGCCCTGAGAATCCAAAACTTGAAAAGTCCAAAAGGGAACTCATTATTTCCATTTCTCTCCCTCCATCTTTCCCCCTCCCTCCTTTTATCTCTCCTCTTTCTTTCTCCTACTCCCTCCCCACTCTCCCTCCATCCTTCCCTCTCCTGCCTTTTCCTTCAGCTCCCTCTCTGTGCAACTCTGCACTGTAGGTTGCTTGGTTTCCTTTTCTTCTCATGCCTGCTCTTCTGATAACTCAGCCATGGCGGAACATCCTTTTCGCGCTTGTGAATTCTTCTCTTCTACAGTCTGTGTCTTTTTGCTACTTCGGGTTGTCATTTCTTCTTCTCCTGAACTACAACAGCCAGCCAGATAATCTTGTCTGAGTCCTTGTTTTCTCAGTACCCGCTGAAATAGCAGCCAGAAAGGGTATATCAATGCCAGCCTTACTCTAGCCCTGCTCTGTCTGTGAGCAATGGCTTCCTCTTGCTTTTATTAACCCCAGATTGTTGGGCCTCATGAGGCCCAGGCATGAGGCCCAGTGTAATTTCCTGAGCAGAACTTGAGTTGGCGTGAGGCCTAGTGTAACTTCCTGAGCCTAGCTAGAGTTTGGAGACTTGTCTCTGGCTACCCAACCTACACCCGTCCCTGCCCAGTCACTGCTAACATGGCAGAGTATTATTGGCCCTCATTCCTTACTCCATCTTGGCACATCCCAGACTTCTCCATTCCCATTACAACCCTATAATAAGTCCCTGCTTGATACCATTAAATGAGTTTCTGCTTCGACAGACTCCCTACTCAGTGGGTGTGTTTCTCCCTGCTGCCCAGGGGGGAGGGTGGCCGAGTCGCTACACTCGGCATCCCGTTCGGGCAGGTCCGGCTCTACCCCCACCCTCTTTCCCCCTCTTTCTGCAGCAGGACTCGGCACCAGATAATGAGAAGTAATAAAATAAGATTTCTTGGATGGTGTAACAGAACTCCTTGAGTCTTTAGCTTCAAACTTTTCTCTTCACACCTTCATGCTTTTCTAGATGCAGTGAAGGTCTTCATTCCTAATAGAAGTGACACCATTAGCTGCCCTTGAATCTTTGGGTATTTTAACCTTTCATAAAATAACCGTGTGTGTGTGTGTGTGTGTGTGTGTGTGTGTATGAATGTATATGAATGTGTGCAAAAATGCATGCACAAAAGACCTAAATATGTTGTTATATAGTGGATAAACTCTGGGGACACACCAAGGAGTCGTGAGATAAAGCATCACCCACACCCAAGATCCCTCAATAGATTTCCCATAGCATTCTTATTGTCAGCCTTCCCTATCCCAAGTCACCACAGTCTAGACTCCGGAGTAGCCACATCCTTGCTTCTCTTCATGGTTTCGCCAACTGCAGGTGTGTTGCCATCATTTTCCCATCTGTGTACACCCATAGCCCGTCTTTTCTTTCCCTCTCATAGAAGTTAGTCTGGATTGCATTGTACATGTTCAGTTGCTGAGTTAGATTGCATTATATATATATATGACTCCAGCTCAAACAGCCATTGTACATTTAAGCGGTTTCCAATTTTTATATATTAGAAATAGTACTTCCAGGATTACTCTGGGATATCTGCTGCTCAGGGCACATGTGACCCTAGAATATGCACATCCGGGTGAAGGGGAGCTAGCCAGTGTGTGCACAATCCCTTTGATAGATAGCTCTGCGGTACGATTGCTGACGCTGTCTACCACCTTTCTTTGAGTGTTTCAAGTTCTGCTGGTTTCACCCTTTGCCACTGCAAATGCTTGGACTCGAGCCTCAGCCAGCCTGCTACTTATTTTGTGACATCTTGAGTTGGCTTTAACATGGATGTCTCTAGTTTGGTTCAAACATTGGTTCTGTCTGAGAAAGAAACTGCTTTAAATACACACGGAGCTGTTCTTTTTGACTATTGGACAGAACTCATTCAATGAAGACCCGAACCAAGAGCTTTCTCAAATCTATGAGGACATTAATGGTACAATTCCTTTCATTGCTGCAAAGTGATTTTTTAAATATCATTCATAGTTTTGCCTTATATTTTTAGTGTTGAATTGTACCTTTTTTGGGTCAGGTTTGCTCTGCATTTTCTGATTCATTGCCATCTTGTTTTTAACACTGCAGGATTCCTAGTGGTGGCTCCCCCGTTTGTTAAAAAAATTCCTGTTGGTTTTATGTGTGTGTCTCTTTTAAAATATATTTTACATAGATTTTTCAGAGAATTCTTAATTTTGTTTTACAAATACATTTATCTTTTATAAGGTTGATTTTTTTATTATTTTTAATCGTGTGTGTGTGTGTGTGTGTGTGTGTGTGTAGAGTGCAGGTGCTCTCAGAGACCAGAGGCATCGAACCCCACTGGAGCTGGAGATAGGCAGTTACTGGAATAATATGGGTGCTTGTTGGAGTTGGTTCTCTTCTTCCACGATGTGAGTTATGGGCACCGAACTCAGATCATCAGGCTTGGCAGCAAGTGCCCTCACCCACTGAGCCATCCTTTGCCTGGCCCCAGAGGAATAATCTCTGATTTTGTTTGATGAATATTTTTATTTCTGTTAGCTTTTACTCTTACTTATTTGGCGGCTTCATGAAAATCTGATGTTTTGAAATTCATATTCTGTATTTTGAAGACTCATAGCTCTTTGTTTGTGCAGTGGGTCAAGTCTGTTAATTAACTGTTAGAGGCCTTCTTCCCTCCTCGGCTGCAAACTTAGTTTTCCAGGAATCTCACCAAAGGCCCTGTTTATCGGGAAAGGCTGTGAACGACACCCCTCATGCAAACCCAGTGGTTTCGGGTTGTGTTTCATCAGATTATAATTCCTCCAAGGTGTCTCCAGAGTCATTCTATAATCTTACATCAAACGAAAGAGAAAAGGAGAATCAAAGAATGGTTCCCTGGCAACCTTCTGAGATAAAATTGGATCACCAACAAGTAGTTTATATAACCAGTGCCAAGATGTTTAACTGTGACTCTCTTTTGAGGATCCTGTACCCACACTTAGGTGTGTCTTATTTTCTTTAACTCTTCCTTTTAATATTACTATGAGAATTTTTAAAATATTTACTTAATTTTACTACTACTAGTAGAATTTCTCTTTTTGCTGTCTTTTGAGTTCTTTGTACACACACAAATAACTTCTACCCTGAACCATTATGTAAATTCATCATTCCTTTAAGTATAAGTCTATTTATTAGACTCTTCCCGACTTGTTTCTTTGAAAATGACTTTGTGTCACCTTAATTCTTGATGAATACCTACCCTTGCCTGGACTACGTCCTCTTAAATGTCTCATTTCTTTACTTTTGGTATTCTTTCTTTATGTTAAGCTCACTGTCATTGTCAGTACTTTGTCCTATCCCATGCTCTTGATGCCTCTCTCTTTCTGTTTTCCCTTTGCGATGATAATCCCTAGATATGGATTAAGAAGAATGTTGGGCTGGAGGAGAGATGGCTCAGTGATTAAGAGCACTTGCTGCTCTTGAAGAAGATCCAGATTTGTATCCAGCACCCACGTGGTGGCTCACAATCATCTGTACCTCCCCTTCCAGGGGATCTTATGCCCAGTTCTGACTCCATGGGCACCAGACATCATATGGTGCACAGACATGCATTCAGGCAAAACACTCATACAGGTAAAATAATTTTTAAAAGGGGCAAAAATAAGTGCTTAGTACACTTAGGATTTCTGGGACTATTGAAATATCATACTCATCTCTTCAGTTTTTTAGGTGATCAATCAGATTCACACCAAACCCTCTTTTGTGCTTCCTGTTCTCTTCCACTCCTCTCTGCCCCGCCCCCTCTCATCTATCTACACTGTGGTCTAAACGGGTTCTCCTTAAGTCTTGTTACTATTAGACATTTCTGTTTTGTTTTTATAAGTTTTCCATCCTATTTTTAAGGATTTAGTTCCTTTCTGAAAATTCATAGCTCAAGTTCATTTCAAGTAACATATTTTTTCAGTGATCAATGTGTGGTAGTTATAATAATTGGGTATGTTGAGTGAACGTGTCTGTAGTTCCCACTGGTTGTCAGAGTCAGTTCTTTGTTTCCTTAGACACCTGACTATCGCTTACACACGTTGGAAACACTCTATAGGATAATTTGAGGATTATTATGAAAGCTCCCCTCTTTCTTTCCACTGAACCCCCTCAATGCAAGGTCAAGGCCTGAGCCGCAGAGGACCTCCTAGTTTAGAATTCACCCAGTCAGCTTTGTTACAGTTTGCCTTATCTTAAAAGCATGGCCCTTAATGCACCACTTCCTGCTAGAATGATTGAGGAGCACCCTTCCTTGGAGTCATTGGCTGTTTTGCTTTGACTCTTGAGTTTTTCAAGGTTGCCGAAGTGAGAATTCGAAGACCTCATCCAATCAAAAGAAGGTCTGATGACAAGCCTTGTCTCACTAGAATATCCCATTTTACATGTTTTATCTCAGTAATTCTCACTGCCTTGTTAGCTATTTGAGGTCTTTCAATAATATTAATTTTTATTATCCAAAGTTATTAGATTTCTGACAAATGTTTGTTCTTGTTATAATGATAAAACAGAGGCTGCAGGCCGAGAAAGGGACTTGATGCCCAGTTCCCTTCAGCAGATGTAGTTCATTAGAATAAAGGGCAGTGAGGCCGTGACTGAGCCTTGTGGTGGGAGGAAGAGAATTAGACAGAAATATAACAAGATGTTTACATTTCAACATGATAGGGTCTTAGGGGGCAGCAGGGGGTTACTTTTAAAACCTAGAGAGGAGATTCATTAAGAGCGAGAGTGAGAGGGAAGGAGAGAGAGGGAGAGGAAGAGAGACAGAGAGACAGAGAGAGCACCACCATAAGAGAGATGGTGGAGGGGGCTGAAGGGCCTTTTCAGAAGTCAGGCTTCTCAGAACATCTGCTTGTGCGAATCCCCCTGAAGGGCCACCAGAGCAATCCATAGACTAAAGGAAAATATGACTTTATAATCTTCTAAGGGTGACAGAAATTTCCTAGCATATGGTTTAGTTTGACATGGAGAACCCAGTGCTACTTAGGAACACAAAACAAGGGGCACTTTTAGGGCACAGCATAGACAGTGTTGTGTCTCTCTCTCAAAGAGAGCTTCAGCGAAACGTGGCACATTCTCTTCAGGCTGTGGGATTTGGCCTTCCGAAAGTGACCACCGCCTTTCCGGAGTACAGTCGTGTTGTAAGAGTTTATATTTTGTTTATATTCCACTGTATATGAAGCTACTGTCTCAAGTTGTGTCTGTCCAGAATGCTCCTTGTTCATTAGGGCATGAGTTCCTTAGCAAAGCCTTTCTAGGGTTCCAAAAGTCATTCAAATAGCTCTTGCTGCCCTAGAATATTAGCTACTGCTATCACAGCACAGTTTTGTACTGCAAATTTGCCTCTGTGTATATACCTCCTGTTAGTCTGTGACGTTCTTAGATAAAGGGGCTGCAGCTACTTTTGATCATTCAGTTATCCTTATCCAGTACAAGTGATAGCACGTGACAGGCATTAAATTAATATTTATCAAACCAATGAATGGATGTCTGATGATACAAAGCTACAGATGAAATAGTACAAATTGGAAATGTGTTAGCGTGTTTCTATGTGTGTGAATATTGCTTGTCTGTGGGATGAAAGCATAATAAATAAAACAATACCCTTAGATCCATATTGAACATTGCTTTGTGGTAAGTTTTGGAATGCTAAGGTTCATTTATAGAGCCTTATGCAAAACCAGTCATGAAAATGGTTCTGCCAGATTTGGTCATGGTTTTGACTCTACTGATGAAACCCACTTGCGTTCTACTATTACAGAAACAATTATGAATATATCACAAATAAAAAATAATTTGCAGTGAGGTGTGTATAAGCCAGGTATAAGAAGACTAGAAAGAGGATATACATTGGCTGGAAGCACAATTAATAAAAACTCAAGAGACAGATATTGGGGTTCAACCTGAAGACCAGAATGATGTGGGAGTGTCATATATCAATCTGTTGATTTCATTGGTTAAGCAATAAAGAAACTGCTTGGCCCTGATAGGTTAAAACATAGGTGGGAGGAGTAAACAGAACAGAATGCTGGGAGGAAGAGGAAGTGAAGTAAGACTCCTCAGACAGACTCCATAGCTCCTCTCGGAGACACACAATGAAGCTCACCTAGCGGTGCTACACAGATGATTAGAAATGGGCTAAATTAATGAGAGAATTAGCCTAGAAGAGGCTAGATAGAAATGGGCCAAGCAGTGTTTAAATGAATACAGTTTGTGTGTTGTTATTTCGGGGCATAAGCTAGCCAGGCGGCTGGGGTGCTGGGGACGCAGCCCCACCACTCCTTATTATAACACCAGAAAAACAAAGTACCCAGTCACTAGCTCTTACCTTGACCTTAGTCTCAAAATGGTGATCTTGCTTCCAAGAAACCTCAGAATGAAACTGAGACTGAGAACTGACTCCTGCCTTATGATCCTCTCTAGTTTTGGGATTAAGGGTGTGGACCACTACTATCCTCTGGTTTCTATGGCAAACTAGTGTGGCTACTTGGATTAAAGGGGTGTGCCATCACTGCCTTGTCTGTAAGGCTGACTAGCATGGCTGTGTTACTTCAGGCAAGCTTTATTTATTAAAATGCAAATAAAATGCAAATACACACACACACACACAGAGCCTCCTGTTCCAGATGTAGAATTCTTAGTTCCTTTTCCAGCTTCTTCTCCAGCACCATGTCTGCCTGCACACCACCATGCCATGCTTCTTGCCATAATGATAATGGACTAAACCTCTGCACTGTAAGCCAGCCCCAGTTAAATGTTTTCTTTTATAGGAGTTTTCATGTTCACAGTGTCTCTTTACAGCAATAAAAACCTAAGACAGCTGTCTAGAGAGAATATGCTGGGTGCAAAGGTGCTTTATATTCATATAATTCCATATGTACATCATCAAAACTATTATTAAATGCAAAACTTGTAGAAGCTGCTTTTACTGATCTTTATTAGGCTAGACCTTTAAGAAATTTTATGTGATCACTGTCAACAAGGAGATGAATAAGTGTCTGATTGTAAGCTCAGAATCTCAAACCAAGTCAATATCATAAACATTGTTTAAATACATCTTATCTTGATGAATTATGGATGTAATTCCTAATTATTAATTCATAATGAATTATGGAAGTAAGCATGGAGTCACACTATGCTACTACCTAATGTGCACATCATCACTTTTAGACCTGTTTATCAAAGATCTGAAGAAATATTTAGTCATTGCTCCTATCTTAGATTTTTTTATGTTCCTATATGTTTCAGGAAGGGGTTTTATTTTGAGTGACAGTTCAAGGGGGCATCATGGCAGAGAAAGCCTGGCTACATGAGCCGGGGGTTGCTGATTGTATTGTGTCTACTCTCTGGGAGCAGAAGATGAACAGGAAGTGGGACCAGGCTGTAAAACCTAAAGTGAGATGCCTGTTCCAGCATCCCACTTCTTTCAAAATCTACAGCTTCTAGAGGTTCCATAGCTTTCATGACTGTCAGCTGAAGAACGAGTGTTTGCACACACACACACACACACACACACACACACACACACACACGGGCTTTTGGGGCCACTTCACATTCAGGCCACAGTAACTTCCAAAAAGAATTTAAAAACAAGGTCTTCTTTATTGTTGCTTTCTGCAATAGAATATAAGAATTTTGTTTGTCTCTGCAAAGAAATGCATTTCTAGCAAGAACTGGAATCTGCAAGAATAGACATTAGCATATCTACCGACATTTATTTTTCTTTAAATGAAACTGCTTAGTTTTGTACTGAAAAAAAAAATCTATTTTAGATGCTTTTCCCCGGCTTTGTACCTTAGTTTGCTTCATTAAAAAGCCAATTCAGAGAAGACACTGGGTGCCATCATTTGCTGTGCCATTTTTTTTTCTGTTAACAAGAAATTTAAGTGACAGCAATATATATGGAAACTTTTCTGAAAACATTCTTTCCTTTTAATCTATACACAAACTCAATTAGTGTTTAGGTCAGAGAGTGGTAAGGCATTTATAGGATCAATCATTTTGGGTTAAGGAGTAGACACCCTGCAAGCTTACTAATGGAATGGAAATAATGCCTGGAACCACTCCAAAGAGTAACAGTCTCTGTGGAGCAATTAAATATGAATGAAGAATGTTTGCAGAGAAGTTCAAACACATCAACGGGGTTTGTAGTTTTTGCTTAATTTTATTCAGCACCTTCCAATGAGCTGATGCTTTCTGGCCTGAAAACATGCAGGGCCCTGTATCTACTGCATTCTGTATAGAGCTCGGGCAGTTGTCAGAAACAGTGGTTTTCTTTAATCATCTCAGGAACTACAGGTAGAAGACAGACAGTGAGAGCTGGGGTTAGAGAGTTCAGATATGAACACCGCTTCAGTAATTGATCCAGCAGTGAGTGAGGCCCGTATCAGGAAACTTCAGCCCATTGATGGAAAGTGTTTGCCCACCTTGTCTCTGCTCGCAGCAGTAGGACCTAGACCAGGTCCATTCACATATATTATTACTTTCCTCCTTCACAAAAAGAAACCTGTCTTTTATATCATTGCTGTGTAGTAGAGTGTGTAATATTGCTGCTTAAGTCATGATAAAAAAAATTTGGGAAACAAGCACCAGGGTGAGAAAGTGTACACACACACACACACACACACACACACACACACACACACACACACACACACACATATATATATATATATATATATATATATATATATATATATATATATATTTGTATAACTTACCAAGAAGCAAAGATACTTGATATTGAAGAGTACTATTCATTTTTCTGGGGGTCTGCATTCAGATGTATGGGGTACACCACTTGCTCATTTATTAATTTGGCATTGTATCCAGGAAATAGAATTAATGAGCAACTAGAACCATGCAATGGAAAGAAGTCCACATGGCTTCAAGATCTGAAAGGAGTCTGAGAGACACACTTGCTATGGCGCATGGCCTGAGATTCGCATCTTTTCCTAGAACACAGTGGTATTGGAGGAGGAGGCCCATTGTCATGAGAAATGCCATGTCTGATGGATGCACTCAAAGTCCAGAAATTCATCTCTGAAGCAGATTTACAACAATATTAAAGGAAAAGCTGAGACATCACCATAATTTACCTGGATAGGAGATGAAAACAGGTCCTCTAAAATGGAAACTTGAAATCCCAGGGAGGCATGTAAAAGGGGGTAATTGACAGCTATGTCATGGCCAATTTATGAGCTGAGAAAGTTCCTTGCTTTTCAAAGATTCTTTTGGGCCACCACATGTGGGTCTCTAAGGCCTTTGTTGAATGTGTTTCTTCTGCTGCTGGAATCTTCATGCACTGTGCTACATTTTGCCTGTAGTTACTCTGATTCATTAGTCCTCCATGCTACCTCTCTGGTGACTTAGATCATGTATACCTTTGCTGGCATGACGTTTTCCTCCATTCCTTACCTATTCAAATCTGTTAAGAACCAAACATTCAGTAGAGATGTCAATTTCTTTATGACATCCTGTCCCCATTCCTGTCAATCTTCCAGAGATTCTTCCCCTAAATTTCCACATCTCTTTGTTTATTGAAGATCAGTTTCCTGGCACTTGAGTTTGTTATATGGGTTTGAACACTGGAATGGACTCTCCTTTGGGGACCCAATATTTAAAGCTAATGAAGTAACACTTCGTGGTGGTTTTATCAATAGTGGATATGTAGTAAGAGACGAAAAGGAAAGAAAAGAGAAAGTGGTGGAGGAAATGAATCCAGTTCACATCAAGCCCCTAAATCTGAAAAAAGTTACTGTTTAAGATTACATTACTGCTTACGTAATCTCCTGTCAAAATACTTGTAATAAAAAAGCAGAATTTTAAAAACTGATAAGCAAACCTCAATGAACAGGGTATGTGTAGATTGGGGGGAAATATTGGATGAATGAGAGTCACTTTTAATTTTGTAAATTGAAATGTTGGTATTGGCCTCAACCTAAAAGGCAGGATGAGCTATGCTAAAGTCATTGTCATGTTTGAAATAGATGTTCAGGATGATAACCTTAAAATGTGACTTTCTGCTGTGTATGCTGCATTTGTTCCGGCTGCAGAACCACTGTCTTAGGGTTTCTATTGGTGTGAAAGACACCATGACCATGACAACTCTTATAAGGAAAACATTGCATTGTGTTGGTGGCTTACGGTTTCAGAGGTTCAGTCCATTACCATCATGGTGGGGAGCATAGTCCTGTGAGTATGGCACAGTGCAGGCTACTTCCTGATCATAAGGCAGCAGGAAGTGGACTCAGTGTCACACTGAGGGAAGCCTGAGCCAAAGAGACCCCAAAACTCGCCCCCACAGTGACACATTTCCCCCAATAAGGCCATACCTACTTCAACAAAGGCACACCTCCTAATAGTGCCACTCCCTTCAGGATTATGGGAGTCAATTACATTCAGACTCCCTTAAGTGCAAATGAGACTTCTGCCCATGTCTCATAGCTACACTGGAAGAGGGCAGAGGAAGGATGCTTAGTCCTTTTTTTTTTTTTGATTTTTCGAGACAGGGTTTCTCCGTAGCTTTTGGTTCCTGTCCTTGATCTAGCTCTTGTAGACCAGGCTGACCTCGAACTCACAGAGATCCACCTGTCTCTGCCTCCCGAGTGCTGGGATTAAAGGCGTGCGCCACCACCACCAGGCAGGATGTTTAGTCTTTGTGGGCTTCCCCAAGCTGGAACCCCCAAGGCAAATTCCAGATTTCAGATGTTGGTTGTTAGGTGCAAATGTACCTTAGGCAATTGCACTGAGACTCCTGAAAATTAGAACCCAATGTTGAAAGTGTGGTTTCCAAGTCAGCATCTGTATTCATGCTGTTTTCTTGCTTAGTTTATGCCAGTCTCGTGTTTCTGTAAGGTTAGTATTCCTCTTCCTTCATCACAATGAGAAAATCTGGGCATGGAAAGATTCTATACTTTATTCAAGGTAATAAACAAGTAAGCGGAACAACCACAGTAAAAAATCCAACATAACTTCAGACCTTGCATAAAAGCTGATGTGTTGTGCTTGTAGTCCCAAGTGAGCATGTATCAGGCACACATGTGCACATACACATGTACAACATACACATTCAGACCTTTACAGAAAGTCTCTCCCTCACACATAAATTTATTCATACGTATAGGAAAAATTCACATACATACATCTTTACTCATATAAAGAAAATCTCTCTCTTTCTCTCTCTCTCTCTCTCTCTCTCTCTCTCTCTCTCTCACACACACACACACAGACATACACTCACACAGAATCATATACACAGACAGAATCACACACACATTCTTACTCATACCTATAGAGAAAAATCATGCAATATATACAACCACACTTATTCATACCTAAGAGAAAATCTCTCTCATTCTGTTTCTGTCTCTCTTTTACACACACACACACACACACACACACACACACACACACCTATTTATACTTAAGAAAAAAGTCCTGAATGAAATTCAGTCACAGAATAACAAAAACCTGGCAGGAAATCAGCCACTGAATTACTGTAGAAATCATGTTATTTTCTACTTTACATATTTCTGAATTTTTCATGATAGCTTAAATATATTTTAAAGTAGAAAGCACATATTGAAAATGTCTTTCCATATTTCAGAATGGTGGCAGAATGAGAATGTCCTGTTGAACACTAGTAATAGCTATAGGATTACTGTTGTAGATTATTATTTTAACTAGGCAAAGATGTGTTACATTTGTTTATGCTGTGAGATATTACTTTGAATATGTAAAAATGCGTTACATTTGTTTTGCAGCATCTACTTAATTATGTAAAGATGTCTTGCATTTGTTTCACCTTGCTTGCCTAAGGCAGCTGATTGGTCTAATAAAAAGTTCCATGACCAATAGCTCAGCAGGAGAGGAACAGGTGGGGCTAGGATGCAGAGAAAATAAATAGGAAAAGTCTAGGCACAGAGGGAGAAGCAAGAAGGAGAGAAGACAGACTGGGGGTGGGGGAGGAGTTGGGTCAGGAAGCCAGGCAGACACCAGCCAGGCAGACATTGAGAAGCAGTGATAATAAGATATACAGAAGTAAGAAAGATAATAAGCCTCGAGGCAAAAGGTAGATAAAGAGAAACAGGTTAGTTTAAGTTTGTTTTTTGTTTTTTAAAAAAACGTGTCTAGAAAATCAAAGCAAAAGAAAAATAAACAAACAAAAGGGCTAAAAAATGTGCCTAAGCTAAACTGAATATGAAAAACAAATTAATTTGTCTCTCTGTCATGATTTGGGAGCTGCTTGCTGGCCCAAAAGGAAAAGCCTAGTAGAGATTATTACCCAGCGAGACATACTGTTAGAATCTGAGTCACTGAGTGAACCTAGGCAAAGCCTCAGATCCTGGGTGCATTTTATAATAAGTCTATGAGTAATTTTTATTTTCAGTTATTCTATAGAAAAACTAGTATGAAGCATCATTATTGTCTACACTTTTATAAATAACTTTTCATCTTAAACACATACATGCACACATATATGTATATATTGTATGTTCTGTAGAAACATGTATTGATACATGCATTCTTATGTATCTAAATTTACATAAAGACTTCTACATGTTGGTTATATTTTAATCACTTTAATGTTATTGCGTGTGTTTTTCCCTTCTTTGGGATTTGCTGCTGTAGGGTTATCTATTGTCTGTTTTTTAGTGGATGTAGCTAACTTCCTTGGGTTGGGGTTTTCCTTCTAATACTTTGTGTATGGTTGGGTTTGTGGCTAGGTATTGGCTAAATCTGGTTCTGTCAAGGAATATCTTGTTTTGTCTGTTTATGGTGATTGGATGTTTGGCTGGGTATAGTAGTCTAGGCTGACATCTGTGGTCTCTTAGTGTCTGCATAATGCTTGACCAGGACTTTCTGGCTTTCATTGTTTTCATTGAAAAGTCAGGTGTAATTCTGATAGGCCTGGCTCCTTTATATGTTACTTAGCCTTTTTCCTTTGCGGTTCTTAATATTCTTTCTTTATTCTGTATGTTTAGAGTTTTGATTTTTTTTTTTTTTGGATTCAGTCTGTTTGGTGTTCTGTAAGCTTCTTGTATCTTCATATGCATATCTTTCTTTAGGTTGGGAAAGTTTTCTTCTGTGATTTTGTTGAATATATTTTCTGTGCTTTTAAGAAGAAGAAGACTTCTCCTTCTTTTATCTCTGTTTTTCTTAAGTTTGGTCTTTTCATGGTGTCCCATATTTCCTTGATATTTTGTGTTAAGTTTTTGTTAGATTTAATGTTTTCATTGATCAATAAATCTATTTCCTCTATTGTATCTTCAGTGCTTGAGATTCTTTCTCTCTTCCATCTCTTATATTCTTGCATTTGTGGTTCCTGATCCTTTTCTTATATTTTCCATTTTCAGAATTCCCTTGGTTTGTGTTTTCTTTATTGTTTCTCTTTTGGTTTTGAAGTCTTGACTCACTTCTTTCATCTGTTTGATGCTTTTTCTTGGTTTTCTTTAAGGGATTTGTTGATATCTTGGGTGTTTCCTAAGAGTTTTGATTTGAATGTATACAATATACATTTTACAGCTTTTGATTATTATGCATTCTTGAATTTTATATCAGATACTACATATAGTGTGAATGTAATGTATTCAAATTTAGTATGATATCACAATCCCAAGTAATTTAAAAGCATAGTTAATATTACATAATATATGCATTTGTTTTACTTGATATGTTTATGAGAGTAGCTATTTGAAATAATTAATATTGTTATTTTAAAATGTCAGTGCACCATTTTTCCTACATATTTAACTGTCCCAGTGTTACTGACCGTGTGATTGGCTTTAAATCTTCTTTAAAAGTGATTTACAATTTGGGCTCCATCTTCCCAGGCTGCCTAGGATGTATATGGCACTTTCTTTCTTCCGGATTCATGATGCATCCTCGCTGCCCAAGTCAAGTGGACTCAGTAATATTTTTGCCAAAAGGGAAGAAAGAATTTGTCTAATATCTACTATATAACAACTACATTGGATTGTCAACTTGACTATGTCAGGAATTAACTAAAACCCAGTGGCTAGGTACACCTTTGAGAGATTTTTTTCTTAACTACATACTTGAGGTGAGAAGATACAGTTTTAATCCAGGTCTTTAGTGGCAGGAAGATCTGCCTTTAATCTGGACCACACCTTCTGGAGAAGGAAGCCTGCTCTCTCTGCCTGCTTTCACTTTCTCTCACTCTCTCTAGCAAGTCCATTTCTTCATGGGGATTAGAGCCCACTTTAGGATTCTAGCATATACTGAAGACCCCCTGAGAATCCAGCCTAAACAACTGCTGGACTCTTGGACTTTTTATTGATAGACGGCCATTGTTGGACTAGCTGGATCACAGTCTGTAATCCATTCTAATATAGTCATTCATTCTGTAAGTTCTGTTCCTCTGAAGAACCCTGACTAATACAACAACATTTATATACACACTAATTCATCAACTCAAGTGTTCTGGATACTAAGCCATAGAAGAAACTGCATCACAAAGACAAAAGAGAGAGACTAGGTAGTGTTGCACCCACGTGGGAACGTTTCCTCTTCTGGTGGCCTCAAGTTCTGATGCTCTAGGATCAGTGCCTTCCGTTGTGCTGAGCCCATTTTTCCATGTCCTCACCACAGAGCCCTTCCTCTTCTCTTGCCCTAGCTTAGCTCTACTCATTTGTTTTCCCATGCTACTCTAGATTTGATGCCCTCTCCTGGACCTAGGTTTCAACACAATACCTTCTCTTTGTAGCTCCTTCTAGTGGCAGGACAGTGTCAGTCCTCCACTCCCTGCTAGGAGTGTATCTTCAAAGGAGCTATAACTTAGAACTATATTTGCTACTAACATCAAATTTACAATTTTTCCTCTATAACGATTCTATCATGGCCAGAATTTCCATTGATATTGGAGCAAACTATATTACAGATTTCATTGTAAACTGCTGTTCCAGGCCTCCTAAAATTAAATCAGCACTCACGACCAGGTCCCATTGAACGCTCTCATTTCTGTGTCTGCACGCTGGAACATAACATCATGCAGGTTTTATTGCACATTTTCTTTATAGAATAATAAGATATGTAATATTCATGAGGAAATATCACACTTACATTTTTAAAATAAAGTATATAGTACACACATCTGTTTGGTGGTTGAACTAGAATTATTTTTGCTATTATCTTTCTGATTTCGTTGCAAGATATAATTTTGTTAATTTCCAGTCTCTTTTAGAATAATTATAATCATATATTTAAAACAAAAGGTGGGAATTATTAATACTTATTGCCATTTCAGAAAGATTGAACATAGTATAATATTATCTCATGTTAGGAAGTTAATTATCATTTTTTCTAGTAATTTTTTCATTATAGCTTAGCTTTGATTTTATTTCTGCAGGCTCTGTACATTATGAGTAGGAAAAAGCAGACATTTATGAGCAAAATACATCTCTATCATACTTTTTGTCATTGTATGCATGGATGTTTATGCATGTGCATACATGTGTCTGAGTGTGTGTATGAATGTTTACATGGGGTTGTGTACATGTGTGTATGTGTGTACATGCATGTATGTGTTTGTGTGTGTGCATGAACACACATGCACATGTGTGTGTAGATCTCTGTCATTGGCTCCTGCCTTATTTGAGACAGGGTCCCTTGTTGTTCAGTGCTGAGTCTGCCAGAGTGGCTGATCCTTGAGTGTCTGGGAACTTTACCCTCTCTGTCTCCCATCTTCCACTGGGATTAGACAAATGGTTCTGCAATGGGTCTTACAAAGATTTGTGGCATTCTAATTCAAGTTCTTATGCTTACATAGCAATTACTTTACCACTGAGTCATCTCCCCAGTCCTGTGACACCCATTTTACACTTGTTCCTACAAACAATCCCTGAACTTAAAGGAAACCCCCCCCCAATTCCTTCCATCATGGTTTCAAAATTTTCTGTTCATGTTTTCATTTTGACATTTGCTCTTGTTATCGTCAGCTAAACTGCCTATAATATACAAACAGGTACATGTTTTGTAATGCCTGCTTCGTTTCTTTCATGAGTTCAAAAAATTGTAGTGCCTATATCTGACTCTGAATTTTCATTCAATTATGCAATTATTTTCTTCTTCCCTCATGGCATATGGTGTATACGCTAGGGAAATATTTTTAACATTAAGGCATCACCAGGGAAAAAAGATTAGAGTGTTTTGACATTTCCTTTATTTAAACTCTTACAGGAGAAAAATCAACCTTGTTAGATGAAAGATTCTATATTTTTTTCAAAGTCTTTTGAAGAAACATTAAAGATGAGTTCAAAACATATGTAATTACATTTTACCTTGGAAAGCTCTTCGCAGTTCAAGAGACATTGTTCGTTTAAAAGCGGCTCAGCAGAGAAGATACATTTCCACGAGAATCCCCTACCCCACAAGCTGCTGGGGTAGGAAGGTGAATATTGAGATAGCCAGACAACTCCTTCAGAGGTTGCACTGACCTGTCTTTCTACAGGAACCTCTTTCTACACATGGGCACGGAGCCCTTTGTATATGCCTGAGCCAAGACACGCAGTGTGTAAGGCACACTTCCTACAGTCCAGAATCCAATGAGAAAGCAGATAGTGAAAATCTTTTGTGCTGGTTATGTGTTTAAATGATAAGAATTTCAATATATTGGAATAAATGTTGTTAGAATTAATGTCATTTTTTCTCTTTACTTTAAAATATAGGACTTTGAAGAAATTTAAATTTATATGTAAAGTTTATATTTGTGGCTTGTGTTTTATTTCCATCTTTGTTTGCTAAATATTTAGATAAACATGTTCTTTGCTTTTCATATTAATGATCTTTTATCATGTAGCTTTTCCAAGTCATTGCAACCTCCTTTCTCTCCCTCCTTTCATGCCCTCCCCCTTTATGCCCTCCCCCTTCCATGCCTCCCTTCTCACCCCTCTCCTCACATTTCCTATTATTTTCTTTTCTTCTCATTTGTTCTTTTCTTTGCAGTTTTGGGATCTCTCTCTCTCTCTCTCTCTCTCTCTCTCTCTCTCTCTGTATGTATGTTGTGTGTCTGTGCACATGCATGTGTATGTACCTTCCTGCATGAATTTATGTGTACCATATGTGTGCAGGAGCCCATGGAAGCCAGAAGAGGGGGTAAGGGCTCCTAGAATTCGAAGTACAAGCTGTTGTGAGCCACCATGTGGATTCTGGGAAACAACCCGGGTCCTTTGTAAAAGTAGTATTGCTTTGAATCTCTGAACCACCTCAGAAGCCCCTTGAGTGTTGTCTTAATATGAAATGGCAATTCTTATTCTAAATTTTTGAGTTATAAATTATTACGGCCTTTAGCACAAGTTCCTGCAGGGTGCTGAGTGTATCATATAGATGGTCTTACTTAATCTGTGCACACATTACACGTTCATGTAGTTAACATAACCTCTGGTATATGCTAAAGAAACTCAGTCTAAAATAGTTCCAGAATTTCACTCTAAAAGCTCTGTAGCTGAGTCAGGATCAAAACCACTGTAATGCCACATGGCCTGTCCTCTGCGCACTGTGCATCTGCCATTCGTTCATTCTGGGGCATCTGTTAAGGTATTGACTATTTCAGTGACTACCTGAAGCCTACTGACTGATCTTTCATGGTGCTGACAGTTATCAAAATGACTGTGAGTAAAAGCAGATTTCCCCAGCCTTAAGAACAGCAAAATTACTGTGTAATCATTCTGTATTCTTGAAGGAATCATGAATCTTTGCTGAGATGGTCCCTTATCCAAGTATTTTTCTGCACATACTTCCAATACTGTGTCTAAATATAACAGTGTCTAAATTAAAAACTAATAATACCAATTGTATAGTGTGTGTGTGTGTGTGTGTATAGAAAACAGAGACTGATGTGAGTGTGCCCTCCACTTTTCGTTTTGAGATCAGGTCTCTCACCAAACCTAAAGCTCATGCATTCTTGATTCAGCTAGGTTGGGCGGCCAATGAGCTCCAGGGATCACCTTGTTTCTTCCCCCCTCTCCTGTGCTCGGTCACAGATGTACACCCCTAGGCTGGGCTTCTCATTCTTAATTATTGATTTTATGTGGGTGCTGGGAGTGGATCCATGATTGTGCAGTGGGCACCTTACTGACTGAGCCATCTCCCCATCCATACCAAATTTTGCATTAAACTTTATTTCTTTGGGTATAAAAAATTATTCTAGGTATTTAGAATAAAGCTAGAAATATACTGGTTTAAGAAAATAACCTTATCAGTTCTCTTCCAGAGTCTGTGACTTTTCCATTCATGTCTTACAGCTTCGCAGCCTCAGGCATGAATTTCCTCCTATTGAGTAGGGCATAGGTACAGTTGAAGCTCTCACTCCTACTCAAAGACTCCTCCTCCTCCTTCCTTCTCCTCCTTCTCCTTCTCTTCTTCTCCTCCTCCTCCTTCTCCTCATCCTCCCAAAATGTCCATTCCCAACTGGTACACCTATAACATATCTCCTAACCTAAGAACCAGGGAGCATCACAGAGGAGATGAACGTAAAGATTATAAGAGCCAGCGTACTTGCTACCATACGATATCTTTCAGACAGGGATGCTGCACTCATGAGATCTCAATAATATTGTTTCATAATTAAACATCTTAACCAATTTTCATAGGGATAAAAGCACGAGACAGCTCAGATCTGGGTCTGTCTCAAGCACTAATCTTTGCATAGCCTATCAGATGCAGAATATCAAATTATAATATGTAAAAACTCTAAATATGAGGTTGGGCCTTTATGACACCCAAAGTCTAAATTTTAGTAAAGTAGGTAAAAAGCTCTCTGACATTTTAAAAATTGGATCTATTTGATAGAGCATTTGCTTAAAGGATTGTATTTATGTTAAAAATAAATAACCATACAGAAGAAATAAAACCATACAGAGATAGTTCTACTTAAATATTAGGAAACTACACAGAACGTTCTGTGGTGTTCAATTGTTATTGCTATTATGACATTATGTGGTGGCATTTCACTTGTATTTTAATAAGTAAAACTTGCCTGAGGATCAGCAAAGTAAAGCAGCCAGTCACAGACTCTTACCTCTACCTCGGCCTCAGTCTGAAAATGATGATCCTGCCTTCAGGAATCTCAGAAAGGGACTGTATCTCAGAGCTGTCGCCTCCTGTCCTACAATCCTCTCCAGGGCTGGGATTAAAAGCATGCACCACATGGCTTCTGCGACAACCAGTGTGGCCACTAGGATCAAAGGTGTGCATTACCACTGCCTGGCCACAAGGCCAACCCATGTGGCTGTCTTACTTTCCCGATCCCTAGGCAAGCTTTATTCATCAAGATAAAAATGAAATGCCACTACACCATTATATTCACAAATAGCTGTTGTAATTCTCCCAGCTTAACGTAGAATGGTGAGGATGAGCCTGAATGGCTTATATGGGAGGCATTTCAGCCACGTTTGGAGCAGCACTGGAGTTAAACTCAATCAGAGGCAAGCAGGAGCTCCTCTGAATGGGGTCTGCACTGCATCCTTCTCTACCTCTCTGCCCATAACATCTTCTCCTTGCAGCTCTTTATTGACTTGGGCATGAATCACAAGATAGCAACCTGTGTTCAATGGTAGAAAATTACCTTGTTAATAAAGTTGAATGTAAACAGGCAGTGTTCCTACTGGTCAAAGGAAATTTCTTACAGGCTTTGCAAAAAGCAAAACAACAACAAAACCTTGTGACCATTAACATAGGAGTGAGTCAGCTTTTCCAGAGCTTCTCCTCAACACTTTTATGTAAGAGTTAGGTTGAAAGACCCTCGAAGAGGACCTTCCCTCGGGAGGAGACCTCCCCGAAGCCAAGGAACAGGCCGCAAAGTCTTTCGGAGGACTTGCGCGCCCTGCAGACTGGGAGGAGGTCTTTTTATAGTAAAGAGGGTAGCAAAAAGCAAGTTTACAGAAGCAGAAGCGTGGTTATCGGTCAGTCAGAATGAGGCGGGGGGCATGAATGGTTTTTCCTCTCCAGCATAGATGTCTGGCAACAGATATCCTTGTTTTGCAGCACCCCCCCACAGACCTCCTGCTTTGTGGATGCCCTATCTTATAGATATCCTGTTTTGCAGCCTTCCTATCTTACAGACATACTCTGCTTTGTAGATGTCCTATCTCGTAGACATCCTGCTTTCCTAAGCAAACGGGATGTTCTCATAAGAGCAGGCTAGCTGCTGATCCTGAGAATCTTTCAAGCAAACAGGACGTTCTCCCGGAAGCATGCTAGCTGTGGGTTTTGAGGAGGGGGTCTGTAGGGTCTTTCAAGGTCCGGACTCAAGATGAAAGAAAAGGGTATTTTCCGAGGCAGTCAGTACACTCAGTGTGTTAAAATGTTAATGGGAGCATGAAGTTTTTAAGTGATGTGCATACAGTAGGGTGGGACGCACACATGTGTCCCACAGCTTCTAGAAATTAGCATTCATAATGAGTGGGCATCCTTACCCAAGTGTGTCTTTGTTTCTGGAAATTTCATAGCACAGCAATAGAAAGGAGACTTCTTTCATCAGAAAGTTGAAAGTGGCAACAGAATTTTGACAAAACTCGGGGCATTTTGCTTTCTCTGTGGTTCATTCCTGTTTCTCTCACAACCCTACATGTTGGGGGTGGTGATGAAGTAGATGGTCTGTCCAGTGCACAAAAGTTGTCCCCATGTGTACTATGTTAGCCTCTGCAGTGAAAGCTGTATGATTGGGCTTTCTGAGCTGTATACATTTATAGCATTGAAATTAATGTAATATGCTAGTATTTTCAATGTGTACGGCTGCTTTTTAATTTTACTGTTCTAGTAAATAGAACAGTTAACACAATAAGAGAAGTTTTACAACCCTGCTTTGGCCTCTGTGTGTGTGTGTGTGTGTGTATGTGGTATGAACATATGTATGAGTATGTGCACGTATGTGTGTGCCAAAGGTCAACGTCGTGTTTCTTCCTTGGTAGTCGAAAGGACTTCCTTGGTTTATGAGACAGTGTCTCTCACTGAACCTGGGATAGTCAATTCAGCCAGCACCAGGGATTGATTTATTTATGTTTACTAGAGGCTTAGATTACCTAATGTTTTCTGGTGTTTGCCCAGTTTGATCATTCAATCACCGCCTTTTCCTTGTCTCACACTGGCTGGTAATTCAGACGCCAGTTGCAGTATGCAACTTCCCTCTGTTTTGTTGTAAGGTTTATTTATTATATGAATGGGTGTCTTGCCTATTAGGTATGTCTGTGTAACACATGTGTGCTTGCTGGAGGAGGTCAGAAGAGGACACTGGGTTCCCCACACCTGTTCCAGATGGTTGTGATCTGCCCTGTGGGTGCTGAGAATGGAGCCTAGGTCCTCTGCAGCCAGGGCTCTTGCAGCCGAGCCGTGTCTTCAACCCCTCACCTCCTTTGTAATAATTATTCACGCTTCTCTCCATGTACAATGTGAATGCTTCACGGCCTTCAAAATGGCCTGTTGGTGATGTTTCTCTCCTAATAGCTGCTGTCATTTCTGGTCTTTTGCCTTTTGTGGTTCTGGGGATGGCACTTAGTGGCTTGGGCATGCTAGGTAGGCTCGTTACCACAGGAATCGCATGTCTGTTTGTCTAAACCCCTGTTTCTGAGGATGCCGGAGTCAATGTTTACTGAAAGGAGGGTGGTGCTTAAGGGTGATGCAGTGGAAAAGAGTACTTGTAGATCCCTCACATGAGGGCGTGCTTGGCGAGGGACCAAAGGTTAGACCAGGTTAGACTGTGAGGAAAGCAGCGGCAGCCTCTCACTTGCTGAGAGGGGAATTAGGTAATGCTCTTTAGATGGAGTATGAGTCAGAAGAACAGAACTGCCTCCAGTCACAAAATACACCCAGCAGACACCCTCTAGATACCCCCAGCTGACAGAAGCAGATTCCTATGCTAACTGCACAAATGCAAAATTTGCACAAAGGAATCTGAAATAATCAGTAATAATAACTAGCATATGTGACAGACAGCCTGTTATGTACTGAAGATTTTAAGCTTTCAATAAATTCTATTTTAAGTCATACAACCCCACAAATTATGTGTAGCTAAAATATATTGCATCAAAAGTGACAGAACTGGGATTAGAAACTACAGGACCTGCCTTTTAGAGATAAAAAGGGGTGGTGGATCAACTTGTAGAGACAGCCAGACAGTCACGAGATGAGGTGGGTGGTCAGAGAAAGGGGCTTAGTGGTTGGCTCTTTACAGGAAGTTAGAGACCTCATTCAGTGTAGACTGAGCTCTGTACCACAAGAAGGCAGTCAGGAAAGGCCGGAACACCTAATCCAAAATCCACACAGCAGGGTGCAGCTCAGTGTGGTATAGAACAGGGGAGGGCTGGGAGCAAGCGATATAAGGAAGAGAAGGTGGGTGTGTCATCATCTTGTCCTGTACGGTTGGGGTAGAGTGGGCTCCATTTCAATAAGGAAACAAGGAGCATGGCCTGCTTTGAGTTGAAAGGTCCTTTCGATTGCTTTGTGGCGTATGTGTTATGGGAGAAGGGATCCAAACAGTTATTCATTTCTGTGACTGTCAGTGACCCAAGCAGTTATTCCATTTCTGTGAACATCAGTGACCCAAGCAGTTATTCCATTTCTGTGAACATCAGTGACCCAAGCAGTTATTCCATTTCTGTGAACATCAGTGACCCAAGCAGTTATTCCATTTCTGTGACTGTCAGTGAACCAGGTAAGGGAGGGCAGAAGACAGTGGTTTAGATTTAGTGTACTTAGCGGAGAAAGGGACGAGCGAATCAGTTCAACATGTGAGGGTATCCCCTCCCCCCACCACAAACTTTATTCTTCCATTGAGGCGAGATCACTATAGCATTAAATGAACTATTTTTAAGTATATAGTATTTGAACATCATTTAGTGCAGTCACAATACCAGGAAACCCAGTCTCTACCTCATTCTGAGACATTATCATCAAGCTAAACAATGCTCAGGGTTTTCCCCCTTCCTCCTTCACGCCAGGCTCTGACAGCCATCAGTCTGTGCTCTGAATGTGCCTTTACCAACTCTATGTATGCCATATTCATATTCATGCTACACTATGTAGTCTTCTTTTATTTAGCAGATACCTTCAAAATTTGCCCTTGGGTAACAGTTCTCAACAGCTGGTTCCTTATTCACAAATAACATTGTATTATACTCATTCCTTAGTTGATTGATATTTGGGTTGTTCCTATTTTTGAAGAACAATATTATTTTTATGTCTTGAATGATGCAAAATGTACAGGTTGACTTGACTGGTACATATTCACATGTAACTTTTCTCTCATATGCACAACTCAACAGATGGGTGAATGCAGAGGAATCACCGTGATCCATATATGGAACAGACTATGTTAATATATTCAAAGTTTATTCCAATTTATTTTTATTTTATACTCAAAAACATGGTTGGATGTTTTGGTTATTTGAATAGATAAATTCACAGGAAAACCATGATGCTCAAGGTCAGATCAACTTCCAACCAGTCAGAATTGTATGGGGTAGCTCCTGGAAGTAGAACTTGGGACTTGTTTAAGGACTGCTCAATACCTGGATGGGACCTAGCAGCCAAGGGAAGGAACACAGTAATACAGATGCCGCCATCTTACCCCACATTCTGGGCTTCTTTTTGAAGTAATTTCTAATTTTAACTGTAATAAATATTACTACTTTGAACATTCATGCAAAAGAATTTGTGTGTGTGTGTCTATATGTTTTTATTTCTTTGGAAATGAAACTCATGAGCCTTGTCAACACATGAAATAGCTTTCACCTCAAAGGACATAAGTCAGTTTATTCTGGAGCCAAACATTACCATGGACCAGGAACACAGAATTATATTACTCCCAAATTCTATATTCTAACAGGGTAACAGTGTTATCAAGTTTCTAAAGTAACAGAATGAAGAAAATAATAAATCCAGACTTTTTCAAATACATTAAGACAAGCCTGGAGTGGGCAGGCTAGAGAAAAGTGGATTAATCTCTGCTAGGGCTCAGATTCTCTGTGACTGCACCTGTCTTATGTTTTGGTCTAATTCTTGGTTTGAACTCCTTATTTAGTGAAAGGCCTTTAGAATCTAATCTAGTTTTTGTAATGTAATAGTTTTGTTAACATACCTAAGAGAAGATCAATATTCAATGAAACTTTGTTATTATAAATCGTTAATTAGTCATTAGAAAAAAATTACAAAGTATTTACTTTCACTTGGGCTCATTAAGCAACCAAAGCAGGGTAAATTTTTGGCATTTTTTTATTGACCTAACCTCATGCCTGCTAATTACCAGGGAAAGGAGAAAGCACAGGGACAGAGAAGTCATCTTTCCAACCCTTGGACAAATGAGCCTGGCATCCCAGGTAGGGCAGTAATCCAAAAGGGAATGACAAGCAGGACCCTTTGTGTGGTCTCATGAGCAGATTGAGACACTGTGATTTAGCACTGTGACCTGAGTCTGATTATATGGCCTGTCTTAATTGTTTCACTCTCCTGTTAATACCCACAAAAGAAAGTCTAGGATCACGGAATAGCTCTATTGGTTTCCTAAGGGTGACTACACAATTAGCTATCTTCTCTTGGTTTGGTTCCTTACTCTGTGATTTTATTTGGCATATTGAGACAGTAGCCAAGCTTAACTGATTAGGCTGCTGGAGTTGGGCCTTTTATTTTCTCCTTATAATTCTGGTTATAGAATGAAATGGTGTTGCTGGGGTTTCTGTCCTGCCTAGTTCCCACAATGGTTAAGTCCCAAAGAAATTGCACAGAGATCTACATTAACTATAGACTGAGTGGCCCATTAACTTAGGCTTCTTATTTACTCTTATAACTTATATTAGCCCATTATTCTTGTCTATGCTAGCCACGTGGCTCAGTACCTTATTCAGAGAGACAGTCACATCTTGCTTCTTCTGTGGCTGGACAGGACTACCGAGGAATGGGCTTCCTCCTTCCCAGAATTCTCCTGTTCTCATTGATCTGCCTCTACTTCCTGTCTGGTTGTCCCGCCTATACCTTTTACCTGGCAACTGGCCAATCAGTGTTTATTTAAAATATAATTGACAGAATACAGACAATTTGCCCATAAAATGGAAAGAATTTGGACTTGATTTAACAATTATGATTTATACAAGCACTTATAAACCAAGATACCATCAAGCAAATGCTGTAAATATACAAGCACATGTAAACAACACATGGATTTACATCATCATATACATATCTTAAAATTAGATGAAACACTCAAAAACTTATATAAAGATATTTAAAGTGAGCATAGATTTGGTTACTTAGTTATTTTTTTAGGACAAAACCTGACGAAAACAAAAAACAACCCACAAATACATGAAAAAATCAACCATGGATACAAGTAACAGTGGGCTTCTTAGGAAAATAAAGTACAAAATTTACAACTCGATTGTTTTAAAGAGTAAGAATAACCTGGTGAAAGGCTAGGACATCAAAGTTGAAGCTTATTTTATAGAATCAGATTATCTTTTTTCAGCTTAATTAGCGCAGGGCTGGTGAATGGCTCATCACATAAGAGGATTGCTGTCAAGCCTGCAGACTTGAGTTCAATTCCCAGGATCCACATGGTGGAAGGAAAGAATGGACTTCCAAAAGTTGTCCTCTGACCTTCACGCATGCACGTGCGCACACACACACACACACACACACACACACACACATATGCATGGACATAAATACACACACCATGGCATATATTTATATTTTTAAGCACATACAGACTAGTTTAATAAAACTTCTAAATTATGATAACTCCTTAATCAGTAGAGAGGAAAACGTTATCTCTCCCTATCTTTCTAAGTGTCACTTAGGGGCAAAGCTTTTTAACTCTGTTAATGTATCATGGGTATAAACCATACCTTTTGTGCTTGCTTGTGTATCTATAAAGGAAAGAAAAAGATATACGTAGCAGTTCAGTTTCAGCTTCTCATAAAATGAGAACACATGCACTTTGGCCATTAGCATTATAGAATCTCCTTCCTCAAAACATTGTGTGCCGAGAGTACTAAAGGACAGTGGTGGGAGGTCTCCTTTACCAGAGCTATAGAACACGGAGCAGCAGAGCAGCACTGTGCACAGGAAATTCCCTCTGAGTAAGACTGTCACCTTCAGAGGGATCAAGTGAGCTAGGAGCTGCAGTAGACACTTTTAGATCACTAAGATTTTAGTGTAAAAATGGCCATTCTTAATGTGTTTTGACTCCATCCCTTGCTGCTTTGGGAAGGTGGTTCTCCAACCATGTGTCAGCTTGTTCTGCACATTTCATGGGGGACACAAGGGGTCCAAGACACTGGATGTTTGACAACTCATGTGTTTTTCCATGGCTGAACCAATAAAGTTGAATCTAACCTTGAGCCCATCTACTCTAAATTGGGTATGGATGAGTTTAAAGTTTTTATGTTTATTTATTATCTTTGTTGATAGTGGCGTTCATTAAACATGGGCCTCTGGGTAAGAAAGCAAAAACAGAGACACCATGTCAACGTGCAGTCATATAAGCAGTGTTAAACAGGATAGAGCAAAGGAATGCCATAGAAATTTATCAACAGTGATTGAATTTAGAGCAAGCTTCCAAAGATCCCAGACATGGAGAGAGACATAGAAATTTATCAACAGTAGGATAGAATTTAGAGCAAGCTTCCAAAGATCCCAGACATGGAGAGAGACAAGAGTACAGCTCTGTGTCGCCACCATTAGAAATCTGAGAAATTTCCTTAGAATTTTAGGGATCCCAACTCTGGCCAAACCAGACTTTATGGCTTTGATACTGAAAGGAATCTTAGGAGTAGCCAGAATAATAAAGCAAAGTTAGAGTTGGAGTTTTGGAGTATTTTAATATAAGCGGCCCAAAGTAGGGGGATCTGTGCTAAAGACCTCAGGGACCATATGACCACCTTCTCAGCCTTTGCTTTGATGGATGCTAGCTAGGGTCTGCTTGTACATTCATCTCACAGTTGTGAGGATATGAGGCCCAGACAGAGGTGGGCAATAAGATGGTCCAAGACAATCAGCCTCCCCTCATCCTTCAAGTTCTCATCGGTCGGTCAGTAGGGTATGGGAAGGAAATTCTACTGGGAATTTCCAAGCACAATAATATGGTAAGTGTGTGGCATTTTTGAAGAATTATACCTCCCAGATCACTCACTGTGCCAAAACATGATATTCCTACAGTAGCACTGTTGTCTGAGGCTTCCTCGCTAGAGTGTGAGCTCTGGCCAGTGTGATGTTCCTTCCTTTATGCTTTTGATTTGCATTCCATTTATGTCTAACGCCACCACACACCTTCCAGCTTGCCTGCTGGCCATTTACAAATCCAGCTTGATGTGATATTAAAATTCTGTACCCATTTGAAAATTGGATTGCTCTTTTCCTGACTTGTAAGAATGCTATTCTGCATTTGAGACCCTCATTTTCAAAGACTGGCAAATGTTTTTTTTCCCCCATATTGTATGTTGTAATCACATTTTCCTTTGCTATACTTTGAAGCACAAGACAATACAGATATCTTTTGAAGCACAATATTTTAATTTAGATGAAATCTAATGTATCTATATTTTTATTCTTTGTATATCACATCTAAAGCAGCTGCCGATTTCAAGATGACAGGTTTTTCTTCAGAACATTTCTTCTAAGAGTTTTATAATTTTGGTCTTTGTGTTTAGGTCTTTGATTAATTTTGAATTAATCACTACACACACACTAGTATTAGATCATTTCTGATTTTATTTCTTTGCTTATATTTTGAAGTTGTACTAACACCATACACTTTTCTTTCCTCACTAATAAATTTTGGCTCCTTCTAGAAGTCAGTGGGTCAAAGACAGATGGGTTGGTTTCTGGTTCCTCAGTTCCATCTATTGAATCCCATATATATGCATATATATAACATACATACATGATATATATGTATGTATATAATATAATGAATATTAGATATATGCATGTATTTGATATATTTGCATATGTGTGTATCTGTGTGTACCCATATATATTTATATTCATACATCTGTCCTTATGCCAAGCATCCCTTTGATTTTCATATTAATTTTAGCATCCACTTGTCAGTTTCTTGTAATAAAGCATCTATAAGGATTGTACCAAAGAAGTATACCAATTTTGGGAGTATTTCTACCTTAACTTATTTCTTTCAATCTGTAAACATTAAATATCTTTTTATTTTCTAAGGTCTTCAATTGTTTTAAGTTTTAAGAGTGTAAGTCTTCTAATTTTTGTTATATTTATTTTTAAATCTTTTATTCTCTTTGACGCAACCACAATGTCCTTCCCAATTGCATTCTCAGAGTGTTCATTGCTAATGCGTATACATTCAATTGACTACCCTTTATTTTTGAGACAGGTTCTCAATATATAGCCTATCATTGTCTCACTCTGTCTATGTAGACTCAGTTCCCTCACACCTGGAATTCTCCTGTCTCAAACTCCCTAATTCTGGGACTTTGATTGAGCGTCACTACAGTAGGCTCTACTTGACTTTCAAAAGACCTTTACTAGGCACAAAACCCTGAAGTATTTAATGAATACAAGCTAGTAGTTGGGAGACCAGTGCTCACCTGTGAAGTCAACTACTACAGTCTCTGTCGTAAGCCTTCTACCTCCTGCAAAGGTTTGCTCCTACCTGCCATTTATTATTGTACAATTAGTACAAATTACATTATATGTACTTCTTCATAAATTGTTGGGTGTTCTATAGTATGCTCATTCATTATACATGCATCCATTCATCTATCAATGGGCACCAGCTGCAGTGGGATAACATTCTTTTGGGCATGTACCCCAAACTACTTGGTAGCATGAATTTTCATTCTTCCTTTTTATAAAGTATGCTCTTTGAAGTTTTCTTTTCAGGTGCTATGTTTATTTGTCTTTGGTTTTGGTAAGACCAACATCATAGGACATTTTTTTACCCCTCTTTAAATTTTTTAAAATATTTGAGGTGATCTGATATCATTTCCTTCTTTAAACAATAAAAATCACAAGTGTGTTCAGGAATTTTCTTGATCAGGAGATTAATTTTGTTATTGTTGATGTTGTTATAGACTCAGTACCCTTTCTAGTAAACAGATGTCTTCAGATTTTATATTTCTTCATGATTTAGTTTTGGTAGAGTCTGTGCTTAGAAATGTGCCCAAGTGATCTGGATTAACCCATGATTGCAACTTTGTTGTTCTTATTTAAAAAAAATGTGATAGTTATCTAAAGTCTTTTTTGATTCCATATTAATTGTGGAATCTTTCCATTAACGTCAATACTGCTATAGGTTAAATATTTGACAAGGAAGGCAGCGAGTGTACAGTGTGTCTCAGATTGCATAGTCATTTGACGTACTGATTTTTCTGATCTGTGAATGTGGATTTCAGCTTAATTTGTATCTTCCTCCTCTTCCCTCAGTGCTCCATAGCGTCTGGTGCACAGGGCTTTCTGTTTGAACTGACACTTAACTGTTGAACATTATTTGGTACCTTAGTGAGACTGCTTTCTTAATTATTTATCAGACAACTTTTTGTTATTTGTTACTGGTATCTACTATAATTTCAGGGCTATCTTTAAGTCTTAAAAATTATATTTATTTTTTTTGTGTGTGTGTGTGTGTCTGTGTGTCTGTGTGCTCAAATGTCATGACATGAGTGTGAAAGCCAGAGGACAATTGGCAGGAGTGAGTTCTCTCCTTTCACCACATGGGTTCCGGGAATGGAACTCGGGTTTTCAAGCTTGGCTGAAAATGCCTTTACTGTCACTCCATCCCTGTCCCCAAACATCATACTGGCTCACCTTTAAATTTTTCTAGTTTATTGTATGATCCTCCATGGTTTCTGCTGAAGAATAATCCACGTGCTCTAGAAAATAGCATATTTTCTTATTTTAAAAGATGGTGTTTGGTTCAATACACATTTAGAACCTTCTCGTTCTTTGTCCATCTTCTATGTAGTTTTTCAGTCAAGTTTTGAAGTTTCAAAGTATCACTGTTGGTCATCTTTAATGTGTTTTCCTTTAATTCTCTTTTGTCACACGTTGGGCTCTGTCCAAGGCACGCGTATATTTTAGTTACAGCTGCGTGGTGAAGTCACACTTCTTTGCATTGGACAGTCTCCTTCTTTGCCTGTAGTCGCATGTTGGGTCCCACAGACTCTTTTCTCTGTAATACAGATATCCCACCTCTCCTTTGGTTGAAACTGGTATTCTATTCTTTTAGCCACCCTGTTAACTTTCAAGCTACTCGCACTTTGGAATCTGAAGTGTGTCTCTTGTGGGCCTTGTATGTTCAGGAACTCTGTTCTCTCAACCTCTGGCTTTCTCTGCGAGTACTGAATGGATCTGTGTGCAATGCAGCCGTGCTAGTTGAGGGTCTGTGTATGCGATCTGCTTCCTTTCTGCATGGCCTTTACAGCTGTATTTCCATTACTCTCCTCCTTTGGGTCTAATAGGTTTTCTTTTGTAGTGTATCATCTAAATTCTCTTTCTCTGTCCTTCAGTATGCTTTAAGTTATATTAAAAGTGATTGCCATAGCAGTTACAATTAAGATTGCAACTTCAAACAGCCACAACTGAATTAATCCCAATTTAATTCCTTTTTTTCCCGAAGAGAAGATGCGTTAATGAAGTCCCATTATTCATTGTTTATGGATTTTCCTTCCCTTCTTGTATCTACACGCTTTTCCAGACCATGGTCACCTAGATTATTTTCTCCTATGTTGTCCTCAGATCTGTATTTTCACACAGCATGGTGAGGTCTGTGATTTATCCTGAGGTAATCTCTGAGATGTGAGAGGCAGCACCCGGGTTCATTTTCATGGGCATCTGACAATCCCTTACTTCATTTCCCCCACAGAATTCCTGTTGCCTTTAACTGAAGGTCAGCCGATGGTTTCTGTGTGGGTATGTTTGCAGGGTCTCTGTTTTGTCCCATTTGTCTGTTTGTGCTCTCTCTCTCTCTCTCTCTCTCTCTCTCTCTCTCTCTCTCTTTCTCTTTCTCTCTCTCTCTGATGTATATACTGTCGTGTTTACTGAGGCCGATGTTGTAAAGCACAGTTTAATGATGTCAGTTATCAGACTTCTCTAGATCATGGTGGCAGTCCTCCATCTTTACCATCTGTAAGATTTAGAGTCAGTTCATCTTTATAAGGCAATTTGTTGGAATTTTGACTGAGCATGAATTGAAGCCATAGATTAATTATGTCAGAACTCACATCTAAGCAATATTGAATTTTCCTGCCCAAGCATGGGTTATTTTCCATTTATTTAAGGGTCTTATTTTTATATTTATTGTTTTCTTCATAAAAGCCTTTTCTATATTTTGATACGTTCATACCAAAGTAAGAGTATTCATCCTTTCTAGTGTCAGTTGGAACATTCTGTTTTGTCATTCTAAAATTTGAACTCACTCACAAAACAAAACAAAAAGACATGAGAGTGGACAGGTTCTGTTAGGGTTTATAAAAGTGGAAGGATACAAAAGAGGGTTAGGGTCACGGTAATCAGAATGCACAGGTACATGTACAATGAAATTGTCAACGAACACATTTAGTAAGAGTTATACAAATTAGCCTATAAAGAGCATTTACTGGAACATGCTGAATTTCCTCTGATGCTTTATAGATGTTCATAAACATTATCTTAATCTTTCAATTTATAAATTGAGACTTAAGGGAGATGGATTGTCCTTTGTCTTGGAATCTTCATTAAAGGAAGCTGAATATTTTCATCATTCTGAGAAATATATACATAGAAAAGTTAATTATATATAACCCATAGAAAAAGACAGTTAAAATTATATATTTTTTACACATTTGCATACATATATATATATATGGGAAGCTACAGGAGACATATAGACAGAAACATGAACAGAAAATATTTAAGTAATAGCTATCAAGTACTCTAAACTCATGTCAAGAAATAGACAATTATAGAAATTTACATATTCTACTTTTCTCCAGTAATAACTACTTTAAAAACATTTAACTATTTTTTTTCTCTTTTTCTATATTTAATTTGTCCTTATTATTAATACCAAGTAATAATGACTTACTTGGTATTCTTTATAGTCTGACCATGTATACATGCACAATACAGTTATCTTAGTTGGTGTTTCTGTTGCTGTGACAAAACACTATTACCTAGGCAACCTGAGAAGGAGAGAGTTTATTTCACCTTACAACTCTCAGCTCACATTCTATCACTAATGGTAGTCAGGGCAGGACCTCAAACAGGGCAGGGATGTGGAGGCAGGAACTGAAGAAGAGGCCATGAAGGCAGGCTGCTTACTGGCTTGCTCAGCCTACATTCTTTTTTTTTTTCAGTATTTCTTTTTTTTTAATTTATTTATTTATTTTATTAAAGATTTCTGTCTCTTCCCCACCTCCGCCTCCCCTTTCCCTCCCCCTCCCCCAATCAAATCCCCCTCCCTCGTAAGCCCAAAGAGCAGTCAGGGTTGCCTGCCCTGTGGGAAGTCCACCAACCCCGCAACTGACAAAGGTCTGATCTCCAAAATATATAAAGAACTCAAGAAACTAGACCGTAAAAGGCTAATCAACCCAATCATAAAATGGGGCACTGAGCTGAACAGAGAATTCTCAACAGAAGAAGTTCAAATGGCCAAAAGACACCTAAGGTCATGCTCAACTTCCTTGGCGATCAGGGAAATGCAAATCAAGACAACTTTAAGATATCATCTTACACCTGTCAGAATGGCTAAAATCAAAAACACCAATGATACCCTTTGCTGGAGAGGTTGTGGAGAAAGGGGTACACTCATCCATTGCTGGTGGGAATGCAAACTTGTGCAACCATTCTGGAAAGCAGTGTGGAGGTTTCTCAGGAAATTCGGGATCAAGCTACCCCTGGACCCAGCAATACCACTCTTGGGAATATACCCAAGAGAGGCCCTATCAGCCTACATTCTTATAGCATCCAGAGACCAATAACCCGATCACTAACTAGGAAAATGCACCATAGGCTTCCCTACAGGCCAATCTGGTAGGGGCATTTTCTTAAGTGATGCTTCCCCTTCCCAAATCTCTGTAGCTTGTGTCAAATTCATATAATACTAGCCAGTGTGATAGTCTAGGTTACTCATTCTGGATTTTATGCAAATCCATATATTATTTTATTTCTTGCTTTATTCATTCAAAACTATATTTGCCAGATGCATGTGTATTGTTGATGTACTTGTGGCTTGTTTGGTTTTATGCCTGTGTTTCTTTAAATTAGCAAATTTTACATATTATATTATTGTTTTTAGATGTTTATACTGCTATGATGGTAGAGGCTGGGATTATTCTTGTATGCCCACATAGGAATTTCTATATAGACTCTACCTGGAGTGGCTTCTAGCAGGTGTGCATTTTCTATTTTTCTGTGTAATACTGGGCAGTTTTCCAAAGTTGTCCTCACAATTTGAAAATCCACTGCTCAGTGCAGCCTGTGTCAGGCCTCAGCAGTATTTATAACTATCGGGATTTCTCATTGTGTCAGACTGGTAGGCATGTAGAGATACTTCAGTCAGGATCAAAGCAAGCATTGTGTGTGAAAAGTAGAAAGGAAAGCAGGGTGGGCATGATATGGATGGGCCTGTTTTTAGTCTCTTCTCCTGGTATCGATGTTTTGACAATTGTTTTGAATTCAACCACAGAATTACTTCAAACACAATAAGTATGGGGAAGATTTCATATTGAAATTGAAGCATCGTTTTCCTTTCTTCACTATGTCGTGTTTGTCAAATAAAATAAGACAGCTTATTCCTGTTTGCATACTAGCATCAGTATGAGGAAGTATCGGCATATAGTCAGCTTTCTCCTTTGTACGTCATCTAACGTTTAAATTAGGATGCATTTGAGGTTAGTTGTGTGGTAGGGTTATTTCTCTACAGCAATTGCATGTATGTGGGGTAAACAAAACCCAATTATCACCAAAGGGCGTAAATTTAAATGCAAAGTCATCCTTTCTAGTGCTACTATGTGGAGTGACAACACAGAACTCTTCTAGTACTTGGCTCTTCTCATTTTCATAATCCCTGATAATTTGATCTGTAGCTATTCTCAACACTAGTCAGTAATTGCTAATGAATTCTCAAAGCTGTGAACTTCCTTTTTAATACTATTCTTAACGTTCCCTGAGATTTTACCATGATTCCTACTTATTTTCTTTTTTAGACTTTTAAATCTCTTTTTAACAATGGCCCATGTCTCTCCATTTTTTTGTCTCTTTCCATCATCCAAGCATCTATCAGCGCTATTATTTTTACACCATTCAAGTTAATCGTGCATTCTGGGCCTGGACTTGTAATGGCTTTTCATTTTCTCTATTGATCGGGTGGAACAACTGTAAATCTTTTAATGATTTTTAAATTTTATGTTGTACTTTTTAATTCAAGTCACCGAAGAATCAAATAAGCCTGCCAATCCAATTAAGGTGATAGCATTCAATCTTTTCAAGTTGAAAAGCAAGGTAATCAGGGGAAGGTCGCATGGACATAGTGGACATGTGTTTTGCTCATCAGTCAGTCTCGCAGATTCATGGGAAGTGACAGAGAACAAACAGAGCACTGGCAACCTTGTTCACACCACACATTCCTTTCACCCTTTCGTTGCCAGGATGCAGGCTGCCTTCCTGAGCCATTGTGTTAGTGCCTACATATGCTTGCTTCTCTTTCCCATGTGCCCAAATCTAATCTCTATAGGCGCCAACATCTCTGTCACTACCTTTCTCGCTTGGATTTTTCTCCTGTGAGAAGTTAACTTCCCTTCACCCGTCTTCACTAAAAACAACTCACTATATCATCGCAAGGTAAAAGATTTTTGATTTTAGATTTATTTTATATCACAGAGACTGTGATATAAATATACCACTGAATACTGTATTTGAGCTATTTCATTTTAACTAACTGGGCTTGAATTTTACTAAGAATCAAAGGTACGATGGGGATTTTGGTAGGAAAGGTTTAAGTTATATCATTCTCTGACAAGCACACACATTTAGGAATTTAGGAGTCAGCACTAACATCCACAGAAGTCTACTCACAGTTGATTTTGGAAAGAACCCATAGAAGGTATAAATACAGTGTCTCTTTCAGGGCTGAGAGCGATCGCGTAAGTACACCAAGACCAGAGCCTAACTGTCCCTTTTTTCTTCATCCCCTGTTCCCTCTGCTTACATGACTTGGTTCTAAAGTTGGGCTTCAGCTGTGTGGGAGTCTCTTCTACTCCCCCGCTTCCATCCTTGTCTTTCTTCTGCCTCCTCAGTCCTTGTCCTTCTACTCCCCCTCCAGTTATTGTTCTTTTGCTCCCCCTCCAGTCCTTGTCCTTCTACTGCCCACCGCATCATTTCCCATCACTTCCTTGTCCTTCTTGATTTCTAACAGCAGAACAATTTAAAAACTGCCTACAGTGGGCTGACTGCCAGAGGACATCCCGCAAGCCAGTTCCTGCTGTTTACTGTGAGATCTAGAGTATTCAAGGAGTAGGTTTAAAGTGTAGACTCTTCAACATATTAAGCATTTGGGATGATCTGCATATGTTAAATATCTCTACTTACATATTCTACAGCATATACATATATTAACCATTATGAGACATAAAATTAATATATAATGTATTTGCCACTTAAAGTAAAATTAAAATCAATTTGGCTTCAAAATTATTAACATGAGTAACAACTAGCCCTTGGGTTCTTTATTTTCATAGATATTACTATCTATACATACTGAAATGTTTTTCTCAGGATGTTGATTCCAATGATGATATGAGGCTCTCGTGTACAGACTGAACCATGAGGGCAATAGCTTTTCTTGTTAAATTCTAAGAGAAGACATAGATAATGACCTACACAATTACTTACGTACTTAGAGACAAGCAGATTTACTTTCAGAGTAACTCTGCTTTTCTCACTCAATCTGAATTTTTCAGTGACTAAAAGTTCCATCAAATCCTGGACTTAGGTTTCAACATAGATAGGCAGTCCTTTTAAGCTAAATTTAATTATCCCAAGTGTAAGAACTTTGCGTGTCCTTTCTATATTTGGTCGTGGAAATATTTGGAATAAGCAGTCAGTTTAGGATCCCAGCAGCCCTAAATATCTGGAGTTGTAGCATTCAGAGATTACTAAAAACTTCATGTTGTGTTTGTTATGAATCTGCTCAGAATTACAATACAGGTTGACTGTGTCTTTGGCAGGTCTTCAGGTTCCTTACCAAATTCAGCTTCTGAGGTAAACGTCAGTTTTACCCTGCAGGTTTTAGCTTGAAGTCCCGTTTTCTGTCAGTCTGTCTGTAAGTCTTGCTGTGTGAGAAGTGTTCTCATAGGTGGGTCCCCAACCTCGCATTCCGCAGCACAGCAGAGAGTCCCTCCCCGTTTAGTTTTGTTCACTCCCTCTACTGCTAGAGATGGAGAAGCAGCCCCCCCTTTAAAGGGGGTATGTGATTGGGTGAGGCCCACCCACATCATTGCCCTTTTGTCTAATACAAGATTAAGGTATTCATGATCTTATTTCATATACAGAAATCATTTTGCCATGTATGAGTGTACAGCACAGTCAAAGGAGAGCTATCTCAACGTGTCCATAGATTTTACTCAGATTCAAGAAAAAATGTATAGGGCAAGAAAATATGGTAGTTAACTGAGCCTTGTTCCTGCGTGAAGGACTGGAAACCCATTGTGAGCAATGTTGGTTTCTGAAGTGACCATTTTACTGCGTTCCATTTGCAGTATTAGCCCTCTCAAATAGTCTGTCATGTGATCTCTAAGTTTAGCATTAAATTCCATCTATTTTCTTTTTAAGACAAATGTGGTTTTTGTACTATTAGAACTCACAGGTAAGCATCTCATTTGTAATTTTCTACAATGGTTTGTTTTCTATTCTTCCTCAGTCTGAGTTCTCTTTTGCCTCCTGGAGTGAATTCTTCCTGAGAAGCAATTATTTTTGAGTGGTATTTTACTGCTTATACAGCAATTATCAAGAATTATTTTCTACAGCACCAAATCAACTTTGTTTGGAAACTTTCAAGGCCACATTATTTAGAGTCTCATTCATAAATATCCAACTTGATTCTGCTTTCTTACATAGGCTCCAGCCCTGCCCTTTGTATCTAGACAGACTTCCGTTCTTACAGTGCAACACTGTAATTCCTCTTGCTTTCCTCTTTCTAGCTGACATCATCTTTTATTTTGGGAAGTTTTCTCTTCCAGGAAGAGCGTAACTCTAGTCCCTCCTTGAGATCTTCCATTATTTCCTATTACAGTCAGGCATACATTGGCTAACTAGGTCTCACTAATTATATTGAGTCCTTTTCTAATCATGTTAGAAAGTACAGGTAGGTTTCTGTGCTGATCTGTAGTTTGCCAATCATTTTCCCTTAATAAGGTAATGATCACATTACAATCAAGATCTATTTCTGAGAAATATGTTCCTGCAAAGTAGATTGGCTTGAAGTATCTGTTTTACATGCATGAATATAATGAAAGCTAGAAGTATAAAATCTTTTGCCTCCAATATTTGGGTTAACACTAATAAAATTCAACTCTTCAGTCCAGTGGTTCTCAACCTATGGTTTGTGACCCCTTCAGAGGCAATGAACCTTTCACAGGAGACACCTCAGACCATCATAAAACACAGTTACGATTCATAACAGTACTGAAATCACAGTTATGGAGTATCAGCCAAACCAATTTCATGTTGGGGGTTACCACAGCACATAGAACTGTATTAGAGGACTGCAGCATTAGCAAGGTTGAGAAACACTGCTTTGGCCAGCTGCAGCTTAATTATTTTATATTATTTTATTCAGATATTTTCCTGCCTCTTATCAGTACAGATCCCTAGAGCAGCAGCTTAATATCATATTTACATAGAGAATATCTGAAACTCTATATCTAATTGTGGTGATTTGAATGAGAATGGTCCCCATACGCTCATGTATTTGCATGCTTAACCCCAAATTTTGCTTGTGAGGGATTAGGAGATGTGGCTTGTTGGAATATGTGTGCCCTTGTTGGGGGAGGTGTATGGGGGGTGGTTGGCTTTAAGGTTTCAAAAGCCCACACCAGTCCTCTCTCTCCTGCCACTGCCTGTGGATGGATCAGGATTTAAAGCTCTCAGCTGCGGCTCGATTGCCATTCCCTATGCTTCCCACCAAGGTGATCATGGACTAAGCCTCTAAAACTTTATACAAGTCCCCACCTGATAATTTTCTTTCATAAGAATTACTTGGTCATGATGTCTCTTTACAGCAATAGAACAAGTGAGACACCAAATTTGCCATTTGTTTGAAGCAATCTTACTTTAAAGGAAGATATATTCATGATTACCCTGTCCTTGATCTTCATCCCATAAAACCTCTGTTTAGATTTTGGGTCTTTTAGCCATCCACTCATGTTTCGGTTTCATCCCACTGACACCTACAGTATAGGTAGTCTCTGAACTATGATAGTTCAATTTCTGATTTTTTTCAACATTATGACAGAGTAAAGGTGAGAAACATTCAGTAGAACTTGAATTGGGGGTTTTGAATTTTTCTAGAGTGATCAGATACAATAAATATTCTCTCTGTGTAGTGGCAGGCATGGGATAATTTCAGGGGTTGGGACATGAACTCATACGTTGTAGTGTATTGTCCCTGCTAGCTTTGGAGTTTGGTACTCTTCCGAGTCATACATCATACACCTGGTGTAATGATCCAGATTCAGCCACACAGCATGGCTGACACTTCCGGGTTCCAGGGCCACGCATGTGCGGACAAGCCCTCAGGCAGAAGTGCCTAATGACCCCGGGAATCTTAAAGGACCACGAGTGACCCATGTGCAGCATGGTTGCATCATGTACATATGCCGCAGCTGCGTGAGACCTTATGCGCATGTGTGAGCTCTGTCCTCTGCCTATGACACAGCCACGTCATCCCCCTGTGCACACGCGCTAGCTGGCCATTAAAAGCTGGACGCCCTATCTTCAGCTAGCGCTCTCTCTTCTTCTTCTTCTTCTTCTTCTTCTTCTTCTTCTTCTTCTTCTTCT
>JABTXL010000186.1:8474758-8500885 GCA_025134845.1 Neodon shergylaensis
CTTCTTCTTCTTCTTCTTCTTCTTCTTCTTCTTCTTCTTCTTCTTCTGCTTCTTCTCTCTTCCTCTCTCCCTCCCACACTGCGCCCCCCCCTCCCCAATAAACTCCTAAGCAGGTTTGTTTTGTATTCCATGTTTCCTTCTCACTCGCACTGGGTAATTTCACCATGGGCATAAGAAAGTTTTTGTATGCCGGGGTATTTAAGAGAAGCTTTATAGAAATCCCCTCACAGGTATGTCTTCTGCAAAAGCTGTTTCAGATTAACTTAAAACCTACTGTATTATTTAGTTTGATTAGTTTGATTCAAAACACTGGTTTTTATCCAAATCAGAAATTACTAGGAGAAATTCTTCTCTCAGTATATAAGTTCATCTAATCTTTAAATAAATGAGGGCTATTCTTTGTCCAGTTTTTTTCTTTTCTTTTCTTCCTTCCTTCATTCCTTCCTTCTTTCTTTCTTTTTTTTTTTTTTTTTTGACAGGGTTTCTCTGTGTATCTTTGGAGCCTGCCTTGGAACTTGCTCTGTAGACTAGGCTGGCCTTAAATTCACAGAGATCTACCTGCCTCTGCCTCCTGAGTGCTGGGATTAAAGGTGTGCACCACCACTGCCTGGCTTAGTTTTTCTTTTGAAGCAAGTTAACAGACAAAGATTTAACTTGGTGTGTTTAGTTCCATTCCCCATTTTTTAAAGTGAAGACAGTTTGGAATATCATAATTATCATTTTATTTTAATTAAACAATGCTGGAGTCTTTACTGATATTATCTGTCATTAATAACTATTGCTCTATGTTTCTTATGGCTTCTATTTCTGAACTTATATTGTTATACCTGAGGTAAAAGTGTTTCCTTGTTTTTTCTGTTGACTTGATGGGTTACTGTGCACAGGGCAGGTAACTCACTAGTAAGAAATATTGGCCTGGTGAGTTTCCTGCTGGTTACACAGGATTAGCATGCTCATTTGATTGGATTGACATACTTGCTTTTTTGAGACAGGGTATTTCTTATAGACAGATTAGCTTTAAAGTTGCAACATAGTTGAGGATGACTGAATTCCTCATCCTCTGGCTTCCACCTCCTGAGTTCTGGTATGCCAGACATGCACAAACACGTCTGCTTTATGTGGGAGTTTGTAACAAACTCAGGGCTTTGTGCATGCTTACTAAATATTCTGCCAGCTGTGTCAGATACCAAGACTTATCTGAGTTCATGTGCATTGCACAGGCTTCATTCTTTTCTCTGTAAACACCAGGGTAAACACTTTTTAAACATGGTGAGTTAAGGCTGCATTGGGGTCTTCTGAAGAGTAAGGAATAAACATTTTACCCCAATTTAAGACAGAATATACTCCTCCAGCACTAGCAATGTATGGATCATTACTAAACAGTAGTGAATATCTTAGTTAGGGTTTTACTGCTGTGAAGAGACACTATGACCATGGCAGCTATTACAAAGAAAGCATTTAATTGGGACTGGCCCAATTAATTCAGAGGTTTAGCCCATTATCATCATGGTGGAAGGCATGACAACACACAAGCAGAAGGAACTACAGAAAATTCTGAGAGTTCTATATCTGGATCCACAGACAACAGGAAGAAAGAGTTGAGTCACTGCACCTAGGCTGAACTTCTGAAACCTCAAAATCTGCCCGCAGTGAAAGTCTTCGTCTAAACAAGGTCACACTTCTGCCATCAAGGTTATATCCCCTAATATTGCCACTCCTTATGAGCCTATGGGGGCCATTTTTGTTCAAACAACCACAAATGACAACCCTTTTTCTAAAGATTTTGTCTTGACATATGTTATATTTTATACTTAAAGCTATGGAATATAAAGAATGTCATAGTTCTGTGTGACCAAGACAACTCAGTGGAGTCAGCTAAACAGTGGAATGAGTAATTTTCCGTGGTTTCTGCTTAAACAGACAACACTGGCCAGGTATGGATAGAGGCCATCAAGCTATGCAAAGGAATATGGACAGGTTGTTTTGTTTGTTCTCTCTTTTGTTGAATTGGAAATGTGTGTCTAGTGTTGATGTTGGGTCCTGGAGAGCATCAGTCGGCATTGATTCTGTCAATCAGGACACCAGGACACTGTTCCCATCAATCACCACCCGTGGGGCCAAACCCTGCACTGTGAGATGACTTTTACCATGTCTTTATAACCTTTTGGGAACAAGTGTTTCTAAGTTATTTCTTCATTTCAATTTGCTCAGTGGTGTTTGCACTCCTGCTGTGTTTGGGGAACTTCATGACAAAGTGATAAAGAGATATAAAGATAAATAACACATGCATGTATAATTTAATAGACAACATTAGAATCTAATAATTTCCTGTACAAGTTCTGGGTCCCAAAAGAAGCCACAAACGAGATGAGTCAACTCATCTCCTTTCTCGGGGATCTCCTCTTAATGTGTGTTCAGAGTGGCTCATAACTGGAAGCAGCATTTATTTAATGGAAGCCATATGGAGCAGCAGCATGCTTTCATGAGGTCACTTGGCAAGTGTTTGCCTCTGTTCTCCCCTGGTGTTCCTGGTCCTAAAATCAGGATCCCAGAGCTGCTCTCTCTGAGGAGAAGCCTTGACTTCCATCAGCTGGACTGCAGCAGTGAGCTGGCTCACCTGTTTCAGGGGAACTGGTTGGATCAGGCAAATAGTGACCAATTTTCATGTGGAACTGCAGTGGTGACACTGATACTTAAAACAGATGAGAAGTGTTGGCATTCTCCCACGGCCATCTGTGACTGGCATGCTGGCACGTTGTACTCAGGGGGGAAGTGTATGTCTGATCTGTCTCTTGGCTGCACAGTAAAAAATGAAGGAAAGTTGTTCCATGTAGATTGGTTTCTTTTATTTTTTATAAAACCAGAATTTATAATACTAAGTAATTTTCAATTACTTTATTATGTCATATTTTATGTATTTAGCACTTTGAAATGTGAAACTGTATCTCTATTTATATATTTGTTTTTTGAAATGGTAGTGAAACTTTCCATTTTAAGTAGGACATACAGTGTATTTCTCAGTAAGATGAAATATAATCTGACTTGTTTGGGTTGCATCCCAACATTTAACTAGAGTTATTGCAGAAAGAAATGAGGTTTTAATCTTTTTAGGACTATGTGAATTGTGCAACATGATATTCTTGCCTAGACTAAAAGATTACATGTTTAGAATATGAATAATGGTTAATAAATAAAATACATTAAAGTACAGTTATTATGTTGGATAGCATGGCATTGCTAGTGGTCAAATATTGGCAATTTTATTTAACACAACTTATATTAGTGGGGTGACCTAGTACATGCCTGTTATCTGTGTAATCAAAATGAAGCCACATGAGAATTAGCCCTGAACGGCAGATCCTTTTGTGAATGGCTCATACTGAAGGCTAACTGCTCTGCCACTTGACTTCCTGATTGATTTCCAGACGTGGGACTACCTGGCAGATAATCTCTCGTAAGGTGGTTATGAGGGAAAGCAAACGATACCAGCACACTTTGCCACTCAAAATCTTGCCACATTTTAAACACCATGTTTTAGTAAAATCCAGATTTATTTTCTGTGTGTTATCTGTGTCTAATCACCATATATAATAATGAACTTTTGACTAGGCTACAAGATGAATGTGTTTCCTGTAAGTGAGATTCAGTTATATTAAGTTGTGAATTTCTGCAGGGTTAACTGATGAGTAGTCTGGGACTGGGAGCATCCTAGAATCCGTAGATATGAATTCTGTGGCTTTGTTTCTTTATTTGTTTTTTTGTTTTGTTTTGTTTTTTTCAAGACAGGGTTTCTCTGTATAGCTCTGGAGACTTCTCCTGGAATTCACTGTGTAGACCAGGCTGATCTCCAACTTACAGAGATCTGCCTGCCTCTGCTTCCTGAGTGCTGGGACTAAAGGTGAATGCCACCATCACCTGGCTGTTGTAGTTTTCAAATATTTATTTATTTAATTTAACATGTGTGTGTGTGTGCACATGTATGTGCACGTATCTGAGTGTATGTATGTGTACTACTTAAGTGCAGGAGCCTAAGGAAGCTAGATGAAGTGTCAGATTCCCTGGAACTAGAGTTAAACATGGTTTTGGGCAGCCATGTAGGTGCTGGAAACTAAGCCTAGATCCTCTAGAAAGTAAGCAAATACCCTTAACTACCAAGATATCTCTCCAGAGTTTAGATTTGAACCGTTATTACTTGTATCTGGCTGGTTATATGACAAGAGCAACTGACACAGCCTCTTGGATCTTCTTTAATGTCCCCAGCAAGCATGTGTAAACTCACCTTTCTTTAGCATCAATGCTGTCGTCCACTACCCTAGATATGGGGACCACTAGACTAGGAAAGTTTCCTTAACCCTTCTTTGTCTCTCATTCCAGTTCATAAAATAACAGAAAGGATGTCTGAAAAACTGTAAGGAATCATATTATTAATTGCCTACCTAAAATTATATATAATACATTTAAGTCTATATGTATATATATATGTGTGTGTGTGTGTACAAACATATATAGTTTAAATGAAAATTTCTCACAAACATGGCAGCCTAAACAAGACCTGAACCAAGACAACACCAATAGACAAGCTAACATGAAAGGGAGCTCTCATAGGTAGCCATCTCTAGATTGATAATGGAAGTTACAAAATAATCCCACACTAGTTCAGAATTACATATAATAAAGGGTTATTTATTTAGCGGAGACTCACAGATCATAGTCCTCTGCATGAACAGGGAACAGGACAGAGTCTAGCAGCTGGAAGTGAGAGCTGGAAGCAAGAGATCGAGTGCATGCTTTACAGTTGTATTTATAGTATAAGAGACCACACCCAAGTGGGCTCTTATCTTTAAGGCTATTGGCCAAAGGACCTCCTGCAGCACTAGACAAAGGACTATAGGCAACTAGGGAATGCTGAGCTTGTCTTATCCCGGGAAAAGCTCCCTAACTAGTTATCCAATACCAAGTCATCAGTTCTGAAATTATATATGTGTGTGTGTGTGTGTGTGTGTGTGTATGTGTGTGTGTAGAATAAGGACTGAGTCGGGTTATATTCAAAGAATAAGAAGCTGTGAATTTGAAAGAGAACAAGGGGTAGGTTTATGGGGAGAGGTTTGAGGGAGGAATGGGATGCGGGAATTGATGTGATTATATTTTAATTTCAAAAAGTAAAACAATGTGAAAATAAACAAGTGTTCCTAGCAACATTTGATGAAAATGACAGGAAGTGGAATTGAAGTGATGCAAGTGTGGAGAGGAACCACTGGAGCTGATAATTATGTATGGGATCTTTCCATTTGAATGAATGCCAGAAACCAGAGAGGGTAGAATTGATGAGCCGGTATGTCATGCTGGCACTGGGTACAGTCTGCAAGGAAGACAATCCAGATAATTGCTTAATTGCAGACTCCTTAAAGAGAGAAGCCAGCACTCCCCAAAGTCCACAATGGAGAGTAAATATCTTTCATTTCAATCATTGATTAAACAAGAACCCAAGAATGTTGCTCTGACGGCTAGCCTCTGTGAGGTTGGACCTTTATTGCCATAGGACTTAGCTTTAACTGTTTCCTCTCAGGACCCTGTCAGGCTCTTGTGTTTTACTCTTCCAGGTTAAGTAAGCTCTGGAGTAATTTCATAGCACTATACTCATAATGAAAAAGCGAAGCATGTGTCTTCTAGCTATAAACATAATACAGGAAAGCTGTAGCTCAAATGCTTCCCCTGAGAGACAGTGCCTTGTTATAACACAGAATCCCGGCTCAACCTGAGCCTTCTTATATCACTGCTGTCTTACTCTGTATGACCTATAAAGCCTTTGTTGTGGCTAGTGTGGGTTAGCTTATGTCCTGTGATTCAGGATTCAGTTTTGTATCTGCAAATTGAGATAGATGATAACAGGGTGTGGTATGGGAGGTGTAAGTTTATGTAAGGCGCTGGCACCCACACCCTGTGTTCTGTAAGCCCTGTGTTTTGGGAGCAGACACGTGGTGTCTTCGTGCCAGGTTCACATAAAAATAGTTTTTTTTTTAGGTTGGTCTTATTGTATTATGTAATATATATATATATATATATATATATATATATATATATATATATATAAACCAAACTAATGGTTTATAATGATTTGTCCACATGGTGAAGTCTGTTTTCCGAGAAGGGATGAGAAGAGGCCACTTGCAGCACGTTTGCATCTGTAAACATGTATATATGTATTAACTCTAAGGGTTTGACTCAGTGATTGACAGGTGTATCTGTGTATCTCCCATTCAGCATGGCATTAGAGATGGCATAACTAATTAACGCGTTTTGTTTTCCATTTCCTTTGCTTTTTGCTTTACTCTTGAGACTTATTTTTAGATCCCTTTCTTTGAGCTGTAGGCATGCATATTTAATGATTGCCATTTTTATTCCTTTTGTACTATTAAAAATTAAATATCATGCAGCATACCTCCCTTAATTTCCCTTTGGAGCAATAAAGCGTTACCAGTAACTATTTCTTGAGATCTGCAGCAACACCTTTTGACAAAACAGAAGTGCACAACGAAGCGGGGAAAACACTCACAAAGCATTCTTACTGCTAGTGCATATTAGAACACTGTGCCAGCGGATGGTCCCATCAGCAGCACCCATGGGTCACTTTCTACACATTCTCACAAGCCTTTATCTCTTGTCTTTTTGATGCTGGTCATGCTCTCAGGTGTGAAGCAGTTTCTCACTGTGGTTCTCACTTGCTTTGCCCTTATGGTTAGTGGTATAGAGATTTTCTTCTTTTTATGTTTTCTTCTCTTATACAATACACCCCAACCATAGTTTCCCCTTTCTCCACTCCTTACGTCACCCTCTGCCACCTTTTCTCTTTCCGAGATCCATTGCTTCTCCATTTATTTCCATGCAGAAAAGAGTAGGTCTCCCAGGATGTCAACCAAACGCGGCAGAACAAGATGCCTTAAGACTAGGCACACACCCTCATATCAAGGCTGGACTGTACCCGCCTTTGTGTGACCTCTTTTAAGAGCTGTCTATTTGGGTCATTCCCCTCTCCCCATGTCATTTCATTTTTGTGCTACTGAGTTACTTACATTCTGTGTATTGATATTTGCAGTTATATAGTTCCAGATATAATCTCCCATTTCATTGGTTGCCATTCCATTCCCATTTGTTTCCTCTGCTGTGCATTTAATTTTCCAGCTTGATGTTACCATATTTGTTCCATTTTTCTCCCTATGTTGTTGGTGTCCGATCTACAAAACAGCTTCCCAAACCGATATTGAAGAGATTTTCCTGTTTTCTCCTAGACTTTTTATGGTTTCTGGCCATATATTTAAGCCTCTAATGTTCTTGAGTTAGTTTTTGTATCTGTTGTAAAAATGGATTCAGTTTCATTCTTTGCACATGACCATCCATTTCTTTGTGTGTGTGTTTATTGAGAAGACTATTTTGCTCCTGTTGTATATTCAAAGTAACCTTCTCAAAACTTAGTTAACAACTATGTGTGCACTTACTTCTAGTCTTTCCAAATTTTTAAAGAGTGTCTGTGTATGTGTTTATATCAGAAAACACAGTGTTTCCAGACTTATTTTTCAAAAGTCCTCTGACTCCTCAGTATCTCTAATGGTATCATGTGAATTTACAGTTGTTTTTCATTTTACTGAAAAAAAATTCCATCAGACTCTTTATGGAGATTACATTGAATAAATAGAAACATTTGGTGGTAAACAGATATTTTAACTATTTGCCTATATGCTCCATAGATACGAAATATCTTTCCATTTATTTGTGTCTTCTCTCTTTTCAGTGTACAAATATTTTATTATCTTTGGTCAAATCTATTTCTAGGTATTTTTTGTTCTGTTTGAGGTGGAATTATTTTCCCAATTACTGATTTTCTGCTGTTAGTGTATAGACAGACGGCTGTTTTTATGTTGATTTTTCTATTGTCTCACTTCACTTACACTTTTAATTCAAAATGGTTTATGATGAAAGAGCAGATAGCTTCCCTTGCCTTTTACTTATTTTTCTTGACTGTTCATTTGGCCATACTTCTAGTATTGTTGAATAGAAGTCATGAGAATAGGCTCCCTTGTCTAGTTCCTATGTAGGAAAACTTAAGTGTTCTCCATTTAGTATAAAGTAGGCTATGAGCCTGCCATATATCAGCTAATTCTGTTGATATTAATTCTTTCTACAATGATATCCATCATGACTTCTCTGTCAATGATTGGTTGCCTATGCATTTCTGTGTGCCATACATCCTAGATATATGGTAAGCTCACACAAGGACAGATTTCACAGCATGTGGCCTCATAGTTAAGTATTACATGGCTCTATACCTAATCTGTGTTAAAAAGTTTTCCACATCTTCTGAGTGATTGTCATTATAATCCTTTATTCTTTAAAATTATTGTATTATATCGATTGATTTGTCCATGTTGACCTCTTCTTGCATCCAATGAATAACATTCACTTTTTGTAATCTGCAAGTCTTCTACTTGCTGCCAATTTACTAAGAATAATTCCTTTACATTTATTGGAATTATTTTTGTGGCTTTTTTTTTGTCTAACCTTGATATCTAGCAATCCTATTATAAATTGAACTGGGAAGTTTTCCTTCTCCTGAGTTGACTACAATCCCTCTTAATAACTTGGTATCATTGGCTTGTGTAGACATCTGCTGCAGAGTTGACTGCATTAGGTTTCTGGCTCCTCATTCATCTTTCAGACTACCTTCTGATTCACTCTTGGTGGACAGCACGTTTCTAGAAACTTTTTCTGTTTCTTTTGGTTGTCCAATTCATTGCCTTGCTTGTAATATTCTCTTATAATCATATATTGTTTTTTTCTAATATAAAGTTTTGTTGATTTCCATCATTTTTATCACCAAAGGTTTGTCAGTTTTGTCTTTTCTTTATCTTGCTGGTACCCTGTATTATTTCTATTTTTATATATTTATGTTAATTTTATACATTTAGTTTATACATCATTTGTTTTATTTCTGATGTCCTTTATCATGCCAAGTTTAGGATTCATTGTTTTTAGAGTTCCTTGATGTACAGAGTTAAGCTTCTTGGTGGAAATCTCTTTTGTTTTAATATGGGAGGTTATGTTATAGATTTATTCTTCTAGCTCCCACCTTATCCCATATGCTTTGGTATGTTTGTGTCTATTTTCTTTCTTTTTTTTTTTTTGGTTTTTTGAGACAGGGTTTCTCTGTGGCTTTGGAGCCTGTTCTGGAACTAGCTCTGTAGACCAGGCTGGTCTCGAACTCACAGAGATCCGCCTGCCTCTGCCTCCCGAGTGCTGGGATTAAAGGCGTGTGCCACCATCGCCTGGCTTGTTTATTTCTATTTTCATCTGTCCTTAGATCCTTTTTTATTCTGTTTTTTCATTTTTTCGGCAGTTGGTATTCTGAAGCATGTAGTTAAATTTCCATGTTTGTAAATTTCCCAGACTTACTTCTTTTTTTCTTCCTTCCTTCTTCCTTCCTTCCTTCCTTCCTTCCTTCCTTCCTTCCTTCCTTCCTTCCTTCCTTCCTTTCTTTCTTTCTTTCTTTCTTTCTTTCTTTCTTTCTTTCTTTCTTTCTTTCTTTCATTTTGAGCCCAGAAATGGTATTTGCTGTGATATCATCCCAGGAGCAGCCCTTTAGGATCCTTATAATAACCAGGTGAAGTGTTGAATTACTCCATGAGTGCTTATTTGAAACACCCTACATATGATACCAAAAGTCTCTCATGATAAATTTTTACTTCTACTTAATATAGCAAAAGGAAATGTACGATTTACCTTTACCAGGCTATTTTTCAAATTTTTAGAGATATATCTAAAGATTATGTCTTTTCTATTTGTGGGTAGAAAAATCTCTCGGGAATATTTTATATTCATTATATCAAAGTACGACTTGCCTCCAATAGAGCTCATGTGAAGGGAATAAGCATCTTCTGAGAAAGATAATGTGCAGATTTTACACACTTTGCAATTGAAAGAGACTTCTATTCACTTGAGATGTCAATTACTAAAAGTTGTTAAGTATATATGAAGCACCTTCCCTGGAGGCGGAGGAATCTTCACAGAAGAGGGAGCAGAAAGATCGTAAGAGCCAGTGTGGTAGCTAACTTCAAGGAAACACTATTTTCTGGACACACAAGGGCACTTACAGATTTTCACTCAAAAATATTGTGACAGCGTGCACACTCCAGCATAAGCTCAAGCCAGACAAAGTCCCGGCATGGAGGAGTGGGGTGAGTGGGGATGGAATTCCACCCCTAGCTGAGGAGTTAGGACAGTTGTAGCTGCTGAGAAAGGGACGGTCAGTTTTCATTAATGATATGACTCCCAAGAGCAGGCCCTACTCCCAAGAGTAGCTAGGCTACATGAAATGTTTTGGTGGTTTTTAAAAATAAATAAATTGAAGAAAAAATCTTTCTGATTAAATTTGTTTCAAAACAATTGTGCCTTCTTTTATAAAGTCTCAAATGATTTCCAAATGACAACATAGCAGACGCCCAACTTTAGTCCGGACCATTTTCTTTTAGACTAAGTCTCACCATGCACATCCCAAGACTGCTTTCAATGTTAATATTCAAAACATCTTGTTCATTGCAGGACTGTTCTCTTTACCCTGACTTCCGTGGTGGTACTTGTCATCACAACTGACTGGATCAGCTGGGACAAACTGAACCGCGGATTTCTGCCCAGTGATGAGGTTTCCAGAGCGTTCCTTGCTTCTTTCATCTTGGTCTTTGACCTCCTTATCGTGATGCAGGTAAGTGTCTATATTTCCCTGTGCTCTCTGAAGTTGGTCTGTGCTTTATTCTCAGTGTAAGCATGGACTCTACACGTCTAGAGAAGAGTTCACTTTACAATTGTGATTAATGCGTTTTCTCTAATCGTTTCATCAGCAATTTCACATGGCTGAAAATGTAACTGGGTGTTGGGGGTGCAGGGATCATTTTATGAATATTGTTAGGCTGGGCCTGGTAATAATGCAACGTTATTATTATTATCAGTTGGGGAAGATGCAGGGAGCAAAATAAGACAAAAATGGAGCCCCCCAAACTGCCGTTTTGTGAACAGAGTACTCAGAGATGAAAATGACAGGAAACCGGCAAAGCACAGAAGCGCAATTGTGAAAGAAATACAGGGGTTGTAGCTGTCAGATTGGGAGTCGTGTGAAAGTGTTTTTCTGGTTATGGAGATGATCCGTTTTCAGTATTCGCCAGAGACTCTTCCATTTCATGTAAACAGTATTTCCACCCTGCTTAGCAATAGATATTTTTGTAAAACTTCATCAAGCTAGTGAGTGTTACTGGTGATAGCAGCTGGGGTGAGCGCTTGGGATGTAGGAGTGTTCTTTTGAAAGAGACATTTGCTATTTCTTGATGCTTTATCTTGCTCATTAAATGTCTATCCATTTGCTAGACATTTTCTTATTGCTCTCATAAGGCACTTTTGTTTCCCCTCCTGAGGCACTATAAGTCATGAGAACAATGGCTGCCATTGCCAAAGGGAAAGGAGACTCCATTGTGTTCTGAATTTATGTGAGATTTTGCAGGATAGCAGATTGGATTTTTGTTTCTAAAGGCAAAGAGGGGCCTTTATGAGAGCGATTCTGTGCTGTTGAAAGGCTGAACAATAGTGTTTTGTTTTGTTACATATCCTGGGCATTGGCTTCGGTGGCACTTACAGTATATCACTGTTTCTAATGGGCTGTATTTTAAAATACATTATAGTTTAGAACAATCTGAAGTCATAAGCTTGAAAACTTTTATCTATTCTAGAAATGGATGTTTCTTTTTTTCATTTTCTGCAAGATACTTTAGCACCGTGGAGAAATCCTTGGGCATGAGGTCAGGCATCATCGGCGGGGTCCTGGTCTGCCTCTCATTTGCTGTAGGACTTCTTCAACAGAGCTCCAACTTGTTTGTAGTAATTATGCAACAGTACATCACACTTGTATCCAGTCACTGTAACTTATTTTGTTTCCCAACTAACATTCTTTAAAATGTTAAAGTCTCACTCTGGTTAAATGGCCCACTGGTTCCTCTCTGACCCCATTTTAGAGAGTCAAAGATAGTAGCAGCCAAATAGATAATTTATCTCCTTTGATTTGTTCAGATTTATGTGCTAGAGAATACTCCTTAATCAACTGATATCTCAACACCTCCCTTATTCCCTGATTATGCAAATTTTAAGTATTCTTCAAAATAAGTCTACTAAAGTCAAAGACTTAAAGTGGAAAAATACAATATTATTTTTCTTTTTTTATAGCTTTAAATTTTATTTATTTATTTTTTTATTTTTTATTTTTTTTATTTATTTATTAAAGATTTCTGTCTCTTCCCCACCGCCGCCTCCCCTTTCCCTCCCCCTCCCCCAATCAAGTTCCCCTCCCTCCTCAGTCCAAAGAGCAATCATGGTTCCCTGCAAAAAAAATAAAAAAATAAAAAAAAAAGAAAGTAGTGAAAGCCGGGCGATGGTGGCGCACGCCTTTAATCCCAGCACTCGGGAGGCAGAGGCAGGCGGATCTCTGTGAGTTCGAGACCAGCCTGGTCTACAGAGCTAGTTCCAGGACAGGCTCCAAAGCCACAGAGAAACCCTGTCTCGAAAAACCAAAAAAAAAAAAAAAAAAAAAAAAAAAACGAAGAAAGGAAAGATAGTCTGGGTTTGTATTCACAGAGACAGCAGGGTTGGGACGGAAGAGGCATTCGAGATCTTTTTAAAAGCATAAAAACGTAGAGTCAGTAAAATGCTGATGTGTTCAGAATATCCAGAGGCCAGCTGACAAGGTGAAAAGTCTATGCTGAGGATTGACTCAGTCTCAACTATGTTGGCTGCTGTAACACAAAGCCTGCCCTGTGCAGTTTCATCAGAGGAGGAGGGTATTTCTGCATATGGGGACATCCTAAACTACTCAAGAAGAAAGATACAGTTGTCTTTTGAAAGTGGAGGAAACTCAGATCTAGCCTTTATTCTCTGCCTCTTGTCTTTGTTCACTCTCGCTTTCTGTTTCCCTCCAACAGCAAAGCAGCGTCTTTCAATTTTCAGTTCACAAGGAAGGGAAGGATCATTGCTGGCACCCTTGAGAGTGACCACTCCAGTTCCTGTGCTCCTTACTGATTCTCTAGGGACTGTCCAGCACTAATCCCTGAATGACTGGCTCAGTGTGGGAAACTGAAGCCAAGGATATGCAGTCTGAAAGAGGAAATTGGGTCCTGAAAACTCAAATTGATGGATATTTAGTAAAAGGAAGAGGCACTGAGATGGGTGTCTAGAGGCAGAAGGCTCAGATCCTTCGCTTCATTTTCCAGCTCTGTATGTTAGCAAGGTTGACAAATGCATCCAATGGGGCTGGGCCGTGGTGATACGGGCCTTTAATCCCAGCACTTGAGAGGCCAGCCTGGTCTACAGAGCTAATACTGATACAGGCTCCAAAGCTACATAGAGAAACCCAGTCTTGAAAAACTGAGAGAGAGAGAGAGAGAGAGAGAGAGAGAGAGGACTTCTTCCTCTTCTTCCCTTCTACTTCTACCATATGCCTTGTGTAACTGGATTTCACAACGTTCCATTATCAGCAGCTCTTCATGGCTCCTACGTCCCCAAGTGAAATTCTTTTTAGTTTTATTTATTTTTTTATTTTTTTTAGTTGTTGCAAAAAAAATTTCCCATTTCCCTCCCCCTCCTCGCGCACATCGCCCCTTCCCCCCCACTCCCCTCCCTTTCCCCCCTCCCCCCACACTCCATTCCCCCTCCCTCTCGAGAATGAAGAGCAGTCCAGATTCCCTGCCCTGCAGGATGTTCAAGGTCCTCCCACTTCTATCCAGGACCAGGAAGGTGAGCATCCAAACAGGCTAGGCTCCCACAGAGCCAGTTCATGTATTAGGATTGAAACCTAGTGCCATTATCCTTGGCTTCTCATCAGCCTTCATTGTCCGCCACGTTCAGAAAATCCGGTTTCATCCCATGCTTATTCAGTCCCAGTCCAGCTGGCCTTGGTGAGCTCCCAATAGATCAATTCCACTGTCTCAGTGGGTGGGTGCACCCCTCGTGGTCCTGACTTCCTTGCTCATGTTCTCCCTCCTTCTGCTCCTCATTTGGATCTTAAGAGCTCAGTCCAGTGCTCCAATTTGGGTCTCTGTCTCTATCTCGATCCATCGCCAGATGAAGGTTCTAAGGTGATGTGCAAGATATTCATCAGTATGGCTATAGGATAGGGTCATTTCAGGTTCCCTCTCCTCAGTTGCCCAAGATACTAGCTGGGGACATCTCCCTGGAAACCTGCGAGCCCCTCTAGAGTCCAATCTCTTGCCAACCCTAAGATGGCTCCCTTAATTAGGATATATATTTCTCTGCTCCCGTGTCCACCCTTCCTTTATCCCAATCATCCCATTCCCCCAAGCTCCCTCAATCCTCCCCTTCTCATGTTTCTCACCCCATTTCCCCTTAGCCCCATGCCACCTCATCCCCAAGTTCCCAGGTTTTGCCCTGCAATCTTGTCTACTTCCCATATGCAGGCGGATGACTATATGTTTTTCTTTGGGTTCACCTTCTTATTTAGCTTCTCTAGGATCACAAATTATATGCTCAATGTCCTTTATATATGGCTAGAAACCAATTATGAATGAGTACATCCCATGTTCATCTTTTTGGGAATGGGATACCTCACTCAGGATAGTGTTTTCTATTTCCATCCATTTGCATGCAAAATTCGAGAAGTCATTGTTTTTTACCGCTGAGTAGTACTCTAATATGTATATATTCCATACGTTCTTCATCCATTCTTCCATTGAAGGGCATCTAGGTTGTTTCCAGGTTCTGGCTATTACAAATAATGCTGCTATGAACATAGTTGAACAAATGCTTTTGTCATATGATAGGGCATCTCTTGGGTATATTCCTAAGAGTGGTATTACTGGATCTTGGGGTAGGTTGATCCCGAATTTCCTGAGAAATCGCCACACTGATTTCCAAAGTGGTTGCACAAGTTTGCATTCCCATCAGCAATGGATGAGTGTGCCCCTTACTCCACAACCTCTCCAGCAAAGGCTATCATTGGTGTTTTTGATTTTAGCCATTCTGACAGGTGTAAGATGGTATCTCAAAGTTGTTTTAATTTGCATTTCCCTGATCACCAAGGAGGATGAGCATGACCTTAAGTGTCTTTTGGCCATTTGAATTTCTTCTGTTGAGAATTCTCTGTTCAGTTCAGTGCCCCATGTTTTAATTGGGTTAATTAGCATTTTAAAGTCTAGTTTCTTGAGTTCTTTATATATTTTGGAGATCAGACCTTTGTCTGTTGCAGGGTTGGTGAAGATTTTCTCCCAGTCAGTGGGTTGCCTTTTTGTCTTAGTGACAGTGTCCTTTGCTTTACAGAAGCTTTTCCATTTCAGGAGGTCCCATTTATTCAATGTTGTCCTTAATGTCTGTGCTGCTGGGGATATGCGTAGGAAGTGATCTCCTGTGCTCATATGTTGTAGAGTACTTCCCACTTTCTCTTCTATCAGGTCCAGTGTGTTCAGCCTGATATTGAGGTCTTTAATCCATTTGGACTTGATTTTTGTGCATGGCGATAGATATGGATCTATTTTCATTCTTCTACAGGTTGACAACCAGTTCTGCCAGCACCATTTGTTGAAGATGCTATCTTTCTTCCATTGAATACTTTTAGCTCCTTTATCAAAAATCACGTGTTCATAGGTTTGTGGGATAAAATCTGGGTCTTCTACTCTATTCCATTGATCGACTTCTCTGTTTTTATGCCAATACCAAGCTGTTTTCAATACTGAAGCTCTGTAATAGAGTTTGAAGTCAGGGATGGTAATGCCTCCAGAAGTTCCTTTATTGTATAAGATTGTTTTGGCTATCCTGGGTTTTTTGTTTTTCCATATAAAGTTGATTAATGTCCTCTCAAGATCTGTGAAGAATTTCGATGGGATTTTAATGGGGATTGCATTGAATCTATAAATTGCCCTTGGTAGAATTGTCATTTTTACTATGTTGATCCTCCCTATCCAAGAGCAAGAGAAATCCTTCCATTTTCTGGTATTCTCCTCAATTTCTTTCTTCAAGGACTTAAAGTTCTTGTCAAATAGATACTTCACATCCTTGGTTAGAGTTACCCCAAGATATTTTATGCTGTTTGTGGCTATCGTGAAAGGTGATGCTTCTCTGATTTCCCTTTCTGCTTCCTTCCCAAGTGAAATTCTTAACCAGGCACAATCCACTGCATGGGGCTGAGGCTGGTTGTGTTTTCTCTGTGTTTCCTGCTCCATCCCACCAAAGGCAGAAGGTTAGCTGTTTTGTTCTTCATCCCAGGGTGCTTATTCCCTGGATTCCAGGAGCCTCTTTCTCCTGGCCGGATAACATTTGCCCTGCTCTGCTGGGCACTGAAGATGATTATAGTCCATTTTCTGGAAGGCATATTATCACTTCCTCAATGGCCCTTCCAAAGTACCTTCTGCCACACTACAGACGAGAATGTTCTCCTTTCTTCAGTCTTGTCTTCCTTACTCTCCCTACTGCAATGTACAGTAATCGCTCATAATACTTGCTTGATGAGGATGGGCAAGTGGAAATTCAAGTCCCAGTCTTGTGCCAGCTGTGGGCCTCTGTGGGCATCACACAGATGTTCTGGACCCAGCACACCTGGGAAGGGAGTTAACTCAGGAAAAGGTCTCAGAATGCATATGTGCTTAAGGCATTTGAAAACACAGCATAGAAATGTCCTAACAAGTTCATGATCAACCGAACTGTGAGCCAATTTTATGCCGTGGCCATGTTTCAGATGAAAGAAAAATGGAAAGTAGTAAAATCAGGGGAAATTGAAGGGGCGCTTTCATTAAGAAAGCCAGCCTTTTAGAACATTTAAATGATCCAAAAGCAATTTACGCTGGGCTTTTCTAATGGCAGGAGATTGCCACTTGCACTACAGAAAAGTAGTGGTGCATTTGAATCAAAAATTAAATATAGAACTAGACTTTTCTTCCCAGTACTTTGGGTTGAAGCCAAGGCTCGTACCTGATAAGCTTGATTTCTACTCCAAGCTCTCCTCAGCCCTAGGAATTTGATACTATTTCTATAAACATATTGTTTTTTTTTTAAAAAAAATTAGTATAACAAGCATGTGTCTCTTAGAGGAAACATAATTATTCTGTGTGGATTCATGAAATACGATTTCTGCATTTATTTTTAAATATTTGTTTAATATTTTTCTGTAGTTTTGATAAAGTCATCAGAAATAAGACAAAACGGATTCCAGAGAAATGACACATAACCCATAAGATCAATATGTTATGGAACACAAGTAAATTATAAAGAAAATATCTGTCGTAGGGAAAATTTATCCCACATTCTATCTAGTGATGCCATTTGATTTTTATGACTTCTCTTATTTCATTGATTAAGTAATTGGTTTGCAGTCTGCACCACTCTTTTTCTGATAGGATATAAAGAGTTAAAATAGATTGTGTAACAAACAAATAAAAAATTTCAAAGGAATTCACAAAAAGCAGATGAATGTGGACAGGAATAGATGGAGGGGTGTTTCAAGGAACTGATGAGAGCAGAGGGTGGAGAGTCTGAAACAGGGAACCACCCACAGGATCACTTTTTCCAGGGCAATAGTATTGTCATCCAGACATGATCTGCTCTGTTCAGGTAGGACAGGAAACACAATCAATTCATTCCTAGTGTGTATCTGGGGAAAGAAGACAGAGGAAATGGGATGCAGATATCCCAAGGATAAAGTCTGCAGAACCTCTGGGTACATAGCATGGTTTATGGTTTAACAGAAGACGTGGGAGTGGAGGAATTTTAAGGAAGATTGCCATTATTTAGGATTCTTCAGGCAGAAAGGGCTCATCATTACTATTTTTGCTTTCCAAATCTCTCCCTGCCCCTCTTTCAGGCATTCCTGCATCAGACTTTAAGGCTGAGAGGAGAAGAACACGTCTTCATAAAATAAGGGACATTCTGTGCTTTTTTCTACTAGATAGAAAATGGAAGGGAGGGTGTAGAAGAAAGGAAGCAGGAAAGACAAATGAGTGTGAGGAACCAAAAAGAAGGGGATGATGAGTGTAATTCTCTAGTTATATGTGAAGCAGCGACAGGGGTGGAGTTGGGAAGTGGTAGGAACCATGGGGACTGATGGAATGTGGCTGTTCCTTAGTTTCCACCTCTTCTTCATCACTCATAGATGCTTTGCATTACTGGACTATAGAGAATTGGTAATAAAGTATAGTATAAAGATGATTAAATTGTCTAACTAGACTGATATAACCCAGTAGCAACTAATCAACAGGCACACAGGAAGCAGAGCAAACCATGGGAGGATGTAGTAGCTTATTGAGCTCACACAGCTTGGTTGCTAGTGAAACCCCAAGGTAATGTTACTTAGTTAGACAGCTATCATCTGCATAGTAGAACATGATGATTAAGAATACGGGCACTGAAATCTGGCTTCCTGACCTAGCCCTTTCATAGCTGTGTGATTTTGAGATTGGGTACTTATTTAAGCTGCCATAATTATGGTGTCTACTTATACAGCTAGTTGTGGCTCAATAGTCTCTAGAATTCTGCTTCAGTCTCAGTTGATGCTCAGAGGGTTAACTGAACAGTGAGGGAATGCTCTTCAAATGATGCTTCAAATCTGCTGCAGACCAAAGTTGCATCCCTGACAGGACTGACAGAATCTGTGATGCGTTTGGACTTCATCCTAAGGTCGAGGATGAGCCAATTCAAGTTCTAAACAATTAGTGCTTAAAAACTGATTATTTGAAGAACGTTTTCCTTAAAAGTTGAGAATGCTTTAGAATGATCAATTCTTAAAGAAGGCAGACAAGACACTGACTGCGCTGGTAGTTCAATGGTAGCACGTGTAGGAACCTGGGGTTCATGTCCAGTACCATACACAAACAGTAAAACCTCAACACTTTTGGAAAGGGGGGACAGGTTTGCATGGCAACATGTGATCTTTTTTATATGGCTTGTTAAGGGTCTCACTAGTATAGCAGCAGTAGAAATACACAGATAACATCTACTCATTAGAAAGAGAAATAGCAGGACTCCTTTAAGAAAGGTTGGAAGGAGAGTTACCCAGGATGGCTCTGACAGCGTTAGTAGCTGTGGTGGTCCCCTCATCATTTGGTGAACTCTTGAAAGTGAAAGTTACGTCTGATTTATTTCTGTTTTTCTCTTTGCATCAGACCCCAATAACATCATAGTTACTACATCAAAATGCTTGTTAAACTTTAAAAATTTAAGCAATAGGTCAGAGTAATGGCAGCACATTTGACTAAAGCCAAAAGATGGGGTAAAGTACATGGTACTAGGGAAAATGTCAGAGTTAGAATTTAGGTTCGTAGATCTGTGATGCCGATAGGTGGAGAGGAGAAGGGAGATCTGGGTGAAAGAATGGGACACTTGAGTTAGACAGGAGCAGCAAGCCTTGGAAGTCTATTAAGCAACATGGTGGCTATAGTTAAGAATGTATTATATGCTCCAAAATTGCTGAAATGAGTATATTTGGATGGTTATTACCATAAACGAATGATACATATGTGAGGTGATGAATGAATTTATGACCTTGACATGAATCATTGCACAATTTATACAAATACTGTAATGTTATAATGCACCCTTAAGTATATATAATTGTTGTGTGACAAATAAAATAAAATGATATTTAAAGAAAGAAAGACTGAAAGTTTAGGATAGAGACATTTCTATAGTGCCATACAGATTATTTATCTGTATCTATCACGTTATATGCGTATATCACTTAGGTTTATGTGCACTAAGGTGTTGAGATGCCATGCAGAGGAGAGCCTGTTCAAAAGAAGAAAGTTCAAAGAATAAGAGTTGGTAAATCCTCATATGGTTGACACATCTTTTTAATGCTCCCTTTTGTAATATATTTATATGCTTGTCTACCTTTGTAACAGGTGTTTCCTAAAAGGCTCAAGCTCTTCGAGAAAAGGAATTGGTTAGCCAGTTGTTTTATCCTTGCATGGTTCATCTTTAATTCATTGTTTTTTGTCATAGCTATTTTGCTGAATGGAAGAATCAATAACAGAGTGAAAATATCATTATTTCAGAAAAGCCAAATGGTGTGTGATATTTCAGGAGGTAAACTGTCTGTAAACTGTGCAAGGATGAACTAACAGTAGTGTTATCTGAGGTCATTTGCACTGAAATATCATCTAAAGTGATTAGATATCTAAATAAAATATGAATAATTTATACCATCAAGCCTTTAAAAAACCCTTTGGTCAGAAAGCTCTTGAGGATATGTGACATTGCCTCAGAAGCAATTTTTAATGCACTGAAGACTAATTATGAAAATTACATTCTACAAATATTCTCTTACGTAACTGATTTGAAATATGTTTTCTCTTATGTGTGGTTCTGAGAAGCAGGTTGACAGTTAAAAATACACACTGTGACATTTAATAGACTTTATTGTAAATCATACAGGTCCAACTTTAGCAGAGCACACCTCCTTAGTTCCTGGTGCACTAAGTGGGCTCACTCATTTCATAACGTAGACCAGAGCAGCAAGCCTAAGTCTATTTTAATTAAATAGCCATGCTGCTTTGATAAATTGAAATGTATTTTCAGAATAAATATTTCCAGCTGGTTTTGCTTATGGGAAATTTGCAAAGACCAGTGTCAGCCTCTTTCTCCTTGACTTTATGTGCTCTCTGGCTTCTAGAATGCTTTCTGTAACTTCTTCCTGGTGTTTTGAACTCTTTTCCACACATGCTGTCCCTCAGCACCTTTTCTGTTGAAGGATGGTCTGAAGTAAAGAGCTCACACCTGTAGTAACATCTGGATTCACAATAATGCCTCCCTGCTCATGGCACACAGCTATGTGGTTGAACTGTAACTTTGATGCTACTATTTCACTCTTGACACAAAACTGCTACTCCACCGAGGAGAGAGACAATTCAGGAGGAGTTGTAGAAGGGAAGCCTATTTTGAGTAGCTTCAGCAATTGGTCTCCAAGCAGTAGGACTAGCCACAGAAAGTTATGTTTGCACTGTATGAAGGGGTCTGGCCCAGTAGGCAGTGTGCAAGAGATTGCCATGGAGATGTCTTGACGAGGCTGTAGTGTAGGTGACATCTAACAGAAGTTAGTAGGAGAACTAGAAGACTCATCCTTATGAGGTGTCTTGGCTAGAGTCCAATGGGAAGAGGAACCTCAGCTGAGAAAACGCCTCTGTCACATTGCCTGTTGGCACACCTCTATGGCATTTTCTTGATGGGTAGTTGGTAGAGGGACCCATACTGGTTCAGTGCTACTCCTGGACAGGTGGTCTTGGTTAAAAAGGAAGGCTGAGCAAGTCGGTAAAGCATGACCTTGGGTTCCTGTGTGGCTTTCTCCAGTGATGGACTGACCTGGGATATATATGTGAAGTTAACCCTTTCTTCCCCCATGGCAGTTTTTGTCAGTGCTTTATTACAGCAATAGGAGGCACACTAGGACATGAACGGGGAGCATATAGGACTGTGTTATGAGTACTCAGTAGTAAGAGTGTTCCGTTGAAATTGGAATGAATACTCTGTTTGGTGTATACTATCAGGCAGCCTGTAAATGGGCATTCAGTTCTATGAGGGATCATTGTAAGCAGGGAAGATCATTTAATTCCTTATGGATAATGTAGGAGGCAAATAACTTTTAAGAATGTAAGATTTGTCAAAGAACGTGGAAAAGAAAAATACTCAAGTCTTTTTTTATTATTTATTTATTAAAGATTTCTGTCTCCTCCCCGCCACCGCCTCCCATTTCCCTCCCCCTCTCCCAACCAAGTCCTCCTCCCTCATCAGCCTTAAGAGCAGTCAGGGTTCCCTGCCCTGTGGGAAGTCCAAGGACCTCCCACCTCCTTCCAGGACTAGTAAGGTGAGCATGCAAACAGCCTGGGCTCCCACAAAGCCAGTACGTGCAGTAGGATCAAAACCCAGTGCCATTGTTCTTGACTTCTCAGCAGTCCTCATTGTCCACCGTGTTCAAGTCTTACCTCAAAACAAAATGTTCAGTCCCTGAGGTGTTTTTGCAAAGAGACCTAGATGATGACTTAGCAACTGGAAACATATGGATTCTATGCAGTTGCAAATGAACAGGCATTTTGCCACAGCCACGTGGAGGCAGCAAGCTACTGATGCCTTCCAATTTTGCATTTCCTTGACAGATGTGTTCTTTTCTATAGTTCACATCTGTGTGATCATTGCCCTGAGAGGATAGGAGCGTGGTGTGGTCCACTTATCGTGTACCAGTAGCACATGATTTTAGATGCACCCTACTGACCCTCATATTCCATCCTGCATCAAGGGAAGGTTCCTGCCTCATAGTATGGCTGCACTTCAGGTCAGAATTGAACATTAGAGGTGAGTCCTAAGAGCCAACACATATCATCTCCCAGACTGGATGGTCTAGTTCTTTGTTAGTAGCATTATTGGACAGTGCCAGGGATATGGAATATTTCTATGAGCTCCTATAATGAATTTGAAGATATACTAATAAAGTCAAAGAACAGATTACAATGGATTTTGCATACCATGAGGAACCATGCAGTAGTTCAACAACACTCTGAAATTTTTGGTATTCATTTTAAACCCATGCCTTAAATTTTTAGGGAGATCTATTTTTAGACAGAAGTTTGGAGTAGATGGAACATTTAGGATCCTTTTCTTACTTTCTGATTTTTACAGCCATAGCAGTCTAGGGAGAGTCTAGAACTCATCTGAGATCATGAACAGTCAGTGGATCCTGACAACGACCTGGATCTCACATGTGGTTTTGAAATATGGTCCCATTTTCTCTGGAGCTGAACATTAGGAGAATCCTAGTGGAATGTGCCCAACTACAGGCTCAGGGTCTAGTATGTTTAAGTATGAGTCCAACACCAGCACACCATGTAAGTGACAATCAAGATTTTAAAAAGGTAGAGGCACGGCAAGGGGACACATTGAAGGTAAGCTAAGATGAAGGAAGACAGCAGAATAGAAAGGAAATGAAAGGCTGGCATTCAACAGATGTTTACAATGTGCTGATATCTTCTTTGATGCTTAGATGAACTATATTTAAGCATGCCCATACCTTATTTATCAATGGCTATTATTATTTATAATTTTGGTAGCAAGAATATTTCATCTCATACAGATAAGAATCTGGAATGAGCAAAATGGTGATGGACACAAAACCAGCTTTCTTAGACTCCAAAATCCATACATGTTTGGAAGCTTGTACTGTTAGGAATATCAGATTAAACCATGTACACAGCAAAGCACCTAACACATGACTGGAATTATGGGGACACTGTGACATCAGAATACAATAGGGCTTTATTTCTTAGTGACCATGAAGTTCTGTCAAGTCACTTCATTTTTAAGGATTTATTTTCTTGCATATAAGATTCCAATTTTTCCTGATACATATTTCATGATTCTTATGATAGTTAACTTATAAAATGTACTTGAAGTATGGTGTTTGTACACATCAAAATTATACATCATGGAGATCAGATTGGTCTATATAGCAAGCTCCAGTCCAGACATGGTTACATAGCAAGACCCTGTCTCAGGAGCCTAAAAAGCAAATTATATAACATCAATGGAAGAAAATTTATTCTTCATACTTAGTCTTTGAATTAAAATGCCCATTGACATTTCTCTAAGGAAGATTGTAATACCATTATGTATGATGATCATAGAGTCTAAGAAATAAGGTTGCATAGTTAGAACCTGCAAGTTGAGGTTTACACTAGGGTGGGTTTTTCACTTTTCCTTGGTCCTAGAATCACCAGACCATGTACAAAGATGTGGTTTCTAATTAGTGTATCTTAGAAGCTTCATGTTCAGTAGTGCCCGGTGGTGCCTGAAATCTAATAATTTCCACTCCCATAAGACTTCCTTGCCATCATTGCCATGTGAACTTTCTGGTTGTTGCTTAAAGTTTCAGGCTCTTAGCTTCTCCACCTTCCCTAGTGGCATCAGAGTCGCTGGCGAGTGGTGTAAGATTATTCAGGAAGTATAAGTTTTCACTAAGCCTCATCATGATTTCTCTGAATCACTGTTCTTGGGTATCACTAATAAGTGAATAGTGCACTCTTGCTGGGTATCAGGGATATATATTTGCATTTTTCTATAGTTTTGATGAAAATGCATTTGATCAATATTCCTTTGAAATGGCATTGAATGAGATGCTTGCCATGTATTTCATCTTGGTTTGATTTCAATAGCTTAGTACATTAATTTTTCAAGTTGAATAAGGTATAGATATAGTGTGGCAATAGCTTAAAACAAAGTTTTATAGCACAATACCTCAATACAAAAATACATGTGTTTATGGAACAATAGGAAGTTGTTGTCTTCTCCTGGTCTTTCTATATGGATGCTAAGGAGAATCTTTGTCTTAATAGATAGTTATAGATGTGGTAGCAGAGGCATCTCCAGGACCTAAGGTGATTCCTCTGTAGAGGAGAGCAGTCGCCCAGGAGACTGGATGTTGTGGGAAGGAGAAAGAAGATGGGAAGGGGGCAGCTACCTCAGCTAACAGATCTGGAGCAAGGGGCTGTCAGAAAAGCTCCACTTTATCATGTGCAAATGATAAGTTTTTCCAACTAAACTTCAGCAAATGAACACACACACACGCGTGTGTATGTGCTTATGTGTGTGAACGTGTATGTATATGTGTGTATGTACATGGTTTATCTGAGGTATCTATTGCTGTGGTACCATGACCAAAAGCAATTTGGAGGAGGAAAAGCTTTATGTAATCTTACAACTCTCAGGTCCCACTTCATCACTAAGGGAAGTCAGAGCAGGAACTTGGAGGCAGGAGCTGAAGCAGAGACCCTGGAGGAATACTGCTTGCTGGTTTGCCCTTCTGGCTTGCTCAGCCTGCTTTCTTGTACAACTCAAGACTAACTCCCCAGAGGTAGCGCCGACACACCCCAATGGGATTGGTCCTTCCATATGAATAATTAATCAAGCCAGTGTCTCACAGAATTGCTTATGGTCCAATCTCATGAAGACGTTTTCTAAAGTAAGAGTTCCCGTACCCAAATATGGCATCCAGTCAGCACATGGATAGAATGGCACACACATGTACATTCTCTCACTGTTGTGTTGTTTCCACCAGCCTCATCTTTCCCTTTAGATCCCTATTTGCAGATAAGCGTAGAAGACTGACTGAGGGCATATTTACTGTCTTTGGATTCTTCTCCACTCAATATCAGATAATTTGCAGTTTCCATGTGGAATCATCTTTTTTTTTTCTTCCTGATTAAAAACAAATTGTAAATCGCTTTCTTTTCAAACCTTTTATCAAGTTCACCTTCTCTGTCTACTCTTCGCCCACTCTCTGTCCCTTCATCTTCTTGTTCCCGTTATTCCTCAGGCAGTTCCATCTACTGTGACTGGCTTCCTTTCCTATGCATCTCCTAGTCTTTTTCAAGTCCTGATACCTCTGTTGAATTCCAGATCCGAATGCATGATTGCCACCCAGAAATATTCACCTGGATGTCTCCTGAATAACTCCCGTTTATCATGTCTAAATGGAGAATTCTTGTCACCAAATCCTCCTGCTGTCACTCGCCAAGCCACTGAACACACACCAACCTTGGTGTCTGAGATTCCACATTCACGTTCATTTTTGAGTAATCATCTTTCATGGTCTCGCTGGGCATCTCTTGTTTCTTTTCCCCTCAGATCCTTGTAACCTATGCCTCAGCTCAGACTCTCATTTGTCTCTCGCTCACATTCACACAGTGTTTTTGTGTGCAAGTGCATATACACATATGTGTGCATGAGAGCGTGTGAATGATGGACGAGCTGTCAAGTGTCTTCCTGAATCATTCTCAACCTTAAGTTTTGAGACAATATCTCTCATTTAAACCACAAGTCACTGATTAAATTAGATTAGCTGGCCAGCAAGCCCCAGGAATCCTCCTTTCTCCACTTCCCCATTGTTGGATTACAAGTGGATGCTACAATGCCCAGCTTTGTATTGTGGATACTAGGGCTCAAGTCAGATATTAATGCTGGCGAGAAAAACACTTCAGCAATTGAACCATCTCTTCAGCCTCTGGTACAATATTCTCTCTCTCTCTCTCTCTCTCTCTCTCTCTCTCTCTCTCTCTCTCT
>JABTXL010000186.1:8500895-8576161 GCA_025134845.1 Neodon shergylaensis
TCTCTCTCTCTCTCTCTCTCTCTCTCTCTCTCTCTCTCTCTCTCTCTCTGTGTGTGTGTCTTTCCCAATTTCTTCCAAAGTAAAAGTAACTGTATTAATATAAAAATCTGATTCTCAAAATTCTTTAAATATAATGAAAAATGATGCTGAGTGAGAACCTATGCCTAGTGAATTAAAGTTCCAAAGGTCTCAAGACTGGTTCAGTCACAATCTATAATGCTCCAATAAATTACAGAGTAACACCCAGCTGCTCTCAATGACAAATTGCTGAACATTACCAATCTTATTAATTTGTGTTGTCTCACTTCAAGTTTCAAGATTAATGGTAAAAGCATCTTTAAATATATTCACAGCATCCTCTGTAATAAAAATTAAAAATTGTGTTTTATTTGATGAGGAGAGGAAGAAAGTTTATGGGCTTCAATAATGAAAATAGGAGACCATCAAACATGGACTCTCATAAAATTCCACTTTAAACCAGAAAACTCTCTTTCCATAATGTCCTGGGTAGAGGGAGGGACAGAATGAGATATAACCAGGTCCTAATTGGGTAGAAGACAATGGGGGATTCATGTTTAAGGAGCCACTATGGGAAGCTGACATTCACTGGCCTGGTCTCCTGGAACCCTTGCTACTCTATGGTCAGTAGTGATGATATGCTTTTTGCTGGACCTTTAGAATGTGTGACACATACTCCATCTACTTTCTGAGACTGACTCAGAAATGAATGAAACATATTTGAAAATTTGTTAATTAAGAAAAAATATATAGCCTTTGGTACCCCCTTACTGTTTCTGCTTTAAGTCTCAAAGGTTTCTGCTTCTCTTCCCCCATCTGTCAGCAAAAGTAAGTCCGGTTTAAACATTTTGTTTTAAGAAAAATTTTCCTGTGTATAAATTCATCGAAACTTGTCCAAGTCCCTCCTAAAGAGTAAATTGACAGCACTGAATCTAAGGGAAGAAAGGCGTGTAAATATATTTAAAGCTCCTTTGAGACACGTTTTACAACTTCTGGAAAAGAACTTACAAATGTAGTTAAGACACATCATAGGCCTGTTTGACACAGTAACACATATGAATGGTATAGCATCAGCTCCTTCAAGTTTGTGAGAGAACTAGTGACTGGATATACCTGGTGTGGTGGGTACTCTTGCCTCCGTTTCCCAAATACCCACATCCTTATTGCAGGTACCCACATATATGCTAAGCATCCATGGAGAAAGAAATCAAGTTGCCATGGAATTGGTTAATATTTAGCTGAAATGAAGGCTGGGAGACTTAGCATTGATCCAGGTGGCTCAATGTTATAAACTCTTTTAAAAAAATAAGCAGAAGGCAGAGAGGAACAAAACAGAGGATGTGTGAGAAGCCTTGGCCTTGGAGATGAAGGCAGCTAAGCCCCAATGACTGTCTAAAGAACATGCTAAATCCTGTCTACTAAAATCCATTTTGAACCTTTAATGATAAGATTTGCTAAGATATATAATATATATCTAGTTAGTTTGCTAGTATACATTAGTTTTACAAACCAATGAGTTTCCTTTTGACATTTCACCCATATGTATAATGAACTTGGTTTATATTCATCAATTAATCTTTTTTGCTTTTCCCATCATCTTCCCAAATAGTTTCTCTCTACTTTCCCATCTCCTTTCCCTCCTCCTTTATTAGTTCCTTGAGAATTTTAAAAAATGTATTATGGTGATATTCACTGCCCCCTCCTCTCATATCTACTCTCTCTTCCTTACCCATCTAACTCTGTGTCTAGTTTTGTTTTAATCCATCAAGTAGAGTTGGTACTTCTGATATATTTTTTTGATATGTGACCTTTTGGGTTGTCCACCAGGGCATTCACCCTTAAAGAAAACTGATCTTTACCTCCCAGTATTGACCTTACCTCTAGCTCTAGCCCGAGTCAAAAGTTTTCCAGTCAGGACAGAGTCAATGACAGCTATAGTCTCCCTCCCGTAATTCTCACATGCCAACACCATAACCTATTAAAGATAAGTCGCAAAAATCCTCAGAGATGCATTTATATGTACTAATGTATATTTTCCATGTATTTAATATTTATCAGCTATAGTCTACTGGGGCAACAAGGCAGTATACATACCTTCTTTTAAGTTACTCAGCATCTCAAAAGGGAAAATTAATGGAGATTTAATAGAAAATTTAATGAGCACTTAAAAATTGGAAAGGAGATTACAACCATACAATCTCCATTCTAGCAGTTATTGAAATTTGAGTGAATTTATTGTACATTCAGACATAAAACTATCGGCAGTAACACAATGTTTAGGGAGATAAATAAAAGGAAAGAATTAAAGCTGTGTGGGTTATACAAAGGAGCAGCTAAATTGTGCTCTGAATCCAAATGTGTAATTTCCACCACGATGGTTAAGTAGAAGATGTTCATGCTTCCATTGAAAATGTGATTGGTGTTAAACAGTATGTTAGCAGAAAGACACATTTGTTTTCACTCACTTAGGGATGCTTACAGTGCTCAATAAAACACTTGCATGTTTTTGCATGACAAAAAGGAACACGCATAGTTAATCACCATGCATCGGGATAATGAGCGAGTATTTTAGCATCTGTTATGTTTATATTTCATTGTGGCCATTAATGGGTAATTTTCCATTCTGTTGTGTAGAAGGAACCCTTTTCCCTCTTTTTCCCCTCTTATTCTTACACAGCAATTTGAAGCAGGGCTTGTGGTTTTTCTTGCAGCCAATTACTTAGGGATACTGCCCTGTGAGTCCAGCTTTTGAGACCACCGTGGGCTCTGCAGCTGCCATTCCCAGTCAGTAGGAACTCCACAACCACTGAGGTCAGAAGCCCCTGGCATTTTAATTCCATTTCTCCACGCTTCCAGAGCTGGTTAGTAAGATGTCATGGAATGCCCATTAAGGGAAATACATCCTGCCACATTACACACAGCAAGTTAAACAGCCAGTCCAGGCCTGGACTTCGTGACAGATTACAAATGTGTTTTCGTCTGTGGAGTAGTGAGACAGATAAGTGATTTCTAAATAGGAGACTTGTCATCTGAATGTAGTCTCACCGGTATCTCTAGTTGATCAAAACCCTCAGCTATTTCTCAAGGTGATTAATAATCTGCGTATTCTTTCACTAAAGGACATCATGAGAGTTGATATTTAATTGTATCCATTACAGCTGAGTTCTTTGGGAGGGTCCAAAGCAGTGCATAACCCACCAAAGTGTGAGCTCCTTCAAGGACCAGCCATTGTATTTTCTGTTGTTTTCCAATCATTCAGCCACTGTGTATCTCAGATCTGCTCTGGCTCAAATTGAGTTGAATTCACTTCATTCACCGTGGATGATAAAAACTATAAAGAATTTCAACACTGCAAACAGTGTTGAAATAAGAGCGGTGGGGGCTGCGTCCCCAACACCCCGGCCGCCTGCTCGGCTAGCTTATGCCCCGAAATAACAACACACAAACTGTATTCATTTAAATACTGCTTGGCCCATGATATCTAGCCTCTTCTAGGCTAATTCTCGCACCTGGACTAGCCCATTTCTAATCATCTGTGTAAGCACCCCAAGGTGCGCTTACCAGGAAGATTCTAGCCTACGTCCATCTTGGGTTGGAGCTTCATCGCTCACGTCTGTCCGGGAGACTGGAGCATGGCTTCTCTGCTCCAGAGAGCTGAGCTGTCAAGTCTGAGTTCACTTCCTCTTCCTCCCAGTATGCTATTCTGTTTATTCCTCCCACCTATGTTTTAACCTATGAGGGCCAAGCAGTTCCTTTATTACTTAACCAATGAAATCAACAGATTGATATATGACACTCCCACATCACTTCCCCTTTTTCTGTTTAAACAAAAAAAGGAAGGCTTTAACTTTAACATAGCAAAATTACATATAACAAAAGTTATTAAGCAAGAATTACAGTTATAATATTTATATCTACCTTATCTTTTATCATAACAATGGAAAACTATAACTATCTATTCTTCAAGTTTATCAAAGACTCCATTAGAACACAATATTACCTAAGTAAACAAGAAATCCAAAACTCTAGAAATGACAAAGACATTTTGCTGCCTGGACAGTCACCCAAAGTTCCTCTGTACCGTTGGGGCATCCATCTTCAGCCTACAGGCCCATAGTTTCCAGCAGACATTTCCACAAAGCAGGAAATTTCAAAGGCAGTCACTATCTGCTTGTCCTGCAGAATGTCTCGCAGACTCCTTCATGAATCAGGAACCCCGAAAGATCATCTCACCTTTAGGCAAGTTCAGTAGTCCTCTCTCTGTGGGTTCTTTGTGTCCAGTTTATGCAATAGTCCAGGCAAGAGCAGTTTCTTGCCCAAATGGCTATCAAACTCCATAAGGATCCTCTTCGATGCCCATCTTCTTCTTGAAGTAGATTGGTGCTGCCAGGAGCAGAGTGTCTCATTGTCATGAAAATCCCTAAGTTATTAAAACATTTAAAATGTCATATTCTATAATCCTTGAAAGATATGAAGAATGCCTATCTAAAATATATCTATGTACATCTAGAAAATCTTAACTAACATGCTACAAGCTTGACTATTATTAATTATCCATTAACAACCTACATACATTACATTTTTAAGTGAACTACACAGTTACAATACCTTAATCAAGATCAGAAATACATATAACGAAATTGACCTTAAATTTAAATCACTAAAGCAAAATCCATATCAATGCAAATTATTCATATCTATATCATATCCCCCTTTAAATGTAAAAGCACATTTATAAACAATATTTGGGAACATGGGCGCAGTTTTTTCTCTCCAAACTGCTTCCTGCTGAATGGGGGCGTCGTTAATTAGGTCTTTCATGGTATAACCTGTGTGCTAGGTTCATCTCAGTCAGCAGTTGAGCAAAGTAATTTTTTGAGGGTGTTCACAGCAACCTTTCAGGAGGGCGAGGTCTATCATACCAAATCGGAATAGAAGAAATGAACAGGGTCTCATCCTCTGTGAAGACAAAATAAGAAACTCCTTTCCAAAGTATCATGTCCTTAGATCCAAATTTCAAAGTCAAGGCATTTTGATAATATCTATGTTGGATTAGTTCAGCAGCATTTATAAACAAATATCTTTTAGCAGCTGTTGCTCCTTCCTCAGCATTTAAACAATTCAAAGAGAGCATAATAGCATACAGTATCAAGATTCTCTGTGTATTTTCCATCTTTGTGCATTTTATTTTAACCTCTATTTCGTTTATTTTTACTTTTATTTTATATTCTCTGTATCTTTGTCCTGGAATAACTCTGTAGACCAGGCTATCCTTGAACTCTCAGAGATCCGCCTGTCTCTGCCTCCCAGGCATTGGGATTAAAGGTGTGTGCTACCACACCTTGAAGTCACAGAGGTCAATCTCCCTCTGCCTCCCAAGTGTTGGGATTAAAGGTGTGTACTACCACACCCAATTTTTTCTTCCTTTTTTTTTTTTTACTTTTAAGAACTTTTAACTTTTAGCTTGCATATATTTTTAACACACTGTAAACCATTTAGAAATTTTCTTTGTCTTTGAATCTCTCTTTACTGTATATCTCTCTTTTTCTGACCACACGAGCCTTTAAATTACCAACCAATATCAGTAGGACTAAAGCCGTGGCTTTGATGGCTGGATCCAGCCCATTCCTTAGCTTTCCAGCCTCATGGCTGAGGCAGTGGCTGTAGCCATGTTTACCGCCACAACTCTATGGCATTTCAAGGTCCCTGCCAGCAAGTATGTTGCAACATTATGTCCACAGACAACACACAAGTCCTCTCTCTGTAGTCGGCCCTCCTGCCTCAAACAGTCAGAGTTTGCCCTGGCAGGACGGCCCAGAAAGCCAGCATTTTTAAACGGCACAGCTTTTTTCCTGCTACGGCTGAAAACCGAAAAGCATGCGTTTCAGTTTTTTGTCAACAACATTTAAGTGTTTTGTGGCAGGACCTCTTAATGAGCTGCAGGGTTTTGCAGCTGAAGCTGAGTCAGGAAGCCTCTCTTAGTGAGAGCGCTTGCTTGCTTCTAGCAAGCAGAGCAGACCCGAGAAATCGCTGCTACCGAGAAAACATGCTTCACTCCATTCTTTCCCAAGCTTTCTCAGGCTTTCAGTGGATTTAGCTGTCCACACGTTAGGGCGCCATTTGTTGAAATAAGAGCGGTGGGGGCTGCGTCCCCAACACCCCGGCCGCCTGCTCGGCTAGCTTATGCCCCGAAATAACAACACACAAACTGTATTCATTTAAATACTGCTTGGCCCATGATATCTAGCCTCTTCTAGGCTAATTCTCGCACCTGGACTAGCCCATTTCTAATCATCTGTGTAAGCACCCCAAGGTGCGCTTACCAGGAAGATTCTAGCCTACGTCCATCTTGGGTTGGAGCTTCATCGCTCACGTCTGTCCGGGAGACTGGAGTATGGCTTCTCTGCTCCAGAGAGCTGAGCTGTCAAGTCTGAGCTCACTTCCTCTTCCTCCCAGTATGCTATTCTGTTTATTCCTCCCACCTATGTTTTAACCTATGAGGGCCAAGCAGTTCCTTTATTACTTAACCAATGAAATCAACAGATTGATATATGACACTCCCACATCAAAACAGCTTTAACTCCATTTAGATTTTGAAGCTGTATGGGAAAGAGACATACATGGCACTCTGCCAGCCAGTGTGTGGCTCCAGGAGAAAGCTAGCAGCATTACAGTTACCAGACCAGCTCCAGCACCCCATTCTATTAGACAGAGCAAACGTTAAAATTCATGTTATGATCTGCATTAAAAGGCATCTGTGGTTCAAAATGTAGGTCTGTGTGTGTGTGTGTCTGTCTGTCTGTCTGTCTGTCTCCCCCTCTCTATGTGTGTGTCATGTGGTGTGGTACTATTTCAGCCCTAGAAACTTCTGGAGGTCCCCTATAGTGCAAGATATCATTACTAGGAAGGCAATAGACCATTCACAAGCATGTGTAAATAAGACAAGGTCAGCAACAGCTACCAAAGACTGACAATGTAAGTAAAGTTTCATGTTCCCTCAAAGCATCCCTCAATGACTCTCGAGGCTGGCATGAGATGCAAGAGGAGTTTAGAGACCTCCTGGTGCCTGGAGCATGAATACATATTGATATCCAATTTGTAATTCTCAGAGAACTTGCTACCAGATATGTCACAGAGCCAACAGAAGGGCAGAAAAAGGCACAAGCGTTTTGGGAGTATCTGTGACTTTAAAGTATTTTTAAATTCAAAATAAATTCATTGAAAGGCTATAGGAAAATAATTTTATACATTTTCAGCTTTTTATTACTTTAAATATTTTATCACTATTTGATAGGAAGTAAAAGATTACTGGAATAAGATGTGTTAATATTTCAAAAATGACACACAATTGTGTTGTCAAAACTGCCTAGGTATTTTGTACATCTCCGATTAATCCAAGGTTGTGTGGTTTGGATAGGCAAGGTCTTCATCGACTTATCCTAAGGGTTCTGCTTTAAAATGAATGGAATAAAGTTTATTTATTTGATGAGGAAAATTAAATGCCAGCAACAGTTCTGGCATAAAATGCGGTAGATAAAATGACCCCACCCCTTGGTATCAGGAATCTGGTATAAGTATACATAAACCAATGAATCCTAGTGCATGGTGTGGTGAGCTCTATGGTAGAAATGCACTGGGAACTACGGGACCATTGAAAAGGTCTGATCTAACCCGGTGAGCAATGACCTCTACCCTTGGAAAGGCATGCAGAACTATGGGGCCATTGAGAAGGCCTAGTCTAACCTGGTAAACAATCATCTCTACTGTAGAAAAACTTGGGGAACTCTGGAGCCATTGAGAAGGCCTAGTCTAACCTGGTGAACAATTTTCTCTACTGTAGAAAAGCTTAGGGATCTCTGGAGCCATTGAGAAGGCCTAGTCTATCCTGGTGAACAATGATCTATCTCTTCTGTGGACAGGCGTGGGGAACCAGGAATCCTAGTGTGTGCTGTGGTGATCTCTACTGTAGAAAGGCATGGGGAATTATGAAGCCACTGAGAAGGCCTTTTCTATCTTGGTGAATGATCAACCTGAACTAACTCACCCAGTGAAGACGGTGATGATAGAAGCACTGTGGCCTTGAGTTTCAAATCCATCTGCTCCATACTTGGATAAGTCACACAACACTCGAGAAAACCTGGCTTCTCACTTATTAGAAGACTTGGAGTTTCAGAATGACTGTAAAATATGATTGTGGGCACTGGCTACAATAGTGTCCTCTCTCTCCATTGCTCTTTCGATGACAAACATTTTCTCATTGCCTAACAAAGCTCTTGATTCACTATTTGTCACTTCATAAATACCTCACAATATATTGTCTGAGGTAGGAAAACCTGTCATCAGTTACACAGCCAACCCTATAAAATCTAAAACTGTACAGAATTAGCTATCACCATAAGGAGATTCAACACATCCTAGCAGGCTTTATAACGTGAGATATATTCTCTATAAGTTCTCAGGGGCTCCAGGTGCTGCCATGGATAACTTTCCATTCCAAAGGCAGGACCAGAATTTACTGAACAGGGAAGGGAGTAGACTTAGGGGCATCATGAGTGGCATTTGGAGTGGTATGGTGATGAGCTTGGAAAGACCAAGAGAGTGCACAGGGCTGACACTGCAGACAGGCAGTGGGTGTGGTGCCTGAAGGACCTGAAAGGAAATCACTTTAGCCCCATGCACTCAGAAATACACAGCTACTTTGAAGATGGCCCTAGCATGCTCATTATAGAAGCTCTAGGTGTTCAGAATGCATTTAATTCATCGATCAATTTTAAATGAACTAAAGCTCTGAGCAAAATCATTGTAAAATGATGAGTTATATCTCAACATTTTTCTTAAGTTTTCCTCATATTCTTTGTTTTATTGACTATCCCAGCAACTCAACCAGGTAAGGTAGAATTTTGTGTGCTTCATGGAGGAGGAAGTATGTTTGGGAGGTTAAGTGGCAGAGTCTGGGTCATCCAGCTAATTAACAGCAGATCCCGGATTTAAAAGATTCTAAATTTTAAACCCTTATCATTAAAATTAGAATAGATCAAATGTTATTGGCAGTGCCTTAGATTTCCATGCATATGACTAAACCTTTAATATATAGCTTGGAAAAAACGAATATCAGATTTCCATGCATATGGACTAAACCTTCATTATATATCCTTGAAAAAAGCGAATAGAAATTTCTGTTGAAGGTTTTGTTGTTGATTTTTTTGTTGCTGTTTGCTTTTGAATTAAAAACATGTGTGTTTGCAAACCTACACAGCAGCATTAAGAAGAGTTAGGTCCATGATACTGGACTCATACTATATTGTTCAAATATCATAAGATTCAAACAGTAATGTGTGTTAATTAGCTTACAGGTAATAAATCATTTTTCTGTAAAACAAATGCCTTGCTGTTTTTAAGGAGGAATGTTTTTAGTCAAAGCTTTTGTTTTATTACAATGCGAGGAGTTGTGGATCATGCTTTTAATCTCGGCAGTTTGGAAGTTGAGGCAGAAAAACTATGAACTTGACTTCAGCATGGGGCAACATAACAGCCTTACTGGAGAGGAAATAAAAGGAGGAGGAAGAGGAGGAGGAGGAAGAGGAAGAGAGAGAGGGAAGAGAAGAGGAGGAGGGAGGGGAGAAGAAGGAGAGAAGAGGATGATGGGGAGGAGGAGTAGAGGGGAAGAATAAGTGAGGAAGAAGGGGAGGAAGAGAGAAATGAAGATGGGATTGGGATTGGTGGTAAGGACAGTAAGCATGTAGAAAGACATGGTAGAATTCTGTACAGCAAATTTTGAACAAGGCAGTCCACAGGTTTGATTTTTGGCTCCTCAGGTGCTCTTGGAAGATCAGCCTATAGGTATTTGCTGCAAATGCTTTGGGGAAAGGCTGTGTAGGAGTGTGCGTGGTGGACAGGGTCCTGAGTCTGACTTGTCTCTTGCATTCACTATATGTTGTTATGCTGACTCCATAGCTTCGTTGAGTCTTCTCATTACGTGTAAGAAGAGAGTGCTAATCAAGCATGATCATAATTCAAATTGTTTTTAAAAGAGGAAAGAAACGAAGCCTGACTTGATGGTAAGGGACCAAAGGTGCTCATGCCAGTAAAGTGATGTCCTATGAGCACTCACACGTCCATGCGCTGACAGTCTGCCCCCCAGCACACATCTAATCCCTTCAATTCTGTGACCTTTTGCTATGGAAGCACCAGTGTTAGATTTTCAGGGAAATGGAAAAGCAAGCTCTTATGGCATTTCACTGATTTTTAGTGGTCTGTAGTGATTAATGAAGCTTTATGGGAAACCAGAAACAAATAATTTCTGGATTCCTGGTTTTATGTCTTAGAGAAATCCATTAGGCTTTGGAAAAGTGCCTGAAGGTTGCCTTTGAAAGCCTCCTTAAACCATCACTGCTTTCTAAAATAAGCAATCTATGTAAAATATAGCATCAGTCATAGCATAAGCACTTATAAATGATTAAATGTAGATTCTTTTCTTCCCCGTGGTTCTCCTCTCATGCTGTATTCTACATCTGTTATGAAATTATTTGTTCAGAATGATTTGAGTAAACATGACCGGACTCATTGTCAGCTACAGTGCTTCTCACCACTGCGTAATTAGGTCTCTGAAGCTGCTGACAGGGCTATTATGTGCTTACCCATATAAGTATTGGAGATTGAAAAATGTTATTTAAAGCTCAATGCCTCCAATACCGTATGCTCCTTTCCGTTCTGTTTTAGCCCCTTTATGCCAACATAAACAAGATATGTGGATGATTTATAAGGACAGAAATGGTATTTCTCAGCAGCCTGGATGTTGGGACTCCAGTGAGGTTCTAGCAGGGCCACTGTCTGGGAAGGGCCAAACTGTCCTATACTTTGTGGCTGCATCTTCCAGGATCAAGGCTTTTCGTGATTCCTTGCCTGCTGATGCCATGTGTTAACATTGCCATCCTGGTGACTAAGCCTCAGCATGAATCATAGGATTCCACTCACAGCACCACAGTACCTGGAAGCGTGGTAATGTGGGAAGTAGCAGACCTGCTTTGAGGGGAGATGGTATCTGCGGAGATGGAAAAGTGGTCCTACTGAGTCCTTCATCCTTCAGCTATCTTTGCTATAGACTGAGAGTCTGACTTCAGATTTTGAAGGAACCAAATAATACTGTCTAGAAAGAAGAATAAACTATCTACCTTCTGATTGAATTGAGTTTGAATAGCTTTGTACTGATGGGGCATGGGATCAAACTGGACTCTCTGAATGTGGCTGTCAATGAGGGCTGACTGAGAAGCCAAGGACAATGGCACTGGGTTTTGATTCTACGGCATGGACTGGCTTTGTGGGAGCCTGGTTTGTTTGGATGCTCACCTTTCTAGACATGGATGGAGGGGGGAGGACCTTAAACTTCCAACGGGGCAGGGAACCCTGACTGATTTTAGGACTGGTAAGGGATGGGGAGGGGAACGGGGAGGAGGAGGGAAATGGAAGGTGGGAGGAGGTAGAAATTTTTAATAAAAAAATAAATAAACTTCTCAAGCACAAAAAAAATAAAATAAAATATTTTATCAAGGTATTTTTAAGTCCATTAAAACAGAATTCCATTTTAAAATAAATTTTGATCCTTCAGCCAATTGATTTTTTTGTGCAATATAGCACACTGTCCTAATTTAAATTAAAGAAATGTGAAATTACTGAATGAAATATGATGGTTTAGAAGTAATTGAAGAGTTATCCAAACAAAATCCATAAATCTGTATCAATATATAAAATGATTTGTAAACATGTACAGTGTATTTTTAATTTTAATCTTGTCCTGTCCAGCATAAATAACATAACTGCAATAAGGTCAAAGTTACAGATGATGAAGTTCAAAGGGCTCAGCTGCATGGGTGTTGTCTTCCAAGGCTTGAAGGCTCAGCTACTAAGCATTGCTCATCTTCTCGCCACCTGTGTGCTGAGACACACATATGACAGCTTGTACATGACCACACAAAATAAAAAAATAAAGTAATACATTTTAAAAGAAATTCAAAGGTACGGGTGATTATGTTAGCTTGTATAATTCTATATCAAGCCATATAATATATATTTTAAAAGAAATATATTATGAATTTTGTTTTTTTACATACACACATACACAGGTGGTAGAAGTAAAATATTAAAATATTTTTTTTTAAAAAATAGTCAGTCACTATCCCTTGTAAACTTGCTATATCTGCAAGAAGCTAAGAAGACCAAGAAGGAAAATAAAATAATCAATGAGAAAGGTAACTGTCCAGGACTGCAGAGGAAATTAAAGGAACAATTTAAATATTTTAATAAAATTATGCAAATATGTTTGTAAACATAGATATAAAAATTCTCAGAAGTCAGCACCATGCTGAGTGGGGAAGCCTTAGAATTCTCCACATGCTTCTTTGCGGCAGGAACAAGATAAAGATTCCTGTCGATTCAAGTCGGCCCCACATAACAGAACACAACGCAGCTAGTTTAAGGGAAAAGGAGCATATGGACAAACGGACAACAAAATGTTGTTTGGAGCACTGTGTAGAGCCGGCTTTGGCATAGCCGTGGTGTCTCGGGGAGCAGTAAGGCAGACGAGGCTGGCTGAGAGAGCTCTGGCCAGCTCTCCGACTGTTCATCAGGGGAACTGGCCCCAGCTGTACCATCATAGGCGTGACAGATGGCAGCACCGTGACTCCCCTGCCGCAGCCTCTCAACAGCTGCAGTAGCTGGGCATTGAGGCTGAAGCTAACACCTGTATCTTGAAATCATGGCTAAAACAGATTTTGCATTCAAAAGAAATAAAAGTTCAATGGATTAGGACGGAGATTTAGAATTCAACTAAGTACGCACATAATAGTTTAAGGGGCAGTGCAGGCAGCATTTCCTAACAGTTGGGAAGAAGACAAATTGCTTACTAAATACTTGGACAATTAGCTTATGTTTAGGGGGAAATCAAGCTGGATCATAACCTATGTCTTTATACCAAAGGAATAAACAGGCGGTGCAAATGTACAAAGGAATAAAGGAAGTAAAAGATGCAGACGGAAAGTTGGTAAATGAAGTCGCTAATGGCTCAACGTCAGTGTCACTTGAGAAAAGCCAGATCAAAGATATACAAGTTTTTAAAATATGGAACCTGTGAGCCAAAAGAGCTGTTTCTAGGATGGTGGCTTGGCAGTGCGCTCTGTTCCTCTGGAAAGTTCAGCTAGTGTCCCTCCAGTCGGGTTCTCCATAGCACCTGGGGAGCCAGTCTCTCCTCCCAGACAGTCACCAGAAACCAGACACCCTTTCTTCTTAACAATATAGCAGGCTCAGTGAAGAAACAGCTCGGTTTTCCTTGACCAAACCATGCAGCCAGTTAGCTACATACATTTAAAAATTCATTCTCCCAAAGAATACTTAGTTCTTCTGTTTGCAAAGGGCTGCGGGGCTCAGGTTTGCAGAGGAGGAGAATCAATTTTATGCTAGAAGCGTCTATGTCCCTATGGGCATGTTTCAGTTTCTGACCCTGTGGACATTGCTGTGTTTTAGAAGCATGGCTTCTGGAATACAATGGATGCTGGCTTTGCTCTGCCCTGAGGTGACTAGCCTGGCCTGGGACCATGCAGAGGTTTCCCCATTAGCTCAGATGTGCTGGGTAAAAAGGAAACCAGACAGAGTTTGACACCATTGGCAGTCATGCTGGATAACAAGGAGGCCAGTCCTGGACTGGGTGTGACTGGAGTGGGGTTCACGGTTGTCTTCATGGAGAGGCTATGGAAGACGTATTGACTGCCGAGGGGCTCTGGCTGCATGAGGGGGGTTACACTATAAAAGGAACTGCTGAAGGAACGGAAAATCCACAGCATGCTGTGCAGACAGACAGTGAGCTCTCACATCCTGGAAGCTGGTCCAAACCAAGTGTGTTTGGACAAAGAGGGAAAAGAAAAGGCTAGAGATGAAACTCACAACCTTATGGGTTCTTCCAACCCTTGCTTGCTGAACTTGTGTGAGCTGGAGTTCCCAGCTATTTTGAGTCACAAAACAAATAGTTCACTATAATCAAGCAACCTTAAATTGTGCTATAAAACTACAAGTTAGCCACCGGGTTTTTCCTAAGCGGATCTCCTTAAGGTGGATGCCAGCATGTTTTAGTCATGTTTAAGGACCATGTGACCATTTTCATCACTTTTCTATTTGGCTCTGGAACTTTTTTCCTAAAGGTTAGCCAGCTTCGAAGAATATCTAAAGATTTTCTTCTTAGACGTCGGATTCCTGCTGATGAATTTTAGGCAGATATACACAGCAGTAAGAGAAAGTGTCACTTTGGGGCAAAGGTGGCAGGGCAATGTCACTCTGACCTTTCCTTCATGGATCAGAGAGTCCGAAAGATGAACGGTTCACATGCCTGGGAGGCTCTCTCACCTCAGTTGCAAGTAATTAGTGATCTAACCTAAATTATACCAACACGGACCATGCATCGAGGCCAGCATGTAGATTCCCAAACCAGGCAAACTGTTCCAGCGCGAAGGAGGAACTGAGGATAAGAAAGTAGAAACAAAGGTTAGCTTGCCTTTCTTCCTTCTTTTTAAGAAAATCCCTAGCAATGAGAGAATAGAGGATAATTGCTGGTAGGTTATCTGAATGATTCTTGTTTCATTAGGAAACAATAAAAAGGATATTTTTTCTCTTGTTTTGTAATAACCAAAGAAACTACCTTAGCAATTTAGATCAAAATATTTGACTGTAGGCTTGTTCACTACAGAAATAAACATTTCCCTAAAACTTACTGTCTACTGATTGTCCCCAAAAGGACACTCTGCAGTGCATTACACTTAACCTGAAAATATTTGCATCAAAATTTAATATTAAGCAACCCAGTCACTAAAAGATAAACATTGCAGGCTCCCACATGATATCTAGCTTTCCATGATTGTGGCCTAGGAAGAAAAATTTGATTTTAACTTAGTTTGAAGTTTTGCTCTGATTGGTTGACCCTGTTTTTCATTGCAACACAGTCCTTCATGGCAGAAGCATGTGACAGACAAGGCCTGTTCAGTTCATACTGACTTGGATGCAAAAACAGTGTTGAGAAGGTACCAGGGTCCCATCATCCCCTTCAAGGGCAGACCCCAGTGATCTGACTTCCTTCCACTAAGCCCCTCCTCCTAAGGGTTACATTTCTAGCACCAAACCAAAGACCATGCTTTTAATACTAAGGCTGTCTTAGGGTTTCTGTCATTGTACTAAGACCAAAAGCAAGCTGGGGAGAAAGGGGTTTATTTGACTTATACTTCTTTATCCCTGTTCATCTTTGGAGGGAGTCAAGACAGAAACTCAAGTAGGACAGAAGCCTGGAGAGGTAAGAACTGTTGTAGAGCCGTGGATGGGTGCTGCTTACTGGCTTACTCCTCGTGGCTTGCTCAGCCTGCTTTCTTATAGAATCCAGGACCACCAGCCCAGGGAGGGTACCACTCCCAATAATTTGGGCCTCCCACATCAATCACTAATTATTAAAATGCCCTAAATCCAGATCTAATAGAGGCATTTTTAGCAATTGAGTTTCCCTCCTTTCAGATGACTCTAGTTTGTGTCAAGCGGACATAATAAGAACTAGTCAGGATATAGGCCTTTTGGGAACATTCAAGATCTGCAGCACTTCACTTGTACACACTTAGATGTTAAATTCCTCCAGATGGAACAATGAATGGCAGTGGTCAAGGGCTGAGGAAGGGTTGAGTAGGGGAGCTGTTGATGAACGTTAATTTAGGACCCCAGAAAGTCTCTGAGCTGAATGACGATGAGACAGAACAAATTGCAGGGGTGTGTAACATGTTTGAACTTTACACTTTAAAAGGATCGTGGCCATCAATTTTATATACATATTTATTATAACTTAAAATAAATTGAGGCCAATAAATTTTGTCTAGAGAAAATGAGAATTTCATAGTGAATAGACTTTACAGTTGATGGTAAGTGATTCTGGTTAGCACTGAAGTGGACACTGAAATTGGGGCTGTGTCCGAGCATAAGACAACAACAGTTTTGGTGGCCATCAGAAGCTTATACTAGTCATTGCCTATCCTGTCCAATGACGGGCACAAAGGTGATAGACAGTTCATATAAAAGTGGTTTTCTGCTCATCACAGGGAAGAATGCAGAGAGAAATGAACTTGCATTAAAAACCACAACCACAGCCCCAGGGAAACACAGATAACTTGCCAACATCACCTGAGACATGTAAGATATGATGCTATGCAAATGCTTCCTACTTTACATATGTTCTTTGATGAGAGAAGCATCCTTATTATAGCCTCAAAAGAAAACCAAGTAGGAATGTGTTTTTTAACAAGGTTGAAACTGGGTAGGTATTCTAGGCAGCTTCATAGCTCTGTCACCTATGTACCCAACACACTCAGTGGTCCTTATACTATGCACCCAATGAGAACAGCTAACTATTGTTACAATATGATAGCAGTTCAGGGAGGTGGATGCACAAGACTCATTTGAGTATATGCTAAGTATAAATAAGAAGACTTAGGGTAGATAGAAGGATGCTACATTGGACTCTGAATGGAACCAAAGGAACAGAGAGAGTGATGTACAGTGTGATCTAAGTGTGTGAGTCTGAATATATCTGTCAGTGCTCTGCTGGAGAGAAAACCCAACGACCAGTCAGTGCCACTATTCAGCCACATAATGACACCTCCACACCTCTTTTTGCTCTGCTCTCACGGCCATCGCTATGTGGATGTGAAAACACCAGCCCTCTGCCCCTATTTCCTCCACTGAGCTCGCTCGGGGTTGCAGGTCCTTTCCATCCGCTCCTAGGATACCTCACTGTTTATATTGATTTTCCTGTCAGGAATGTGGCTGGCCTCATGAAATGTTAAAACAGGAATTTCAACTTACTTGGCACTGGGGCACAACACGGAATTTTCAGACACAGGATATGAATTTGGGCTCAGTCAAGGCTGAGGACTGGCCAAGAAGAGAAATGGGTTGGTGGAATGGTAGGGGGAAATAAACACAGCCCATGCTGACTGGACTGCTGTTTCAAGGACAGCCATTTGAGCAGAGAGCTAGAACATCTGGAGGGATCCTGAGGAAACTGGATTGACTTTAACCTTCTGATTCTTTCTCAAGTTCCCCTCTCTTCAGTAAACAACCCCCAGGCTTGCGTGTTTCTCAGGGATCATCAGAAAGAGAAGCACGTGGTGTGAGTCTGCCTTGAATTCAGCTCTTGCAGCACTCACTGAGAAGATGAGAACAAGCAGGATACTTGCCTGAGATGAGTTCCCGTGTTCTCATTTTATACAATAGATAAAATAAACATGCATAATACTACTGTGATGCTTAAGTAAGATAAACGCACACGGAACACACAATAGATCCCAAATGACTTACATTTTTTGTTACCACAATTACTGGTGTAATTATTACAACAATATTGAGGGACCAAAGATATAACAAAGTAGCTGAGAAATCCATAGACATTAATATGAAGAGAGAGCTATTCTTCATTTATACAGTAAACAGATCATAGATATTTTACTTTCTGATTGTTATTATGTTTTTTTTTGTTTTTTTTTATTAATTTTTTATTGAGAGAAAAAAAACGTTTCCCCCTCCTCCCCGCCTCCCATTTCCCTCCCCCTCCTTCCACCCTTCTCCCCCTCCCCCCACTCCTCTCCCCCTCCCTCTCCAGTCCAAGGAGCAGTCAGGGTTCCCTTCCCTGTGGAAAGTCCAAGGTCCTCCCCCCTCTATCCATGTCTAGGAAGGTGAACATCCAAACTGGCTAGGCTCCCACAAAGCCAGAACTTGAAGTAGGATCAAAACCCAGGGCCATTGTCCTTGGCTTCTCATCAGCCCCCATTGTTCGCCATGAATAATTGTTATTATGTTATATGTGTCAAAATTTGTTAATTCTATATTTTGTATGTGTGTTTATGTATGGTATGTGTATGTATATGCATAATATGCATATGTGTGGTGTGTGTGTATATGTGTGTGTATATATATATGTGTGTGTGTGTATAGTGTTTGTGTATCTGTGTCTATTTATATGTATGTGTGTATGTGTTGTGTATATCTGTGTGTATGTGTTGTGTGTGTGGTATGCGTGGTGTGTGTATCTGTGTGTATATATATACATATGTGTGTGTGGTGTTTGTGTATCTATGTCTATATATATGTATGTGTGTATGTGTTGTGTGTGTATCTGTGTGTGTGTGTGTGTCTGTGTGAAAGACTAAGCCTTGATGCTCTTGCTATATTGTGCTATAACTTTTATGGTTCTTCTGATAAAGTTATAATTTGGGACAATAGGGTACACTAACCTCCCTAACGTTATTTCACTTCTATGGAAACAGAATATTCTAGCTTCATGAGCGCTTTTATAAATCATCTAGTGAAGTTTCCTCTTTTAATAAATGAAACAATTGAGATCTGTGAAACTGCATTTTAAAATATTATATTATTCCCCTAAAGTTCTATTGATTCAATTAAAAAATAAAACCATCTAATTTGTTTAATTTGGTTAGCCTTAAATGGGTTAGCTTAAATAATTTCAACTAATGTTTTTGCTGGAAAATGCCCCTATTATTTGATTTCTCTGTTCTCTTTTCGTTTTCTTGGAATGATTATTTTGAGCAAAATGCCTGGGAGTATATGTAGTTTTAAATGACATGCCAACTTTGTAATGCACACCACTTAAATATTCCACAAAAATGGATCTAAATTTATTTACCCACATCACTTCCCATCCTCCATCATGATGCCTCATGCACGTTAGCCATTACAGAACAGCCAACGGTGGTCCTCTCTCATCCAGCTTCAAAATGCATCCTGAAGTTGCTGTAGTCTTTTCCTACAGAAGATTCAGACAACATACTGCACACAGGTACTATCTAGAGGCGCTTCCATCCTCGCAGTCCTGCCTTCTTCCATTTACCCGCAGCGCATCTGCTCGGGAGTCTGTTTGTCCTCCAGACGCTCCTGTGTGGCAGTAACACTAGTCTCAGGCGGTAACACATGCTTTGCCCCTTGATTCCCACATTGTGTCAGTTCACCATATGTTGCCAGGCTGTTCCTTGTTGTGTCAAATGCAGCCTGACCAATTCCCTTTGGAACACAATTTGAATCAGCAGAGTGATTTCAGAGCTGAGTGCCTACTCTGTAGTTGACAATCGATGCGGATTTTAACTGATGGATTTTCTAGCACAGGGGAAAAGATGCCATAGGCCAAAATCTAAGTAAAATCATCAGCTCAATGAAGTGGCATAATGGCTGCTCCTTTGCAAATGGCAGTAAGGGTATCATTGAGAACAATGCCCCTCTAAGGGATGCTATGTTAAAAGAGATAATTTTCTGGACCAATGAATTAGTTTGGCTTGCTTTTTTTTCTAATGGGTACATTTTTTGTCATTTGTTTAAATTTATTGGTAATCTTCATAATATTTTTTTACCTGCCATTATAAACATTTCCACACATCCACACACAAGGGGTTGGGAAGAGGACAAATTAGTAAAAAGGAACCTATTTCTGGGGTCTAATCTTGCAATACAGTCTGTCCTGTCTATTCTGTAGCCTTTGATTCCCTACCAAATAGTCTTGTAGATTGTAATTTATCCACAGATTAAAAACAAATCTGAAAAGACTTAAAATACAGAAGCTATGCATTTTAAACCCCTCAGTTAGCCCACAGTTTCAAAGTATTTGTATGTTGGAAATATTCTTATATTGTCAAACCAAATCCTTCCTCGCAAAGGAGATCTGTGGCAAGATGACCACCACAATGATCAATTATTAATCTGCTTCTGCCAACACTGTTCCTCCCAAAGGAATTAAAATGGTAACAATCTCAGCCAATATGTTCCTCCTGCTCCAGAAAATTCACAGCCTGTGATAGAATGATGAATATCTGAGGTATGTTCCCGCAAATACTCTAGCGTTTAAGGGTCCTTAAAGTTGAAATATTACAGAGTTCTCTGTATGAGTATCATCTTCCAGAATTAGCCCGCAGTTTCGAAGTATGTGCTTGCTTTGTATGTGGGAAATATTCTCATATTATCAAACCAATTTTTTCCTCGCAAAGGAGATCTGTGTCAAGATGATCATCACAGTGACCAATTAATCTGCTCATGCCGACATTGTTCCTCCCAAAGGAATTAAAGTGGTAACAATCTCAGCCAATCTGTTCCTCCCTCTCAGGAAATAGTATTTGGCTTTCTAAAAGTGGTGATTTCCTTGTAACAGTTAGCAATCAGAGGATCAAAGAATTTCAAAAGGTATTTATTTACCTTGTTACCTGTGTACGTGTCTGTTTATGTGTACGCTTGTGTTTGTGTCTGTGTGAGTATATGCACACCTGTGTATGCAAGTGCTGGTGCCAAGGCTGGAAGGCTGTACTGTTTGTGTGATGCCTGACTTAGGAGGATGCTGGAATCAAAACTCTGGTTCTTGTCACTGAGCAGCGATTGTGCCCTTTGCCCCAAGGACAAAAAGAAAGATCTTAGAGAAGTAGCCAGAAACAACTAACTGTCCTCTATCATCAGAAGTTTTCTTTTTCTTTTTTTTTTTTACTACTTTAAGAGTCTTTATTTTTTTGTTTTCTTATAATTTTTTATTTATTTTTTTATTAAAGATTTCTGCCTCCTCCCCGCCACCGCCTCCCATTTTTTTTACTTAGTTTCTTATAATTGTTTTCAATTGAGCTGTCCAAAAGTAAAGTAAGTTGAGCTGCACATCATAATTTAGGAATATAAAAAATTGTATCTTAGTCCCCTTGTAGAACAATCAAAGCCTCTATAAAAGTAGAAACCAGTATCCTATAATAGACTATTTCCTGGGGAGACAACACACACACACACATACACACACACCACAAACCACATCTATTCACCCCAGAAATGGAACCCAAAACAGACCAGAGTAATTATTGCACTAAAATCCAACTCTGCAATCCAGTGACATTTTATTGGGTTTTCTAACAGGAGTATGAGTGAGGGGTTCCTTGCAAAGAGTAGGGATGACTCAAAACCACCTACATCTCTGAAAAGACCACTCTAGCCTGAGTGATGGATGGCTCATGAGTGGCTTGATTACTCCTTTTTATGCTACTGAGGAGAGGCCCTCAGTAAATTTCCAAGTTTCTGTTCTGCCAGATATGAGAACTTCTGTTTACTTCCCAGACTCAGATCATGTGAGCTCATGAGGGCTCTTTCCCTCATTCTGGAGGGAAAGCTACAACTCTAAGATACAGAATGAAAATAGAATATTTCAACTCCAAGAAAGCCACCACCTAACAGCAGTGCTTGACATGGAATAGCAAGTGCCAAGTTTTCATAAGTTCTCAGTAGTGGTGAGCAATAGTTTTAATCACCGTGGCCTTAGAGACATGCATTTAAGTACATTTGTGGGTATTTTCTATATTTATATTCCTTAAATTTTTCTTTGTTTTTTAAGAGTTAATGATGGAACAAGTTACTTTTCAAAAGAGGGGAGGATATGTTTTTCTTGAGTTTTCTGTTTCTGAGCTACAGAAAGAAGACATTGGTGGCCAAGCTGTCTAGTGGTAAGCAGGAGTATGGTAGTGAAACCCCACCATGTATAGAAGCTTGGAGGCCAAGGGTTGAGCCACACAGCTTACTCCCCACCAGGGTTTGCCTTTTCGATGGGACCTTTGGGGCTTTCCCTGTCCTTAAAGGTGTTGTCCTTGATAGAAGCGTGCTTCCTTTATGACTTTACCTGTAACTCCAGGCATAACATCCTCTGGCACTGAGATCACTCAACTTCTTTGGTTGAAAGTTTTTCTCAATCCCACTGTGTACTAAAACTATTTTACTATCAATGGAGAGTAAAATTTTATCAAGGGCCAGTGCTTGAATCAATAAAATTGCATTTTTGCCTTTCTGAGTCATTGAAGGTTGATATAATTGATGTATTGTTGTTTTAGATTACGAAGTGTGTGCATCAGATGTTTCTAAATGTATGCCTAATTTTTATGTGTCTGATTGCTAATAACCCAGTTTTTACTAATTCTCTTGGGCATCTGTTATCCTAAACAAATAGTCAGCTTCTTCATTATACCCACATACTCAAGAAAGCCACCAACCCATTTAGTAAAATATGAATGAGGTAATTATTTTTTATCAGGTATAGAAGTTGAGTCTAGCTAACTGGGTATTACAACAGGTTCATAATGGAGAGTTCAGGCTGGCTTAGTGTGTGTTGACAAAGGCAGGCACAGTTGTTCATTTCTGAATGTGCTTGCCCCATTGGTGCTTTTAACATGGCTATTGGCATTCTTTCTATTATCCACTTATGAGTGAGTACATACCATGCTCATCTTTCCGGGGCTGGGTTACTTTACTCAGGATGTTTTTTTTTTTCTAGTTCCATCCATTTGCCTGCAAATTTCAGGATGTCAATTGTTTTTTTTTTTTTTTTTTTTTTTGCCACTGAGTAGTACTCCATTGTGTAAACTCAACCTAGTTGACAGGCTCAGCCTGTCTTCAGCGTGACTTGCTTTATGTCCTTTGTTAGTCATTCAAGTCTACAAAGAAATTCCGATCCCAACACAGAAACCTAATCTGAGTTGAGCGGGGAAATTTTAATTGCATTTTACTTGAGGATTTTTAATAAAAAATAATTCAGAAGTGGGAACCAACACTGCCGTATTTGTCAAAAGGCAAGTGCATTCTAACAATTAGATTGCAGCTAGAAGTGGTTTTGATAACTCATGCTGAGTGATCTCTAGGAAACGAATCTGTTCTTGGGCAGAAGTACCCACTCTTCACACAGCTGGGCACCGGGAGATATATGGCCGTGGCATAAAAGAGCTGAAATTGCGTTTCCCGGCAACTGCCCTCAGCACAGTCTTCTCTGTTCCAGGGTCAGATAGGAGGCCGGTGAACACATCTATCTTCTTTTCACTTGCTTTCACTTTTTGCCGTGTTCACTGTTGTTTCTTCATTAAATCAGACACATCTGCATAACTAGAAGTTGTAAAAGAAGCACTCTGCAGAAAGAAAGAAAGTGCCTTTGATTTGGGAAACAATTTCGGTAGTGGTAAGCTGTAGAAATAATTAGTCATACTAGGGAGTTTTATGTCTTCTCATTTCTCTTAAACATTCTATGCAGAATCATAGTCTCTGGGAGAGGCATTCAGTTAGAATTAATCTGATAAGCATACACATAATATATAACTTTTATTAGTATTAAAACCAATAAAGTCAGCAGACCCAAAGCAAATAGATACGTGGTGCTGTGTTTTTATTATTATTGCCGAAGGCTGTGGTAACTAAACTTTCATGCATGGTATGAAAATTAAATGATGTGCAGGAATTTGAGAAACGAGTTTTCCCCATCCCATTTGGATCTGGCTGTATGTTTTATTTAGAAAGCTATCCATCTTCTGGTGATTATTGCTTTAGACTTCTCAAACTTCTGTTTAAGTCATTTGGAGAGTGACTTTGTTACTTTATCTCTCTGCATTTCTTAAAATGGAAACGCTGGGTGCGCATTCGGTTCATTTTGAGTCAATACTTGTTTTCTGTTGGTGGCTTGGCAGGTACACAATGTCCTGGTGGGTCTCTGGAAATAAGTGACATTCCATAGCATCTCTAGATATGCATTTCCCTGGAGACGGTGTGGACAGATCTTCCTACACAGGGCTAGAGGATTGGCCTGCTGGGAATCCATCTGTCTTCTAAACTGATAAATCTTCGGGGAAATCATTCATCTAGAGACATTTAAAATACCTTCAATGTTGGCATTTAGAAGGAGCAAATACATATGCTACAAGGTTCATTCTGTCACTTTCAGAAATAGATGCTTGATTCTTAGGGAGATGATATTGATGATAAAGCCTGAAGGAATCCTTCCCCCCAATTAACAGAAGCACAGTGCTCTGCAGCATAGATACAGAATCAGGCAGTGCACCAATCAGAAGTGGTGGATGCAGCAGGAAGCTGAGTCAGGTTGGTACCCAAGCTAGGGAACTGGAGGGTCAGGAAGCTGAGTCAGGTTGGTGCCCATGCTAGGGAACTGGCAGGACAGGAAGCTAAAACAGACTGGTGCCCATGCTAGGGAACTTGAGGGTCAGGAAGCTGAGTCAGGCTGGTGCCCAAGCTAGGGAACTGGAGGGACAGGAAGCTGAGTCAGGCTAGTGCCCATGCTAGGGAACTGGAGGGACAGGAAGCTGAGTCAGGCTAGTGCCCATGCTAGGGAACTGGAGGGACAGAAAGCTGAGTCAGGCTGGTACCCAAGCTAGAGAACTGGCAGGACAGGAAGCATATTTGGCTGAGCTAGATGGATGTAAAGCCTGCAGAGCTGGCACAGGCTGGAAAGCCTCAGCGTGGCTGTGGGTACTAGCTGGCTTTCTGCCATTTTCCATGCTAATTCATGGAATTTGTCTTCTATGGTAGATTTCTGTGGAGTATGTGGCGTTGTGACTTACCTTTGACTGTCTTTGCTCTCGTCACAGCTCTACCTGCACAGCTATGGTCATCTTCATGAGATGGGGGTGTGAGGCCACTGAGCTGCTGCAGAGCCACTGTTGGCTCTGTGGAATACATGCATAGTTTCCAACCTTGTAATCATTAAAATGAATCCCCACACTGCTTCAACCACACTTCTCTCACACAGTGACCCTCTTTGACATTTGCACAGATCTGCACCATTCTAATCTCTTTCTACACTCCCCCATTACTTCTTCAGTTGGCAAAATCACCTCTTCTGGGAAGCCTCCCTCAGTGATCTCAAATAGTCTGTTTCTTTTCTGCCTTTGGACCTTTCCTTCCTGCCTGCAACATGCTCCGTTATTTGTCTTTATTTGTGTTGATGTCCCGTTATCCTCTGAGATGCTTAGAAGAGAAAAATGTCATAACATTTTGTGTTCCTAAAGGCTTGTATAATGTCTGTTGTCTGTGTCATAGCTAAAGAGTAATTAGTGACAGGATGCATAATAGAAGGAAGCACAGAGTGGTAAAGTAGGTGAAGGAAGAGGCTCATCTGGTCCGTGAAGCAGGAAGACAGAAGAACAGGGTCTGGTTCAGTGTAGAACATTCTCACTATACACACATTTTAGGAAGTAGCAAGTATCTCTTCATTTAAAATACTCACCAGACAATGGGCGACCACTTGTGGTTTAACTGTACTCGATTCTTTCTAGCTCAACCAAGCATGGTGTTATTACACACTGGTAACCCTTTGGGTTACCTGGCTCCTGGTGGCCAGTGATATCAGCCTTTCAAATCTGGTGTTGATGGGGAACATACTGAATAGGAACTAAGCTGGGGGGTGGCAGGGGTGATTAAAGAGTATGACGTTAAAATGCTGTCCATAAAAATACAAATACTTTGTTTTGACTAATGAGAGAAACTTGGAATTTGTATTTTGAAACCAATAAGGCAATGAGTTCAGAGAAAGAGTAACAGCGAGTGCCTCTACCCCTGGCAGTTTGGTATTTCCCAGCCTACACACAGAGTTGATTCAACACCATCTATTTGTGCTTTATTGTACTCTGATACCTCTGTAGGTCTTATAATAACATAAATAATTATAATGCCTTGCTTTTTATATATCACCTATCTCTGAGGAGCACGAAGTGCTGTGCGGATGTTATCTCATTAAATTTCAGGGCACTCTGGGGACGCAGGAGGAAGACAGGTGATATTACATCGCCTTTGAACCCAAAGCTGGAGAGAAATTGCTTCAACCAAAACTAAATAAAAACAAAATTGAATAAAAGTAAGCTTTATAGAAGGATATAGAGAATTAAAAAATATATTGACTCCGTTAGAATAAAAGACTTAAAGAGAAAATAGCAAATCGTTCTAAGAATGGGAAGGGTCTGGATTGTATGTATTAATTAAAATGTAGGTACACAAAAATTAAAATGCTACATAAACATTTTATAAATTTTAAAAACAAGATCATTTAAAATTATTTTTCTCATCAAGAAGATTTCTAAAAGTAGAAACATATGAATATGACTGTATAGTTACATTAAAGTACAGCTGCATAAACATACTCACGTGGAAAAAATAATTGAAAATGATTCTATGAAAAGTTGGCAAAGCATCATTTTAAAACTAAAATGTAATTTTTTGTCTATATATAAAAATAGATTTGGATTTATTTTCTACCATATCCTCTTAATTACTTATGGTAGCATAGAACTAGATAACAAAGACAGGTATATTCGTAGAAATTAAATTTGTATATGATAAAAATAGATTTACTTGGCTATGACAGGTAATTTCTCTCCAAAATATAACTATATGGTCAAATGTTTATTAAAATCATTGGTAAAGTTTCTCTCTCTCTTTCTCTCTCTCTCTCTCTCTCTCTCTGTGTGTGTGTGTGTGTGTGTCTGAAGTTCTATTTCAGGAATATAAATAATACTGTAAATTTTTCTTACTAGTTATAAAATCATTGGAAAGTGGTATGCAGATAACTAACTGTCAGTGATAGTTTGTTACATGGTTATCTGATTTATGTCATAGTCATTTACTAAAAATTACCTTAGGAGTCAACGATAAAAAATATTGGCTTTGGTTAAGATAAACATTAGAAAAAATATTGATGTTTGAGGTAATACTGACCAAGGAAATTGGCCAAGCCAATGATCCTAAATGACAACCAATCTGAATGATGACCAGAGTATGAAGTCAATACTAGACTAGATGTGAACAAGGAATACAGATTTGTTCCTAGCCTTGGAGATCTTGAAGTTTTAATCACAGTTCTTGGTAATATCGGTGCTGTTTTTCCATCATTTGTATAGCTGGCTGGATGCAGTGCTAAAGAGGGGTTATGCTAATGCGGAACAGCAAACCCTTTCCTCTTGCTCACAGAATTTCACCAACCATTCTCACTTTTATTACTACTGCAGTAACCCTCAGGTGATGGAGGTTCAGCATCATGGCAGTTGTATAGACTAGGTTTTCTGTTTTAAGGCATCATCAGATAAGCAAGGTCTATCATTGGAGGACAAACATTGTAAGTCAAATGTTCTAAGGAAAAAAAAAAGCCTTTTAAGAGGTATACTTTATTCAAAAAGATAAAGCTAAGGTTAGATAGTCCAAAGATACCCTTAGGGTAAAGTCCTTTTGTTCTATGCTTAGAATCAGTGACAGATTATAGCGGACGAGTGATGAGCGAAGGTGCGCATAGCAGCAATCTACACACTGTCACCTCCCCATGGTCGCCATGGAAGTAGAAGACAGAGGAGGACTGTCTCATGCAGTCTCTCACAGCTTGAAATCAGATTTCTTTCTTACTGGCTCAGAGGGGATGTGTTTCAAGTCTCCGTTATAATGCTTTCCTGTTATTTCGTGAGCACCAGTTAACCTGTCTGCTTGTGTTACTCAAAGTGTTACTGTTTTAACGGTGGGAAATCTGCTTTGTCTCACTCTGACTTTATGGTATAGAATAGTATCTAGCACATAACAACAGTAATTTTGAAGAATAATCCAACAAAATCAAATGTGTATGTCTCCTTTTTATTCTCTCCTGTATACTTGGCATTGTTAGAAGGCCTGAGACAAATACAGAGACATGTTCATACATTTAGGGAATATGAATGATCTGTCCCCTGAATCTTTGAGTTATTATTACATGGTCTCAACATGCTATGAATGAGGAAGATTCTACTTGCACTGAGTCTACAGGCCTTCTTTCCTGAACAATACAGTATGACCACTGCTGCATAACATTGACACTGTGCTGGATATTATCTGGATATAATCTGGAACTAGTTCAAGTATACCAAAGGATATGCATGGGATATGGAAAGGCCCATATCATTTTCTTCCAGGGTTTCGATGGATTTTAATTTCCATGAGGCCATCAGACCATGAATATCAAAAGATAGCCCCAGTCTACAAAACTATGATACGCTACCCCATATAGCAGTCTATTATGACATTTTTACAATTCTTTAATCTTGTCACCAAGAAAATCAATCAAGAAGATCTATATAACGAGACCTGTGGAATAGTAACACCTTTAAGGAGAGTGGGCGTGTCTATACAAGTCGACCAAGAGGTGCTGAAGCCCATTGCCATCATGGCTTAATCAATGAACTATGCGTTTCAGGAAATGAGGACAATCGTCCATTGGTTTGCTATTTGTCATGAGCATACTTTGCCAGAGACAGAAGCAAACAGGCTTTTGTCTTTTCTTTGAGTTGAGTAGTATCAATAATCATTTGACATATCATTCCACCTACCTTGGTAATCTTGTGGGGTGAAAGTATATTCGTTATTCAAGTAGGCCATAGCAACAGCAGGTGACAAAACCAAGCTGAAGGAACATTCAGAAATTCTCTGCCTGTCAGTCCTGTAGCACACACCAGGTATAAGGTGATATATTAGGGGAGAGGATTGCTATTGCAATGCCTGGTGTCCATCACTGTGGAGTCTGGGTGAGGGACTCATACCCATTCCCCAGTCTGGATGTCTAATAAGTTCTACGGCCTAGTTTCCCTGATAAGATGTTAATACACCCATATGTTACTGTACAACATCAATCAGATTGTAGGGTAGTTCCCTTTCTACCACCACAAATAAGCCCTTGATCAGTCTGTGATAATGGTAGTATTCATGTATCCACACAGGAAACTAATCATCTTCTATCTTCAAAGTGATATCAAAGCTACTTGGAAAATGGTGTCTCTTAGGGCATGCCTTAAAAAAACACTGCTTTATATAGTATCTTGTAACTAAGAATGTGCATAGCATGATTTCAACACTTTCACATTCCCAGGACCTGAGAAGATACTTGGTTTCTGTCAGGTAAAACAATGAAACATGTTGCTTAATATTTTCATTTTCTGGTTTGTTTGTTTTGTGTGTGTGTGTGTGTGTGTGTGTGTGTGTGTGTGTGTGTGTATGTGTGTGTGACCATTGGTATGATGTATCTTCCATGGCTATCAGCTGAGGTCACTACCTAGGTCCCTCCAGGAGTGTCCACCATGATTTTATCACTCTCTCCATTCTTTAGAACACCAAATAGTCATTCATTTCATTTGTCTGACTCATATATAATTCTTTAATCTGTTGCTACCAATAGATTGAGTCCATTCTATCATTTGGGTCCCCATTGCATCCAGAACATACACCTCCGTACCAAATAACTTTCTCTGCACAGACGTTGTTCTCAGAGAGATTTTTTTCTCTAGACGTAACATCTCCCTATTTCTATTCTATGATCTTGGCTCACACTCACTATGATACAAATCACCCTCTGAAATTATTCTACTTGTGTGTTTATAATCCTTTCAAATTGTAAATCCCACAAAGGCAGAGCCTGAACCACATGTACATAGTTCATGAGTATACTGTCAGTACTTAGAAGAGAGACCAACTCAGTTATTGAGCAGACACATATCTAGTAATGAGAAGATGACAGCACAAATAAGAAACAAATCTTTTTTTTTCCTCAAAAGATGCAAAGAAAAGAGTTCCTTTTCTGAGAGCAAAGCATTATTTTAGAAATCATGGTGGCTTAAACAAGACATAGGAATCAAAGATAACTGTGGGTATAAAAATAAATGAATACTAAAAAAGACCAGCCTCAAAGCTTTCTCTGTCTCCATTTGTGGGCAAACATCCCAATACAGTTCAGTAGTTTCTCTGGCATCTCTTGGAAAGACAGCCAAAAGATTAAAACCAACGACTAAGTCAAAACATAAATTAAAGACATATAGAGTCAAGGCAAGCTAAGTAATTCACTTTCCCCAGTGTCGTGTGAAGGATGTTTATAAGTGGGACGGGTTTAGATTGGCCCATCTGCTAGGTAGTGATAGTACAGTCGATCAGTCAGGAGCCTCCTCTGCACCTCACTGTCCACAATTACAGAATGGGAAAAATAAAATTGTCCCATTGAATTGCTTAATTAGCACAAGGAAACGTACATTCACTGGGTGACAGCAGCTTTGCGGTAGTGGATCAATTACACTCCCAGCTGGAAGTGTGCTGAGCAGAGCACTCACTAATATTAGAAGATGGAAATGCATCCCTTTCATTTCAGCCGCCTTAGAGGGCTTCTCTTTATTTTGGAGCATAGCATTAGTAACCTATTAATCACATTATCTAATTGTTAGTGAGAGCATGCTAAGTCAGACCTTATTGGAAAAAGAAAAATATTATTAATTATGACAGCATTTTTTCTTACTTTATGTGTGATTTGGGGGTTTGGGAATACAACTGATGATGTCTTTCCCCGACCCTTGGCTAATTAACATATCTTGTAGGTACATAAATTAAAACTGATCATTCTGCCTATGCATTAGTCTTGGCTTAGTCTCTATTGCTCTGAAGGGACAGCATGACCGAGGAAACTCTTACAAAAGGAAGCATTTAATTGGGAACTTGCTTACAGTTTCAGAGATTTAGTCCGTTATCATGGTGGGGAGCATGGTGACATGCAGGCGGGCGCTGGAGCAGTAGTTGAGAGCTACATCCTGATTATTAGGCAGAGGGAGACAGAAAGAGAAAGAGAGAGAGAGAGAGAGAGAGAGAAGAGATTGGGTCTAGCATGGGCCTACCCCTAGTGACACACTTCCTTTCCAGTCCCATCAAAGAGTTCTACACTCAGGTGACTAAGTGTTAAACTGTATGAACCTATGGAGGTCATTCTTATTCATGCCATCACAGTTGCCCAAAGAGGAAATTTGAAGAACCCCCAATTTTAGCTAAGGCTAATTGAAAGACAGATGATGCTTGATTAGCTGAGGGATCAGACTTGTGTCTGTAATTAGAGTGAATTTATCATTTAAAGTAAATGCAATATTAACACTCAAGGTCTCCTTGAGTTGAGAACTAAGGTCAACAAATCACCTTTCTGCAAAACTATTTGAAACCATTCTCAGAGAAGTAATTTCTGGATAATCTGTCATTTAACTATCTTGAGATCAGTATTCAATATCACTATTCTACTGAAGAACTTGAGTTACCAGGTTAGGGTACAGTCTGGTTTTTACTTAAGTAAGTCTGCTTTTTAGGACTTGGTGTATTGTAGAAAGTTGCCTTTTAGGAATGTTATTAGGGCTTTGTATATTTTTTGGAAGGTTGACTCTTTCCTTCAAAGAGGCCCAGAGCACAGACATACTCCCCTCAAAAGTCATTTCCAGAATTTTCTTAAAAGTTTAAAAAAAATGGAGTAGAAGCAAGAGTTTAAAGAAGATCTCTCAAAAGAGGAAGCAGAAAATAGAGAAATCAGAGGAAGCCGGTACACGAGCCTGTCAGCCCCTTTCCTGAGCAATTGAGTCTATCACTAGTGCCACAGGTGGCATCAGACTACTGCTTCCTTTGACTCTGAATATGGAATCAGTATCTGGAAGCATCCAGGATTTCAGTGCCAATGAGATTGTAAAGGCATCCCCTTTCTGTCCCCTAGCATGCAGAGGTCATTGATAGTTACCCAGGCCCTATTGTATTAAGCCTACCCAGTAAGTCCCTCATTTTATATGTACACATATATGTATTCTGTTGGTCCTGCTTCTCCAGAGAACCCTGCCTAATAAAGACTTTGGTACCATGAGTAGTGTCTAGATACAGGAAGTCAGTTAGTAAGGGTAAGCCTTATATGTTATCCCGGCTCTTTTTGTGGCTCTAGATTTTTTTTTATCTTTCTTTTTTTTATTGAAAAAAATTCCTGCTTCCTCCCAGCCTCCCATTTCCCTCCCCCTCCTCCCGCCCCTCTCCCCCTCCCCCCACTCCTCTCCCCCTCCCTCTCCAGTCCGAAGAGCAGTCAGGGTTCCCTGCCCTGTGGAAAGTCCAGGGTCTTCTCCCCGCCATCCAGGTTTAGGAAGGTGAACATCCAAACTGGCAAGGCTCCCACAAAGCCAGAACATGAAGTAGGAACAAAACCCCATGCCATTGTCCTTGGCTTCTTATCAGCCCTCATTGTCCACCATGTTCAGAGAGTCCGGTTTTATCCCATGCTTTTTCAGTCACAGTCCAGCTGGCCTTGGTTAGCTCCCAATAGATCAGCCCCACTGTCTCGGTGGATGGGCGCACCTCTCGTGGTCCTGACTTCCATGCTCATGTTCTCCCTCTTTTCTGCTCCTCATTGGGACTTTGGGAGCTTAGTCCGATGATCCAGTTTGGGTCTCTGTCTCTGTCTCCATCCATCGCTAGATGAAGGTTCTATGGTGATATGCAAGATATTCACCAGTATGGCTATAGGACAGGGTCATTTTAGGTTCCCTATCCTCAGCTGCCCAAGGAACTAACTGGGGACATTGCCCTGGGCACCTGGGAGCCACTCTAGGTTCATGTCTCTTATCAACCCTAAGGTGGTTCCCTTAATTAAGTTATGTGATTCCCTGCTCCTCTATCCAACCTTGTTTTATCCCCAATCATCCCGTTTCCCTAAGTTCCCCCCATCCTCCCCTTCTCACTTTTCTCTCCCCATCTCCCCTTACCCCCATCCCACCCCACCCCCAAGATCCCAATTTTTTGCCCAGCAATCTTGTCTATTTCCCATAGCAGGGATAATAACTATATGTTTTTCTTTGGGTTCACCTTCTTATTTAGCTTCTCTAGGATCACAAATTATAGACTCAGTGACCTATATTTATGACTAGAAACCAATTATGAGTGAGTACATCCCATGATCCTCTTTTTGGGTCTGGGTTACTTCACTCAGGATAGTGTTTTCTATTTCCATCCATTTACATGCAAAATTCGAGAAGTCATTGTTTTTTATGGCAGAGTAGTACTCTAATGTGTATATATTCCACACTTTCTTCATCCATTCTTCCATTGAAGGACATCTAGGTTGTTTCCAGGTTCTGGCTATTACAAATAATGCTGCTATGAGCATAGTTGAACAAATGCTTTTGTCATATGATAGGTCATCTCTTGGGTATATTCCCAAGAGTGGTATTGCTGGGTCCAGGGGTACGTTGATCCCAAATTTCCTGAGAAACTGCCACACTGATTTCCAAAGTGGTTGCACAAGTTTGCATTCCCACCAGCAATGGATGAGGGTACCCCTTTCTCCACAACCTCTCCAGCAAAGGCTATCATTGGTGTTTTTGATTTTAGCCATTCTGACGGGTGTAAGATGATATCTCAAAGTTGTCTTGATATGCATTTCCCTGATTGCTAAGGAGGTTGAGCATGACCTTAAGTATCTTTTGGCCATTTGAATTTCTTCTGTTAAGAATTCTCTGTTCAGTTCAGTGCCCCATTTTTTTGTTAGGTTAATTAGCATTTTAAAGTCTAGTTTCTTGAGTTCTTTATATATTTTGGAGATCAGACCTTTGTCTGTTGCAGGGTTGGTGAAGATCTTCTCCCAGTCAGTAGGTTGCCTTTTTGTCTTAGTGACAGTGTCCTTTGCTTTACAGAAGCTTCTCAGTTTCAGTAGGTCCCATTTATTCAATGTTGCCCTTAATGTCTGTGCTGCTGGGGTTATACTTAGGAAGTGATCTCCTGTGCCCATCTGTTGTAGGGTACTTCCCACTTTCTCTTCTATCAGGTTCAGTGTGTTCAGATTGATATTGAGGTCTTTGATCCATTTGGACTTGAGTTCTAGATTTTTGTATCCTGATTTAGTGACACAAGAAAGACATGTCACCCAAGACCAAGGCATCCAGCTGCCATGTCTCCCGGGAAATGATGGATTGTATCCTCTTAAACTATGAGCTCAAATGAACCATTTCTACCAGGAGTTCATGGGGAGGAGAAAAATAAACAATGCATAAAGTAACTTCAAAGAAAAAAAATCACCTTTGAAATCCAGAACAAGAAAGACAAGATTAAATTCTTAGATTATTATATAACCTTCACACACACATGACTACATATCCACAAAGACATACATAATTGTGCTTATTGATCTTCTTGACTATTTTGCTCTGCTTGAAGTCTCAGAGATGTATTAACGAACGATTTACCACTTAATGGTATGTGCAGCCACAACTGTAGGAACACAAATCAACCTGCCACTAAATAAGTTTCAAGGAAACATAAAGGTTGTGCCTTTTTACCAAATTGCAAGATTTGATTTTTTTTTTCACCAGGAGGTCTCTAAATTACTCCCCAGTCCATCCTGATTCCTTATTAAGTAGTATAAGAACCAGCTACCAAAGACCCACACTGTGATGATGACTTGCTCAGGTTAGAAAACTGAACTGAAACATGCTACGGAATTTGTGCTCATTCTAGACACATTCCAACTTTCGACTCAAATCTGTGCTTTGGTTGTAGAAACTGTAGGATGGTCATACGGTTTGTGGAGTGCAATGCATACCTAAGCCTGAATGTTAAGGAGGCTCTAGCCAGGACTTGAAGGGCTTAAGGCAGGCCTATCAAGGACAAGACCTCCTCCCATGCCCTCCCTTTGCAATGTGTGTTCCACAGTGTCTCCTCCTTATGTTCTTAAGGGAGCGCAGCAATGTCAAGTGAATATAATTCCACATGGGCTGCAGCCTATCGGTGTTATTACAGACATGAGTTAACATCCGTCAGGAACATGTTGTCATGGAATTTAGCTTCTAGATGGACAAGTCCACATTTAGATGGAAATGTCAGGAAAATCCAATAATGTGAGGAAAGAAAGCTTCATAGCTTTTAGACCACCTGGGAGGCATCCTTTTAGTGACACTTGCAGCCTCAGACGAGCAACTCAACTGCTCTTGGGGATCCCTTGCTTCCATACAAAATAAGAAAAGTTTTAACTAACCTGGCAGTGGTGGTGCACACCTTCAATCCCGGTACTTGGAAGGCAGAGGCAGGTGGCTGTCTGTGAATCTGAGGCCAACCTGGTCTACAGAGAGAGTTCCAGGACAAGATAGCCAGGGTTACTCAGAGAAACCCTGTCTTAAAAAACAAATGAACAAAAACAACAACAAAATGCTAATTGTTGCAGGTATCTATTTACAGTGCATCATCATCATCATTATTATTATTGTAGTCCATATGCCTCATAGCAAGTCTTTGCTTAGTCTGAAAAGAGTAGAATAATAGTCAATTTCTTAAATCAGAATTTTGTGAAGAATTCTCGGTAAAATGAAAGAGTGTAAGAACACTACTCAGGGGCTATTGACTGGGTGCCATCAGGTCCCCTCCTCCTGACCAACAATCTACTAGACTCTGTGTGAAGGGTCTGTGATTTCTGTGGCTGTTGTTGTCTGTAACTATAAAAGGAGGAGTTTGGTTTGTTTCTATTTTTTTTCCCGTGGAGAATATGTACCTTACATCTAGTGAGCATTTAATAACTATTAAATTGGTTCTGTAATAGTGTAAGGCTTCTGTATGGGGAACTTGAATACAACACTGGGGACAACTTGGAGAAGTACAGATTTCATTCTTGTGCTCTTGGGCGCGACATGAAATCCAATAAAACCCACGGCTGCAATGTCAGGCTTCTCTGAATGGATGGTGCTGGAGGAAGAAAATACAATTGCTAACATGCACGTAAGATCCCTTGCCCCAGCTTGCATATTTGTTTTCTGGGCGGACTCTGAGGATAGTGGAATCTCTCTCCAGTGAGTATCCAGCCAGGAAAACTGTGTATGTTAGACTTGTTTTTGGCATTGACCTCTGGACTAACAATGGTTTCATAAAAATCTTTCAATTCACTGAGGGTATAATTCTGAAACAACAAAACGTATTTTATTCTTTCCATTCCATAGCCTGCCCCAATATATTTTGTTTGTCTTGTTTTTGTTCTCTTATTTGAGGGTGGATAATTTTTCTCTAGAGCTCAGAGGATGAACACTACTGACCTAAAACTCACAGAAGACAGACGTGGCAGCCTGATAGTTCAAGTCCATTGCTCTGAAGGTTTTAGATTCTATTACGTGCTGTCACAGGGTGTTCTGTGGGGGCAAACACATATGCAGAGGCTTCAGTGTTGTTCTAGAAATGGAGAAGTTGCCAAGAGAGCTGAAAACAGAAGGGAATGACATTGGGAGCAGAACACTGAGGGTTCAAGATGTTGATTATCTTTAAGAGCATTCAGGACACGGCAAACAACCTAGTTCTGTGTTGTTTCAGAAAATAAATAAATGTTTTGCTTTGAGAAGGAAGGTTGGTCAGAATATTTAACTATTGAAATGCCAGCAATACTGACCAGTAAATGTGGACACTGCTCACTGAAATGGGCAACAACTCTAAGAAAATCAGAATAATCATATTGTGCTAGCCTCCTTTCAACAATAGTCATTGCAAAAGTTACTGAAAATATAAAAGGAACCTCCGGTGCAGAATCAAACTAAAGTCCATTTTACTTTATGCAATAAAAAGTTCAAAACTAACCTCATTAGAGTACCTCTCCAAGCAGTGCCCCCGTGACTGGTCTTTACTATAGGTAGACACTTGATGTATGTTTATGACCTCTGCTTTTTATTTTCCCTTCTCTGATAGTAATTATTTTTATTTTCAATTACATTTGTTTTCATTGATAAGACAAAATAAAATTGTACACGTGAATGGGGGAGGGGGTACTCTGTCATGTTTCAGTGCTTGGATACACTTGTATCCTTTCGTGATACACCCCTGAGTGGTGTTTCCTCCGGATATGCTTTTAGCTTTGGGAGACATCTCTCCATACTAGTTCCCACCAACGGTGTGCATGGACTCCATTCTGGTTTGCTTCTCTGTTGCTGTGATCAAACTTGGAGAGGAGAGGATTATTTTTTCAGCTTACAAGTTATATCCCATCAAGAGGGAGGCTGAGGCAGGAACTGTGGCAGGGACCATAGAGGGATGCTGCTTACTCGCCTGCTCTCCATGGCTTGCCCAGCACCTTTCTTCTACAGCCCAGGACCACCTGCCCAATGGATTTACAAACAATAGGAGTGTATTTGGTTCACAATTCTGGAGGCTGAAAGGTTCAAGAACATGACAACAGCATCTGGTGAGGGCCTCTGTGTTAGCTTCTAACATAACAAAAGGGCCAACAGGTTCATACAATGCCATGACTCATTAACCACCCTAAAAAGCCTTGTGTCTTCATACAGCAACAGTGACATTTAAATGTCATCATGGGTGCCGAGGGAGCCTTTCAGACGACAGCAGGTGACTGTCAAGCTGTTCTGCATTAGCAGGTATGAAGTAGCTAACCCACTTCCCCGTCTTCTCAGGGGGAGCCAGTTCCCTAAATCTGGGCAGATGCTGTAGGCATTCTCCAGGTTTCTGGTTGGTAACCCCTCCATAGAGATCGTGCTCTGTGCAGCTGCCTGCTTCACTCAAACCATCATTCCACACCCCAGTCCTGCATCTCTCCTCATCCAGCATTCTTGCTCTTACACCAGCCAGGCTCCCACCACCACTCTCACCTGCCAGTCTCTAAACCACAACCGTCTCACACTCCTCCCAGGTGCCCTGGTGCTCACTTCTCCTCCTGGCTGATGTGATCCTTTTTAAACATTTTTTTTGAAATAGGGTCTCACTAAGTAACTCTGACTGTCCTGGAACTAGCTCTTGTAGACCAGGCTGGCCTTGAACTCACAGAGATCCCCCCCCACCGCCTCTGCCTAATGAGTGTTGGGATTAAAGGCCTGCGCCATGTGGTGTGCCAGATGATATGATCCTCTTTCCAGGTTATTCAGGGCTTCCTCCACATGAAGATCCCCTTCACAGAAGATGACTTTCCACTAGAGTAGCACTTGCGACCAACGCACTGTTTTTCATCCCTTTTCCCATCTTAATTCAGAATGTTCATCACTACCTAACGCATTCCCACTTGTTGACAGACATCTTTATACTGCCACTAGACTATAGGCAGTCCCAGAAAGTCATAAGTCTGAAGGTCACTCACTTCTATGGCCACTTAATATTTGGCTCTACTTTACACTGTTTCTGCTGTGATAAGAATGTTTTTATGTCCTTTCTTATTTCCCATTTTTTTTCATGGAGAAAAGTGACCACAATATTAAATATTAAATTTAAAATTTACCAAGGAAAGTATTATATACTCTGTGACAGTAAGCAATAAATTCTCCCACAGAGTTCACAAAAGAAATCAGTCATTCAGACAGTTGAATGTGACCACTGCGGGCAGTGCATTTGCAGTGAATACAGTAGATGATCAGGGTTTTTTGCTGTGTCCTGCAGCCAGTGTCTGGAAAGTCATACAGATGCTCTAATGAATGTCTTCCGCTAGATTTCACTCTTTCTGAGGCAGGGGAATTCTTTGGAGGAGAATACACGAGAACATATCGTAGTGTTAGCATTCGTTTTTCTTCTTAAGACATGCTGAGCAGGGGCTGGAGAGATAACTCAACAGGTGAGAGCACTAGGTGAATCTTCTGGGATTCAATTCCTAACACACACAGGATAGCTCACAACCATTGTTAATTTGATTTCCAGGGGTTCCAACGCCCTCTTCTGACCTCCATAGGCACTGGGCACATGACACACAGACATACAAGGATAGAAAACAGTGACACAGAAAACAAAAATAAGTAAATCTTGGGGGGGGGTGCTAAGTAGATCAGGACTGACAGATCCTAGACGCTAAGGATGAAGCTGAAACGATCGTTGCTGTGTTTCCTTAGTGTCTCCACCGCCTTTCATTGCCAGCAAGTCCTCACAGCCAGCCCTGTGCTCCCTCCTCTTGGCCAGGAGTCTGTACGATGTTAAGCACTCTCTCCATGCTGGTGAACTGTGTTGCCCCAGTCAGGGTTATTGATTTCCCATTATTCCTAGAGGCCACATGATGTATTTCCATTAGTGTAAACACTTTTAAGGCTGGTTTTCATTTTGTCCTTCCTCACATCCGTCTGCCAGGGCAGGGCATCTGTTTGTTTCCATTTCGGAGCTTAAAGGAATGATGCTTTCGGGGTCTGATGTACCGAAGCTTGTTTGGAAAAACCTACTGCTCTCTCACTGGCGCCTGGAGGCAAGTTCTCTTAAAAGTAATAGACTGTAGTTAACTTTTCAGACCTACTCCGGACTCAGATTCTTTTCTCAGAGCTAGTAAATTAACAACGCAGTGATGTATGCTGTCTTTAGAATTAGCTGGGGGATTGTGGACTTCTGAGAGTAAGTAAAAAAAAATGATGAAGGAAAACAGTTAACACACCACAAACACACTCTTGTGATTAACCATCTTTCTAGTCCTTGGATATTTGGAAATAAATAAAAATACATTAAAAAGTCACATTCCAGGCTGCAGTTTAGAGCAATATCAGCACTTGCAGAGGACCAGGGTTTGGTTCCCAGCACCCACATGGCAGCTCACAACTATTTGTAACTCCAGTTCCAGGGTATCCTATGTCTCATTCTCACCTACATAGATGGTAGGCACACATATGATACACATCTATCCATTAACCCATGCACATAAAAGAAAATGAATCAGTCTTAAACAGAAAAGAGAAGGTCATATTCCTTAAAACATTTCAGGGAAGAGTATAAATATTATCTAGATTTGTTTTACAGATGAGTGAGGTCTGCTGTGTCTACTATGAGTTGACAAGGAGTTGACAAGTTGAAGGGGGTTTCTCCTTCAACAAGAAGCCAAGAAATTGACCCCCACCCCCAAATTAAATAGTTTAAATAGCTCATAAGGTTATAGAACATTTTTCATTAAGGAAATAAAACAGTAATAATGCATTTATCTAATTATTCTTTAACAGTAAAACTTGGGAGTCAGATATCAGGGTAAAGACCCTGAATGATCAGAGAAGTGACAAAGAAATGACCTCCTCTCCTCTCTCTCTCTCTCTCTCTCTCTCTCTCTCTCTCTCTCTCTGTGTGTGTGTGTGTGTGTGTGTGTGTGTGTCTCACTCTTTCTTTCTCTCTCTCTCTCTCTCTCTCTCTCTCTCTCTCTCTCTCTCTGTCTCATGCCTTGATCCAAAACACAGCCAAGACCCTCTCTAAGCCCTGTCCTACTACTTCCCGTCTCTCCTGTCCTCGGTCCTCTAAAACCTCTATGGTTAATTTTGGTGAGCTAGTAGCTAGCTCATTCTCTGATTCCAAGTAAATTTTATTGCCAGTCTTGGGAGCATCAGAATGCAGTCCAAATATCACAAAATACGTAACTATGAAGAAAAATGCGAATGTGACATGAGGAAAGGGTGGATGTCAGAGGAAAGCTGAGAGGCAGCCTTTAGCCGCATCTCTCCTCAGTATCCCTCAGAGACTCCAGCCACATCTGTCCTCAGCATCTCTCAGAGACTCCAGCCGCATCTGTCCTCAGCATCCCTCAGAGCCTCCAGCTGCATCTGTCCTCAGCATCCCTCAGAGCCTCCAGCCGCATCTGTCCTCAGCATCTCTCAGATATTCCAGCCGCATCTGTCCTCAGCATCCCTTAGAGCCTCCAGCTGCATCTGTCCTCAGCATCCCTTAGAGCCTCCAGCTGCATCTGTCCTCAGCATCTCTCAGAGCCTCCAGCCGCATCTGTCCTCAGCATCTCTCAGAGCCTCCAGCCGCATCTCTCCTCAGCATCCCTCAGGCTTACTGCAGAGCACCTCTCAAGTTCTAGCTTGCCTCAGCTCACCTGCATGCCCCCCACTGTGGGAAATAACACTCCCACGTTTCTAACCCACACACTGTCTGTACTTTAATCTCTGGCTCTCTAACATGCTTTGACAAATCTCATAACTTCTTTCTTTTACATGGCCACAAGAAGGGTCATCTCAAACTTGTCCTTGACTAATTCTCCAAACCTCCTCAGCATTTATACTTGACATCTTCCATAGAAGTCAGGGTTCTCTGGAGGGAAGAACTGATAGGATGAATGTGTGTGTGTGTGTGTGTGTGTGTGTGTGTGTATGTGTGTTTTAAAATGGAGGTTAAGAGGTCAGCTTACAGGCTATGGTCAGACTAGTCCACCAATGACTGTCTCCTGACAGGAAGTCTAAGAATCCATTAGTTGTTCAGTCATAAAGTTGTGTCTTATTTAGGGTTTCTATTGCTGTAAAGAGACAACATGACCATGGCAACTCTTAGAAAGGAAAACATTTAATTGGGACTGGCTTACAGTTCAGAGATTTAGTCCATTATCATCATGGGGGAAGCATGGCAGCATCCAGGCAAATGTGGTGCTGGAGAAGAAGCTGAGAGTTCTTACATCTTAACTCACAGGCAACAGGAAGTAGTCTGAGATACTGGGTGTGACTTGAGCATATATGAGACCTCAAAGCCTGCCTCCACAGTGACACACTTCCTCCAACAAGACCAAATCTACTCTAACAAGGCCACACCTAATAATATCAGTCCCTTTGGTGGCCATTTTCTTTCAAACCACCATGGGTTGGATGTCTCCGCTGGTCTTCAGTCTACCTTGGAATCCTGAAGAACCAGGCTCTGATACCAGTGAAGGAAAGCCTTAGCAGAAGGATAGATGAACTTGCCAGTGAGGCTGAGGGCAAGCAGGCAAAAAGCATGTCCTTTTCTGTGGGCTGCCACCAGACAGTGTGACCCAGACTTAAGGATCTTCCCACCTCAGAGGATCCAGACTCAGGGTGGATCTTCCCACCTCAAATAATTCAGTTAAGAAAACGCCCCCAGAGGTGTGCCCAGCTGCTTGGGTTTTAGTTGATTTCAAATGATCAAGTTGACACCTTGCTTGCCTATCACATCCACTCTCTAACTATCTACTTTTGTCTTTTCTTTGTTTCCTTTGCAAGTAGCTTAAGCTTTGTGTAATATTTCCATGGTCTCTTTCTTATACCTGAATAATAAAGACAAACAACCATTTTTCCATAGTAACTAGTGTTACAGGATGTTCACTATGTTGTTTCTCTAAACCCAGCCCATGCTTCTTCCAGAAAACGCAGAAGGAATCTTTGTGCCTGTTCAGCTTTCAGAGTACATCATTCATCATTTTAACAAAACACTTGAGTTCTTCGTAGATGCTGCACCGAGTTCATGCGTTGAGGATGGAGCAGTTATCAAGACCGGGAAAAGTCATCTGTGCTCCCTGGAGCTTACATTTTAGCGGGGACGATGGGCATGGCGAATAAATAAGCAGGGCCTGCTGTATAACAAGGCTTCTGAGAATTAATTCAGCCAAGTGCTACTATGGCAACTTTGCCAATCAGAAGCAAAGGATTGTTGGGGAAAAATCAGGCTCTCTAGTTTCTTAATAAGAAACAGACATATCACCCAATGCCTAAGAACAATTCTTCAGGCCACCTCTGCTCACTGCCATCTGAAATCCTGTTGCTAGGACACTGGTAAGCTTAGGAAAGCTAAGGATACTTGGCAAGCTGGGAAATTTTTTTTACTGGAATGATAGCTATATTTTGAATTCAGTTCTGAAATGTGCATGAATAGAGATTAGCTGGGAAAAACGTGTCTGTAAAGTTGACTTTGAAATCATCTGAAGCTTGATAATCTAGTGCTATATAAAGAAGATAAATAAACTATTAAATGGAGAATGAGTCGACAATTTATGGTAACATTTTAGAATCTATTGTCAATTCTAACATGACATGTCAGCTGCAGTCATGAACGAACTCACCTCACTCTGATCACTGCCCATGGCCCACACAAGACTGGGACCGTCAGCCTTCTGTCATACATGTGCAACAGACACACAAAGCCTCACTTCTTCCTATGGCTCTCTGTTCAGGTAATGGTTGCTTGGAAAAAGGTGTCATTCTCTTTAGTGCTGTAGTCACTGATAAGTTGCCCATGCTCTGATAGCTACCCTCCCCCTTGAGCTTACATAAGCAACCAAGGTTAAAATTACTGGGTTACAAAAACAGCTATTGATGTAGGAGGAGTACTTATTAGAAAGAAAGGCTTTGGTGGAAAGAGAATGTGAGGAGAGTAATGATCAAAACTCACTATATATGTGGAGAAAATTGTCAAATAGGAAGTAGAGAGTTCTGTGGTTTCTAATTTAAAAGGTTATCAATTTTTCAGTAAAATCTGTTCTTTCCCTTAATTACCTCAAAAACCAATTGATCAACTGTTAACCCAGTAAATAGAACTTCTCTTTTACTCTGGCTTTAGTTTCTTGGGATAAAGTAATAACTCTTATTAGATTTTTCAGCTCAATTTCTTACCTAAAGAGAAATGAGAACTCATCATTTCACCACCAGGGAACTCAAAACTAAGCCTGAGTTCCCCTGAAGGACACCCAGATCTCCTCCTTGACAGACACTGAGGCTCAACAAGGAAGCACTGAGAAATGATGACCCCCAGCATGTCCCCAAACCATACTGTCTATGTGTGCCCCGAAATCCTGTGCAAATATAGTAAGAGTGTGAATACCAGGGGTCAGGGACTGATTTTCACTGCCCCAGACTGAAGTAGACAATAGTAAGTAAGAAAATTAGATAAATGTAATGGTATTGCTTATTTATTTTATGTGGAAAATATGCTCATCTGAATGAACACTAACCACACCTCATCTAGGAACAGATGAGAAGTTGGAGATGTCTCCGAGCTATGTACAACATCACGAGCTATGGAGAACTGGAATGCTTGCTACTGTGTGTCTAACTCTCTCGTCACTGATGGAGCTCTGCAGTTGTTTCTGTCTTTAATAGCAGAGAGCAATACCAAGGCCCCAATTCATACACATTGATAGCAATTCTCAAAGAATAAAATAAATGAATATTTCATAGTATGCCATTCCAGGAGGATGAGCTTTTCTATCCCGGGCTTGCTAGCTGAATATGTTTTACTTGGTCATTGTCCACATACTTTACATCTTTAGGTCAAAATATGTCATCGACAGTCACTCAGAAAGTGAGCAAGCCATGACTCATAACACCTCTATACAATGTATGTACTAAACCTGACCAAGTATTCATGGTGCCAATGCTATGACAGCCCCAGTGTTTGCTATCAGTCATTCATCTGGTCTTGCCCCACTCACTGGCATCTTGCTAGAAGACACCAATTCCCAGGGAAGTTGTTTATGGAAAAAAGAGTTACAGCTGGTCTTGTTCACTTTAGGCTGAGATGACTAATTATACCCACCCAAAGAGGCAAGGTAGGTCCAACCCCCCATGCACTGGTTCCTAGTGGGAATTAGCTGATAATCATGGCTAATTCTTAGGCAAGGCACACGGAGCCGGTTAAAAGTGCCAGCACTGAAATTAAACTAAGACCACGCTGCTTTTCTGTCTTTAGAGAAAGTCCAAATGAACAGGAAGCGTGCATTCCTTGGAGCTACAATGTCTAAGCTCTGCTGCAAAGCTTTGCTACATGGCTCCTGGGCCACTTGGATCACTAGTGATTCAACATCCTGGAGTCAAGCTCTCTCATTCGCATGCGCCCGCGCGCGCGCGTGCGCTCACACACACACACACACACACACACACACCTACCTCAATTATTTCTGGAAGTCACCACAGGGAGACTCTTGTTGTAAGAAAAACCAGAATGCACTTGTTTTTCCATCTTCCTGATGAGGCCACTGTTAGAATACCTTTGGGAGAGGTGCCCCTCCTTTACTCCCTTTCTGAGTGGCCTCTGGACCTTTCTTCTGACCTAACTGTAGTCAGAGGCATCAGGGTAACGACTGCCATGCAATGGATGAGGACGGATAGGAAAAGATGGTTTCTTTCTTTCTTTCTTTCTTTCTTTCTTTCTTTCTTTCTTTCTTTCTTCTTTCTTCTTTCTTCTTTCTTTTTTATCATAGTTGGCGTGGAACAACCACCAGTTCCCTCTGCTTGTCTCTCAGGATAAAACTAACTGTGAAGTATGCTAGAAACCTCACACTCCTTATTGACCGTTTCTATGTTTTGTCCTCTGCATCTGTCACTATGCAGGTTGCTGCCTAAGCATTATGTCATGCTCCCACGGAGGATGTGAGGTTGACAGGTTCAACACTGATTTATAGATGAAGCGACTGAAACCTGTGGAGACAAAAAACACCCTCTTCTTTCCCCTTTGCTCTCTGTTTTAAAGACCTGTGATTCCACAAACTTCAGATATCAATTTTCCAGTAAAATAAGCTCAAAATGGTTTAGCAATGACTATTTTTGCCATTCCTGTGATAGCTGGGGTAGACCAGATGTATGTTGACTCAAAATAATGAGTCTTAAGAGGTATGGAAGTAAGAATTGAAATACAAAACTGAATAGAGTAGAGAGAAAATGGACCCAGGAAATCTGATCGAGTAAAAGAGTTTTTGAAACAAAAAAGCATGGTTCTTACGACAAATGAACCAAAAGGGTGAATTGGGAGATGCCATGGATGAGATGTGATGCCCCCTGCTTATTCTCTTTTGAAGACTGTCTTATAGCTACTTTTCCTACACGCACCACACTCACGCATGCGCACTAAGCCCTCTTTGTTTTAACATGAAGCCATCTTCCTGGTAAACATCACAGCAGCCCTCCTCTCTTATTCTTGCCCGCACTGCCTATTTCCTTAACTCATCTTTCTAGTTCTGGGAAGAGTTAGGAAATAAATGAGAAGCTATTTTTTAGTGAATGAGGTTTTGACCACATTCCAAAAGAAATCTCCAGAGATTGCTTTTAAACTAAAAGCAATTTCTCACCAGCAGAAAACTTGAGTTTCATGTAAGAAAGTCTAAATGGGAGAAGTTGGAAAATGCTTCTGACCAAGAAGCTGGTTCAAAAGCAGTGACCCAGTTACTACCAAGAAGTGTTCTCTATCTGCAATAAGGAAATAAAAAGACAATTTCTTTAATGATATTGTCATTCATGGAGGGCAAGTAAAGCTACTCTCTCCTTCACTTTATTTTCAGACATAGCTATCACTCACCGTTCAAGGCCAGGTCCTTTGTATTTATATAATATGAAGAGCACAAATATGCTAGTGTGGGGAACAAATACTATATCCAACCTCAGCAACAGTTTACAGATAGAGTCTCCACTCCATTTTCTACTAATAATTTTGTGCAATATATTCCAAATCCATTTAACAGTATCCATTTATTTCTGGAACCCCCTAAATCATGTGACTATTTGCTACTAATGACTGAAAAACGCAGAGAGGCAAGGCAGATAGATTTGCTCACAAGTAGACCAGATGATGCTGTACCATTTGATTTTTTTTCTTGTATATGTATTTCCTATCAGCAGCTTGAGATGGCCCACTGATCTAGTGACTATTAGATGCTGAAAACTATGGCTCTTCCATGTCCTCCTCCTCGTGGCTCACTCTCTCCATGGAAACTCCTAAGGGATGAGACACCTTCCTAGCATACCTGTGTCAGATGTTTGGAGTGAACTTAGCAATTTCTTGTTGACTCAGTGGATTGAAATCTCAAATTAACATTTCGTTTATGTTTTCATATTCGTGTTGGTTAAAAACATTAACTAAATGTAGTTCTGTACCTTCAGTGATCACCTAATTATTAAAAGTGAAAGTGTGCCTTTTAATGTCCATGGATCCATCTCAATTATTCTTTTCTATTTAGTGTGTTCTTCTTTCATGGGCTAATTTTGATTTTTAATTTGCTACTTTAAAGTCTGAGACCACATGTGGCTCCCGACAGAATCCTCATGGCATCAGCTTCTCTTCCCTCTGAGAAAGGAATGCCCTGTGCAGTTTGGCCTCTACTAGAAATGACCAATGGCAATCTTTGGGGTTCTCACTGCTGATCTCGCACATTGGGTCCTCTATCTTTTGGCTCAAATTCATCTCAACAACAAATGAACAGACTAGAGTTCTTTGGCATTTGAGCATTTTGCTTAGTTTCTAGAGAAGAACTTAGTTAAATACCTTAGTGGAACTTGGTTATTTTGTCTTCTTATATAAGATGTGATATTATAGGGTTCATAATTTTGAAAATAGCAGGATAAAATATCACAAATTTATTTTGCCCAAGGCAATTACTTCCTTTGTCTAAAAATGTAAACATCAAAATACAGTGGAGACAAACAAGAGAGACATAGACGTAGGTCATTTCCATACCAGCTTCTAATTACCAGATTAAAAAAAAACCCAATAACTGGAGTAATGACTTAATTTTTACTTTGAATGCATACTAATACTCATGTATATAAAACAATAATTTTCAAGTGAAATAAATATATCCAGCAGACAGCTGAATTTAAATGACTTTAAAGCAAATGCTTAGAGAAAGTCAGTCCAGGATGTCTTGTTGCTTAAGAATGAAGCAAAGCAGATCAGAGATACACTTTCCTCTTGACTTTCCAACAGGACTGGGAATTCCCACACTTCATGGGAGATGTTGACGTGAATCTCCCCGGGCTGCACACCCCTCACATGCAGTTCAAGATTCCCTTCTTCCAGAAGATCTTCAAGGAGGAGTACCGCATCCACATAACAGGTATGTTGTATGACTTTCAACACCACTTGACTGTTTATGGTTCCTGTACAAAGTGAACCACTGAGGAGAGCCATGAATTGAATAATCTTTTACGCACTTAGCAATGCAAGATGGCTCCAGGTGGGTTGGTGACTCAATGTCATCCATCTGGGCTATAGACTCATGGCGGCTTTGTCGAGTGAGATGCTAACATCTAACAAGCATGGGGGAATGAATGGAATGGGGACAATAATTTTTATTAAAAGGCTTACCTGTTTCTTATCTGTTTTGAAAAGCTCACCTCAACCACACTCCAATAGCAGTAACTAGTAGAGGACTTGCCTTAGAGTCAAGGAGCCCAGGGCAATGCAGTTCCTAGTTGGGTAGCCACCACAGTGTCTGACCTAGCATTGTGGTGTGTGGTAACCAAAGGGTGGGACACAAACTATTTGATAGAGAGTTATTCCCAGCATCCTTCATGGGCGACCCACGCTGATCACATACACGCTGGACTTTGTTTACATGGTTATCAATGTATATTTCCAACACCAATACATCCTGTGATTCTGCATTTACTGCGCAGGGGATGACAATGTGGTCTTGGATCTTCAATCAGTCCACATGCCTTTAAAGAATCAGGCTGCGGACTATTTGATTTCATGGAACAGACTTCTGTGTCCTAACCCAAGTTTATCTCAAGAGATTCTTTTGTGAGTCTCTAGATTATTTTTCTTTCCAATTTTTCATGCTTCTGAAATGAATAACATCTCAGCCATTCTCATCCCTGAAAGATATCCTGGAGATACGTTTTGTGCCTTCTCTATCTTTTTTTTTTAAACAAAGAGCAGACAGCTGAGTGATTGTGGATAAAGGGTAGCATTCAGTCCTAAGCTGCTCGGATGCAGGGTATGAATGTGTGTGCTTTAAGGACAATGGCCTCAGATCCCACACCTGTTATAATGAAAACTGCTGAAGAAATCTGTGCGTACACTACCGTCTGTGCTGCTGGATAAAAATAGCCTGAGCACAGAAAACATTAACATCTGAGCACTGGAAAACTGTCTGTTTCCCAGCCAGGAAGCTGTGCTTTTGCCCTGCGCATGAGATGGCCTTCCTGAGTTTGAGAATGAGCTCATGCATAGGGAAGATGCATCATGTTTTTCCCCCTGCTCACAGTGACCGAGGTTCATCTATGAAATTCGCTGGGTAAATCAATCAATTTGAGTTCAGGTCACATAGTGTGGTTTCAGCGTCCCCACTTAATCTCTGCAGCATGCTATCCTCTTGGACTTCTAAAATAGCCATCATGCACATGGCATCACCGTATCCCTCTGGGTGGCTTTGCCTGGACCATCTGTTTCTCACTACCAGCTCTTGTCTCAGGCAACCCCTGCACAAAGATCATCCCTGACAATCAAAATGCCCGTCAAAAAGTATATTACTTAAACATACACTGGGTTATGGGAAAATGAATATAGAATATAATTGGAGAACAAATCAGTTCTTAAAAAAATGTACTGTTGAAAATACTGAGGTCAGGGCAATTTTACGTGGCTTTGTTATAAACAATATCAATTATAGAAGCAGCAGATTCAGGGTTGGCCGTGTCCACTGTTTGTGCAACCTGGGATGTTTTATTTAGAAAGATGAACAAAATTCACATTTAAAAATTGTACACAATGTCTCGGAAAGGCCATGTCCTTGCAGGATCGCTGAAGCTACAGTGTCATTAGCTATGAGCCAAAGAGACTCTGTGCATTGTGGTAAACACAGATTCAGGGCCTCAAACCTGGTGTTATGAACTAGAAGCTGAAATAAAAAAAGAATAAAAACCCACTAATAAAGTTTCCCTAAAAGGGGATGTATTATGATTAAGGCTTTTCGTAACGTTTGCTAAGAGTCACAGAGCTGAGCAACAGATGTGGCTGAGGTGACAGAATGAAGAGAAAAACAAAACAAAAGAGAGAGACAAATAGAAAAGCTGCTATCGGACAGACCAGGCTCTCTGGTGGGGGCAGCTGCAGCTCCTTGGAAGCATCATGTTTTTATTGAGAGTTAACCAGGGAGACAAAGTTACTACTGTATATGGCTAAATCAAGGAGATGGGGTGTATGGCATACAGCTGGATTGAGGAGACAGGTTTATATAATCCCAGTAGGAGAAGTCTCTATTGGGGATTTGACTTCAGGCCTTAAATATCCAGGAGATGGGGAGCTACGCAGGACATTTTCTGCATGTACTATCAACATTCCCACTTGGACCAGGAGGGAAGGCTTTCCCAGTTCCCGGGGAAGGCTTTTGATTTCCATGCGTCTAAGGCAGTAAGATCCTTGACATGGCCATGCTCATGTCAACAACATACATTCACTCAGGACTTCAGGCACTCAGGGCTTTCTCCTGCCCCCAGACTAGTTGATTGGCAAGTTATTAGAGAGATGTTATAAATATATGGATAATGGGCTCCAGCCCCATCAGTTCCTGAGCAACTCTGGCACAGTGGGTCTGGAGGAGAGCTAGGAATGAGACTTAGGAAAGACTTCTTTGGGGAGCAATGTGGATAAGTGAGTACTGCTCCATTCTGACTGGACTGTCACAGCTGAGGTCAGAAGGGCTGACTCTATTGCAAAGCCCTTTGAGGATTCTGGTGGCTGAATTAAAAGAGCCTTGAGGTCAAAGGCTACACTGTAAGCAGATTAGCACAGTTGTTCCTTGTATTTCCTGTTTGCTGTGTGGCCATATCTAGAACTAGAATTCTCGAGGAAAATGGCTATAGGTTTGGAGCAAAGCCAAACCTTGCTGTCTTCATGTTTGCTGATAACTGACTGAAAAGTTGCTGCGACAGAGGAGCAGCTAGTCCCTGGGGAAGTAGTTTTTGCCGTATTGCAGTTTGCAAGATAACTATTTCTAGGGGAAACCTGGATCAGATTTCGAAAATATTGTGCTCCATGGCATGTTTTAACACCGTCTCCATAGTCTGAAAATCCCATCTCAAGCTGCAGATGTTACCTTGTTGAGCAGCCCTTCTGCCGTGCACAGGTTAAGGGAGACTTGAACGTTTTTCTTCCTGAGTTTATATTGTATTAACTTACATTACCACCAGAGCAATCGATAGAGCTGCACTCTAAACGCTAGTGGATCTCACACAAAATATGCTTGAACCTTCTGGAAAAAAAATGATAAATCCATCGGCCACACAGCAGAATCTGTGTGCTTGAAGGTTGAGGCAGAACACGGGATCCATACTCCCACAAACACAAGTCAAACCTGGACAGGCAGGCTGAGGACCCTGCTCAAAGAGATGCTGCTGCAGAATGCTATTTGTAGGTAGAGTTTCTTGTATCTTAGCCAAGAAGGAAGCTGTGTGCTTGGATAGCAAGGTTACAGGAGTGGGGCCTCCTAAGCCCTTTGGAGCCCAGATGATTACAATAGGAGCCAGTTCCAGATGTTGAGTTAGAGGATTTTCTTGGTTTGGTGTTTGCTGTGGTTTGATTTTTTTATGTCCTGTTTCATTTTGTTAGAATATACTGACCTTTAAAAAAAACAGAGTGATTTTTAAAGACCCTGAAGAGTTTTACAAAGTTGGACTACGGTGGTTTGAATTAGAAATGAGCCCTTATAGTCAGATATTTGAATACTTGGTCCCATCGTGCGGCACTCTTTGGAAAGATTTAAGAGATGTGGCCATTTTGGAAAAGGTATGTCACTGGGGGAGGGCTTAAGAGTATATAACTTCACTGTAACTCCAGTTCACTGTCTCTACTTCATGCTTGCTCTTTAAGATGTAATCTTTCAGTTTCCTGTTCCTGTTGCCATGTCTGCTACTTAATGCCATGTTTCCCCACCATGATGGACTCTTATTTTTATGAACTGTAAGCCAAAATAAACTCTTCCATAAGATGCTTTTAGTCATAATGTTTTATCACAGATATGTAAAGTAACTGCCCTGGATAGTTTTTATGTCAGTAGGCATAAGCTAGAATCACTTCAGAAGAGGGAACTTTATTTAAAAGAATGCATCTGTAAGACTGGGATGTAGGAAGCCTGTAGAGCAATTTCTTAATCATTGATTGACGTGCCCAATGATGATAGGTCCACTCCTGGACTGGTAGTCCTACGTTCTATAAGAAAACCGGCAGGGTAAGCCAGTAAACATCACCACTTCATAGTTTCTGCATCAGCTCCTGCCTTTAGATTTCTGCCTTGACTACCATTGATGAACTGTGATATGGAAGACTAAGCAAATTAACCCTTTCCCCTCCAAGTTGCTTTTGGTCATTGTTCGTCATCACAGTAATAGAAAGCCCGACTCAAACAGTGACTAATGCAGAAGTTGATGGCAGAGAAAGGAAACTGGGCTGTTGCTGTGAAGAACTTTTTTTTTTGAGAACTATGGAAGACTTTGGACTAGAAAGGCAGTTGTATTCTGGAAGCCTGTGAGAAGGCTCAATGATCCATCCTAATAGAAGACTAGAAGAGAGTAGTTATAAGAACTATGTGGACTATGAAGGTCTAGCTAAAATATTTCAGAGGGGAACAATATTAGCAACTGAGCTAGAGACCATTCCTGTGATCTGTCTGCTTTCTGTTCATGTCGCGAGAACTTGCCCAAAGCTAAATTAAAAGGCAATGGCCTGAGTTCTTTGGCAGAGGAAATCGCAAAACAACATGATGCTGAGTCTGTGGCAGGGTTGTTACTGACAATGTTCCTGCAAGTCTGCAGCGAAAAAGAGCACGTGGGGTAGAAAGAAATACAAAATGTACAATTTGGAGAGGAAAAAGTCATCAGGATACAATGCTATAGCCGAGGAATGTTCTGGAAGAGAAACTGTAATTGTTGTGGAGATTAATAGTTAAGGGAGACTTCCTGTTCTTCTGAGGGATAAAAGAAAACCTGCCTTTTGGGTAGGACCCTACCCAGCTGAACTTTCATATTGTAAAAGGCCTATTTGCAGTTCCCTAAAGAGGAATTTTAAATGCAAGCTAACACTTCTGCTGGGACTGCAAATGCAAGCTGCTGCTGCTGCGGGGACTACAAATGCAAGCTGCTGCTACTGGGACTGCAAATGCAAGCCATTGATGCTGGGACTACAAATGCAAGCCGCTGGCTGCTGGGACTGCAAATGCAAGCCACTGCAGCTGGGACTGCAACTGCAAGCTGCTGCTGATGGGATTCAAGGTGGCAGGGTCCACCCAAGCTGGCATTCAGACTCAGTGGTGTCATACACATGATATTGGATTCAGTGGCATGAAGGATGCAGGAGTGGGGGGTGTAGCTTCTTCTTCTGTGGTTTCAGAGAGCTGTGGAGGTCACACAGCTTATGGTGCGGAATTCCCGCAGGAAGGATTTGAGAGGCCATTGCATGAATCTGTCAAAATGAAGCCTCTCAGGTTTCACTCTCGATTCCAAGATGTTATAGAGTCAGTAGTCATGAGACTTCTGCCAGGGAGAGCTGCTTAAAGGGAGTGGATCCAGTGCAAGAGAGAGGCATATGCTTCGGGCACCAAACTGCAGTGGCAGAGCCATTGAAGCCCTGATACTAAATGTGGAGCTGCAGGATTTGCTGTTTGCCCTGCTGGGATTTGGTCTTGCTTTGGTCCAGTATTTCTCGGCTTTACCCCCATTCTTCCCTTTTGGGATGGTATTGACTATTTTGTTCTATTATGTGTTGGAAGTATCCAATTTGCTTTTTGGTTTTCAAGAATTACAGTTAATAAATTACCTTATGTCTCAATAGACTTTTGACTTTTGAACAGCACTGAGACTGTGAGAGACCAAGGGGTTTTTGAAGTTGAACTAAGTGCATTTTGATCATGGTCTAGTACAGAGACTATGGGGACTGGAGATTGGAATGTAGTAGTTTGAGTGACAAATGTTTCCCATAGGTTTGGCTATTTAAACACTTGGTTCCCAGTGGGTGCTATTTAGAAAGTTCAGGAGAGGTGGCCTTGCTTTAAGAGCTATGTACTTGGCAGGGGTCGGAGGGGGTTGTCCTCTCCCTACTTGCAGTTCACCCTCTGTGCTTCAAGCTTGCTGTTAAAGATGTGGCCTTTCAGCTTTCCACTCCTGGAGCCTGCAGCCATGCTTCCCTACCTGACGTATTCATTCCCCTCTCAACCACAAGCAAAAATAAACTCCGTCTTCCATAAGCCATGTTTGGTCATGGTGTTGTATCACAGCAGCAGAAAAGTATTGTGTTATGAGATAAGCGTCAGACCTGAAGGACAAGGAGTGGAAGGTTAGAGTCTTAAAAATGATATGTTTGTGTCTCAGGTTAGCGAGGACGCTATGTTGATAGTGAGACTTGACTGTCAACTTGACACAACCTAGAAAATTCAGCTGCAATGAGAGACTTAAAGAAGAATTATTTAGACCGTGTTGGCCCATAGGCATATCTGTAGGGGCTGTTCTTGATTACTGGTTGATGTTAGAAGATCTAACCCACTGTGGGCAGCACCATTCCATAGGCCTGACCTATAAAAGCAAGAATGAAGAAAAGCAGGACGATGGTGTAAGCAAGCAGGAAGCATGGGCGTGTTTGTTTCTCTGTCCTCTTGACTGTGACTGTGATAGGCCAACTGCCTTCTGCTCTTGCCACTGAGATTTCCCTCTAATGATGGATCATAACCTAGAATGTTGAGCCTGAATAAACCATACGCTGTGATCTGTCAAGATATTTTATCATAGTGACAGATGAACTAGAACATTTATGTAACTATTAATAAAAGCTAATGAGCATAGTGCAAATTTCAGAGAAATGGGGTGGCCAAGAGAAAGGCACATGGCAGATTCTTCCAAGAACTCAAAGCTACAAAATAGAACATCACTCAGTGTGGATGATGACTGGCAGCGCTTGCCTGTCTGGGGTGACCATGGAGGAAGCCAGAGCCAGTAATGAGAAGGGACCTTGAGGACCATCTGTTGGGTTGTTTGCCTGTGTTTGCTCTATGCTGGAAGAACCTGTGTGAGGATAGTTCAGGGTCTCCATAGAGCACCCGTGACCCTACCCTGGGTCCACACTGTTGTATGTCTACGTGCTAGGTAAGGCATTAAGTGTGTCCTGCAGCAATGAGGCACAAAGGTCTTATACATGGACTCTAACTCTCGTCAGTGTGGCTCTCATCTAGTTTCTTAGCCTTTTCAGGGCTGAGTTCTTGTCCGTTCAGTGGGGATAGCAATGGAAACCATCACATCCCTGGTTCTAAGACTCAAACCCATGAGTAACTAGAAGGCACTGCAGACACTGTCTATCATGCGGTGTGTAGAGCATCCCCTTTACTGGTTTGTACTTGGCCTTTGCCCTTTTGTTCATCCAGGGTTTTTATTTCCCATTTAATCCCAACATCTGGCAGCCTGAGAGAGTTTTCTCACCATTTATCCTTTTCTGCTGCTGCTTCTAATCCCCAAGTTCCAAGAGAGTTTTCTTGCTGCCCTTTATCCAGCTACTCTAAGTTTTCTGCTGTGGGCTCTAATCCCTGAGTTCCCAGGAAGAAGATGCTAGGAATGGAAAATGCTGCCTCCTAAGGAAACACTCTTATGTAAAGGGTTTTCTGATGCTGATGAATTCCCATTGACATTTTAAAAGCATTTAGGATGAAAATAATTTTTAATGCTGATTCTAAGCTAGCTTTATTTATGCATGTCAAAAATAACTTGAATTATTGCATCTGTTTAGCTCATCTGGATCCCCTTGACAGATGGTTTGCTACAGTATGTATGAGCTTTCGTTTTATAAGCTGGGGTACTGCTTATAAAAATAATCATCTCTATCCAAGCATGTGTTAAAATAGACTTTTTCTTGGAATTTTAAGTCAGCAACAAAAGGACAATGGTTAGTGATTAAGCCACACTGATACGTTTACCTCAAGTCCATTGTTCTTAAAGTGAAAGCTAAAAGCACTATACGGTTCTATTATGTTGTTTCCCTTTACTATAACGCATGCATAGATGGATTTAAAAATGTGATGGTCACAATCTCTGGAGGCAAGAAGAGATGGCCTCCCAACTCAGTCTCCAGTCTCCTCCGAGTCCTATTAATGCCAGTCTCAGCGGAAGCGCTACCATCTGTCATCCCAGCCACACAAAAGAAGAGTCCCATTGGTGGCCATCATCTGAGTAAATTAGGAGGGGGCTGGGGGAAAAGCCCGAAGGAAGGCTTATGTAGCAGTAAGGAGAGAATTCACACTGTTGGCACAATGATGCCCACGGGAACCCTTTGGGCAAAAATGAAAACGCGGATGTGAACAAGCCTCTGTAGTATCTGTGTTCTATTTCAGTTTCCCAGGTGGTGTGGGGGCACAGGTGCTTCTCACTGGCAAGGAGAAGAAAAATAATGAGCAAAAGCCCTTTACTTTGTTTCCATCATTGTGTGATTTTAGCAAATGAGTGTCTAGAAATTTTTTTCTGAAGGAGTTCTGTGTCAGTTAGATGTTGGGAAGTGCTGAGGCGGGCAAGGCCACTCAGGAGGATAGTCTGTCTGAGACTTGTTATCGGGAAATATGATGCACCCTGAACACGGTACACAAAGACCTCTTTCTACACTCTCAGGTGAAAATTTGCCCAGACCTCTCTAGAAGCAATTTCTATTTCAGTGCACTTTATAGGGAGGTCTAAGAGTTAACTACATTGCCTTCCATAGAAAGCGGGAATTCTTGTTATTGGTCTAAAATGCATGGTCATCCAAGGCTATGTTGTTTTTCCCCAGAGTCTAGTTTTTCCCAAGCTAGCCTTCTCTACTCAGCCAGGCATTTTGCTTCATTTATGTATATAACCATTTTGTTATACACCTCACATATCCTTCAGCAATTATCTTCACAGCCAGAGGAACAACTTAAATATATTATTGATTATAATATTTGAAAAATGAATATGTCTCTTCTCTGAACTTTTCACATTGTATCACTTCTAACAATCACCCAGAATTGATTACATCACTAAAGTGTACAGCTGACTTAAAATACTCAACAGTTATTCTTTATATTTTGGGAGCACATCAGTTTATAGTTTATAAGTTGATTCACAGATGTTTAAAGTTAACAATTAAAAAACCTAAGCTAGGATCTGGGAGACAGAAACTTATACATGACTTTGTTCTTAAGCTCAGCAAAGCCATAGATGAATGGACAACAGATTTATCATAAATGTGCAGCCTCTATTTATTTCCGTTATTACAAAGTGATATCCCCAGCACTTATAATATTGGATTGCTTGCTAAAAGGAGCAATGACAATAGAAGCACTTAGGACTTAAGTAGATATTTTACCAGCTCAAAATTACTATCCATTCACAAATTAGCAAACTCATACTCTGTTTACCAAATGGTGGCCTTGTGACCAAGGACTTCCATACTTCTTACACATCCCTCAGTTACCTGGAAGAGACTTGGGGATGTGCTAACTTCATAAGCCTGGTTGTATTGTTCTGTCTGGTATTAAATAACTTTGAGCATGAACAAGACTACTGGTACAGTTATTATTATTATTATTATTATTATTATTTTATCCAGAGCTCATTCACTTCAAGGCCATGGCTTCTTACTGCCCCACAGTGGATGTTAAATGGCTGGCATCCATAATAGGTAACATGAATGCTACAAACACTTGCTCTCTATATCAGTCAGGTAGTACTGCCCACCAGGTAGGGAGATTCTACAGAATGCCAGCTGCATTGCAATATCAGCTGGCAACTCCACTGAGTTCATGATTAAAACTATTTTAGATATATAATCATGAAATGTTCATTATATGTTACAAAAATCAGTGCATTGTAGCTTCTTTTCTTCTGGAAAAAAGGCAGTATTTCCCCCCAATTATTGTCAATTTGTGTCTTAAATGAGGGTGATAGTTAACGATGACTCCTTTAAAATTACATATCCAACAATTCCATAAACTCCCACAAAGTAAAAAGATAAAAATTTTTACTGTAGTATCACTTTTGACAATCAATAAGATTCATTAAAATGACAAAACACAAGGAAGAGGTAACCCCGCCAGCATCATGTGGAGATTTCTCATTAAAGCAGACAGCAAGCTATTTCAACAGGAGATTAATAGAAATAATGTATGGATTCTGCCCTACCTCCTTGCTGATTTGCATTATGCTATGTAGTTGAAACAACAGGGGGAATGCACACGTGTTCATGTGATTGATGTGGACATTCCAAACCTCCAGCTACTGTTGATCATGCATCCACAAAGGCACGGCTGGGGAGACGGAGGTGGAGCAGTTCTTGTCTCTCTCGCTTGGGCCATCCCAGAGACTAAGGGTAAATTTCGATGGTGAACAGAGTTTCTCAAACTGTACAGTCTTTAAGCACAGCTTTCTTCATCTGAAAACTGTGTTTTATCTGTTTTTGTTTATTTCACTGCTTGGAGAGATTTGCGGGTGCATCCTATAACATTAAGGCTGTGGAGATATTTATTTCACAGTGGCTAACCAGGGAGACTTTTAAGGGCTGGGAAGAAGCCTTAAGGATTGGAAGGCTCAGCTCTGCCCCTTCACACAGAACACTATCACAAGAGGCTAAGCTTGCACTGCCTGACTTTGGGTTATGGGACACCACATCTCACAGGGTCAAGGAATGTCTTAAGGGGAGAAATCATTACGAAGCTAACAAGACACTATGTCACAAGTTAAAAGGTAGATGGCTAATGATGGGTCTCCTTCCTGTGTACAAATAGCTCAAAGGTCATGTTAGATGGCTAAAAACAAAAAGAATAAGAAGGACCATATTTTCTACTCTTCCAACATCCTCAAGACTCAGTTGAGTGACCATAATAGCGGTGGAAAGTTTCTCTGGGCTCCAGTGTTCTCGCTTAGTTTGGTCAGTGTTCATTCACCTCCTTATTTACTCTGAACGAACTGACTTTTTCTTTGCTTATTAACATACACAAATATTTTGATCCTACTGCACATACTGGCTTTGTGGGAGCCTAGGCTGTTTGGATGTTCACCTTACTAGACCTGGAAGGAGGTGGGAGGTCCTTGGACTTCCCACAGGGCAGGGAACCGGGTCTGCTCTTCAGGCTGATGAGAGAGGGGGAGTTGATTGGGGGAGGGGGAGGGATATGGGAGGCGGTGGCAGGGAAGAGACAGAAATCTTTAATAAATAAATAAATAAATAAAAACATACACAAATTATGCTTCTTGCTATTAGAAGAGCATCCTTCACTGACCCCACGAGCTGCCCCTTTCTCCTTCCCAGTTCAGGGTTAATGATAACTCCCGCTTTTGATAAGCTAGTATCCTAGAGACACAGAACTCATTCTTTGGGTTCTCATGGTTTTATGTTAAATAGAATCAAGTAGTAGGCCGGGCAGTGGTGGCGCATGCCTTTAATCCCAGCACTTGGGAGGCAGAGGCAGGCGGATCTCTGTGAGTTCGAGACCAGCTTGGTCTACAAGAGCTAGTTCCAGGACAGGCTCCAAAACCACAGAGAAACCCTGCCTCGAAAAAAAAAAAAAGAATCAAGTAGTAGATATTTTGGGAAAGTCCACTGAGGTAAAGCCGAGAGACTGCTTGGTGCCGCCATTCAGTCTGGCTTTTAAGCACCTGTAGTTTATAACCAGAGTAAGTTTCTCAACCACAGCAGAGCACTAGAGAACCTCTGTAATGTTCCTTCCGTCATGGTGGCAACAGGTGAGTGCCCCTTCAGACTGGGCGGGAATCTCTACACTTTGCACTCCACCTTTCTCTCCTGCCTTTCTGCTCCTGCCACATGTCCTCGCTTTTCCTTCTCAGTCCTCTTGCTCATCTTTCCTCCAACAACACATCCTTTTCAGCCATGCTGTCTGCAACACAATACAATACAATACTAGGAGAAAACAAGAATGTTCCAGAGTCCCCGGCCCTGCTTCTGCCTCAGTGTGAGTTGCTACCATGCTAATTGCTGCTTATTCCAAAGTACTCTCTGCAGAAATTTCTTTTTGGCTTTTATCCCATGTTCTCAATTTTGCATTTATAGTTTGTATTCCTCATTAACATCTCTCAAATGCAATCTATTATTATTGTCAGCTACATCTCTGTCCTGTTTCCCCAGCAAGATGAGGAATTCCCCCTTGAAGGGCAGAAGCTTGTATCTCACCATCTGGTGCTGTATGCTACACACTGTCTAGTATGAGTTCAATACATGTTTAATATACTATGCACCTTTGAGTTTGTTTTTTGTTTTTGCACACTATGTCAGACAGTAACTTGGAATGTCAAGAACGTTGTTCTTCTATATGGTAACCGAGTTCAGGGAAGGCCAAGAGCTTCAAAACAAAAACATGTTCATACTAATAATCAACCAGAAGGAGAGGCAAACCTCAAAAATAATAAAGTACAAAGATGTAAGTAGTGTTAATTCCTTTAGCTAAACTCTTCAGTACACACCAAGTGGCAGCTTCTCCTTTAGACAAAGAAACTGTCATGAGTCAACCAAGGCTTTGATGCTAACACTGACCATTAGTGTTAAAGGTAACTGTGTCATTATCCACAAGGCGTGGAGCTAAAGCATCTAATACGCCCTTGGAATCTTAACTTCAAGAAATACTGGTTTGTTTGTTTATTTAATTTCATGGAAGGAAACAGATGCTGTAAAGAATAAGCAAGTAAGTTAAATCTAATAGCAGGTGGGTATTGGAGAAGGATGAATACCCCCAAATTTACATATCACAGGATGTGATGCTGAGCAGACAGAGTGTCCCCAACCTCCTCAAAAATAGATCTCTCTCCCAAAAGCGGCACAATGCACAAAATACATAATCACATGAAGTAGTAACTTTATGATCTTCAACTTTATTACCTTCTAATTACTAAACAATGAGAGCATGGTGCTTAAAATTACAATTAAAGCTTATATAGCCTGTTATATGTATCATACCATTTGCTACAACAAACTTGAGGAAGATATTAACTTTATTATAGTATATCTGATGTTATAAAGCTTGTAAGAAATGATAATTGTAATAGAACCTAGAATCCCTTAGAAATTTTCAACATTCTTTCCTTGTGCAGTTGCAGTTCAATAACGTATCACTAAATAACATGATATATATGATTTAATTGAATATATTTAATTGTGTGTGTGTTTGTATGATGTGTGTGTGCATGTTTATGAATGAAGACACCTCTGGAGGTCAGATATATCAAATTCCACTTGAAGCTGTTTCATAGGCTGTTGTGAACAACATGACATGTGTATTAGGAACTAAATTCGATTCCTCTGCAAGGGCAGTATGTACTCTTAATCACGGAGGCTTCTCTCTGGTCCATATATAATATTTTAAGTTCTAAAAGGAAGTCATAGTGGTTAAATTCTCTCCATGTGATATTTTCCAGTTGGTTATTAGCTTTGGCTGTATAGCTCATAAATGCATTGTGTTCAGTGGGCATCTGGTCTGAGATTTAAGCCTTGAAAAGAACTCGGGGATTATTGAGCAGGATCTCATCAGCTAATGGTGTAATCAACAGGTCTTCTACAAACAGCAATGCAAATTCAATTGATATACTACTGCGCTTTGCATTGCAAGATGATATATTTCTTCCCCAGACCTAATTATGAAACAGTAAGAAATATTCAATCATATATTGGACTTTCTTAAAAATTTCACTAGAACTGTTTTTCACCACTAATTAAACAAGTTTAGAGCAGAAGCTAAGACTGACTTTGAATCTAGCTCTGGTGCACGTAAAACAAGATGTTCCATTACTCCAAGACCTACTGTTGTAGTTTGATTCATTCTGCTTTGTCAATTTACTTTATGATAGCATTTCAATGTCAAAAAATGTCTACAAGTCTGATTCTTCAATAATTTATACTATTATACCAATAAATGGAGAAAACCCTATTATAATTTTACCAGCCTTTGATTAATCCAGTATTTCCTTTTAAATGCAGGTAAATGGTTTAACTACGGAATTATCTTTCTCGTCTTGATTTTGGACCTGAATATGTGGAAGAACCAAATATTTTATAAACCTCATGAATACGGACAATACATCGGCCCAGGGCAGAAGATCTACACAGTCAAAGACTCTGAGAGTTTAAAGGATTTGAACAGAACCAAGTTATCCTGGGAATGGAGGTCCAATCACACTAATCCTCAGACTAATAAAACGTACGTTGAGGGAGACATGTTCTTACACAGCAGGTACATAGGGGCCAGCCTAGACGTCAAGTGTCTGGCTTTTGTTCCAAGTCTGATAGCTTTTGTGTGGTTTGGATTCTTCATTTGGTTCTTTGGTCGGTTTCTGAAAAATGAGCAAGGCATGGAGAATCAAGATAAAACCTACACTCGCATGAAAAGGAAATCGCCCTCAGAACACAGCAAAGACATGGGGATCACCCGAGAAAACACACAGGTCTCTGTGGAAGACCCTCTGAATGACCCCCCGTTGGTCTGCATCAGGTCCGACTTCAATGAGATAGTCTACAAGTCCTCCCACCTGACGTCGGAAAACCTGAGCTTGCATTTGAAGGAGTCGACCGGCGAGATGGAAGCTGATGAAGACCCAACCACCTCTCAGAGTATGCGGATGAACTAGAGCCCCTTAGGTGGCGAGAGTACAAAGAGCAGCCCTGAGTGTAATGTTAAACCCGTGTAGTCTTTCATTGTGTCAATGTCAGGTTTACATAACATAGCGTTAGGTAAGGAAATACAAACAATGCCACAACGGTGCTCAACACGCTTTCTCTGGACTCATTGTTTTCTATTTGTATTATGATCCACGTGCCTACTGTATGTTTAACAGTCCTCTAGAGATTGCTCTTCCCAACTGCACAAGCTACTTCCTGACTGTACAGCGTAGTAGATTAGCTGAATACCCATGTATCTGATGTTCAACCATAGTGGTGCCTTGAGACATTAAACTGTTTTTAACTGTACCCGACATGAAGTGTAGAATGACTCTCCAGTCTATGCCACGTGGGATTTTTTTATACAATTATTTTGATTTACACTGGATGTCGGAGCAGGAAATAGACAAAGCCGACTTGTGGCTGTAGAAAGTTCTCTTGGTTTCCTGATGAGCAGCAAAGTTGGTGACTTTGACGCTGGACTATAGAGAAGCCCTGTGATTGCCTTTTAAGTTTTATTGGCTGGCTGCCGAGTATAAATACAAACATAAAATCCAGTGAGAGGAAAACTGTAATCCAACATGGGTCACTGCTCACAAAAGTGACTTTCTCCAACCACTAATTGCAATTAGGTGATAATACCTAATTATGTTTTCCTAATTAAAGATAAATTGCTGCTTGATTAATAGTCTTGCCCTTTTCCTCTGGGAACAAAGGTTAAGAGGAACAGTTGGGTGAGTTCTCAAATTTATTGGCATTTCCACAACATCCCAGACAGCCAAGGAATTCAAGTTGCAATTGTGTGAAGGTTGCACAGCCCACTGTCTACAATATTGTAATTTTGCTGTAAATATGATTCTGGGCAGGGAAAATGGAAGAGCTTATGGCAATGTTGAGCAAGGGAATTCTGAAATCGTTCACCAAAACCTCATGTGGTAGAAAATGCTGTGCAAGGGTCTGTTTAATGTCTTTTGTGTATGTGCATTTTTGTTTGGGTTTCATTTTTTTAAAGATGTAAACACCGCACATTAATAAATAAGAATTATATGCCAGTAATTTTGTGATGTAGGTTTTGTTTTGCTTGTCTGTCTGTTTGGTTAAAGGATTACATCGCGCTTCAGCTGAACATAAACCTATTTAAATGGATTTTTAAAAGCTTGATTCTAGGCAAGGTAATAAATGGTATAGTCCTAAATTGCCTTTAATTTTATTTCATAAATTATACTTACATGTTTCTTGAGGAACTGAAGGGAGACCATTTTTAAGGTAAATTATTTATTTTCCTGTCACATACTGACATTGTTGCTTTTTGTCTTAAAGATTTTTTAAAACCTCTCTTGTTTGGGTTGGTTTTTGAGCATGCAACATGCCGAATTTAGAAGGCAGAACAGAACTATGCATTTATCTGTCACTGGAGAGCCAGCTTTAATAAACATCTCGCTATAACTGTTTACCAAGCAGTTGGACCCATGCCCCTGCTGTTTCTTTTGTCTTTAATAGTCATGCATGGTGCGCTTAGAATCATAAATATCCCTGGCACTGAAAATAGAGAGGACAAGCTAACTGTAGTAACCACTGACAACCCTGACCAAAGAAATGTAATCCTGACATGAGCTATCTGTAGCCAAATTTGCACAGCCTACAGTACTGAATTCTTAGCTCTGGGACAAGTGAATAATGCTACCTGGGGCTGTATTTGTATTAATTCTGAAAACCATTTCCTCATACATAAATTGATTTTAAAACTGGATGCTTATTCTTCATATGGATAGTTTGCGAAGTTATCACCGAAGATTTTTCACATGGGTATTAAATGAAACAGGTTTAATGAGGTGATCAAATTATCAGAAATAAGATGACAAACAATAGCAGTAAACCTGAGGCATGATGCTTTTGTGCTTTTAGTAAGAGCGCTGACTACAAAAAGATATATTCAATGTTTACCTACATTCAGTACCAAACAGAATAATCTCCAGAGATGTTATCTTAATAACCAAGCAAGATCTGAAGCTGCCGAGGCCCTACCTACCCAGCTGCAAGTCCCAGAGCCTTCCTTTCATCTCTACTGAGGCCCTTGGCTCCTTCTCTATACCTTTTGGACATTATGTCTACCAAGGAAAGGCTATAAAGTGAAAGGAAATCAAAATTAAAATTCTATCCATTCGCATTTAGTCTGGGATCCCGAACCAGCCAGCAGAAGCCTATGGCTCTATGGGGCTTTTTGAATACCAGATAGTTTATAATAAGGGTGTAAAAGAGATGTAGCAAACACGGAATTTGAAGAGTTAAGATAAATATTTGAAGTCATAAACTAATAATCCTGAAAGGGTGAAAGTGGCAACGCCTTGATTGTAGTGCTGCTTAAGGACTACGAAAAATTGTATCCCTACTATTCTGTAATTACAGGATTTGGACTAATTCGACACAATTTATTATTTTATATTTAAACAGCACTTCATTAGTAATCTAATTGGAAAATTAAACAAACACTATAAATTTACACGTGATAATATACACTTGGATATAGCCCTCACCACCAAATGGCCACTCCATCTGTATCACAATGCCGTAGCTGGTTTCCCATCTTCTCTCCATGGTGGCCACTTACAGTGTTCTTTTGCCGTTTAGCATCTAAGATCAGCACTGACTGACTAGGGCTGTTAAGAGTGATTTCTTCTCTATTCTCCCCGTGGGTCAATCAATTCTCACAGTGTCAGACTTCACATCTAATGCGCAGAACCTCTCCAAGCACTCAGATGTGCAGGTGGGGGTGGGGTCAACCTGCTTCGTGTCACCCCAGGGCCTCGTAAGCCTTCCATTACAGTATCCGACTGCCCTTTGGGTCACCAGCACAACCCAATATGAAATATGAGAAAGACAACCGTGATAAATCACTATTAGCTGATAGCCCAGGATGCCAACTGGGTTATTCAAGTCAAGACCCAAGAACGCCACCATTATTTATCATTTTTCTGTCCTCACTCACAATTGATCCCTATGTTTAAGACGACTATTGGTCCTGAAACTTCTTCATACGAGGTTTTGTGGTTATACTGACCTTTTCTGCTGTGACTCACTGCTCTGTCTGGCCTGATTTCCTCTGGCTTTGTCTCCCAAGAACCTGCCTGCGGTGTTAGCCAGCCCCACCTGCAAGCAAGCAAGCGAGTGAGCCCATCTCAGACTTGCTGGTGACAAACTGTTACTCTTCTGGCTGAGCCTACTTTGCCTGGTAATATGCCATAGAAATGACTGGGGAGAAGCGGTTCATGGTACATGCACAAACTGAGCTCCTAAAGATTTGGCTTGCTGCAGTTGATACCCCCAGTACTGCATCATCTTCGGAACCATCAGAGAGCTGGTCGTAGATGGCCAGAAAGAGGTAGGCATTCACAATAGAAAGAGAAGGTGAGGCAGATGGTGGAGGCCAAGTAGCAGCTACTATAACCGAGGCTTAGAAATGAAATGATAATTTTACTGTGCACAAGCTTTAAATCTATAGGGAGGGAGGGGGCAATAGGGAGGTGGGGGAAGGAATGGGAGGAGAGGATGGAGGGGAAACTGTAATCAGGATGTAAAATAATAAACAAACTCCAGGGAAGGATAAGGGGCTTGTACAAAAAACTTCATCATTCACATCTTGTGAGTCCAACGGTCTTGTGGGCTAAGTAAGACATTCAGAAAAATATGTTCAGTCAAAAAAGTAACAAAAAAATGTTGGTTGCTTGGTTTCTTCAATGGGCTAGAGTTGACGTCATCCCATGTCTGGCTCCAGAGAACCTGGTTCCTTCTGGAAGGGGAGAATGAAAAGCTGTGAACCAAAGGTCAAAGGTAAAGATAACAATGAGAGCGAGCAGCAGAGTTAAGAAAGACAAATGTAACACTTACTGCTTCTGAAAGGCAGAAGAACAAACAGGCAGAGTGGGCTGGCGAGCGTCACTACCAGCAACTGGGATTTTCCGACCTCAGAAGCTCAGGTGTAACGAAACAGAATGACAGTACCAATTCTGTAGATGACCCCAGCCTTGATACATTTGTTACTCTCACCCAAATCTTCCCTCCATTGTCAGGCTAATGAAACTATCATTCTGAATAATTTCTATAGGCAAATTAATTATCGTATTTAATTTTCAAATTAACCATCACCACCGGAGGTGAATGGGATTAATTACACTCTATAATAAACCCGAGGGTCAGAGATGGTCACTGAGAACCCCAAGATCACAAAGCTAGCCAAATGCTGAGTCAAGATTTTAAACAGCTGTCTCTCTGATTGCCAAACCCAAACTCTAATTTTCCCATTATGTCACTCCTTCATACCCATGAAAACTAGCTGTTTCACATGTGACCTTTGATGGATGACGTAGGGACAGTTACAGAAACACAAGATGCTTGACTTCTGGCTGTTCTTACATCTCAAGAACCTAGGCTAAGTATTTCACAGGAATTTCTGGAGCCTGCTGGGATGCAATTTCCAACCTCAATATCACATGATTAAAACAGACACGGTTAGATTAAATGGAAGACACGGTGAGTTCAATGCCAGGTGTTTTAAGTACAGTCAAAAAACCACAACGCAAACTGGTACCAGCACACTGTCTAGCTTTGGCATTGGTTTCTCTGAAGATTTCACTTTGAATGAATGTCCCAGGTGAATGACAGAGAAGGAATAGATCATGTTTAAACATGATCAAAGTGATCACTTAAAGTGCGCTATTTTCAAACACCTTCCTTGAGTGTGGTGAACAAGCTATCCATGACAGGTCACCCCTAGATATGAAGGTGCCCCTATGAGCACCAGGAGCTTTATTCTCTTCCCAGGACTGGGAAAGCTGGCAGGTTTTTGGAGAGGATCATTAAGACTGTGATTGGGAGCTGGAGAGATGGCTCAGTGGTTAAGAGCATTGCCTGCTCTTCCAAAGGTCCTGAGTTCAATTCCCAGCAACCACGTGGTGGCTCACAACCATCTGTAAAGAGGTCTGGCGCCCTCTTCTGGCCTTCAGGCATACACACAGACAGAATATTGTATACATAATAAATAAATAAATATAAAAAAAAAGACTGTGATTGTGGCAGCTTCCCCAAAGAATGTTGTGAGGGGGTAAGGTAAATACCCCAGGTGGAGGTCCCAGACCATACAGGGCCAGCCCTCAGCAGAACAACTCAGTTCGCCTTCACCTCACCAGTGTCTCCAAGGTGTTGCAACCAATTGAACACCATTGGGTTCTCTGCTCCCAATTTCCCATCTCTCAGTCTGCCTTTGAGCCCTACAAGCTGAAATCTAAACCCTTTCCGCTTTCTAGAGGAGTTCAGATCCCTTAGCTTAATGCAAGTGGTTATGTTCTCTTAAATCAATGGCTGTAATCCATCAGAGCTGCTGGACCAGACTTACTCTCCAGCATTTCCTAAGGCGCTGAAGTTCTAAATCATTGCCTTCCTTCAATGACCTTTCTCCCAGTTTCCCTTAGCAGGACTTTCTGGTCTTGTCAGTAATTCCCTACCTTTCACAATCCTGAAGTGCACACGCTATTTCTCTAGCACTTAAAGAGATGGCACAAACACCTGAGCTCAATTCTTCAGCTGCTCCTGCCATGTTATCGTACAGCTGAAGCAACCGTTTCTGAATCAGAATGCCACCCCAGTCCTGATGGTCTATAATTGGGGTTCTGAACCTGTGAATCATGACCCTTTTTCGGGGGACTGCATATCACATATCCACATCATGTTTCATAACAGTAGCAAAATCACAGTTATGAAGCAGCAGCAAAATAATGTTATGGTTAGGGGTCACCACAACATGAGGAACTGTACTAAAGCGCCATAGCATTAGGAAGGTTCAGAATCACTGCTCTAGGAAACACCCTCGTTGCCATGGAATCAGGACAACATTTCCAGTAAGCTGTGTGATGCTTTTTAGAGTCAATGTTATTGTAAGCCAGGATCATGCTCTTCCACACAGCTTACAGGCATCCTTGCTCAGAGTCTTTTATCTATATGGTCCAACTGGCCTTAAGCTAAGCACAATAGAAAAGATCTACACACAAAAAAAGTTATGCTAGAATGATTTTGTACAATTTGGGAGAGAGAACAATGGTCAAATCAGGACCAACAACTCCACACTATTACTTAGATTTTTTATAACCACAAAATTACCCTGGAACAAAATGTATTCTTCAATTTGGGAATAAGCATCAAGTGCTTAAAATATGTCAGAAAATTGAGATGATCTATCACTCCTTTTCCAAAAAGTCCTTAGATGAAAAGGCGGCATTATCTGGTGCCTTCGTTGACCGATCTATTCATCATATTGGCCATTGTCACTGCCTTACACAGAGCTCATCAGCCTTTCCCAGAATAGCTGAGCTGGCCTTAATTGGCCTTCCCAACTCTCACCCTCTACAGAGCAAGCCATGCTGCACAGAAGAACAATGTGTCCAAAGCACAGACATCACCATAGTACATTACTCATTTAGTTACCAAGCGTTCTAAGAACTATATACAGCTCCAGAAATGACAATAGTTTAACAGGGTAAGAAATCATTTCTTGCCATGTTGCACTGAACTGAGTGTTCTCAGGGGAACCTCCCATTCTCCTATACCAGAACTCAGGAACTGGGGTATTTCTAGTGCTCTGGAAGCTGCAGGGTCTTAGAGTCCTCCATGTACACACATGGCTGAGGCAGAAAGAGATGGCTTCTAAGGAGGCTCAAGAATAGGCTTGATTGCACAAGTTTGCATTCCCACCAGCAATGGATGAGTGTACCCATTTCTCCACAACCTCTCCAGCAAAGGCTATCATTGGTGTTTTTTATTTTAGCCATTTTGACAGGTGTAAGATGGTATCTTAAAGTTGTCTTGATTTGCATTTCCCTGATCACTAAGGAAGTTGAGCATGACCTTAAGTGTCTTTTGGCCATTTGAACTTCTTCTGTTGAGAATTCTCTGTTCAGCTCATTGCCCCATTTTATAATTGGATTGATTAGCCTTTTACGGTCTTGTTTCTTGAGTTCTTTATATATTTTGGAGATCAGACCTTTGTCAGTTGCGGGGTTGGTGAAGATCTTCTCCCAGTTAGTGGGTTGCCTTTTTGTCTTAGTGACAGTGTCCTTTGCTTTACAGGAGCTTCTCAGTCTCAGGAGGTCCCATTTATTCAATGATGCCCTTAATGTCTGTGCTGCTGGGGTTATACATAGGAAGTGGTCTCCTGTGCCCATGTCCAAATCAGGAGCAGAAGGAGAGAGAGCACGAGCAAGGAACTTGGGGCCATGAGGGGTGCACCCACACACTGAGACAATGGGGATGTTCTTTCGGGAACTCACCAAGGCCAGCTGGACTGGGTCTGAAAAAGCCTGGGATAAAACCAGACTCACTGAACATAGCGGACAATGAGGACTGCTGAGAAGTCAAGAACAATGGCACTGGGTTTTGATCCACTGCACGTACTGGCTTTGTGGGAGCCTAGGCTGTTTGGATGTTCACCTTACTAGACCTGGAAGGAGGTGGGAGGTCCTTGGACTCCCCACAGGGCAGGGAACCTGGTCTGCTCTTTGGGCTGATGAGAGAGGGGGAGTTGATTGGGGGAGGGGGGATATGGGAGGCAGTGGTGGGGAAGAGACAGAAATCTTTAATAAATAAATAAATAAATAAATAAATAAAATAAAAATAGAAAAATTCCCCCAAAGAAGACTGTTCTTTACCAACAATCAGAACAAAATATCTTTCAAAACAAACAAACAAAAAAAGAATAGGCTTGAGTTGAATATAATTTAATGCAGTCCACTGGCCATGACTCAATTGTAGTGCCTGCCTACCTGCAAGGGATGATGGGAAATGTGATTTGGCTTTGTGCCCACTGTGGTCAAGCAGCAAGTCCAAGGAGTTCCTAGTCAGAAGAACACTTGTGCAATGTAACGGGAGACTGCTCTTTCATTTTCCAGCTGCTCAGACCCGAATAATCACACAGAATCTATGTTAATTACAACACTGCTTGGCTGATAACTCAGGACTTATTTCTAGCTAGCTCTTAAATCTTAAATTAACCAATTTCTATTAATCTATGTTTTGCCATGAAACTGTGGCTTTCCAGTAGGTTCTGGCATCTGTCTCCTGCGGCACCTACAAGATGTCTCCTTGACTCTGCCTACTTTCTCTCTATATCTCTGGCTTTGTTCTGGTAAAGCATTGGCCAAAAAGCTTTATTCATCAACCAATAAAAGCCACACATATCCAGAAGGACATCCCATATCAGTGCAATGTACCCAGGTATGTTCTATACTAGAAGTTGTGATGTAATGAGCTTCAGGCAGAGCTGAAGCTAAGCTGAGTTGTCAGCTTCATCAGTGATTCTCTATGAACGCGAACTTGAGAACCAGCAATGCTCATTCCTGTCTGGAACTGAGAATTCCATATCCTTCCTTTAGTTTCCCTTCCCTGTACTGTGGGTTCTATCCATCCAGTCACATTTAACTTTTAATAGTTCAAAAAAAGCCAAGGTACCACTTGGCCCTGCTTTGCCTTAGTGTCTTATGTTTCTTCCTTGCAATTTTGGATCAACCCAACTATTATCTTTTGTATGGTATGTTTCATCGCCTTCCAATGTATGATTGAGTACCTCCTCATTGAGGCTCTATATGTCCTAATTTTTATCTACTATGGAATCTTTGTCATTCCTCTCTCTCTCTCTCTCTCTCTCTCTCTCTCTGTGTGTGTGTGTGTGTGTGTGTGTGTGTGTGTGTGTGTGTAAATACTATTTAACCTTGAGTATCATAATGACTTAGGATATGGAGAGGGTTTATGTATCCATTTACTGCACTCAATAAAAAGTGAACAGATACTATACTTTGAAGCTACATGCTTCATTTGAATAGTGTAATATTTCCTGATTCTCTCCCCATTTACTGAACTCAATAAAATGTGAACAGATGCTATACTTTGAAGCTACATGCTTCATTTGAATAGTGCAATATTTCCTGATTCTCTCCCCCAACAGATGTTATAGTGTTCTTATAGTCAAATTTTATAGTTTAAGTTGGGGAGTGGGATCATTTCTTACATTGGATATGGTAATTTGATGAGAATGATCCCCATATTTGCTTGGTCCTCAGTTGATGGAACTGCTTGGGAAGAATAAGGAGGTGTGGCCTTGTTGGAGGAAGTGTGTGACTGGGAGTGGGATTTGAAGCTTCAAAAGAATCATGCCATTCCCAGTTAAGTGTTCTCTCTGCCTTGTGGTTGCAGATCAAAATGTGAGCTCTCAGCTGAAGTTGTAAGCCAAATCAAGTGCTCTTCTTCTTAGTGGCCTTGGTCATGGAGTTTTATCACAGCAAGAGAAAAGTAACTAAGACAATATGGCAGAGGTAGGATAAGGATAGCAAACTCAAAGGAATCTAATTAAAAGAAGAGCAGCTCACAATTAAAACAGGGAGGTATGTACCATGAAGGGAAGACTGAGAAACTTAATCAGACGAAGCACAAAGACTGCTTTAAAAAATCAGCTGCTAGTCACAGTGGGCAGCCAAGGGTCCACGGATCTCATTTCTGATGCTGGACACTCTTGTGTCCTCACCTAGTGCTCACATCTCCTAAGGACTGGCAACGGTGAGTTAGCTGTGCCTGACTACGTAGGCATTTACATGATGACTGTGCATTGTTTAGAACAGAGGTTCTCACCCTTCCTAATGATGCGACCCTTTAATACAGTTCCTCATGTTGTGGTGACCCCCACCATAAAATTATTTTCATTGTTACTTTATAACTGTAATTCTATAGTTACGAATCATAATGTAAATATCTGTGTTTTCTAACCATCTTAAATGACCTTTGTGAATGGGTCATTTGACACCCCCCCCCCAAGGGGTCTCAACTCACAGGTTGAGAACCACTGTTTTAGAGGAAGGAAATAGAGTGACCACACTGTATGTCATTTTTTTTCAGCAAGTTTAATTGTATTTAATTGCAATACTAATCAGTGGAGCTGAGATGATGAACAAGTTTGCAGGCTTTACATGTTCTCTGAAAGCCAACATTGAAAATCAAACATCAGTGAGAAGGTCTCCAACCCAAATGAACTGATTATGGCTGTGATCTGATAACTGGTAACTCGGGATTCTTTTGCAAGCCTATTTACATGTTAGTGGCATCAATTATTCCTTCTGTTTGAAATACATGGTTCCTGTAATCAATTGCTCTGAGTCAATGTTTAGAATTATTCATGAAAGAGTTATAATTTAATGGCATTTGATAAGTACCAGCGGCAGCATCCATTAATTTGATTAGTTTCCTATGGGCTAGAAGCAAAACCTGGCACACAGCCCTAAGTGAATCAATAATGTAGGGTCTGAGCATGCTCACTCAAGTCAGCCTTACCATTTTTTGGTCTCACCGAGCACTGACTGCTGAGGAGTGCCAAGTGTGGCGGGGGTATAACTCTGTCCTGTCGTTCTGTCTCTTGGTATTTTGTTGCAGCTTATCTACCTCAAGCAGTGACTATTAGAAGTTCTCCTATTCAGCTCTACCCCTGGTCCTACTTCCTGCTGTCCCTCCCCATGATTAGTGGGCAGAGCTGAGATGGGTTTTTACTGTTTTGAATCAAAGGGTTTAGATACACCATAGGGCAAACATCACAACCGGAATATAAATCTGAACATTGAGGACAACAGAAGCCAGGGCCAAGATGCTGATTTTCTTGCCGTGTACATCAATTTGAGAGAGTCGTGCAGTGTCTGCCTGAGAGAGAGGAAAATGCTCTTTACCCAAGAGACCCAGAGGAGCCAGTAAAGGGGAAGGCATGGTAGCTGACATTGCAGAAGCCACCAAGGTATTGTCATAGCTAGAGAGGAGAGAGAGATCGATTTTAAGCAGACCTGGAAGAGACCAAAGGAAGATCCAAGGACAACCAAGACCTTGGTGTTTGGGGACTGAGTGGCTTGTATTTATTGGCAAAGCAGTCCTTTGGCTATGCATCAGATGGTATTGGGGGTCAGGGAAGCAAGAGAAATACAGCAGCAAGAAACCTAGGCTTGGTTCAAGTCCTTCCCACAAAGCAAATTCTATGGGGAAAGGGAACACAGTGCTTGCTCACCCTCAAGCAAGAGAAGCCAGTTGGTAGGAACAACCCTCATCGCTGACAGTGGGACTCCTGAGCTACATCTGAGCATACCGGAATCCACAGGGGAGACTGAAAGGATGGCAGAAACCCCCTTAGGCAGCAGAGGCTGCTTTTGCTTTTTCTAACAGGTTATTTCTGGAAGGAAGAGTGAATGAGTAGTGCCTTAGATAGCTTTATGTAGCTGTTAAATACCTGACAATAAGGTATTTGACACTGACAGGAGATTCCAACCTAACCTCTGGCTGAGCAGAACCGCTGGGTTTCTGAAACATTACTAGAAAATGAGAAGCATGAACTATTTGGTAGAGTCCAAATGCTCTCTCATTTCGAGGCAAGAAAACAAAGGTGAGAGGAGGAGAGGCTCAGGTCCCACAAGCTCCTTCAAGAGCATGCCCTCAGTGATCTACAGACATTCGTCCAGACCCCAGTTCTTACAGAAAGCTTCACCTCCCAATAGCGTCAGCATGGGAAGCAGGCATGCATCATCAGAACTTATGAGAATATTCCATAGCCAGACCATTGTGTGTTAAACTTTTTTAAACATACAGTTCAGTGGTAGTGGATGTATTCTTTATAGTTCTTGGGAAATCTATGTCTGCTGCCTCTCCTAAGGTGCTGAGCTGGATGTGGAGTGCAAGGATGGGTGGCTCGGGCTGGAATCAGATTATGCTTAGTCTTGACTTAACATTTGCAAATTTGCACTTTCAAGGATAGTGGGAAAACACTAAGTACTTTTAAGTAGGAAACGAATGAAGTGTGAATCTAATTAATCTTAATCAATAAAAACCTGGACTCAAATATTGGCAGGTGCTGGGGTAACTTGAAAGATCAGAGAACCAGTTGCTTCCTACCTGCCTCATTCCTTGGTCCCAAAAGCTCAGATCCTGTCTATACCCCACTTACCGCTTCCTCTCTCCACCTCCTGAATGCTGGGATTTAAGGCATGTGCCACCACCGCCCAGCTTCCATGGTTAACTAGTGGCTAGGTCCACCCTCTGATCTCCAGGCAAACTTTATTTGTCAGAACACAAACAAATTATCATACAACAAATGAGTTTATTCTATATATCATATTTTAAAAATCAGTCTAACAATACATTAGCATCAAAACTCAATCAGGTCAATAAGATAACTAATACGATTTAGTTTTGACTTTAATGTTTTAGGTTCCCTGCACAGAGCTGAACACAATTAACCACATGCATGCCCGAGGATAGCACACCATACTGGCATCATTTTAATTGGCATTCTGGTTTACTGTGGTTCCTGACAGTATCTGGGGAGTAGACAGATGGTTGGACCATCCAGCTAATGAACCCCAAAAGAGTCTCTTGTTACTCATTTCTTTATAAGGACTACTGATTGATTTCAAGCATTTCAACTCATATAACAAAATGCAATATTACTCAGAAAGGTATCCTAAACCTGGAGGCAAAATAAGAAAGGCAGATCTCTGTAGGTTTCCATACACAGTGTGCAAAAGTAGCAATTCCATCCACTGTGTTCATAAAAATCCAGTTTCTACAAATAGCTCTTGTAAAATAGCAACATCAACACAAAGCCTCTTCACAGCTGGTGGTTGGTAGGAGTGGAGATCCACTGCTCAGATCCCTCACTCAAAGCATGTGCCATCTGCAGGGGAGCTAGTCAGCAGACAGCACTGCGCTATAAGCTCCTTCCGGGTCTCCCTCTGCGCTCTGCGGGTAACTCCTTCCGGGTCTGCCTGTGCTGCAGAAGGCCTCCTTGTCCGGGAGCACAGCTTTCCCAAAGCAATACATGTCCTGTAACTGAGCTACGGCACAAGGTCAGAAGAGCCATGGGATGACTGAACTCCACAGCAATGGCCAGAGGACACCCCTTAGGCAAGGACAGAGGCAAGAGGGGGAACAGCATCACTTAGTAACTGACAGGTGCACAGCCAACCTGACACTACTTCTAATCACAGCTGCTGGGACCAAGTAGCGGCTATACTGATAGTTCTCTGAAGGCTAAGGTCTATGGTGGGAAAGGGTGTAGCAGGCTGATCTAGAGCAACAGGGTGATACAACTCCCGAACGACTGGTGCTGTGTGACACTGTTACAACAACCAAGTCCAGAAAGTCATGATTTGTGCTCCACTCCTGGCAAAGAGAACATGGCTCCAAGTGGGCCTGCATGTGGAAAATAAATGAGATACATGTTTAGAAGTAGTAAGAAGCTAATAGTTCTAGCTAAACTGCAGATTAGATTCAGAGGACTCGGGGTCGGGGCTGTCAGTCTCACAGGTCTTAAGTGTCATATGTGCAGTTTCTAGGCCCATTGAGACAAGAGAGAAAACTGGGCTCCCAGAAGGAACTATCTGGAAACAGCCAAAGTACCTATCATAGTGACAGTGATAGTTTTGCTAGTCAATGACCATGTGAAGAGAAAGAGAGAGAGAGAGAGAGAGAGAGAGAGAGAGAGAGAGAGA